>BOPP01000005.1:12578305-12591695 GCA_017312745.1 Gryllus bimaculatus | reverse complement strand
CCCCGCCCCGAGCGGTCCCGCCTCTCGCCGCTGAGCCGACTCCCTCGAAAGTTCCGGCTCCGCTCCAGCGGGCAAACTGAAAAGAACGCATTTGCGAGGCATCGGCCGGGGGCCCGGCAGCCAGTCATCCGGCCGGGTCCGCGCCCCGCCGCCGCCGCCGACGACGACGACGCCCCTACTACAGCCGCCGCGTCGCCGGCGACGCCCTCGCTGGCGTCGCGGTCTGCGCCGCCGCCGCCGCCGTCGCCTTCAATGGACCCGCCGAACGTCCTTATCGGGCGGGGCGCTCCCTCTCCGCTAGATGTCTCTACTGTCGGCCCGTTTCCGGTTCCGGAGCGCAGTGTTTGCTCTCGCAGAAGTGCGGCGTCTGCAGGGTGCCGCGCCGGGCGCCCGCGGGCTGTACGCTCGCTTCTTCCTGAACCGAGGGCCGCGCGGCCGTGAGGGAGGGAAGAACGCAAACAACATGGTGTTCTTCTTAGGGCTGATCTCCGAGTCGACCCCAGTAGTTTTATGAACTGAAAATATGAAGTCAGTTTTTTTTTTTTTTTAATTCCATTTCTTCTTGCTTGCCCCTATGTGCTCTCAGTATTCTCAATAATTCTCTTGAGTTGCAATTCAATCTCAAAACACAAATGTATGCCATTCAATTCTTAACATTTTAGAAAAATGTATTTTGAATATTTTGTTTTAAAAATATTTCTTTACTGCATTACTTTCAGTTGCGTAAAGTGTGTGTCCTAAAAAATACATTTTTATAAGTACATTACTGTTGTTTAATAGAGGTTGCGTACGTTTTAGTTTTACCATATTAAAGGTACTCTGTTCTTGAGGTGTTATGGTTAAATGTTTTGATTTAGTACTACTACAATTAAGTACTTATTAGAAGGATTTATTGCGGAAATTTTTAATAATTGGTGGATTTTACAGTTCTTGCGCTAAATACTACTTAGTTTTTAGAAAACAATTTTTTCACAAAAAATATTTTTTTATTGTTTGTAAAAGACGTGTTTGTGAAATATCAAGTTTTAAATTTCGGCAAAAGACACGCGACAAATAATTTATTTATTACTGAAGAAATGTTTGTTATTATTAACTGAAAGTTTTTTAAATTGTTTTAATTCATCCAGATTTCAAAATTCAAATTTCATTTGTGAGGAAAAGGCTAGTAAATTTTATGTTAGAATAACTGATATGAGCTAAAACAGTAATACGAGCCAATAACGAAAAAAATAGAGCAACTATTTGCGGTACAAATAGCCACATTAATATTAAACTCAAAACTTATAATTACAGTGGTCAATTGTTTTCAATTTTGGTTTGAATTCGTAAAAACGTATTTCAGTAGAGGAATACGCATCATGGATATTAGATTCATTTGACTCAGTAATATAATTTTTTTGAATTTATAGGAATCTATTTCGAACATTTTCAATACCATTTCCTAATAGATCCTAAGGGATGAAAAGCACGAGCTGCCGAAAGCGTCTGCGGGGTGACTGTCAGTGCGAGGGACTGTACGCGGACGCCGCGCGTCGACGGCGTCGCGGCCATCTTGCGCCCCGGCGGCGGCGGCGGAGGCGGCGGCGAGGGACGAGGTTGTTGATGTGCCGAGCGGCGTCGACGCGCCGCCATGCGATCCTCAACTTTTTCCGCGCAAAAATATTTGTACGGCGAGTGAACAAAGCAGCAGCGAACAGCAGACGGAGGAGCGACCGCGCCGCCGCCGCCGCTGGGTCGCCGACGCACAGTGGCCGCAAGGGCGGGGTTGGCGGCACGAATCGGCTGGAAGAATTGTTTTAGAGCGGAACTAGCGCATCCCTTCAGGGAGAAACGGATGGAATCTTCCCCCTTTCCAGGCAAAGATCGTTCAGTTTGTAGGTGAAAAGCACTGCACATTAAAAATGTCTGCCAAGTGTCTGTCTTTTGGATGCGAGATCAAACAATACGTGAAAGAAAAACCCTGTACCATTTGCGACCCGTTGTTCCTGTACCGGAATTTACGATGTGGTAACATCATAGGCCAACCATTCGCCGGAAAACATGATAATGGGTAGACTAGAATGGGTAGAAGAGCCATTAACGTTTCTACTTTTTTCGTGTAAATTACTCGTAACTAGATACCTCTTGTCAAAAGATGACTGACTCAAGCTTAGTCTATGGAGTCCACGGTAAGCGTTTGCATTATGTCTAAACACATACGTAGATTCTTGTTTGCCAATGTTTCATGAGATCTTAATTTTTAGATGGATATTTTGGAATTGTTGAAACAATTCATCTCGTTTTCAGCTTATGTAATGTCATTGTAGCATTTATTTAACACTGTTTTATTCTTGAAGGCCGTGTTAACTACAACTACGATGGGTTGTGATAGTTGTTGTCGTACATTGCTAACTTTAGAATGCAATCGCAAAAATACATTATATAAGATGTAGTCGTTATCAAAAATTCTAATACATGGTTTCGGGAGGAAATATCGCAACTTCGCAAGTAAGCTCTAAAGACAATTTTAAGCATATTTTGCTTAATGAACTATTTGTATATTCCGAATGGCTAGGCCGCTTTCAGCACCCAAAAGTTATTTTAAAAATGCTTTCTAGGCACAAATTAGCATTCCAGAAGCATAGAAACACCCTACAAACATGTAAATTGTTTTTTTATTTATAAAAGGAATGAATATATTTTTTCAGAAAGAAAAAAGGAGGCGAATATTGTAAATTGGGTCCTTTTTTTATTTCTGTGATAATTTTTTGAACAAATGTATTTGTTTTGTAAATAATAAACAATTTATGAATTTCTGGATTGTCTTTTTAAGATTTTTTATCAGAATATATTAAAGTTTTAATAATCCAGATAAAAAATAGTTGCAATAAATAAATTATTATAATTGAACGCAAACATCACTTTTTACTGATTAGTGATGCATGATTTCTATGCAGTTATTGAAATAAGTTAACAACGCAATATATTTTAAAGTAAAACTGTTATTTAAATTAGTTTCTCTATATCTTCTTCATTATTGGACATTTTACATGTAACTTTTCACTTATCAGCCGACACTTCCTGGCCTCATTATATTGTCTTGTTACACTCTATAGAGCCTTGACCGTAGTGTCCTTTCCTGAACTGCGTCGTGACTAGTAAGCCCTCTGAGGCCGAGAACTGTTTCATTACGCAGTGACTCGTAAGCCCATGACGACTCTGAAAACCTATTACTGACAACATAGGGGTACGCGGATTCAAAATAAGAGTGGGTCCTCCTTTTCCTTTACACTTTTTTAAATTTATATACGACATATTTTACTATAAAATAAAACGTACGAGGAGGATTTGTATGTAACTTGTATTGTAACATTAATGTAACATTGACTCTTTAATGTTGTTATTAAATAATTAAAAAAATATTGATTATATTGAACCATTTACAGGTTGTTAGGAAGTTTTGTGAAATTTTTAACAAGAAATGTGTATGAATCCTCGAAATTATTAGTTTCAAAGGGGGAAAATAAGGAATTGAACAGAAGTATGGAAAGGAATTGGGTATTGAAAGCGCGAGTAATAGGCGTCATCATTCCACAATACTAAAACAAACATCCATGCCCAAGGTGGTATTCAAACCCACACATTCCGCTGCTCGTAGCTACCATCGTAACCACCACGGTATGTGACTCAGCTATTTTCTCTCAAATATCGAATTGAACTAATGCCTTATTTTACGTGGCGAGACTCAGGCCATGAGGCCTGCTCCTTCGTCGGACCACGCAAATTTTGCTGTGATATTTTACCAACTAGCGGAGAAAGGAGGTATTTCTTGGGCGGCGAAAAAAGCAATTTGAATTTAGCTCAGAGGCTTCATTTAGGCTTGAGGATGCAATGATTTACATTCAGTAAATCTACTGACATGGGAGAGCCGGATTTACTTTCCCTCCGAAGGAAGGCGTACGAAGGATTTTATGTACGAAGGAATAATTTTATGTTTGTGAGACGTAAGGCACATGGATTTTTATATGCCCCCACTAGACGTTGTGCTTCGACCAGTGTGTCATTTGGGCCCAGTGCGCCGCGTTGGCGGAACGGCGTCCCATGTTGCCGGCGGCGCTGTCGGGAGACTCTCCGCGCTCCTGCGGATTCTGTTTCCGTCGACTCGGCGGATTTTTTCCGTCTTTCTCGCGTCCTCCTCCGCTTTCATATCAGAGTTAAAAAGGAAGCCGGGAACATAATTTATCCGATTGTCAAGGCTTGTTTGTTATCGTCAATTCCGATCTCGAAAAAGCGTAGTGGAAAAAGTTACTTTTCAGAGATTGGATCTCGGAGATATCCCGTGTGCAGCTGGACGCCTCGCTGTCGTGGATGCCCAGGCACGCAAGGTTCGAGAGCGTCACTGACATGAGAAGCACGGATAATACGAAGTAGCGGGGTACTCCTTGAAGTATATGTATAGTACGAACAGCTTGTTTACAGTATACAGCAGATATTTCTCAATATCATAACGGCCTGCATGTACGATTTTAGAAAGAGATGGAAAGAAATATTTCTAGATATCTAGGACAGATCATTGAAACAAACTACGTGTGATGTGTCGTGATCTAGTATGTAAGAATAATGTAATAGTTTAAGATTTCATCCCTTTGAAATATTCTAAATAGTCTTAGGGATTTGAAATACGTTAATTTTTGGAGAGAACGTGTTTATTATGTTTCAATATAAATTGTTTACTGGATCTATGTAAGGAAATGTGAGAATACAACTTCTGGAAATGTTAACTAACAAACTCACAAATATAGAGTGATCAATATATACTTGATAAACATTTTTAAATTTTGAACTTGAATATTTTTATTTTAATAGGGTTTCTTGGAATTCATAATGTTATCTTTAGAATATAATTTTTCCTCTGTGCATAAACTTTTTGCAAAAGAATTGTTTAAAAAATAGCGAAAAATGAAGTAGAAAGCATTTAATTGCATCCGTTAGAAATCTAAGAAGTCACGGTCAATGTACTTTTGATTCATGCAGTACGTCATGCATATTATACTAAGTACACTACACGTCTGAATTTGCAGAAGAGCTTCTTATTGGTTTATGGGGGTATTTGCTAGAGATGAATGAAACAGCCGCAGGGAAGTGCACCCGAGAAAACGGCGCTAGAGCACAAGTTCCCTCGTAGACTCTTCCTCCTTTCGCTCGGAAGAGCAGCGAGAAGCACTCATAATTAAGCCATAAACATTAAATTTTATGAAAACGCCGTGAAACCGGTATGTTCCCTCACAATTATCTCCGCGATCGCGTCGGACATCGCGACTCGCACTCGCGCTAACAAAACAGCGCGGTCGCGCGGTCGATTATCGACGCCGGCGCCCGCTATCGATGGATCGAAGCGGCCGCCGACTTGACCTAGTGAGAGTGTCGGAATGTTGAGTCGCCGCCGCCATCGCCACCGGGGCGCCCCGCAGGCGGTTATGCGGATCCTGTGGGTTTTATCGCCTAACTGTGTTGCAGTCGCGGGGGGTAACAAAATTTTACGAGGACGCCATTTTCATATTTAATGATCGACTGTTGTCGGCGTCGTTGTGACGTCACGCACAATGGCGAACGAATTGGGTACTCCGCCGCCCGGGGCGGTGCGGGGACGTGTTGGGATCAGCGGGGACCCGCGAGGACACGCGGTGCGGGGCGTCTCCACTCGGCCGCGCGCGCTCGCTCGTCGCCCGCTGAGAAACAAAGGCGCGGCCTGCTAAAAGAGGCGCCGACCGGGTGCTGGTAAGCGCTGGACGCTGTGCCGTGCCGCGCCGCACCGTGACGCTGCACCCGAGGCACGCTGGACCCGTTTTGGAAGGCGCCGTTCGAGGCAGAACGCGAAGGGGCAACTTTACGCAGAAATCGTTAAATTGGAATCCTCACTTTCTTGTGTCCTGCCCACATTGTCAAGGAGCATTTGCAATATACACTTTTAAACCTTTTTGGAAGTACTCAATACAAACATTTTATTGTCTATCTCTTGCCGATTCGTTTTTTTCTTTAGAAATAATTGCTCGTTCGCTATTATAATCTTAACATTTTTGCAATTATCGTTGTAATTGTAGAAGAAATGCGTTGCTAAAATCACTCTTTTCCTATTGTGTTAGCAAACATGCGTTCTTGAGCGTATTTTCTATTCGTTCCTACCTTTCCAACTAAAAATAATACATGCACCTCTGCCATAAATTTCTACCTTGCATTATATTACACAATTTGAGACTCCTCTGACTACACTTTCTCATGTTTATAATCATTCTAGTCAATGAAAATATTTATCCTTGAAAAGTGTATTAAAACTCTTTTGTAATAATTTTAATTTCCACCATCTGAATAAAAATGCGATAAAATGATTTTTAATGCATGGTTAACAATTTGCTTGCATAATTATGCAATGTATCTACTACACATTTTGTGGCCGAGAAAACAGATGCATTACATGGTCAAAGAGTGCCTCTTTCACTGTTGGCCATCACGTACCACGTGATTTTGTCCCTCGTGAGGACACAGTACTTATTTATGCGTTGTGGACGAGCGCCAGTGTTTTCATTGTCTCGACTGGATTTGACGCCGAGGCATTCTCTGGAAAAGAAAAACTCTTGAGAAGAAAGAAAGAAAGAAAAAAGAAGGCAAAACCCTTCTCGACGCAACGCCGACATTCAAAGCGCTTCTGCGCGCCGGCAGCGGAGGGCTCGGCGCTTTCAGGGCCCTCCGTGCCTCGTGGGAGGGTAGGACAGGGGAGAGTGGCGGAGCGGGGCGGGGCGGGGCGGTTCGGCGGCGGCGGGGACGCGGGCGGGGCGGGGCGGGAGGGGGGGGCGGGGCGGGAGGGGTGGGGCGGAGGCGAAGGCGGGGCGACGCGAAGGGCCCGTGTCGCCGCCGCGGAAATCCGGCGACGCGGACTGTGCGGGAAAAGGAAATGGATGGTGTTTTGCATCTTCCACGCCCGCCCCATGCTGCGCTGCGTGCCGCGACTTAGCGAGCGCTTTCCAGGGCGAAGATGGGGTGGACGGGATGTTGTGTTTGGGAAACGATCATGTGTTCAGGTGTTCGGGCTTGGGGAGCGACTTTCCTGATACTCATTTATTTATATGCCACACTGGCATAACGAAATCGCAATTAAACAATTTCATTGTTGTCACACAATCTTCTACTGTTCAATTCTAAAAAATCCAACGACTTTATTAAAGCTGTTGACTCAAAATAATTTGTCCTTGTAACGTGGTCATTAAATATGTCGTAGGCCTTCCTTCCTTGTTTCCTTCATTCCTTTCCAACGTTTTTCCAACAGTTTCTGTTAACCTACATCCACTCACCAATTATCCAAACACTGGGTTCTTTTACTTTTACTTTTATTCAGTCCCTTACTCTCGGGCTGTAGCATTAATATCACAAATACATACAGTCTCTGTACTGTAAGCCACTTCCTTTGCTTTCACTAATACTACTCAGATTGCAGTGGTTCCTAAAAACATTTCGTGTGTTCCAAACTCTGACTAAATATCCACATTTTGTGCATCCCTCTCCGTGTTTATTCGTTCATACCCAACGCCTAGTGGTTCCTTCGTCGCATCCATCCCCATTTCTTCAGTCTCCCGCTTGCCGCAAAGCACCTCCGCGCGCTCCCGTGGAGGAGCCGCGACATCTAATATGAATGTAGGAGGGTGCATCGGAGAGGAAGGATATTCTTTTAAAAAGCAGATTTATGCAACCGCGTAGTCGCCGCGCCCTCGCCCCGCCGCCCTCGCCTCTCTTGAATATATTTAAACTTATTGTTAATGCGCCTCCGTGCTTTATTTAAATGTGTGCGTACGAAGCTGTGTCGAGATCCCCTGCGCCTCGGATATCCTCACTTTTATGGGGCGTCGCGGCGATAGTAGCGCGGCGTGCGTTCGGGGCGTACCGCCGGACGGCGGCGGGGGGGGGGGGCGTTGCGGCTCCAGGCGCACGCGGCGTCGTTGCGTCGTTGTCGCGTCGCGGGCGGCCGTGGGAGGCCGCGGCCCGATTGTCTGCGACGCTTCGAAAGTAATTATTCCGCCGCCGTAGCGCTGTTGTATGTGCGCGCGCGATGGGAGCAAGGCCACGCGCCTGTTGCGTGGATCCTTGATGAATTCTCGGCGGGTGAATAATGGAACGCCCACACCGCTGGTGGTCTGGGTTTCCCCTCCAAATAGCAGTACGTACGACCGGCGAAGGCATATCTCGCGTGCCCGCTGCGCAACGCTCTGTGTGGGGTTCGACTCGTGATTCAGCTGGAAGATAAATAATTATATATCCATATTGATTTAGAGGTGCGTAGGATTTTCGTTGCGGACCGCCGTGTATGGAGCGTATAAAAGCACGTGAATAATTATTTCGTTTCTGTATTTCCGGTGCTGTTTGCTGCCAAGAGCCGGTTAATTAATTAAAGAAAACAAACATGCGAGAGGCCAGGAGCGACCGGTCTGTGGCGGGCGTGCGAGCTGAAGCCGTGCGAATTCGGGGATGCAATATGCATTGGGTCCGATTGGCGGCGCGGTCGTAATCAGTGGGACGCGATGAATAGTGCAGCTCTTCGCTGACGGATGCTGATTCGAGTGGCAAATTGCATGGCGGCGGCGCGCTGCCTCGGGAGCGCTGCCCAGGCGCGCGGATGCGGCGGCCGGTGCAATTGCGTTGCGGCGCGTGGCTTGCATTGTGCAGCGTCGTATGCGTTGGATCGTTGTACAGGAGTGGGTGTAATGTAGTGAGGGAGTCTTCGCAGTAGTAGCACTCGCTTTATGTTCACTTAAGCGGACTGCTTCCGTCGCTTGGTAGTGTATGAAAAACCTGGGGAGAAAAGCAGGAGGGAGTACCTACATTAGATCGTTTGTAGCACACTTCAGATGCACCACATTGCTTAGGACTCAATGCCTTCGTTGTAATGTACGAGTAGTTGTAATGTCGTTGTAGTGTTCGTATTATTCAAAATGCTCTGAGAAATTTGTTTTTAGAATTGAAAGTTAAAACGAGTTGGAGTTTATTTGTTACGAACAAAGAAAACAGTAATATAGATTGAAACGTTGCTTGGCAATTAATAATAATTTCCAAGCGTGAAGTACGTGCACAACATTTTAATATTCAAACAACGTTTCAAAAATGAGTATTTCAAGTTCTAATTAAAGAAACAGAGCTCAATTCTGTATGTTGAATTTATTTTGGAAATTTTTGGATGGAAATGTTAACGCATGTCACTAAAAGACTAACGTTTGCAACTTCTTGCACTGTACCCTTTTGCACAGCATTTGCACTTTTGCATTTGCATTTGCATTTGCATTTGCATTTGCACTTTTTTGTGTTCGTGTGGGTTATAGAATAAACGTGCAGGCGTGAAGTAAAAAAAATACATCCTTAAAACGTCAGTCAATATGGTACCATCAACTCACGAAAACTGCAAATATAAGTTACATTCTTGAAGATATTTTTCTTTTGTAGCCTTTAGGATCCCATTAAGAGCAAAGCCCTTCTTTACAGGGAATGTGAGAATATGCTCTTATGATTTTGTTTTATACAAATAATGTAAGCCATCACATAATAATAACAACATAGACCTAATAATAACATAAACATAATTATAAAAACCTAATATGCAATAATATTTGCTTATATTTTTTTGTGTTTTTACCTTTGTTTTGACTTCATACTTAGCTTATTTAATGTTTCTAAGTATTTTTTGTTCATAATGTACACTTCTTTCTATTTCTTCTTTCTTGTTCTATGTTTACATGTCTTTGACAGTAATTTTCTGTTCTCCATATCGTCCATCTTCCATTTTCCTCCATGTTATTCTGTCTAGTGCTAATCTTGACCAACAGTTGTTTGTTACTTTTTGCAGGGCATCTGTCGATCTTCTTCTTTGTCTTCCCACATTCCCCCATCAATTCTGGGGTCCCAGATTATCAAGGTGCATGCCCATCTGTGTTGTTATTGTCTCGTAATATGACCACCCCATCTCCACTTGCGAATTTTGGCTTGTGCTGCTTCTTTTATGTTTGTTCTCTCCCTTATTTCCTTCATACTCGGTTTTCCCTATTTCTTCATATCCATTATACTCGGTTATTCTATCTCTTAATGAAATTTGCAGTATTTTCCTTTCCATCTTGCGCCGGCATCTTTGTAGCATACGTTTTAGTGATAATATTAATGGTTATGCTTGCGATCCCTATATTTCGACTAGCATTACACAAGTCCATTATTCTTCGTGTGATTTTGATGTTAATTTTTTCATCTAATAAGACACACGCAAGACTCCATAATGCTCATGACTGGGAAATTCTTCTTTTTATCTGTCTATTGATTTGTTAACAAAGGATACATTTATTAAATTTATGTATAGTGTGCGTGTGTTCGTCAACATACTCCATTCTTTGACCGCATTCAACAATAATAAGTGCTATAATAATAACAATAATAATAATAATAATAATAATAATAATAATAATAATAATTAATCTGATTATTTTTGTTATTATTATTATAACTGATTTAATCAACACTGAAAATATCATTATAGTCAAGGTTTGATTACTTTATTATCTATTTCACCAGGATTGATAATAGGATTTTGTTAAATTTCAATTAATTTGTGAATAGTTGAAACATCTTAAAGAATCAATTGATTCTCACAAAATAAATTTTATCATTTTTTGCTTGATGTTTGAGCTCGATTGTTGTTGCCTGGAACGGAAGCAAGTAACATTTTGTTGACTTCACCATTACCTTGTGTGTTATTGAATGCGTATACAGGTAGGTGAAGTAAATCCTTTCCTAAATACGGGCCTGACAGTAGTCCTGACTTCGGGGAACGACATTTATCGATACTTCAGCCACGCCACATTACGACGTAATGTTACGTTTACGGCATTTTAATGGCGCGGCGCGCTTCAGGAATGACCTGTAAACGGCGCAGCTGCTCCTTCCCCCGAAGCGGGAAAAGTCGAAGGTAGGCGACGCGAGCGCTGCAGCCACGCGGCTCCCGGGCCGACTTCAATCGTTTCCCTGGGCGAATCAATCCTCGTCGAAGCTATTCAAGGAGGACTGAGTGCTCTCGATCACGACAGGATTCGGAGGTGATGCATCGCGGAGAGGGACTCCCTGTCTTTATAAGCCCAAAGCAGTTTAAGGTACACCTCTCTTCCTAACGGAAAACGGTTTTTAATCATACACTTGTTGCTTGCTGGAAACGATAAGCTACCGCCGAGTACATTAAAATTTGAGTTGTACTGATCGCTGGAACCGCTTTGCGATTTATGTGCTTCAGAAGTATCGGTTACGAAACGCAGACGAAAGGTCGGAACAGGTTTACGCACACAACAGTCGTCGCGGCCCATATCCGTTAGGTAAAATTTATTCTCCATCCCCCATTCACTGCACGAGATCCTCGCTCGGATTCTTTGAATGGTTCCATACGGATTTTTTTTTGTACATCTGTCGTTCGCCGCAATTTCAGGGCATAAACGTCGATGTATTGCCGCGCTACTTTATAAGAGAGGACTCACGGGAGGTCGGAGATGTTTGAGATAAAAAAAAATTAAAAAAGGAAAGCTGTCCAGGGAAGATATCCCGGGCATATCGCCGCTTTCCGTGACGTGGATCGCTACTTAGCCAGGGCCTCCTGAAATACAGCGCAGCGGTGGCGGCGGAGCGGTTTTTACTGCCATCTGGCGGCGGCGCGTAAAAGTCCGGCCCGGGCGCTTTATTGAGCCCATAATGCGATGAGAGCCCGGGCGTGTGCGCATATGAATCGACGGACGGAGCTATATGGGCCCATGAACTCAGCATAACGTTTTGTTTACATGGCGGACAGCTGCCCGACGCAACTCGTTCTCTCTCTCCCCTCCCCTCTCTCTTCCACCGGTCACCACTTTTTCCTTGTGTGCGTGTCTGCGTTGGTGTGAGCAAACGCGCCGGTGTCAATTCGAAAAATAATTTATGCCCTGAGCGCTGTGATGTTTAACTGTAATTTTTAGATGTTTATTGCGACATTTAGCTCGCTATTCAACGGGGCATAACCGTTTGTTGCAGTCCGGTTTTGCCAGAAAGAATGTCGCAAAACCTGTAAATAAATTGTCCAGATGTGTTTACAAAATACTTTTGCCCGAAACATTGCCATATCTATGTATCTGTGTTCGCGTGCGTTGCCGGAGATTGGACAGAGATCAAACGCGTGTCGAGAACGGCGCGATGCGTCTGCAGTTTTGACAGTTCGCAGCTTTCCTCCTGTAGACACCTTAAGACGTCCGGTTTACGACATTTAATCGCACTTCCTCTCTGGCCTGCGCAGCTAAACAAACTTCTCAACACGCCCAGCGACATCTGCAACCCTTTAATTATTTCCCGAAAAGTAATTATCCGTTTACGCAGCCACCCGGGCTACCGAGAACAATGCGCCTCAGCCGAAAATATTTATTATTTGAAGTAATTATCCCATTGTTCATAATACTTAGTCCCGAGCCGAAGCGCTCCGCACTTACGCCGCCGCCATTGTGTCCGCGCGCCCCCTCCCGGCTGGCTCCTCCCCCGGGCGGCTAACAATGGACAGTCGCGAGGCACGCCCGCCCCAGCCGCAGCGGCCGCCGCCTCCGCCTCCGCTCGGCTTATCAAATCCTCCGCCGAGGATAATTAGGAGGAGACTGTAAATCTAGGGCGTGTCAGCTTCGGGGGATTTTTTCCTTCCCCAAAAAGCCTCGCCTGGTGGCCCCCCTCCCCCGCCCGCACTGCTGCTTCGGCCGCCGCCTATCCCTCGCGCCCGCCCCGCGCTTCCACCGGGCTGTTATTATCCTAACAAGCGGGCCGAGTCGCGTCTCGAGGCAGCGCGGGTGGCGGGCGGGACGGCGCGGCAGACGGGGTCGGTGACTGGGCGAGGAGCGGAGGAGACAGCCCACGGAGATATGTACGCTAGTTCTAGAACAAACACAGAACTACACCCCACAAAATGATAGAAAGAAACTTGGAAGTTACGCTCATATAAACATGAATTTGTTATCATGTCATGAATTTTACGAGAACACAGTGACGGTTGATGTCAGTTATGGTAAAAATTACAGTGAAAATGTAATTGAAAATAGAAGGTTGATGATTTTTCAATGCAATGTGTCAATAAGTTGTTTTTTTTTTCTGCAAAACTATAGATTAAAGGAAGCCACGACGTGTATGGCAGGGGAAAAGGTCCAGTGTAAAACGAGTGTGTTTGACGGTGAAGGTGAGTCTTAGAGAAACTAAACGCTACGGCGATGGCGAGAGGAGTTAGGTGAATTAACGACAGAGAAGACGGTAGTAGAAGCGCCGTCTTCCAAGCGGGTAATGGCAGCCTTGTGAGGGAGGCGAGCGCTAACGAGATGGATTCCGGGGCGGCGTTGTTTCC
>BOPP01000005.1:12559263-12578280 GCA_017312745.1 Gryllus bimaculatus | reverse complement strand
ACGCGCAAGGGCGGGTGGGGCGGGGGCGGGCAGGGGTGGGCAGGGGCGGGCAGCCTGTGCCCGTACAGTTTTGTGCATGGAGATTTAAGACCGGCGTCCATTTATTTACCGCTCGCCGCCAGGATATGCCGCGCCCGGTATTATTATTCAACTATCCACCTGCAATGCTTCCATGCCAGGATAACAAAGAAGTGGATGTTTTTTTTGTTGTTGCTTTTTTTCTGTGCTGCCTCCTCTCTCGTCTCCCTCGACCCCTCGTCCTCCAACCGGCCTTAATACGTGGCGTGTGCTTGCACGTGTTCGTTTTTTCTTACTCACTCCCTCCGTCGCTGCCTGCCTTCCTCCGACATTTCTCTCCGAATTGTACGCCCGTGCGTGCTGCGCGGGTCTCGAAGGTCATCGCGCTGTCACGACGCGCCGACCCTTATCAAGGCGCTTCTGCGCTGCGAGATACGTCCCGCGGTATGCGGCCTGCAGGGGCCCGCGGGCCCGCAGCTGGGCGCGCCGCCCGCGAACAAAGCCCAGGGGCCTCAACAGGAAATCGAAACAGACGTCTGGGACGCCTTTGGGGCACGGAATTTAGCATTTCAGGTCTGAATGACAAAAGAGAATGCTAGTACTCCCAGTACATAGGAGTGAAAATGACTTCCCTCTATCAACTGTTTAAAAATGGCGAAAAATCTACAACAGCAAAATGTACTTCTTGTTTTAGTTCACAACGAAGCTAAGGAAATAACAGACGACACTTTTCAGTTTAAAATATCACAGGTGATATTTCACACTGTTCCCACGCCTTCCACTGTTGGGATCTTTTACTACATTCCTTGAAACGATTGATGTGGAATTTCGAGATTAGACAAAGTTAGTTAATGGCAGAATTTTCTTAGTGTTTTCTGTCCGCTTTGCCTCTTATTATAACAATCATCGATCGCTGGTCAACATTTCAGGATCAAACAGCCCGCCCATGAATACGATCTCATTCACTTGAGGCATGATGAGAGCTCGATTAGCGGTTGGGCATGATGCACTTAAAGTGGCTTTGTGATTGTGTGGTTCTAGGAGTCCCAATATTCATATTTTAATTAATAAAATTGCTTTTATTTCGTGTCTTTAGTGATTCAGATGTATTCCACATAAATACTAAAGATCTAAATACTACCAAAAACATTGACTTATTAAAAGTACTGATATAGAGTCATACCGGTAAAGTTAAATCGGTTACAAAAATATGTGCATTTTCATAATCAGAACACTTGATTTCATTAAATTTGCAACTAACAATATCATCCTACTCTTATTGTAATAACAAAAAAAAGTATGGCGTTTTGTAAAACGCACATATTTAAGGAACTGCAGGACTGTTTCAAAATTGTTGCAGTTCAACTGATAAGCAAGTAACTAGTCTCCCTCCCCAAAGGCACGCATGATCAATCATTCACGGGAGCACTTGGAACCCTTTTGTATTACCGACATTTACCAAAAAAAGAAAAAAAAATGTGGACGAAGAGCTGGGGCCTGGTGGAAAAGTTCAAATCACTTAGAGCTAGCCTCATCCTCTATTTTACGCGCGCCTTTAGCGCTCCACGGCGCCCCTCCCCCTCCCCCTCCCTCTCGTGCGGCGCGGCAACCTGTGGTTTTCGCTAAGCGTCAGCGACGACGCTTTTACCTTCGAAGACCCTCCTCGCGACCTCGCCTTTAATCTTTTTAAATTCGGCGGAGCGGCGGCGCCGCCACTGACGAGTACCCAAACTTCATTTTCACGGCAATTTCCCAGCTCGCCCGCTCCCATCGCGCCCGCCACCCGCGCCACCCCGCGCCGCGCCGCGCTGCCGCGATCGACAACAACCCTATAGCGCGCTCGCTCCCGCCCCCTCCCCCCCCTCCGCCACGGAAACAAACGCCGCCCGCGGAATCCATCTCGTTAGCGCGTGCGCCTCCGTGCCAAAGGCTGCCATTGACCCACGCTTGGAAGAACGGCGCTTGCTACTCCGGTCTGTCTCGTGTCGTTAATCTTCGCGTCACGCGGAGCCGCGTCCACCTCTGCCGGCCTCGCGGATGGCGTTCTCGCGTTCGTAGCCCCGTCAACTGTTTTGGGATGTGCCTGTAATGCTCCTCGAAAAGACGAAGAAATGGCGAGGATGTAACGTTTTCTTAAGCGTTTTCTTCTAGCCAAAGAATTCCTGAAGTAATGGTGCTCGGAACCAGTCTTTTGATTAGACACATACGGAATTTCATTATTACAATTCATTGGAGCAAACTTGAGGATAAAGGAAGCAATGTGTATTTAGTTCAGAAAGATAAATCTTCAGGCTCTAAATATTGATGGAGAAAACGAAGACAACAAATTGTTTTTTAGCCAAATTATATTTAAAAATTTACAATAAAGGGAATTAATTTAGTCTATTGATTTACGTTAAGTTTCAATTAGTAATAATTATTGTTCTATAAATGTTTATTAATAATTTATTACGCTTCCACGTTGTGAATTAGGATGATAAAAAGTTAATTTCTCAAATTCTTTTGAACTTATAATCTTCTACAAAAAGGTGAAATTTATCGAGAATCCATATTACTTTCACTAAAAGTAAGAAAAGAACTGATGATTAGCAATAACATCATATTCTATCAATAGTTTATGTAATAAATCTAGAAACATACTCTTTATTATTAAAAGCAGGAAGTATTTTCGTAAATAAAAGTCTGGCTCAGTAAAGAAAATCACGAATTCTACTTTCAATTCTGTAATTACTTTATAATGTTATTCTAACTGTAACGTATATTAAAAGTAGTGAAACAGAGAAATGTTTGTTTATCAGATTTGTCAAAACTAATTTCACAAAAGAAAAAAAAATCCCTAAGGTCTTATAGTAATAGTAATTATTTACAGCATTGAATAAAATCGGAATCAGACAACGAATTCTCTTGATGAATATGATTCCATACAAATATGAAAAAATGAACTTAGTAAAATATCTATTTTCATGAATACGTTTGTATTCAATTTCAACTTTCCTGAACATATTATTATGTTTCATGAAATTAGTAAAAAAGTAATCGATTGCGAAAGCAACTCGTACTTTCTTTTATTATTTATAAATTTTGTAATTTACGAAAATTCAGTTAAATGAACATATTTCACATGCGTTACTTTTATAAGTGTTTTTCGCACTATTTGAGATAAAATTTGAAGAAAATCATTGGAGCATTTTTAAATAACTGGTCCTTTAAAAACTTTGTTTTTAAAACTGCCGCGCAAAATTTCACGCAAAAATAACACGAAAATAACCCGTATTTTGAAAATGTACTTTTTTAAATATTAAGTTTTGAAAAACAGGATTTATTAAGCAAACACCTTTGTTTTGAAATTTGCAGTAGGAGAAACACGTTTAAAAGTAAGTAAACGTTTACCATTTCGAAAACGGAGAATTTTGTGAAATTAGGACTTTTTAAAAAGTGTATTGTGCACTATCTGAGAAGCAAAATTAAGGAAGATGTGAGGACATTTTTGAGAAACTTTTGAAAACGTTGCTAGGGCTTCATGTAAATCACTCCTAAAAATCAAAATATTCGTTTCAAATTCAAGGAGCCACGATATAAGGCACATGGACGAGGAAATATCTATTTGGTTAAAAATTATCCATTTTTTTAAAATTAGAGACTTACGTCACGAATGTTTATATCGATAAATTATTGTTTTTTCGCTGAAACATTACACTGTCTCTTTACTGCCTTAGTTATGTGCAAATAAGTAAATGTCCTAGTAATTTAAAATCTGAAACATGCCTTTTTTATAAGGTCACATTTGTCCGTAAGAAATGGATACACAGAAAACATTTTTAAAATTACATCTTGAAACACCTGTTTCGATTATCCAAGCACAATGCTGTTTCATTCCTATTTCTCTTTTCATTATTCTAAATTTTCTGTTTATTAATCATAGAGAAACATTTTTCCAGTTCACACGTAAGCTTCCGCGGCTAGAATCCATAAATATTTGGGTGTCCCGGAGAGGCCTCTCAGCCAACGACGCGGCGTCTCCCGAATGGCCAAGAATTTATATTCCAATTCAATCAGAAATGTCTTCATGATGTAATGAAATATGAAAACCTATGTAGAAATATACATACAAAGCTTAGAAATTGTTCATTTTATCGCGACATTCTATACTTCTAATTTCCATTTCCTCTAAATGTAATTTTATCATGATCTTTTTACTGAATTTGTATATGCAGTGTGATGATGTAGCCCCCCCTCCCATTTCTTTAGGTAACTAACGTTACACGTTCAGTAGCCTAGTTAACATTTTTTAACCTTATTCTGTAGAGTTACTTTCCACACGCGGAGTGAATGCATTGTCTAACTTGTTAATCAATCACATCCAGACTTAATAGACGGAGGCATAATTGTCCGTAAAAGAAGCAGGTGTACTTAGAAGCAGGCAACATGCACTTAATCAAGTAAGAGGGATTGCAAGGCTCCGAAGTGGTTGGCATTGACCTATGTCGTTCCATTATCGAATGATCCGAATTAATTTTCAATAATGTTTTTTCCTGTATATTATTCACATGTTTTTCATTTAATAGTAAGGTTCGTTTCTTCGCATGTGTAAGATTTTTGAGCAATTATTAGTCCTTTAATTTTATTAAGTATAACAATTAAAAATATAGATGATTAAAATTATCAATTATAATGTTGAAGGTAAATGTTACGTAAAGAATAGTTTGTTTTTGTTTGTTTCTAGTCGTATTTTTACTTACAATTTTTTTAACTAAAGGCTTTCTAAATACGTTATGAACCGGAATACAATGAAAGGTTTTATATTTTTTATTACATTTACCTGCAAATTTGGTATTCATTCTTTGTACCGAAAACAAATATACGTCGTCTGTGTACTTGTTTGCCGTGTCCTCTGAACTTCCATCGATTTTGTGCCTTCCATCTCGATAAGGTGTTTCATTTCGTTGGTGCGCGGTCGTCGTGGACGCTAATGGGCGCTGAGTGAAGCCGGCAGCTGGATCTGCCCGGTGGGGTGCCTCCACGCCCCCGCGTGCGTTAGAATCGCCTCGATGGCCGCCAGTACATTCACGGACACGTTATGGTGACAGATGAAGCGGCCTTCTGAGTGAGTAAACCGTCAGTCTCCGCAGGATTCCAGCAGAGGAGGACGACAACTGAATTGAATGAGGGGTAGCCTCTGCCCCACACGCGTGAAGGAACGCAGGCTTTCGAAAGCCTGCTTGCAAGCGTACCCAAAATGGCTTCTAAGAACTTGATTGCTCAAGAGATTTTTTTTGATTCTATATACAGCAGGGAAATACAGAGATTTCGTTTTAAATCCATCTTATTGAGACAGTATTGGTTTGATATTCCTACTTGGTTAAATCACAAAAAATGCTCTTTTGTTTTGGGATATGAAACATAAAAACGAGTATATTTCTATCGATGTCGAGATGAGGTACGATGTAACACATTATGAAATCCTGTATCTCCTAGGTATGATCAAGCAAAATATAGCTTACGGACTTGAAGAGTGAATTTTTTGCACCATTTTCATTAAATTATGAGTCCATACCCGTCTATTTCAGTCGAAGATGATGCCTGTTCTAGTAGAAGTTTTTCTACACTTCATAAGTCCTTTTAATGAAGATGTCGGCACATGTACGGCCCAATTAAATCAAATTCTCCGCCACTCTAGGAGCTCATTCAATTTGGTTACTCTTTGAAGGAATTAACGAAAAAAAGATTTTACATTTCAAAACTAGTGCCTTCGAGATAGATTTATTTTGGAAAAAAAAACGCGAATTTTCTCACAAATACAAACAATTCATTTTATATAAAACTCTTTGGAATTTTCCTTCAACTGCTTCCGAAAGTGACCGATAGATCGCACCTCCTCCTGGCCTGCCGGCAACAAAGCTTGCACATTGTAAAAATTTCCCGGAATCTAATTTTTCCACAAAAGATTGCATTGTTTGAGAAACTGGCGCCGCGTTTTGTAGCAATTGCGTCGAGGAGCTAAGCAATACGCGTATTGGGCGCGTTGAAAGTGTGCAGTGTCCGTGACTGAGATGCGGCAAGAAGCAAAAATCATGAAAGACAAAATTCGTACCGAAAACGTTAATTTACGTCCAGACAGAGGTAACCATGACACTATCTTCAACACTTAATTATACTTACTGTGAAGTGTTAATATTTGTTAATTATGTGTCATCTTTTGAGAATATTCTCGTCAGACGAGAACACAGCAAGGCGATGCACAAAACTTCTCTTGTCGCAGTTTCTGGTAATGCTCTCTCAATCATCTAGGCAATATTACGCACCCTCAGTAGAAGATAATGTTTTATTCTTAAGTTTTAACAATTTAAAAAATGCACATATTTTTAACATTTCTTGAATTTCCATTTCCTGTAAACAATTCATTACAGAATGAAAATATGTAGCAATAGCAGTATGTAATTCATGCTTAATGACGGAAAGTATTAAAATTCCAAATTTTAAAGGAAGAGAAAATTAGATTAAAAATTAGACAAAGTATGTGTTATAATGAATCTGTAAAAAGTGAAATACATATTTGTTTATAACAAACAGTTTTTTCTTGAAAGAATCTGAAAGCAAGCACTTTCCAAACCTTGGAACTATTGATGCGGTTCAAATTTCACAAGCTCTAGAAAATATCGTTTCGAGAAGAAACAAAAACACGAAACATTAGATATTTTAAGAGTCAGATTTTTCTTGAGATAAGTTCTACAATTTGGGTTTCAAGTCAAAAAGATTGAAGACGTTTGTTAATATTTATCTTACATGAGTCTTCTTAAAGCGAAAACGAAAATTAAAATTTTCTATCAGAAGTAAAGAAATATAATTTCCTTTAAATGTGGTCGGCCCCGTAGCACACGTCAATAATGGGGGTGAGGAGGATTTGGTTTGCCAGAAAAGAGCGCCGAAGCGGCCATTGGAGCGGAGGGAGGGGGTCGGCGCGCCCTTTAGTGGAGGGCGTCGTGCCCTTAGGGCCCTGCCGAGCATTTGCTTGCTGCGCAGGAAGGAGGGCTACGGATCAGCGACCTGGGAGGCGGGCGGGCGGGGCCCAGCGGCCTTCAGCCCCGTCCCGTGTGCTATGTAATACGATGGGGGCTCTATAAAGTCGGGCGCCGCCCCCTTCGCACGAACCTGGCGGTGATGATACTCATTTTCCTATTAATGCGGGTGGAAATGCGGGCGTTTTGGAGGTGCAAGCGATCTTCTTTCGTTGGAAGCGTTTTGAACACTATACTTGCCTTACCTGCTTTGGAACGATTTGGTGATAAGCCTCTGGCCTAAACGCACAGGTCGCGTGTGTGACCTCGGCCGTCGTATTCGAAAATGTGTAATGCATTTGTACATTCCATGCGTATATTGTACTTGAGGTTGTAGCATGAATGTCTCGTTAATTTCTTAAGAATTAGCAGTGAAACAATGTTAACTTTGTGTTTACGTATGCATAAATAACAAGCAACCAGGCGCTTGTCAATTGCTGTACTCTTTTGATGGCAGTGGGCGATGGGCAGTCGCAAACAATGAACATATTCTCACATACGTTAATAACAAACACTCACGCGACCAGTCATACATATCCATGGTTCCTCACACACAAGTTTGCCGTCGCAAGGGCCGGTCCAACCACATCTGTTCCAGACCACATCCGGGGCTACAAACACCGCGTTAAACAAATGCAATAGGAAGGCGGTTTCTAATTACCGCAAATTTATTCCGCCGCGATCGCAAGATGCCGAGAGCCTCGCTATCTCTTTTTCGCACCCAGCCCGTCGCACGGAAGCGTCCAAGAGCAGCGTTGGTAGCGTCGGTCGCATTGCATCGCATTGCAGCGTTGGTAGCGTCGACGGCCGCATTGCATCGCGTGCGAGAGGGCGGGGGAGGCGACAAACAGCGAAGTGTGTTATTCTCGTAGCAAAGAATCGTTCAACAATAGCCGACTCCTACTCCGTAAAATAGATATTCGAAGTGGTTATATTGGATAAAAAGGCACAATAAATTCTGATGTATGAGATATATTTCCTAATTGCTGTATTGGGGCTTTGATACGTTGAAATTATAAATATTTTTGAACAACGTCATACTTGTGTGTTCTTGAAAGATTATAAAGGTGAAAATTATGAAAACATCGTTTATTATATGTAGTAATAGAAACATTTTGAATTTGCATTACTTTTATCAAAACAATACGTACAAAAATTGTTTAGAGGTTTAAATATTGCAGTAAGATTAGCATGAAATCGGCATGAAATTGGCTAGAACATAGTCCTAAGCACGCCCCGCCGTGTCCAACCCAGAACCGCTCTCAGATCTTGCTGCATCTCCGTCCGCCGCGCTGACCGCGCCGTTCCCCCGGCCAGGGCGGCAGATGGTCCCTGGTTCCCACCCCGGCGCGGCGGGCGCTATGCCTCGCGTGGCCGAGCGAGCGGGTTACCGCAGCGCACGCCGCCCCGCGCCATACCGCGCCACGCCACCGCACCCACACGCCGTGCGGCGCAGCCGCCGTGATGTACGGTCGTTATATGTCCCGACAAGCGCGGCTCGCGCCAACACGGCTCGCAGAGCGGCTCGGGCCGGGCCGGGCGCGGACGCGGCGCGCGCGGGCGGCGCAGCGACGGCGGCAGGCCTGTCTGCTCTCCGGCCTGCCTGCCTGCCGGCGGGTCGTTCGTTAGGCGCGGGCCATCTTCTCCCAGCGCGACTCGACGGGTCGTAAGCCGGCTCCCCCTCCCCCGCGGCCCCGCGGCCGCCGCCGCCACCCCGCCACCGCAACGCAGAGCAGTCGCGGGTTATGAACCAACCCCCTCTCGTCGGCCTGGCTCGCCGGCGCCGCTCGCCGCCCGCCCGAAAAGCTCGCCGCAGAGTATTTAGAGTAACGTGCGCCCGACGCTTAACGCTCGGGATGTAGTGCACTATTTATGGCCGGTGGGTGTTCACCGCGGCCGCGGGGAGGTGTACGTGCCGGTGACGCCAGGGTGGGGGCCGGAAAGGGGTGTGGTGGGCGGTGGGTGGAGAGGCGGTGGTAGGGTGTGCCATGACCGCGGGGGGGGTTAACTCCGCGTGCGCAAAAGAGGCGTTTTGCGGCGGAAAAACCGGCGCGAAGGATTACTGTTGGTCTGGAAATTTAATCTAAATTCTTTTTCTGACCCAAACAGATAAATTATAGATGATACATTCTATCGGTTCTATAAAACATTTTGGCTAGTAAATTTGTTCATACCATTGAGAAATGTATGTTTCTTTCTTACAATAAATATAAAATTTGTGTTCATCAAAAGTTACGTTGATCAAATTCAATATACTTGTGAATCAAACATTTTTGCTAATGAGTAGATATTATAGTACTTTGCATTCACTTGCATCACGAAACCAATGTACTCTATTGACAATCTCGAACGTGGTATCAAATTATTCGAAAAATGAAGCAATCATTACTGCACATGATATACATAAAATCATGCGGACTTTAATAAGTACTAATAGAGAGAATGTCTCATACAGAACCTGAGTTTGTTGTGGAATTCGCGTCCCACTACCGATATATTTGTTTGAAAACATGTTACAGTTTTTGTGATGCAATCACTGTGTACAACAAACTGTTCATTTTTTATTGTAAAAGGCCCTTTTTTATACTTAGAATTGGAATATAACGCGGTATAAAACAGCATATGGTTCAATATAGAGCAAATCATATGTGCAGTTCGGGAATATGCGAGCGAGTTTATAAATTTTCAAAAGATTCACCACTGATATAATTATCAAGCAACAAAATTTTCCACTTTCATTCCGCGCGAGTGATACAGATCCATTATTGGTTACGATTCAAATTGTGCCCTATCTGGAATTCAATCCCAATTTTCCGGCACATAACGCTGCTGCGAGCGCAGAGCGCGTAATACGGCAATCTGCTGCCGCCCCCGGTCTCCGGGGGTGGGAAGGGAGGTGAAGGGGAGGGGAGGGAAGGAGAGGGGAGGGCACACGCTCGGGATGCCGCGCACGCCCCGCTCCGTCACGCACTGCGCACGCACGCGCTGCGCCCCTGCGGCGTAGGCCACCCGCGCCACCGCCCCTCGCGCAGCACCCTGCGCACGCAGGCTTCCGCGCAGCACCCGCGCGCAGACATCTGGGCTCCGCTCTTTAGGGTGTACATACAGTCGTGTTAAAGTGCGTGTGTCAAGTGTAAATAGAACCCAGTGTGAACGTGCGAGTGAATGAAAAAACAAAAATCAAGAAAACTAAATCAATAAAATTATCAAATAAAGTACCAATTAAGTGTTAGCGCAAATATAAGGTTGCAAATATTGGCCAAAGCGCATATTCTTCATCCATAGGTTAAGTTAGAAATAAGTTAGTAAGTAAGCACTGCCGCCTTCTTTGCCGCTTAAGCCAAAGAGCTGCGGGGCATATACCCCCATCATGACAATAAACGCCCGCCTCGCCAGAGCTATTGGTGGAGGGAAAGTTGAAAAAAGGTTCCACTAGTCGCTTCTTTCGCTCAACGACACGTTGGAACAACCGAAGTGAGTAATAGTAGTTTATGCAATTAGTTTATAATGTTAAGCTTTATTGAATGAGTAGATGTTTTGAAAAGGAGCGACTTTAGGAGTGAGTTTTCAAATTTGTACGAATGCAATAAAGCAACGTTATAAACGTGTGGCATAATATATTTTTTTGTATAACAGCATTATACATTTATGAGAGAATTAAACTTAATTTTGCGAAACAACTTCCCTGTGACGACTCGAGTATTTGACATCGTGCGAGTGAACGGTGGTCGGCTGTTCCGTTTAGCTCTACCTCCCCCCGATTCTCTCGCTACGATTGGCTGAATGTGTGATGACGCAATCATTCGTGACATTCGTGACACGTCATTTGTTGTGTCGTAAAATGGCAGATTATGAACGATTTGCTGCAACAGAAAAGGTTATTTTATAGTGCCGGAATACAAAAAAATATTGTATACGTATCACAGCATGCTTCAATATTACATTTTTTCGGCAGTTCTGTCATCAAATTCTATTCTACCTCTTTCACTTACGGTCATTCAAACAATGGTACAAATGCAATGAAGTAAGACACTTAACACAATAGTTCACTTATTTGTTAGTAGTACACAGGTTCAATTAACGCAGTCAGTTTGGCAACAGTACAAGTGGTGAAAATACAAACTCAAGTACCCATTAATGATTTCAAAAAGCAAATGGATTTAAGAAACAAGTGACAAAAGTTATTAATTAAGAAACACTTTAATCAATGAGTCTGTTTACTCAAGAAGCTTTATTCAATGTAAGTTACTTTGCATAGCCGGCTGTCCTTGCCTATATGAAATGTTAATGGCTAATAATAATAATAATAATAATAATAATAATAATAATAATAATAAACTGAAGTAGATGCACAGTCCCAAGAGAAGTAACTGAAAAGTAATAACAATTGCTGTGATCCAAATGACTCGGAATATTGCTGGCTTTTAAATGTGTGAGTGTTCTTTTCTCTCGTTCTCCAAAGTTCACAAAACTAACAAAACGGCATCTTTTTATGATTAACTTTTATATTTTCGGTTCCTTCATATAAATAGACATGTTTTTTTCCTTTTACTGTCCCATCTCTCATACTATTTAATTGGGAGGGTATATGATAAAAACTGATTTGCTACTAAAACATCATATTAGAATCATAAGTAAGCCTACTAATAAGATGAGTTGCGGAAGAATAAATTAATACGTATTTCTTAGATTCAAAGTATGGAATTCATATCATCTTTCTAAATCTTGTCCAAAATTCCTCTTATTAATCTTAGAGATGTCTTAGTGTCTCAGTTTCGTATTTTGATGTAAGTTATTTTCAATACGTTTTAACTACCTCCTCTCTTATTTTTGCCTTTGAAACTTGTGAAATACGTCACGTTTTTTCACGTTCTTTCTTTAAGAGTAAATCAGTTTTTAGTTTCTCTGACCTTTGTGTCAAGAGAAAGTTAGTATCATCTCTTTATTTCTTCACAACAAGAAAATGAGGTTCGTGTAATTGCTCCCATGTAATCACGTTCACATTTACCAAGAATTAGAAGCTTATGAACTTTTCACTCATTATATATTCCTCTGTTATGTGAATGTGTCTCTTATTCTTTTTCTATTCAAAGTTTTTCGTTTCTTTGGTATGTCGTATCATACATTTCACATCTCTCATATGTAATCTCACCAATTGGTACATTTTACTTTAGAATTTTTGTTATCCTGTAGTCTATGCACTTGTCAGGAGACAGATCTGATTTGCCCATTGCACTAATCGGACTATTAGAGGTTTGCTTCGGAGGTGGACCGCTGCAAATAAATGTGATGGCAGCTCCCTGGACCTTCAGGCTCCCATTGCATTGCTATGGCACGAGCCCTTCGGCTCCCGAGGGCTCCATCACGCCCAGATCGCTCTTTGAAGTATGAGCTTATTGTAACCCCGTTTTTCTCGTACTTTTGCTTTCATGTGCCTTTCACGACCATCAGACTGTTGCGAGCAAAGCTTAAAACTTATGAATGGTTTTTAACTCTGCTGCCCATCCCGAATTATTTGAATACCCTCAGTCGCGTTTTTGCACCTTGCTGCTCTCTCTCTTCCCTCTCTTTTCATCCATTTTCTCTTATCTTTTTATGTTTTCCTTTCCATTTATCTTCTACGTTCTGTTACAAACTTTCAATCGCTTCACCCTCATACGCTCTTTCTTCACACATCTTTACAATAATTTACTTTTCATTTTACAATTTACGATTCTACTTTACTAATTTATTATTTCAATTCCATTTTTTTCATTTAGTGAGTGGTTACGTTAATATCTGAGAGGTTATTTCTCATAATCATTATATATATTTTTTAGAATATCCGTTAATGAATGCTAAATTTCAATACCACTCTATTCTCCGTAGTTATATGGCTTCGGAGCCGGCGCCATTATCTCTGTTTGTGGTACCACTCCTCCCCCTCTTTACCATGATCTCCCAGTCTTGCTCCCCCTTCCCCTTCCTACCCCGGCGTCATGCACGGCCGCGCACCGACGCGCACCGACGCGCCCCGCCCCGCCCAGCACAGCCCCGCCGCCCGGCCCAACGCAGGGAACGCCCCGAACTAGGCGTATCTCAGACAGCCAGGCGGGCCCCTCCCCCGGCCCCGCCGGCGCGTGCATCGGGAATTCCGTTGTTACTGCAATGCGGTACCTGTCTGTATCTGCTGCGGTCGCCGCGCGCTGCTTTTCGAGGCTGGCAAAAACGATGGCTGGCAGGAGCGGGGAGGCCACAGGTTATCTCGGGGTGCACGAGTCGCTGTTGGTACAAGTACTCAACATTTGTAATGAGTAGGTAGAGTGGATCGTAAATATGTGTGCATCATACGTTCATGCGTTTGTTGGTGCAGTTCAGTGCCAGGAAGTAGCGCTGAGATTTCATTGGACAATGACACTTTTACTCTTCACTTTTCAGACCTTTTTGGTACATTTTTGTCACAAGCAAACATTAATTCATAAAATTTACAGAGAAACACTTCTTGAAAAAATAATATTTTTGGATTCTGAAGAAATAGTAAAATATTATTGTTATATATATTAAATTACAATGATTTTTATACCATTTTCTGTGCGGAAATTTAAAGTTATATTAATGTTAAATTTGAGAAAATTTATTCCTAATTTTAATACATAAAGTAAGGTCTCTAGGGAAAAAGTCTTAGAATAAATTGTATTTACAGAACAAAAATAAATATTAAATAGAAAATATAATATTTTGAACTACGTTTTTAGGTTAGTTTTTGATTAGATGACGCCCAAAGATAGGCTAAAGAAAATTATAAGTCAGATGAAACGATAGCCGGATACCCCTTGTTTGTAGTTTTAAATCTACTTTTACATCTTGTTTGCCTCGGAAAAACCGATAATGTTTTTTCTGTCAGATCGTCTGCAAAGTGAACGAAATTGAAAACGTCAGTGTTCTCCAGTTCGAATGCAGGATATATTTTTACCACAGACAAGAAAGAAAGTAGATATTCTCTTCCCAATTCCAAACCCAAAATATCTCTGCATTCGTAAGCCACTGATTCCGAAGTTTAATCTTCGTAAATAACACGGATTTTTAAAAACATGGCATCAGAATCCGCGGTGTTTCGAAGTTGATAAACACGATATGCAATCTGGTGGGCTCGCTGGCGCGGCGCGGCGCGTTGCGATACGGGGAGCAGACGGACGGACTGAGTGCGGCGCTGACGGACGGTGCGAGCGGGCGAGATTGGACGCGCGGGCTGCGGCGATGACGACGGCGTGGGCGATGGCATCTGCCAGGGGTGGCCGCCCTGAGGAGATTAGATTCGGAAATGGAGCGCCAGTGGCGCTGCGCCCCCCGCGCGGCCGTTGGCGCAGATTGCGCGCGCCGCCTCGCGCCGCCTCGCACACGCGGGGTCGTTAAAAGCAGGGACGGGCCTCGTCGCCCCCTTGTCATTCGCGCGACGAAGAATCTCCAATTCGCAGTGGGGAAGACCGCGGGGGGCTTCAAGTGGATTAAGCGACATTTTGAGATTCATTTTTTCTTGAGACATTAATCGTATTTCAGATACTTCTGAGCAAGTTTCATCAGTTTTAGAAATGTATATCCATAGAAGTAAATAAACAACATGTAGCTCAATTTAACTGGAACATAAAATCATACCTTACAATTATCTCAAAAATTGACGTAACTCTGTTCGTGATTTGGAGTAAAAACCTTTAACGAACACTTATACTCTATAAGATTAGATATTGGACAGGCGTTTTATGCCAGTCTTAGATGACTCTTAGTTATTAAAAAGTGTTTCGTCTGTTGGTAAAATGACGGCGACAGTTCACGTTCCGAAGATAGAATTGTAATTGATTATCTCTAAAAGTGGCATACATAAATATATACGATAGAAATGATTGATTCATTTACTAATTTGTGTTTATGGTAAAGTCAAATGCAGAGATCTCTGTGTAGTGCCTGTTAGTAACATCCCGGGATGTGGCGGTGTTCCTCTCTCATTAGAATGCCAGGTAGCCCCAGCCTATACGTCGGCTAGCGGGGGTTGTCCCTCCTCCACGTACCTCCGCCAGCGGGATACCGCCTCAATTGGGACGGTACCGAGTGTTCTCCCGTCATATGCGATAGTGTAGAGCTTGTACGAGCAAGAACGTGCTTGCTCGTAAGTGAAGAGAAGCGGACAGAAGAGGAAGGAAGGATTGCAGGAGGTCCGTGGCAGCGTACTACTCCAGCATTCGCCAGGTATTGATCGGGAAAATAAAGGAAACGTACATCAGCGGATGTTTAGAACTGTTATCCCGAATGCATCTGAATTCGACCTATCTATCTACATAACAAGGTGACGTTCACACTCGAAATTTAGGATTTCCCGGTCAGCGATACTATACTGGCATCAGTTCTCAATCGCAACTATTTCAAACCCTCAGCACCAGAATTCCTCAGTATCACACATCGGTACGTCGACAAAGAGTACACGGTACATTTGTAGGTTTGAAAAATTTATTAACTGCTTTCTTAATAAAAATAACTCTTCCAACAAAGCAAGAAACTAAAATTTTTTCAATGAAACTACTGTATTCAGTGTTAAATACATAGTAAAAAATAATACTCAGATTGAGGTTAAAATCAAGTATTTTTTAAATAGCGTACCAACACTATTATTTTATTATCAATGTACAGGCAAATCACATAGCTTTCTTTGTGGCTTGTAGAGGTGAGAGTTTGTACGTTACTACAATTATTAACTATTTATATTTAAGATTTTTTCGGTTCTCAAAACGCCTTAATATATAATAGACATATATTTTAGAGTTTTAATTTTAGATTCCAAATTATTAACCAAAAAATTAATAACCGCATAATAATACTTTAAAATCTGTCTCCCAGAGACATTTCAAAAAGGGAAAGTTTTTACCATTGAGACTTAAATAGGGAATAGTCTTTAAAAAGTCTAAGAGCGTATTCTCTATTTCTCTCTCAAACAACATTGAAAATATACAGGCATTTTGATTGGAGAACAATCCTCATTCCCCTATTGGATTTGGTTTCAAAAACAATCTCCTATACTATCTGTAGAGTATATTTTCGTACCTTGCATTTTTGTTCTAAGGAATGAATAGATTGCCATGTTTGTTGTTCATTTCGAGGATTTGTTTTCTTTTCCAGGTTGCAGACGCAGTATGACCTCTCTGCGTAGGAGTGGCTTGGGAGGTGTACCAGTCCGCCTACCAACCCCACCTCCACCGAGGTGAGTAATAGTCTCCTTCTCGCAATCTGGCAGTGTGCAGCTGTGACTCCGCAAAGCAGTAAGTCTTTGCGAATCGCAATTTATTTATTTTTGATTTTATATTTCTCAGATTTACGACCTAGCTCGCGGCGCGCTTACGTACAAAGCGAGAAAAAAAAAAGATCCTACCAAGAAGGACGTGCAAAATTCGCCAAGGCCCTCCCTCACTTTTAAATGCCGTGAGGGCCCCTCATTATCTCAGAACGCGGAATCACGACGTGACTTACTGCTCCTCCCCCTCGCCGGGTGACGTCACGGATGCATCACGACTTCGGAGGTTGCTCTCCGCCGCGCTTTGCGAACGCCTTTTCACGGCGGCGTTTGCGAGTACTTTCGTTTCGAAGAAGCACCCGCTAAACTGATGTTAATTATACTCTTGTAATCTTTCTTAAAACTCCAAGGCTTGAAAGGCAGTGTTTTAACTTGAGGTCAATTACTGTAACAGATTACAATAGTTGAGTGAATGCGTTACACAATATTCATTATTGGTAACTAAAGGGACATCGACGTATTAATAACTTTGCTGAAACAATTTTTTATTAAAATGTATTTGTGTAGAGAAAATAAGGGAAAAAAGTACATTCCTTTGATGTATAGTATAGTAAAGTAAGTATAATGAAAAATGTACTGCAGTTTCTATAACATGATTTATTATTCGTTCATACGTGTTTGCTACCTCAACAATGAACAATCTTGGTTGAAGTATTAATTAAATGCAATAAATTCCCACGTTTTGAGTGTCGTGAACAGATTCGTGTACCAGAAAATTACAGTTTATTAAACTTTAATTTTTAGTTTCCTATTGCTATAAATAAGGAAAGGATACAACACCAAATAAACCCTTTCTTTGTTCATTAAGAATATTCAATAAGTAGACGTTTCAAATAACTGACTTTTCAATGACAACTAGTAATAGTTTGGGGATATATGTTATTATTACAACTATTTTTATGTAAAAAAGAGAGATTTAGAAATGATTCTGCATTGTACGATTCAGGGTAAGACAGTTAGTGCCTGCCTGCCACATTGGGAATGCAAGTAGTGCGATGCGCGGCGAAGCAGATGGTACCACGGAGGAAGGGGGGTCGTGGCAACCGCGTGTCGGTGTGCGCGGGGCGGGGCGGGGCGCGGCGGGCAGGGTGGTGTTGGGGCGCTGCTTTACTGTTTCTTACGCCTTACCACGCGCGCCGCGCCGCCTAATCCGCAGCGCCGAATTAGTTGAATATTCCATTACCGCGCGTGCGCGGACGCGCCACTGATTATCCGGTTCGAGCCCCGGCGCGGGAAATGAGGCGCGCCGCGTGATTTGCGCACGCGCGCCAGCGCAGCTGCACCTCCCGCGCCTCCGCCGGGAGCGCTCGCGTCGACATGGGACACACGCGCGGCCGTGTTCGCCGGGGCGTTTATTTGCGCCGTGGCTCGTTAATTTGGTTCTTGATTAATTTTGTAATTGCTACCAGCGCACGCGTTTGATCGGACATTTAAAATGGAATAGGATCGGAGCAAAATGGGGCATTCCCTTACTATACATGCTACTTTTACGATGTTCTTTGGTTAAAAAAAATCATAAAAGCGCATTTAAATTTTCGTTTGTTAATTACACATATGGACGTACGATTTTTAAATATAATATAATTGTAAAAATCCTGACAATTCATAGTGAAAAATTTATTTCCATCAGTTAGAAACAACTGTTTCTAATATTTAGCGTAAGGATTCAGAAATTTTTTTCGTATTTCCATGTAAGATGTCAGTTTGATTGTGGGAAGTGCTGAACTACTACCCTATTTGTATTTTTGCTTTATTAATTCTATTTGGGGAGAAGCATGGATTTGGAATGTTTTAGTTCTCTACTTTTTACAAGTATGACTTTCTGGATACATTGATAAAAATCTTTCCAAATTAATTTTATGTAAATCCAAATGTTTTCCACAAACATCGTGAAAGAATTCATAAGTAGTTCATATTATAATGGTTAGGAGAGGCAATCAAAAGTTAAATTTTCATTGAAAAATATAATACACTCATGTGAATGTAATTTTATAATTATTTTAAGAGTTATAAAATTTACCTATTTCTATTTACACAACCAGTTCGATTTTGTAATTTCTATGGTGTTAGACGTGTTCGAAATACCGCGAATAAAATTCAGACGTTTAGTTTCATATTGATTTAAATACATCGTTTTATGAGGAGTTATGAAAAATATATTTTTGAGGCACTAATCGTGCAATTTAATCCATTGTTCTTTCGATAGTAAATGTTTTTTAATACCTTATTACTTATTAACCCTTAACATTAACTACATGCTACATTAATTATGCACACTGATCAGTAGGTATTATTAAAACAGAGTATTATCTTCAATTGTATTTGGTCAGTTTAATCAAAATACATTTTTATTATACTCCATTGGGGAGAAATGCAAGAAACGTAAGGAAGTTGCAATAGTTTGTCGCCTAAGATGAATTACGTGATTGAATAACTAATTTGAAATATATTTTTTTGAAGTAATATTTTTTAATAAACAATTGATTTTAATGGACCATCTCGATGTCCAAAGGCAGATTACTGGCGTCGTTTGGGTCTGTATTATTCTCATCCGCCTCCCACGTGGAGACCTAGCGCGCGTGCCTGCGCTGGGCGGCTGGAGCGTGCGGGGCGTGGGGGAGTGGCGCG
>BOPP01000005.1:12543195-12559241 GCA_017312745.1 Gryllus bimaculatus | reverse complement strand
AAAGTTACGGCCGAGCGCCGCCGCTGCCGCCGCCGCCGCCTTCGCGTCCCGTGTCCGCGTGCGCGCGCTCGCGTCCCCGCGTGATGGGTGGCGCCCTAACACGCGCGTGCACCCCGCAGCGCTTGAGAGCCTTCGAGTGTTTCCTCTGACAAGGGCGAGCTCACGCGGGCGCACCGCGCTGGAGCCAACTCCACGTGACGAAACACGCATCAAACATCAACAGCAGCAGCAGCTGCAACTTCTCGGACTGGAATATATTGTTCACCTCACTAGTGTTTATGCACTTTGGTGGTCCGGCTAGTCTTGTTTGAAAACGAAGTTTTCTAGCTTAGAAGCTTGATCTATCAGTGATTGTTTGCAAAATGAATGTAATATTTTCTTTATTAATCTACTGTAGCGTACAACGGTGAAGATAAGAAAGGCGTTAACATATTGGTAAATACCTAAAATCGACGTGTGGAAAGTAGGCAAAATTTACATGTTACAAAACTGTAGTACAAGAGTATATTTAAAAGTAGTCATATTCTCAAATTACGTTTGCATTCCATGCATCAGTTTTCGCGAATTTCAATCTAACAAGGTGTTGTGAATAGAGAGCCACGTTACACCCATATTATTTCCTTTACCAAATAGAAGTGAGGTGATAATTTATGTTTTCAAATAAATTATTACCTGTGTTAGGACGATTTAGTTTTTCCCGCACTAATTTTGTATTTTGAACCTGTATCACCTTTGTCCGTTTCTACTCTTTACTTATTTTCTTTCTACCTATTCATCCTTCCTTGCTGAATTAATCAATATTTGCAATGCATCATTTACAAGAGATTCAAAATAATGACGGCTTTGAATCAAGACGATTAAATTATAATTTTCTTCTCTGTCTACAGTTGTAACAACTTTGTCAAACAGTATTGGTTATTATGAAATAGACAGAAAATGCAGTATTTTGGATAGTAGTTTTACATCAAAATAATAAAATAAGCATGTAATTTACCGAAACGTGTAATACATAAATGGCGACGTATCGAAAATCATAATTTCCAGCGTGAGACTGGATTTAAATTGTCAAAAATAAGGCTGTAGGTAAACCAACCAAATGAAGACGATTCCAAAAATTCCGCGATTCGGAAGTGCCAGGCTCCCGTAGCGGCGCTGCCGCGTGCGTGGGGCGTTGCGGCCGCCGCGACACAACGGCCGGCGCGCGCGGCCACACGGGGGGGGGGCGACGCGCGTAAATCCAAGCGCGGCTCAGCGGGCGCCCCTCACCCCCCAGCGCGGCAGCGGGGGGCGGCGAAACGGGCGAGGGGGGCGGGGCGCACACAACAGAGCAGCATTCGAAACACTTTTGAGAAAGTGCGCCGCGCTGTGCTTCCCTTTGTCTCCAAGGAATTCTGTTTTTATTTTTTGGTAGTTTTCTTTAAAAACTTTACGAAGCCTAACATAGACAAGATGCGTGTTGTTTGTGAGCTTCTATTCATTCACCTGCGTTTAACCTAGCGGCAGCCATCGGTGTCCCCAGGAGGCGAGTCGGTGTACGATTTCTTCTCGCTTTGGTGTCCATACAACTAGAATTTATCGTGCTGTCCGGCTGTGTACGTGTTACTTGAGTTCCCACGGCGTTATTCCTTGCCTTGAAAGCGGAATGTTTCATGAATACATGGAGAAAGGGAGTGTTAATGACATCTATGTCGTAAGTTCTATGATGTATTTAACCCAAAGATCTAAAATAAAGCAAAATTTTCTTCATATATTACATCAACCTGTGTCGGTGTCTTCTTGGTTTTACAGAAAGATTTGGAAGCCTTGTCTGATAAACAAATGAAAATTCAATTGTAAAATTTGAGAAATGTCGGTGTTTGTGAGCTTTTGCATTATTTATGAGAAGATGTAGGATTGTGGAAAAAACTATGTTGGAGTAGGCTAGTCTTTTACAAATCTAGGGAGATGCATGTTTAGAATTTACATTCGTAACCGGTGAAAGACGCATTCGGAAACGAACGGCAGTCCTCAAATCGTTTGTTATTGCCGGTCCTAATTCACAGACGATGCTAACTCGGAAATTCCACTCTCTTTAATTCATCCAATGTTCCGAGCGAGTGCTCTTACAACGCTTTGGTAGTCGGTCGTGACCGTGTGGCGGGCCAAATCCGGCCATGTCTACGCAGCGCGTGGCGTCGCGTGGCGTCATCACCTTGTGCATCGCGTGCTGCCAAGTCGTTCGGCCGGGGCGGCGCGGGTGGGCGGGTGCCCCGTGGGCAAGCGCCGCTTGCGAAGCGATTCCGCACGCGCGAACGACCCCCGCGGACGCTGATAGACTCGCGCAGCGGCGCGCTGCCCGCGAATGCCAAGAGGGATTCGCCGACTTGGGAGGGCGAGGGGGGGGGCGTGGCCGTCCAGCATGTCGGTGGTCAACAAGGAGGCTTTTCACGAGTGGGGGAAAAGTTACGTGTTTTTTTTCTTTTTTTTAAATTTAAGGTCGCTTCAACTTCTAGGTCATTAGCGACCACTATAGCTTGTAACGGTATGGTAACTGTGAGGATGACACGATATGATGATGATAGAGGTGAAAGGACGAACACAGTAGAACCATGCCGAGGCGGGACTCGAACCCGCGATCCTTCGGTCCGAGATCACTACGGCTCTACTGCCTTAGCGATCTCGGCGACCGAATCGGTTTTTTGGTTTTGTATTGTTTGTTTGTTTTTTCATTATGAGATAATAAAAATGTGGTCAATTTCCAACATTTATAAAAATTGTCGGTTGATTTCTTGATTCGAGTTGTTAGAATTCGGAAGAAGAATCAATCTGGTGACAGTTTTATCTCGAAGTAGCCAAATTTTGAAATTCATGTTGTTACTATTCAACCATCGATATGTGATGCTGCGGGTTGAATAGTAAATTTTTGATTAAATCTGTTATGTTAACATTCTTCTGGGTCATGTTTTATCCATGTAGTTGATTTCATGTAATATCGTGTTCCTTTGTTATCTGCATTCATTCGTGCTGCTCTAGATAGTTTTGCACGTCTGTTATTTTTCTTAGAAACTAAGAATTCACAAAAATTTGAAACTCTTGGCACTAGATGACGGTAAGCTACCTGAGGTAACTTTTACAGAGGAGGCAATTCTATATTCAAAAATCTAGAAATCTGGTGAACTAATTAAAAGCATATTTATTGTATGAAAAATACTGTTTATATTACTATATAGCATTGCACTATTTCGCCAGTAGCTGTCCAACATCTATCAGAAACGAAAAAGGTTCAGTTTTGTTTTGGAGAGGCTTATAGTTGCCTAATTTTAAACGCCTCGATTTGTAAAGTATTCGATATACTGCAATCAGTATGAAAAGTATAATGGCAATTGAAGGGACCTTCATTACGTAGACATTTACTTTTATTTACTTTTGATTCGTTGGAAACTTTGAAGGAGGTGTTTATTACTCGCATTTTATGAAACATTAAAAATGATTTAATAATTAATGTGAAGAAACATTTTATGATGAAAATCAGTTTTATAACGAAAAACATTTTTTTTGTGTTAGAATATGTATAATGCACTTTTTTTAACTTAAAATGTTTGCCTTTGTAATTTTTCAAAAATGTTATTGAAAAAATATATTGTGTTTTTCAAATTTCAATACTATAAATATGAATAGTCTTTACGATGTTACATGCGCGATATATTTAACTGAATCACGGTGTGACATGCGCGAATGCTTTGGATACGTATGCAAGGCGTTCAACCGAGTCGCTGGCAGCGCCAGTACGAGAGGAGGATTCCCTCAAAGCTCGAGAGTCTCCCAAAAGTTCCAGGGCAACAGCGGTGCCAGGGCCGGATATAAAAGTTCCCCGGCAAATTCGCCGAGTCCCGAGCGCGCGAGGTCCTCCTTCCCTCCCTTCCGCTGCCAACCCCTTCCTGCGCCGTAACTCAGGAGGCGGGGGCGGGGGCGGGGCCGGGCGCTGTCTGGCCTCCCCCGCGCGGGGGCGGGGCTGAGGTATCCGCTGCGCTAAATCTGAGGCGGCGGGACAGCATACGAAACGCGCGGCGCGGCGCGGCGCGGCGCGGCCCGCCCACGCGAGGGCGACGCGTCGAGGGGCGATTGTCGGCTGAATTCTGGCACGGAGGATACGCGAAGGAGAGGGGTCGTCGAAAGAGCGGCTTGGAACTAAGGTTATCATGGAGTCTTTAAAGGAGCTTGAATTGGATCAAGTTTTTTGTTAACAGAGCAACTGCTTTCCAAATCCATACTTTCGTTTTCATCAAACGCTACTTTCATTTGCAACGTAATAGCAAATTTAAATAACATATATTTAATATTTTAAATATGCTATAAAAGGTACGCTAAAGAAGCTGTAATTCTACAATGAATGCTGTAGAAATACAAAAAATATGTTGAAGAGATGAATAACACGTAATAAAAGTATTACAATTGCTATTAGCAGTAGCTTTCAAACGTCATTTTGTAAATATGTTGTTCTTGTTTTACGTCAATAATAAAGTAATAAAAATCTACTTTCATACATTTCATCTTTATAAATGTATTTGTGCTTTGAGAATTCTATAAAGCGCTAGGTTTTTTGATAGAAAATATAATACTTTTATGATAACACGGGAAAAGAAAGTCAACTTTATAATGTAAAAAACGAAGTCACTAATAGTTCGGAGGATGGTCATTAGTGGCTACACAGTATATAAGAGAATGATACAATCTGAAGATGCAGGAACGTATGACAAAGGGGAAGATGTAAATGAGTGCGCATATCCAACATAGTGAAGAGGTACTGAGTTCTGTGAGACAGAGAATGAAATATCTTTATACTCACGTGAAGGATCGTGCAATGAAATAGTAGTTCAAGATTTCACAAAGGTTTCACTAACTCACCACTTCGCAATTTCCTATCAATTCTCTTCCAATCGCATTTACAAATGAAAATGAAAATAGAACGCGTATTTTTACTTTTCTCGCACTGTAGCTCACAGAAAATACCTTGCTGGTTGCACAACAGATGATGCCTTTAATCGGTATTTACGAAATAAGTATTATAATGAGCTTCTGAAAAATTCAAAACAATGAAATGACAGGCCTTCTTGAGGTCATCACTTCCTTTATATTAAATATCTTTCATTAAAGTTTGTTTGTGCAATATTTAACTTCAAGAAATATTTTTTACAAAGCTGTGAATTTATTAATGCTATTTAAAAGATTATGTTTAACAATCAGGGCTAAAAACAATAAATGTTTCTCTAGAAAAAGTGTTGCTTGCCAGCAAATGTGCAGCAGAGAGGAACCGAGTGTAGTACAAAAGCATGAGCAAAGTCGTTTACATCTTTTCTGACATGTTCATGGCAGAATTTTTGTATTTCTTCCAATTATTATTACGAAATAAGTGAGTATTTTAAATGTCAATGGTTGTGAAAGGTAAATAACAGAAATTATAGAGGACAGGTACCCATTAACAGCACAAATCATATGGGGGTTTGACAATCTTAATTATTGGTGAATAACATTAATACAAAAGGATAACAATAATTTGGTTACCAATATATATTTGACTATGGCAAAAAGAACTTTATTGGCAAACAGTTAACGTAAATAAAATTAAAAGGACCGGAACACGGTGATCTTCGAAATTAAAAATTGAAAATACTATTTATTATAATGAAAAATCCACTCAATAATTTATTTATGCTTCTCGCAACTAGCCAGAAACTATTTCACTGTGAATGCCAATTCCTTGATCAGATTGAACAAAGGTTAGACGATAAGAAAAGTTCTAGTGTGTGTAGGGGAAGATTTTTCGTTCCATAGGTGTAGGAGACGAAGGTTTTAGAATGCTTTGCGGCCGCAGCAGCCTGTAACCGCGCGTAGAGCACCGCGGCGCGTTGGGCGTCACCCTGGGAGGGCGCGGCTGTGCTGCGGGCGCGTGCTCGGGCGGGTCCGTCGGCGATTCGTCACGCCGTCGCTCGCTACGTTGTATACGAGCGCACTCACATGTGCGTGGGCGACGCGGCGGGGCCCGCCGCCCACGCCCAGCGCCCGCCCGATTCCGTCGTGACGCTCGCGTCCTCCGCGTCGCCGCCGCCGCCGCCGCTGCCAAGCCTCACCCTCAGCCTCAAAGCAGCTGCAGCCTAGCGTCGCTGCCGGCGACGAAGCGGAGGGAGTGGAGTGGAGCGGAGCGGCCTCTACGGAAAAGGCTCCCGACAAATCGTTCTTTATCGGTGGCACATTGTTAAGTTCGTAAGGGAGTTAACCTAGGGCGCTAACTAATGAGAAATACCTCAGATACGCTGTACATCACTGCACTCCGAAAGTAGAAGAAGTTATTCTGTTGGGTACACTTTCATTTCTGTTCGCTGTCATTCCTCAAGATTTACGTTATATTCTCTGTAACTGATATAAGAGAGTGGGATGGATTCATTGGTTCAGGGGAACAGATTTGATATATTGTAAAAGTCTGAATAATCACGTATTCAATTTTTTGCTATAATTGAAATTTAAAAACAATTGAGCACATTCCATGAATCACCAACTTCACTAATATCAAGGGAAAGTAGTAATTTAATGCTTACTGACAATTTACTACTACATACATCCGTCCGATACTTCATATATTTCCGTTCATTACGTGGCTTACAAACGGCTTCGAATTTATTTAAAAAGTTGTAGAAGTTGGATAATTGTGGACGTATAAATGTCCGTAACCATCTTACTTGAAATATAAACGTATACCATGTTGCATGCCAAAGAAAGAACATTCCGTTTAAAAATAATAGGTGAGATGATAAATTTAATACAAATAAGGATTATAATTGAATACATCTATTACGTTATTATAAGTCTGCTGAATAAATAACATGGCGGTACGAATTTGAGATTGATACGAGCAATGTTTTTCTGGTTATCGGGCTCGGTGCTTCTACCTGCTGAGATACAAGAATTTGTGTTAAGAGTAAATAATTGAAACAGTTTATGCAGAATGCTTACATTTATTTGACAAACCGTTAATTAATAATGGTTCCCTTTTTTCGAATTACGAAATGTTGAAAAGAAAAATTTATGTTTTTAATGTTATTTCTATGTAGTATGTACTAACACACTTTTCAGTACCCGCGACTATTCAACTGTATATGCTTGATGACAGTAGGAACGCCTACACAAATCGTATCTCTCCTTGAAACAGAGAAGGTACTTGTCTGTTTTAATAACTTTCTTAAGCTCCTTCTCCAACTAATAGAGAACACTTGGTTGATGACGTGCTCACTTGAGACTTTAGTCCAAAGTACAACTTCTATGAGCGCAGAAGGGGATTTTTTTTCTCGTTCGCCGGAAAGCGATTTTTCACGTCGACAACACCGGCTGTTCGCCGCAGGTGTGCGCGGAAAAATACGTCCGCGCGGTCGCTGTAGTCGCAAATTTCCCTTCCGCTCGATATCGCGGTGTAGCTCGCTAACGCGGCCACGCCCACGCGACGACGTCTCCGCCGGGGAACGGCAGGGGGGCAGGCTGCAATGAGAACTAGATCCGCGCTATTGGTGACTACTCAACTGACCCTTGTGGGTGGGGATGGACAAACACATCGATGTTTTTAAAACATCGATTTGTTTCGAGCAGAAACATCGATGATTTGCTTTCGATGTTTTCTGCTCATTGATATATTTGTGAAGAAACATTGATGTTTTGAAAAAAAATCTCATGGTATAAATAAAATATCTAGTGTCTATTATACTTGTGGATTGTTCGCAATCAACTGCCGTTGACGACTGTCAATAGTGTCAGTCCCTAGGCGGCACGAAACCGTGTGCTATTCACAACCTTTCTCCAGTGTTACATTTTTTATTATTTTGAACATGTTAATATCGTCAAACTGCAATTTGAATCTTGACTACATAGAACATCGATTACAAAATTAAGATGACAGTCAAGTTTAAGGCAGAATATACTTTAAATTAATATTGACGCGCCTGTATCATATTACAACCAGGACATTTTAGTTCGAAATTATGCATCATATTTAAAACATGGATATTTTAAATATCCATGTTTTAGTCGGTTTTCATCGACATGGAAAACATTTTGGTGATGTATCGAAGTATCGATGTTTTGCTAAACTTTGCAATTTTTGAGAGCGTAGGCTTCCGCGGCCGGAGTCAGTATTTACTAGGCTGTCCGGGTGACGCCGCGTCCATGGCAAAGGTGCCGACGTTTCGGTCGCCATTCTGCGACCTTCCTCAAGGCGTAATGCTTCATTGCGTTTTATGTAAGGGAATATTACCTTCCACTAATGAGTGAAGTAACATTGCAATGACACATGATAATTGTCCCTCTCGCAGCAAAAAATTGGTAACCCACACAAAGGTAGTTTTCAGAAAAACAGGATTGAATGAAATTTATTATTTTACATATCATCTTAAAATATCCATAACGTCATAACAAGTTGCTTTTTAGCTGTAGAAAAATATGTTAAGTGTGCGTCAAATTGTTTGTTTTTTGTAATAAAATAACATATTCGAAGAATCTGTTCACAGGGAAAGTAATGTGGCATACCATTATCTTGCCACAAGGTAATTCAAGTATGACAACTTTACTTGTGTTAAGTGCACCCAAGTGATACTGACGAGAGGATACGGTAGTAAATATATCACTCTAGCATATCATTAGTTCTGGTGTGCTCCTGGTTAATTGACGTTTAAACAAGTTGTTTCCTGAAGTATTTTGTCACCGATTTCTCTCACTTACGCTTTCTTCTCACGGAATTTCTGTTGTGATTTTTTTCGTCAAGATGTAGATTAAACGGGATTATGACTTGCCTTCCAACGGGTCATTTAACTTGTTATTTACAAATTAATTGAGGCTGCATAATACATATTTTTCATAAATATGTCAAAATATTCCTTTACAAAAAATACCTTGAACTGTAAATTAAATGTTTTCTCTACAACAATAGTGATAAGATTTTACTGACATAAACCTTTTTTTATTCCTAAAAAACATTTTTCATTGAAGCTATTGAAAAAATTATCAGATTATAACACTGACTAAAAGAATGTCATGTCGTGGTTACTGCTTAATTGTGAATTAAGATGTTACTGCATTTTTGTATCGGATATCAAATTTTAATGAACTGTTTTCATTTATTTACATATTGTGGATAGAAGTATTACAATTTCATAAATTCCATATTTTAGAATTTTAATAATATTAAACATCCAAAGTCATACAATCCACTACACGGCCTCGGGTTCGATTCCCGGTCGAGCCAAGACTATAGTGTGAGTTTTCCTTGCAATGTCCCAGTGTGTGTTGCCGTGTGACGATGAGCAATTTCACTTCTTAGGTTGAGAAGACCGGAATATGGCGTAGGGATGTCTACGTGTTAACCACAGGAACCCCCTTAACTCAAGGCAGCGAGGCAGGGACGTCGCGGGTAGGCCTGAGCCCGTTCATACATACATAAGTACTTTCATACATAATAGAAAGTCATAGAAAGTCCATTAAGTCATAAAGACAAAATACAGAAAATTACAATTTCACTTACAAAAGTTTGTGGTGTAATTTTCAGAAAACTGCTCACTTAAATTCGTTACCTGTCACTGTAACTCCGAATTACAGTGGATCAATCGGTGATTTTGCTGGAGCGTTGTGAACATACACAAATATATTTTATCTTTGGTTCAATTGTGTCAGTCATATATTGCTTCTTTTTAACTTTTGAAATTTGATGGTAGAGTAAAATAGTTCATTATCAGTAAATCATCGAAATTTCCAATTCAAAATGAAAACGCACCAAATCAAAAAAGAAAAAAATACGTACGTGTGAATCGTTTATACAACATACGTAAATTCAAATAAAATATTACGCATAGTCCTCAAAAATTAGAAAAAGTTGTGCAAACACGCAAATGCGTTAGTGATTCGTCGCCGTGCACGAAGGCAAAAGGCAACAGCGCGCCGCTGGCATGAGCGGCGTCGGGGGGGGGAGGGGAGGAGGACGGCCCCGCCACCCACGCCGTGCAGGGGCGTGGCGCGTTGTCGCGCGAGTGCGGGGGGCGGAGACCGGGCGAGAGGAAGTGTCGGCGCGGTGCGCTATCGCCGCCCGCGCTCGCCCTGACGAATGGGCCGCTGTTCGGGCGCTGAAACGCGATAAAACAGGATGTCCAAATCCGTCGGCCACGTGAGGGGACGCTACGGCGCGCGGCTACAAGCTCCCCGGGTGATTGAGATTATCGGCGAGCGCTTTCGGGTATTGCGCGCCCCAACGAAACGGGACGTGTTGGCTTTGAGTCATGAAGCATTCGAGCTGTCCTTGCGCGCAGTCTTGTTCACGGAGTGCAACTACAGGCGGCCGGGCATTAATGGCGTCTTGCATGGGGCCATGCTGTAACTCTCGCGCAGTATTTTGTGATGTTGTTCAGATGTACGTCATTAGAAATGGAGAAAAACGACTAGTGCCAGATGGTAAAGCACCCTACTGGTCTTATTCTGTCTCCAGAACGAATTATGCAGCGTTTGCAAAGAATAGGTCGTATTAAATGAGTTAATTTTGTTTGAGAGGGGACAAATATGTCATTCAGTAAGAACAAAGGAACCTTTCTGAAAGTTTTAGAATACTTCCTGGATGCAAATTTATTTCAATTGAAAGAGAGTAAATTGCAATGTAGGAAAATGAAAAAATCAACTTTAAAAAAGGAACGGTGTTGTATTTGTGAACAGCAGGATATAATGCGAATCGATCTGTTCTTCGAAAATAAGCTCTATAAGAACTAAGAGAGTTATCCACAACACAACGCCTGATTAGGAAGGAGTTTTATCGCCAGAGTCTGTGGTATATTTCAATATTTTCCCATTTCCTTTCTCAAGTTACTTATATCTTTTGGAAGCTTAGACATGTAGTCAGCGATTCACTCTCACATACACGATGCTACCAGTTAACTTCAAAGTAATGTAGTATATTGTATGAAATAGCTGCCAATAAGGTTATCTCAGTACACATCGTAGAAATGAAAAGCTAAAAACGCTCAAATATATCATACCTTGTTAATACGTTATTCTCTGACTCCAGTTTCGTATAACAGCGTAGTAAATGTATCGCAAAACAGCTTCTTAGTCGTTTATACGACGCGCCCAACCAAGTACAATTTTCCTGAAGCGCCACCTCCACTTCCACAGTCGCTGTTACGTTGGCCGGCCTTGCACTCTCCGCCATCTCCTCAACCTCCAGCTATTATCATCACAACTTGTTCTTCTCATTCCACTTGTACATTCACCCCTCCATCCCGACGATCGCCGTCTCTATTCCCTTCCCCTCCTTGCCAGCGGGCACCTCCGCCCCGCTGTGCGAGTTTGACCTCTCTTACACGATCCGCTGTATTTGGAGCTAGCATCCGGGCGGGGCGCGGGGCGGAGGGCGCGGCCCGGGGCCGGCTGCTGTGTGCGCGGATGTGGGGCGGGTTGGGGCGACGGGTCAGGCGCGGCGCGGGCGACTGGCGCGTGCGGCCGAGCAGAAAGCGGGGCGGCACGGCCGGCGCGCTGGAGGGGGTGCGGCGCGGATTGCGGCGGGGATGGGGCTGGGCGAAGCGCGGGCGCGGGACGTCGTTCTCCACAGACGCAACCGAGAGGTGCGTAACTTCGTGCGTGGCGCCGCCCCCGGCCGCTTCGTTAAGGACTTTTAATTACCCTACCGCGCCGCCGGGGACCTCCGCCTGTAAATATCCCACCGCCGCGCGATTCTCGCTCCGCCGCGCCGCGCACAGACTCGCGCGCGATTGAAAATAAACATCGATAGCCCCCGATAGCGCGCCTCCGCTAACGAGGTTTAGGATTACCTTAATTAGTGGATGCTCGGCGGATTCGTGTGTGGGGCGGCCTACGTAGTAAATCAGCTCGAGCGTCTTAGACGTCGGCATTGCCTTCGGCGGTGAGGGAAGTTTGAATCCTGGAGCAGACACAGCGTATTTTAATTTTGTGATTATGAAAATACGATTGACGCAGTTAGTTATAAAATGAGTACTACTAGTTTATACAATTAACGTATCCATTTTAAGAATATTTACATAATATAAACTCTTAGAAGTTATAAACGTTTAGAACATATCCGATGTGTGCGTAGCATTACAAGGAAGTTAATGAAATTAAACTAATTATTATTTTAATTCAAACACATATTTTTGAGGCATGTCTTCGTTTGGAAAATCTTTTTTTTTTCATTTGCTTTGAATGTTATGGCATTCTGCGCCAACTGAAATTGTTGTAAGTTGTGAAATAATTATGAAATGAGATTATTATTATTATTATGATTATTATTATTAAATTATTATTTATAGCATACTGTTTTTAAACATTTGTAACAAACATCGCTGTTATTTCAAAATCTGATCCATTTATTTATTGTCGCTTTATAACACCTCAAGTTATTTGAGATCTGTGTTCCTTGCTTGTCAGTATTTGGAACAATCTGTTGGGGGCATTTAACAATTTGTATCTATTTTTTAAACGAAAACGAGTTTAAGAGTAACAAAACAAAGGAAACGATATAATTAATTGAAATTTGTTTCGAATTCTTTGAATCCAAGTGAACGCCACCAACATGGGTAATCCGAAAATCGCGTTTTCACAATGAAGCAAATGATATGTCAATGTTATTACTTTAAGAATAGCAAATCCATTGACTATAAATAAGTCAATGAATTCCGCAAAGGATATATATTCTATTGTTTTCTTTTAACATGGAAGGCTGCGCAAATTGTGTATCTACTTCTTGGTTTCTTTTCTCGATCCTTTGGGAACTACTTTAATTGAAATGACGAATATTATAAACCACATAAAACAATGTTAAAAGGGTTCTTGTATCTCCGTTTTCACTGATAAAATATATAGTACACATGTATATTTTTGCATTTCATGGAAAGTGAAATCTCTTGCAAGGCACATGTGCGTAAATTAATTTTCGATTTATAAAGTTTTTCACTGTTTTTGCATATATGTTAATTAAATTGAATTGACTACCTTGGTTTCAAAATAACTGTCCCACGTAGTTATTTACATGATTTAATTGTGCAATTCTTATTTGTTGGGTCTCATATCTAGAACAGTTTTTATCGGTCATAAGTTAAATTTATTTTTTAAATCATTATTTTCTATACATTACTATCTAAATAAAATTTGGTTTTCAAGATATCGAATAAGAAAAAATCTATTGTTTACATAGTATCCATCTCTCTTTCCCATATAAACCCACCCCTTAAAACAAAATTTAAATGCCCACTTTCTACTTTTTCGAGAATATCTTGAAAACCGTGACGAATTCCTCCAATGTAAATTAAATTTTCTGAAACAGCATACACGTTCCAACTAAAGGCATTTTCATTCATTTCAATGGTACAATTGGGCTCCGCGCAATTGATGGTGAAAATTAAACTACTGTGACTTTCGATAGAAAAGTTCGGAGGAGGGACAGCCGGGAATTCCGAGCGAGACGTAGGAAGGATGGCGTTACGAGGTGGGGATGGCGGGTGGGATGGCAGGATGGAGCGGAATTGTTCGAGGCGGTAGAATGGAGGAGAGCAAGGCAGGCGGAAGCGAGACAGAATGGAGAGGGATAAATAATACCCGATAAATGAATAAAATAAAGAAATGCCTGGGTTTGACAAGATATAATACAGCCTATTGCAACCCTTTAAAAAAATTACTTGAACCTCAAATCGTGCTAAATAATCGTAAATTTCTTGTCTTTTCTTAGCTAAGACTTAAGAGCAAGATACTTCAAATATGAAGAGATAACTTTTTCTGACTATCTCTACTTGTGGAGTATGTAAAATCAGTTTAACTTCCAATAGATTCTTGAATATAGTATTTCGTGCAAGGAGCAAGATATTTTCTGGAGGGGAAAAACTCCAAGAATTTCTTTACAAGTTCTGAGCTGTGATTTATGGCGTTACTCTTGTCCGCTACATGTAATAAAGATTGACGTGTTAGGTGCCCAAGCTCACGTTAGCGGATGTCGTCTAATTTTAGAAAGTACGAAAGTACACCGTATATTCTACGTAGACGCCGTCCCGGTGAAATACGGGCTACGTTCCGGCAGGTAGCCCACGCGGCATATCGCTTCCTGCGCGTATAATGAAGGATGTTTTAATTACGCTGTATTTGAATACGCTGAATATGAAGCAGAAATGATCGTGGGTTCGTGTCTGAGGGGGCGAGTTGAGATATTCATGTAAAGTCACGACTTTCGCACAGATGCCGTATCAGATCCCGCATATAAACAGACCCTCCGCAGGTTTATCTGGCCCGGAGCCTATTATTAATTTCCTATCTCGACTTTAATAATGGCTCCTGAAACTCTTGTTATTGAATATTTAAATTAAGTGTAAAACGAATAACAGAACATACGGCTCGAAATTAAACTCGTAGACTGCTTCGAATATACGGGATGGCTAAAATACAACAAAACATGTACAGAATGAAATTAAAACACAAAAAGTATTTTACGCGTTGTAATTACATCTAGTATATTAGCAATTTAATTAAATCGTTTTTAAATGAAGAAAATTCGTCCAATTAAGGGAAGAATTTTTCTTATTGAATTACGGCTGTCGTTCTAATTTTGTTTTTTTTTTCGTGGCTCAATCCGTCACTGCTTGAACTGGATATTGGATTTCATTTATTACTTCTTTTTCATCCCTCCAAGAGCTCATCAAACGATCGTCAGATTGCAGCTAAGAAAGTAAAATAAATCCCTCCCTTTTCAGTTACAACGAACATTAGTGTCTAAAATTTGAATTTCTCGCCACCAGACGGTGCTTGGTCTCACAGAATTATTTTAATTCCGCCTTCCGAACTCCGCCTTGAAAAATGCATTAGCAGCGAAGAAGGAAAATATTTTTCCGACTGCTGCTCGTGGCAACATCTGGAATAGCAATAGATCTCAGGGAGGGAGGGTGGAGTCGGCGGCGAAGGTGCCGCTGTAGCATCTGACGGGGCGAGAGGGCATCTCCTTCGGGACATTAGGGGAGGGGGCGGAGACAAAAGTAGAGCGGGGTGGCAGGGCCGTAGAATGTAGGGGGGGGGGAGGATGGCGGAGAGAGAATGGCAGCGGTGAAAGGGACAGCGTAGGGGGGGTGTAGTGATGTAATGACGAGAGAACCAGGAATGAAAGAAATGGCACGCGCGGAAAAGCGACAGCAATAACGGCTCTCGGAAGAGCTCTTAGAGCATTTTTTGTGTCGCAGAGTAAAAACTTCAGCACCCCCTTTAATTACGTACACATCATGTCCGACCGCGACTTACTGGAACCCTTCCGATGGGGTGTTGTGGGAAACATGACAGCTCTTGAGTTGGAATTAGATGGATTTAATGTCATAATTACTTCTTTCGTATACAGTACTATATTTTAGGTAATAATGTATAACATTTTCAGCCATTGCGAGGGATAAAGTTATATGTAGAGTTTTAACAGTATTTGAGCGGTATGTATGCAAACGCAAAAAGACAACAGGAAAGTTCAAGAGAAGAATGAAGGAGGTAATACATGTTTTAATAATTTAGAACAAATGTTTTCAGTTTCTTAATGAAATTAGCTTTTATTTTACTTCGGTTCGTCAAAACTGTGAGGTCGAATTGAGTTTATATTCGTAATTTATTTCATAAGTTGCTATGACCACTAAAAATGAACTTACTTTAGAATATTCAGTTCTTTCAAGAATATGTTCCCCTACTGAAGAGAATAGTTGACGCATTAACGTCCCGAAATCGAAAGACGTTTGTTCAAAATCTTCTAGAGGCTATCATATTCTACTAAACATTTCATATCCTAATTTGTTTGCAATATTCTGAATTAAAACATTGATATTTATTGAAATTTTAGGAACGTTTGGAATTTCTGAGGAAGAAAGCCGAAAGGTGTACACTTATCTATGAAATCTCAGAGGAGTATTGATATCGCTGGTATCGCACGCCTGCTATAGAACGAGGGCCTTTAGCAAGGACCCTGCCGGCTGGAGAAGCCATCGCGACACTCGTCCGGCGGGGGCGGGGGCGGGGGACGG
>BOPP01000005.1:12529782-12542849 GCA_017312745.1 Gryllus bimaculatus | reverse complement strand
GGGGCGGCGGCGGCGGCGGCGGCGGCGGCGGCGGAGGCGGTGTGACTCACGCGTGTGCGTGGGGCGAGCGCGTCGTCACCCCGTTCGTGCTCCCGACTTCGCCCTCCCCCCGCCACCCGATTAATGGCTGCAGCGGATCCCCGCCCTGGATTTATTCTCCGAAAGCTCTTGTCCAAAGAGCGATGCTTGACGCCTGGAGTAGGAACAACGAGTCTGCCAGATACCGGACTGAAGAAATCAATGTTTCATACTGCTATGTACAACGTGGAGAACTGGAGGTATGGAAGATCCCTGCAATTAAGCTGATTTATCACATGACTTTGAATTTCTGACGTTGATCTTACTTTCTTGGTCGCATTTGGTTTGGTGAAGTATTGAAATTTAAAGGATGAAGAATGGCAAGTATTAAAATATATAATACATGTAGAATAAATCTAAATATCTTTCCTTTCAAAATCATATCAAATACTACATACGTAAACACAACGACCGAGGGACTGCACGCGCCCTATCCTTCCTCTTCCTTGACCAATCCTCACCCCTTACTTACACACAATTACACTCACATGCTTCACACTATCCACTAGTCGTGAGACCAGTTTGAAGCATAGAGCTTGCCTCGGCGGGAGCGGTGCACTGCCGGTGAGAGTTACCTCGTTAGGGAAAATTTTGCCAAACCGGTGTAGGTCGGTGTCTGATGTCGGCAGCTAGCGGGGGAAGTTCAACACCACTTCCCCCCGATAAGACATGCAGTACACTTATGGGACTAATAATATTTGCCGTTGATGTGCCCGGAATTCCTAACCATTGATATGTTTTATATAATCATATTTAATAATAGTAATTATTATTATATATTAATAATAATAATAATAATAATAATAATAATAATAATAATAATAATAATAATAATAATAATTTTACTAGGAAACCTCCATAATTCATAGAAGAAACATAAGAAAACGCATCGTAAAATTCAACAATACAATTTATATCATGACTAAAATACACGAAAGTACATGACTGAAGTGGTGAATACCCTACTTGTCGTGCCCTTGGATTCACATGATCGAAAAATAATTCATACAAAATTTAAGAAGCATGTTTTAAAACACATTATGCTTATTTGTACATAGTAAACTAGATATATTGTAAAATATGTTGTGAAAGTTCCATATTTGAGCTTCACAAGTTCAAAGGAACCGCCACATGTTGTCGTTTATTTTTCCTTGAGAAGGATCGAAATATCGCGGAGTTTGTGCGACGTTTGAGAATTCTGTCCCCACAGAGCATGATACTGAGTACAAATCCAAGCCGAACGACACCGGAAGTAGGCGAAGAAGACTCCAATTGTGCCCGCCCTCCGACAACGCGGCCCCGTGGAAGCAGGGGCCGTCGCGCGGCCGCGTGCACTGTCAGCCCAAACGCGCTCCTTCCTGCGGATCTTAAACTGAGATTTAGTGTCGGAGCCAGCGGAGCGGCAGCGGCGGGGACGCAAGCTATTGATTTAGTCATTAGCGAGGGGCTGAGGGCGGCCGGGGAGTGCCATCCGGGGCGGGGATGGGGACGGGAGTGAGGGTGGGGTGGGGGGTGGGGCCGCCCCCACACGGATCCGGGGGTCGCGCAGATAAGGGGCGGGGTTAACGGCCGGGCACGGATCGCACCGCCGCCATAGCTGCCGCAGCCGCTGCCGTCGCTGGTGTTCTCGCGTCCGCCGTTGCCGTTGCTGTTGCTGAAATCGTGATCGCGCAGGCAACTCTGTAGCATTCTAGTCACACGTTTCAGACAGTAAGCGGGGTCATTCATTGAGTAGCATTGTCACCACCCCTCTCTTCATGACAATTACAAACAAAACAACTACCATTACATATTCTTTCCTTGGTTCCTTGTCATTATTACAGAATTATTGAACCTACTGTAGAAAACGCTAACACATATATGTATATTTTATATTGCAATATTAGAATTCCACCATTGCTAAGTCTCAAAACTAATCATCAGTTTAACACCAAGTCTTGATTTTATTATCAATTCTTTCAAGTATTATATTGTACAATCTTCTTTAGTGTTGTCGCCATCATAGCCAGTTTTGCCACTGTTCCAAAATGACCGTCGCCGATAACACATTGAAAATATAACCCAAGAGAGCGCTGTCAAACACCGATTTCTCCATAGGAATTATTATCATTTCTGTCATGATTATTAACCACTTCTTCTCTAACAATTACTAAAATTATCTGTAATTTAATAAAGTTTATTTTTTTCTTTCTAGAACTGCCATTAATGAGACGCTACTGCTAATTCAAAAAGGCTGATATGAGGAAGCAATTCTAAATTTAAATCAGGCTTACCCTACACTGGAGCAAATTCGACAGGAAGGGTACCCCAACGCCTTACCACCTACCTCCCCCCCTCAATGATATCATCGTTGTGAGTTAGGCCCCCGCGCTACGGTGCGATCTGCAGGGTCCACGCCGCCGGCAGGCGCTGCGCTCGCCCACCCGGTTCTCGTCTTAATCCATCGGCAGATCTTGACTTACCGCTTCCTGCACTTATCGGTCGCTTCGCGCCACAAGCCGCCTCCCCCCCCCCCTGCTCACGACCCCGACGCCACCCTACTGCGCCTCGGGGCAGATCTGCTCCGAAGTGGCTGGTGCGATAGTTTCTTATGCTCATGCGGTTCCGGTGACCGTTTGCAGGGCACGGGATTGGGCGATGGTTTATCGGGCAACGGGAAAACGCTTCCCGGAATAGAAATTTAAATGTGAATTCGATGTATGTGCGTGTCAGATCACAAGGGCTGATTTCATGGAAGAGCCAGAATGGGTGTAATTTTTACACAGCCAGGTAGCAAAATCAAACACGCGTTTTGGCAGTAGTTTATTTTCTAGTGTATGTTTTGTGAAAGAACAAAGAATCTTTCCAGATATTCTCTTAAATACATTTTGCTTGAAATACAAAATAAAGTATTTATAACATTCAATGTTTAGCACACTTTTGTAGCATTATTAAAATAATCATTGACACCTTCAAGAAATTTCTTCCACTTATTAGAAGAAATATATAAATTGGATAACCTTTAACTTGAACGTACAAAGTATACGTATACAATTTTATTGAAAGCCCCTAAAGTTTTTTTCTTATTCAAGCACATTTTACCTCAATAAATATTTAACTTAGAAATATGCGGAAGCCTCTCTTCCCTCATTATGAATCAAAACGAATGAAGAATGCTTCTTTGTAGATTATTCTCCCGAGTTATTTCAAAATCGCTTATCGACCGTGAGCAAGTTTCTAAAAGGTATCATTACTCCACCAGATGCGACATCGTCCTAGTGAACAATGGAGTGTCTTTCGCGCGCCCCATCGTTTGCCACTTTCCATCCGCGGATTCACTCTCGCCCCGACTCGACGTCTTTCCGCATTCTCCTCGCGCTGCCTCGGCCGTAAATAAAGCAAATATAAATTTCTGCGGCGGCCATCGCAGCCGTCGCGCGGGTCCGCGGATTCTGGGTCAACCCCGTGAATTGCGCTCGTAAGCCGCGAGTACAGAAGACGCGGAGGCCGCGCGCTCCGCGAAAGCGCCGCATTGAGACGTCCGCAGCGGCCAGAAGCCAAATCTCCATAAGTCTCGCTACGCGGGCGTCTATTGTTCCCGGCAGTACGCGCTAGCGAAAAATACGGACTACTTTTGTTTTCGGATGCTCTTGTTCTTTCGTCTTCCCTCCACCTCTTTGGTATTCCTTCTTCTTTTTTTTTTCTTCTTTTGGTTCCTTTCTGCTTGAACACAAGCGTTTTAAGATTTATATTGTTTACTGGGTCTGTTGTTTTTTCCTCGTGCGTCATTTTTATCTGCTCCTCCTCCCGCAGCGTATTTCTCGTCGTCCGGGGCCCCGCGTGTCTCCGACCTCGTCCGTAGCCGCCTCTCCCCGCGCCCCTCTCCTTGCTCGACGCGGCTCGGCGCGGCGCGGCGCGGCGGGGCCGGCGGAATGGCTCACATAAATTAGCTGGCAACTTCTTTTTCGCTCCTCGCGCGGGGCCGCGTCCCGATGCTCCTTTTTTACCCCCGCGGCGGCGCCCGGGCGAGGCGGAGCACCACCCCGGCCTGGCCAGAGAGCTCGGTTCTCTGCGGCGCTGGGCCTCCGCGCCTCGCCCGCAGGCAGCGCCGCCATATCTCCCTCCGCTGCCTCTTCCCGGGGTGTGTGCTGGCCTCGTCTTAATCGGAGATAGATAGCTGCGTGCTGGCCGGAGTAGGGAGAGAAGAGGAAATGGGGAGGATAGGTGGTTGTGACGTGGATGGTATGGGAGTGGAAACGCACGTGAAAGCAGACGAAATCAAGCAGTTTCAAGGATAGTGCCGTTGGGAGATGGGATAGTGTGGGGACATTCATGTGACACTGCGAGCAGGGGGCTTTGGGGGAAGAATGCGAGAGATGGGGAGGAACCAGAACTGTGACAGTGCACAGCGTGTTTTCAGAACAAAGAGGATCCTTTTCGAGTGCGAGGATCGCGGGGGGGGGGGAGCGCGGATGGGGAAGAAGAGGCAAGAGGGGGAAGGAGTGAATGGAGCAGTTCCGGCGAGGAGGTTTGCATCGGAGTGCTCTGCCCGCCAGGGCGTGGCTTCCTTGCTGCGGGGCGGGCGGGGGTGGCGGGAGAGAACGCGAGGGGCGTGGGCGGGGCGCTGGGAGGGGGGAAACGGGCTTGGCCTGGTGGGGGAGGGGAAGCGGGCATTTGCGTGTGAAGGGCCGGCGGCAGTTTTCGCGGAAGGGATAGGGTTGCAGGAAGTGGATGGTTGGACTATGCCAGCCGGAGCCGGCGCAGGAACTTTAACCGCAGACGGGCGCCGAGTGTCACCCGCTGAATTAATGAACATTTAATGGGCTGGGAAATTATAAGCGGGCAGTCTATATATCCCTCGCGTTTACCCTCCACGCGCGCTCTGACGTAACCAATATGAAGCGGCCGGGAGGAAGTGACGTCACGCGGGCGGCGGGAGGTGCGGGAGGGGGTTCGGGAGGCTGGATGCCGGGGGGCGGGGCGGGGGCGCCGTGATGGACGCGGGGCGTTAGCCGAACGCTCGAACGAACGCTGTGCGCCGCGCCGCGCCGCGCCCGGGGGAGGCGAAGCGATGAGGCAGGCGCAGAGGGTGACGGAGGGCCAGATAGCGCCATCGCCGCCGACCGTGAGCGTTTTCGATTAAAAAAAGCCCCACCGAGTGGCGCTGCCAACACCGTGCGCGAGGTTGGCGAATTCCCGATCTAGCTTGGGGATGAGCGATTTGCACTACAAGACTCCATTTACATTTTTCAGTTATCTGATCGGCTGGTACAAGTTATGAATTTATTAAAAAATTGATTTCAAAAAGTAATCAATATTTATCGTAAAATAACGTGTTTTTTTAATTTTCCTTTTTTTATAATTTATTTATTCGGTATATTTTTAATACGAAGTATTACGTACTCTATATGTTTTAGAATGTATGATAAGGTTCCTTTTTTCTCGGCTAATTTCTCCTATACTAATACCTTATAAGGACAACAGTGCACTAGAGAAACTATGTATTTGAAACAAGGAAAACGATTTTGGAAACTAATTACTCCCTCCCTACGCCCCGAAGTAAGGAACGTTTGTAAGAAGCCAGAAGAGAAATCGCCTCCACGGAGACGAGAGGCGTCCTTCGAGGCCGACTCCATAAAGAACAGACCTTCTCCGCGCAGACGGTGGATCGTTCGTTACGCACGCCGCGGGTCACGGAGTGTTCGCGCGCTTATCCATCTCTGTTTACATCGTTAGGGAGTCCCCCTCGAGGCGGGCGGGGGCGGGGCGGGGGCGGCGTGTGTGCGCTCGTTAACGCGTGCTGCGTTCATCACGCGGCCCCGGGAGTCGCGTCGCCCGCGTCCCGACGCTTCCAGGGCACGGCGCGGCGCTGGCGTCCTTTCGGTTCCAGCCGAGCCGCTCGCCGCAGCAGCCCGCGCCTCTCAGGGCACGGCAGGGGGAGGCGCGCGCAAAATCAGGGTTACGGGCCGCGCAAATAACAACAGCTATTGCGCCATGAAGGAAACAAAATGAAATTTGTACTTAAAGATTATAATTTATGTGAAATTCGATTCAAAACTGCTATAGATTTTGATGTAGTTTAAGAATATTTTGGTAGTGAGCTAAAATTCAAATTAATCTTAAATTCCTTAAGCTATTCTAATCATTTAAAGATATTCAATATGAAACTGTTTCTTGACGAATGTGGTTTTCCTATATGTGAAGAATCCTTGTTATAAAAATAATATTAAAATTCACCAAAATTGTATAAATTAAACTGTTTTTAATTTTTATAAAAAATCGGAGCGTTTAGAATGTCCACTATATCTCAATGCTTGTTCTGAAAATTGAGATGACATGACAAAGCGACGTAAACGTGTGAACCCTTTACAGCCCTATCAGCTTGTGCTCTGGCTTTTGTTGTTGGGTGGTGGAAGTTAAATCCTAGTCGATCACGTAGAAATACTTTTTGACAAAGCGAGTTGCTGCAGTCTCCTTGGAAATCTCACTTTTCCCTTGTGTGTAATTCTTCTACTTAATCCCACTTCTTTCTTTCCACTCAACACATCCTACATAATCATCGTGTTAATCATATATAAACGTTAATTCTGCTAATAAATACAATAATATAAAAACGGAAAATTTGACCACCTTTATGCAGACAATAATATTTGTGTGTTTACAATAGTCAACCTGTACCAATCTCAAAAGTCATATAAAAGTAATGAAACTTGTCAAAACATGTCTCGAATTATTTATACCACATGTCAGAATAAATTACTGTCAGAATCTGCGTAGAGGGTCTCGTATGACCCCTACATTATACATCTCAACAGCCAGATCTCTTTATAAGGAATAGATTTAATTATGATTAGAGGGAGAGTTTTCATGACCTTATATATTGCTAAAACTGATCAATAATATGTTTTGAAAATACTATAAAAATGCCCTAAAAAATGATGAAAAAAATTGATCAAAACCATTTCAAATGGACAACTCAAGCTGTTGGATGTGTTACTAATGTAATCGTGGCTTCTTGCTCTTGTGAAGTGAACTCAGTTCTAAAAGTTTGGTATGGATTATTCTTTAAAAGGAATCCTCTCTCTTTACCCATCGCGAAATATACCGAACTGACAATGGCGCCGATAGGTGTCACAGGAACCTTAGATTACATAGTACTCACAAATGCTGACATTACAATATTTGAGCGAAGAAATCGAATAGGCTTCTCAGGAATTCTGTGGTGAACATTTGTTGCACACCGTAAATATTGTTGGAAGCAGGAGCCAGTATAAGTATATTAAAATCTATGAAATCAGCAAACAAATGCATTAAAAATTACGTAAGAAGGTAAAAAATGACTCATTAGTGACTCATGGTTCATTTTCTTTTGTCATAACATAAAATGGATTTCTATACTAAACAGCAATGTGAAAAAGTGAAAAGAAAAATATTTACATTTCATTAAAATCCACCCCCTAGTTATGATAATAATTTTATACATTTGAGATGAAACAGGTCAAAATATGACATTTTAATATTTAAAAAATTCGTTCCATTAAATATATTCCATCGTTAATATTAAAACATTCATTTCAGTCGATAAATTAAGTCAATCAAGTAAATGTGTAGGTAAATAAAGTTCGCTGAACCAACTCACATTTATAGATTTTTACCTAAAAATTAGAAGGAGTAGTCAGGGGTAATTTGTTGCAAGTTGTAAATCAGTGGACGAAATAAGGTTATTCTTGTCCTAGAGAGTTCCACTAAGTGGCTTGTCTCGTGGTCTTATTTATACCCAACCAGCGATTAGTCTCGTTCTGGATGGGGCTTCAACTTCAGTCTACAATTTATTACCAATGATTTAATCCGTACAAAACCTGTCCTACTTTGGCGTAGAACCAAGAATTTTGCTGCGAAGTAGCTCAAGTATTTTCACAGAATGTACAAGGAATATGTGAGCTATTTCATTAAAAAAATTCTTTAAATAGTTTCTCTACATGTGACTCTTCACTCCTTTTGAAATGTACCACATTTTACAAATTCCTTATTAACATGGAAAAATAAAGACCTGGAAACAACTTGTGAACGTTATATTACACACGGCGCGGTCAATAAACCGTCAGACTAACGTAACAACTAATTCAATGGGCATACGTTTTGACTGTTGATGTACACGGAATATGATCCATTTGATTCGAAACATTACTCACCATGAGTTCAGTTTCTTCAAGACCTCATAGCGCAGTCTTTATTAGTAATTTCTCGATGACAATCTTTTTGATGTCATCAATCGAGTTGAATCGTTCATATAGAACATTTTCAGATTTGAGAGAAAAAATAGTCTCGATGGGGTACACCTGGCGAATAATGTGAATAGTACAACGTTGATACTTGCTTTACAGCAAGAACCTACTAATTCATTGCTGCCGAACCATCAGGAGAAATGTTGAGTACACAAGGACACACCTCAATGAGTGAAAAATTTCTGAATCATTTCAAGTGAATCTGCCCTTGCAAAATCTGTTTCGCAGCAAAATCTAATTCCTACTCGAAGATCCTCCTTTACGTCCATCTCTCGAATCAAACACACACAAAACTGGGCTTCATCAGACAGACGCAATTTTCAACGACTATACGTACTAATGCCTCTGAGCACGACTGTTAGAAGGGCTCAAAATACGTAGTTAGCAGTCCTCCGTTCGCTGGAATAAATCGGATCAATTGATCAACAGCGTGAAAACTCACGCACTGCGTCTGTACATTTCTTGCATTTATCTACAAAATGAGAAATGAAACCTAAATTTTTACTATTAGATCTAATAAATACGAAATGGTACCAAATTGTCATTTAAATGATAGTCTGTCAAGAAAGTTGTTTATTTAAAAACAAAGAATTATTTCTACAGACTTTTTAAATATCTGATTTACAAACTACATTGAAATGTGCATATTTCTTTCAAATATTAAGCAAAGTTAATCTAAAATGTCAATTTTTAATTACTGTGACGCATGGATGAAAGGTGTACACATGCAAGGAATTGCATACGTATACAATCAGAACTTACACGTATGCAAGGAATTGCAGAAGACATTATTATTATCATCAACATTTGATCTAATATATTGTCTAATCTTGTGACGGGAAATTGCATCTTAGAAAAGGTTTGGCATAATGGAAAATTAATGAACTGGATTCATTTTCCCAAATCTATTAAAAAGGTAAATTTCATATTTAAGATACATGTATGAGTATTATAACACATTATAGTTTATTTGGATATGTCCGTCTTATGTATAATCTCTTTAGTAACGTACTACATCGTTCTTACAGTAAATAACATTAGTTAAAATAATAAATTTACCATAATAGTCGTTTCATGACGAGGAGTTTCAAATAAAGTTCAAATGCCTTATCTCTATATTTGTAACAGAAAATTGTTGAGCATGTGATATATTTAAAACGACTAAAAGGGTCTTTACTCAGGACCAAAAATTGCATTTTTCTTCACATGAAAATGAGAAAGTCTGGCTCTGCGTGTATTTATTTCTTAAATGAAGATCTAAAAAGTTTGTTTCCAATATTTTGAATTAGCGATGTCATTGTTTTCAAAGGCATTTTATAGTTTGTGTTGTTTCATGAGAATATACTTTATTTCACCAAGAGTATCATGTAATGTGTATTGGTAGTATGTATTGTACTCTTATTGCTGATGAATTGAAGTTAATTTCATGAATGAACACAAACAAGAAAAACCTTATATTCGAAGAAAAGACGCTCGCCGCTGATTGTTATGTTGTAAATCAGTCGCTTTCATTGACTTAGAACACATAAAATACAGGAAACATTTGATTCACATTTGAAATATAAATCATGTATATTGCAATAAAGCGACAATTCAAACGACATATCTGATCAGAATATCAATATTGCTCCATATCAATGTCATCTCACGCAGAACTTGAATATGTTAACTGCAAGACGTATTGGGTTTCATAACATATCTGACTGTCAAACTCCTGAAAGGCAAAACTACTAAGAAAATAATAATAATAATAATAATAATAATAATAATAATAATAATAATAAAAGATACCTTGAACAAATCTCCACAGTAATAGGAATATTGTATGCAGTCTTAAAATAAAATGAGACAAATCATATTCACATTTGCATACACACAAACACACATATACACATTCATAAAAATAGAATTATCTTTGAAGGCTATATCCTGTCGGTGTAAAAGTATTCGATCGAATTTCATTGGGGGTTATTTGAATTGGTATTTGTATATCTGAGCGCGTCAACTGCAGTGGAAGTAGTCAGGAATAGTAAATTCAGTGCATGTTTTATTCCGGGGATGGAAGTGTTCCTCTCCTGGCTCCGATCGATATTTCGGCTTGAGGATGGGAGGGGGGGGAGGGGCTCCCGCCCAGTATTTACCGTAGCACGCCATGTCGCAAGCGGGCTAAGCTCTAAGCTCCAAACCTACTCTCCCGACATTCTAGTAATAGATTCAGTGCATGTAAGTGTAAGTACGTGCGTAAGAAGTGAGAATAGACAAGGAACAGGAAGGAATGATCGCGCGCGTTCTCGAACCCGATGGATAATATATTGTTCCTTATCTGCTCGGTAATGATAAGGCAACAAGTAAATTTTCCTATCACTGCAAACAGCCGCTAAAATTCTCCTACAGGCAGCGTCTGAATTACACTTGGCTACTATCCGACACTAGGGCTATAAACCCTAGGAGAGATTGCAGCTGACTTCCTGGAGGCGTTCAAGCCATAGCCTCCGCCGAACACATCAGACGACGGGCTGGAGTGAAAAAGGGCGAGCGCTTGACGCCGCGTGCGTGTGGGCCGGGGCGGCGCGGCGCGGCGCGGCGCGGCTGGCACGGGGGCAGCGATCCCCAGGACACGCGGCTAGTGGGGCGGCGGCCCCCGCCAGCCAATGGCCGGCGAGCCGGACCGGTCTGGGCCACGCATGGCCGGCCCTCGCATAGTCGCCGCAGCCGCCGCCGCCGCCGCGGCGACCGGACGGGTCCAGCCGCAGGCTTCTCGGGAAGCGTCTTTCTCTCACTTTCTTGATTCTAGGATCGCTTGTTTCAACACTCTTCGGAGGTTTTTCTCCTCACGACTTTCGAACACAGTTCGTGATTAGAACTGTCACACGGCGCATCCAAAACTCAAGATGAACAACCAATTCGGGGTTTAATGCTACGATTATGTTGTGAGAGTTCATATATTTAACACTATTTCTTGCATTTTAGGCAAACAAAAAAAGGATAAATAATTAATATCGAATATCATGAAGGAGTTATCTTAATTTTTATGAATTATAACTTTCACTTCTCAGACGATACTTTAATGTTGTATTTTTCTGATCGCTTTTTCTTTACTCATTGACGATTAACTTTCTATTAAACCGTTATTTGGATTATATCGGTGCCAAATTTTGACATTAATTACAAAAATATTACCAAAAAGATGACATTTCATGGCATTAAGTGAAATGTCGATTTTGTTTTCGATTCTTTGCAACATAATGTAATAAATTAATATTTAATTAACATCTTGGCATTAAAAGAGGTTGATTAAAGTATTTTGCACTGATTAAGGTCGTAATATGACGGATGAAACGTCGCCAACTGTGTTTAGGATACTCTCCCGAACAATGAAGAATCACTTGAAGTAGATTACCGCTGGTTTGGAACCGCTGGTTTACTCAGGTTACACGCAGAACTAGTACTTTTCCTATTTATCACGGTATTTCAATGTAGCATCCGAGGCCTGTTTTTGAGCGTTTGCCATAGCGTCTCCAACAACCCTTGCAGGGGACGGAGCCTATGGGTCAGTGGGGTCTCTTCTGAACTCAGCCCCTCTTCAATTCTTCATTAAGAGCATGCCTCAGCCCCCGCGGTCTTGTGCTCTCCGGGACGCCATTAAGGGCTCGCAGAGAACACCGTCTGTAAACCGGAGCAGGGGAAGTCATTAACCCCGCACTAAGGACAGAAGTTGGAACGCTGAGAGATTAATTTAACTAGTTATATTTAATTGCGAAAAAATTGATGAATTTTGTGTAAAATGACATTTGTGTTAATAATGTTGTAATAAAGTTGCGCCGGGAAACTTGCTATACACAATTATGAGTTGATAGTTTCAGTTGAGAGTACAATATTGTGAATACTACTTTCATTTTGTGGGTAGTACTTCCAAATTCCTTGAATGTCCAAGAATACAGAATGTCATCACTTCTCTTGTAATGATAGGATCACCTTTATTGCAGCGTTAGATACGAACATAGTAGGAAATAAGAGCGACGTAAAAGAAGAGCATTCATTTCATTCAGATTCGAGTTACGCAGAGTTAAAATAGTAGTGATAAATGAAGAATTCTTGATGACTGACTTTAAACTTTACTGCTTTACCTCATTTTTATTTTTTATTATGTTCAATGTTCTAATTTGGTTAAAAACGCTTGTCACCTTAATAAGTTAATGTAGTTACAGTCTAAGAAATACCTTTAAGTTAACAGGTGCGAAAATTCTGTAGTTTTTGTTGGTATATGGTTAGTCAACAATCGAGAAATCGATTTCTACTTCTTTCTTTACCACCTGTGTCAATGCGGTGTAGACTAACATCTTCACGTTGTTCCTTGGGATCGTTTCTGAACGTAGTTTCATTTCCATTCATTTCCATTTACAGTTTACAATGTTCCCACTTATGGCGTCAGAAAACATGATTTCCCATCGCTGCGCACATTCTGTGTCTTCCATATCACCCCCTCGCCTCACCCTCCCACACAACGAGCGGGATTGTTTTAGAACAGTGGCGCCGCGCACCTTCCGGAGATACGCGTTATTGAAAGCAACTCGAGGGCGCCCACGAGCGCTCGCGCTGCCGATTTACGTGCCCTACCGCTCCGGCTATCTTCCGCGCAGCACCTCGGCGCAGTCGGTCGTCGCCCTCAGAGGCCCAGGGCTAGGAGCGGGCCAGAGCGGGGCTGCCAGGCGAGGCGGGGCGGGG
>BOPP01000005.1:12431788-12510809 GCA_017312745.1 Gryllus bimaculatus | reverse complement strand
AAAAAGAGAGAGGGATTTTGGCGTTCTGGGAGGTAAAGGGTAAACTAAACCATAAATTTAAGTTATCTAATTGGAATTTTTTTAAAACTGGTAGTATTCACGACTGGAAAATCAAACAAGATTGGGCTAGGTTTTCGGCCCAGTTGCTCTAAACACAAGGGTTCAGGCAACATGTAGAGACAACCGAAATTTAAATACTTAGGGAATATTACACATCAAAGCTATTCGTGAGAAATAAAGGAATGAAATCATTCCACGTGTATTAAAATGTGTGATCTTGCAAGTTGATGTTCAAAAGTTGAAAATATTAGTGGGCAGGCAAATATACAGTATCATGCAAGACTTTCAAAGCAATGCACAGGAAAAGTAACTGTGCCCACGTAAGACTGCCTTGGCAAAATGACCTAGCAAAAGAATGGAACTTGGCGAATGTTTAATTCGAAGTTGACAAGTCGGATATAAAACGAACTTTTTGAATATTCAAAAATAAATTCAACAGTTAACTATAAAATCAGAAGAATATTTTTAGGACTTGGGCGCCTGATCGTCGATCGGACAAGGTCTTTATTCCCCGCGGAGGCCCCCTGCGCCCAAAAGGAGTGCGGGGTCAGGCGCGGCGCCGTCACGTCGCCGCGCGGGGCGTGGCGGGGCGGGGCGGGCGGGGGTCGCGCGTTGCGACCCCGGGGAGCGCTACAAAACGCGGGCCGAATGTTTAGCGGCAGAGCGCGGCGCGGGCCTGACAAGGTTTACGCGCGTTGCTAGGCCGACGCCTTGACGGACGGCCGCGGGGGCCGCCCGCGCTAAATCCGCCGCCCCCGCACCCCCGCCCTCCGGACTCCGGGTTCAACGCCAGCGCTCGAGCCCTCTCCCACGGCGCGAAATTCGTTAAAGCACTGGCATTCACTTGCGTTTTATTTTTTATTTTTATTTTACATTTTCTTTTGCATTACAAATATCTACACGGAAAGTCTAGTATTGTAGTTTGAAAATTGCGTATTTTTGGATAATACAAGTGTTGCTGAAAAGTGAAAAAATCTCATATTTTGAAGATGCAAGGTCCAACGTTACAGAGAACTAGAAACAATTTACTTTTATGTTTGTACATGAGTTAGGATTCAAACAAAGCTATTTTCCTAGAATTAAGCTGTGTTACGTTTTGAAGATGTGAATTTGAAGTTGTTGAATATAACGTACTTAACGCTATTTTATAATGTTTTTCTAGTGTTATTTTTATAATTAAAAGTTGTTAAATTTTAGCCCGCTTGACTGTATCATGCCCTCTACCCGTTTTAGATATCTTACATTTTGAAACGACGACCTAACGCTATCGTTGTTCACATTAAAAGATCAATTTTCTTAAATCACATATTAAGTTATGATATATGCTCTAAGTCAGTTCAAAAAATATATCATGGTTATTTCCGAATTATTCGAGTAGGCCTATCATTATATCGATCGTAGGTTTATATATACTACTTACATTTTAGTATCAATATCACGATACTCCCGACAAGTAATTATTTTGAGAGAAAAGCTGATAATGTTTTGTGTTAAAAATCATCAGGTCAGAGATGGAAATACGTTAAGATTAGAATCTGTGAGAAGAAAGACCCCATCATGACCATTTGTCGTCGAATAATGCGAACTGATTATTTACTTACTACCAGAGACAATACATAAGCAACAGTTGAACACCGATATGAAATTGCTGTTTCACTTGTTTTGCTCCACTCTGCTTGCTGATATTTCAGATAATAGTATGTGTATTTCCTACAATGTAACACGTGTATCACTAGGTATATTTGCTCTGATATCCTACAGTAATGTAATAAAGTTCACTCTCCTTATAAGAATATTATTCTGAATAAACCTTTTTATGGAAATACGAGTATTGAAGTAATTTTAGCACATTCTGGTATTTAATTTTGCCTTATAAATATTACTCGCAACAAAAGTCTTTTTTATTTCGTAAATAGGCGTACCTACTGTATATTTCTATTTAAATTGAACATTGAGCCAAATATTTTTAGTGAAGAATAAAAAATGTATTTACACATGTTGTATCATATTTAGTATGATTTAAGGGTCAATATTTCACAAAACGTATATGATGGAATTAACCGCTTGGAATTCTCTTTCTTCGGGGGCGCCCGGAGTGCTCATGCCGACTCTTCGCCACGCGACGAGCAGCTCTGCTCGCCGTGTTCGTATCTAGGGGCGCGCTCGCTTTCCCCGCCGCCGGCGGTCCCGCCCCCGCCCCGCCCACGCCTTCGCTTGCCCTGACGGCCCTTCGCGCGCGTGCCGTCGCAAATCGCCCGCCGCCGCCGGGCCGGAGCCCTGTCGCGCGCGCGCGGGCGCGATAAAGCGCGCGCTTTTCAGACCGTGAAGGCGCGGGCGCCGCGATGGGTTTCCGGTGTGAGAACAGGACCCGTCTGCGGTTCGCAAATAACTTTGGACCTGCCGGTTCGTGGCCGAAGGTAGTTTGTGTTTCCCGTTTCCACGATAGCTATTTGGGCTCATTATATATCATTCGGTTCTGTTACAAATTCTTAATACTCTTTTCCCTGAGGTTTGATTACCCTTTCTCGGAATGTGTATCTGTCATATCGCTACGAAACTCCAGTAGATACTTTAAAAATAATATGTTGTATTTTCGAAAGAAAATATTTCCCCGTGATCTCAACATTTTGACAAATTTGTTAGAAGAACGTGGTCGTCGTTTTAGAACTTGAAACTCAATAGTCAGTGTGAAAAAGAGTATTCCAAATAATAAATTTATTAAATATATTATTTCTTTCTAAACTATTAAGCCGGATAAACGTGCAATAGAAGAAACATTACCAGATCACGGCGTCAGAATATTTTATCTAAGGAGAATAGACAATCACAATTACAGAGTTCGTGGCAGCTGACATGAAAGTTCTCGCTAGCGCTAGTGAGAGAGGGCAAAGCTGTGGTCGAGAGGAAAGAAAGCCGAAATCGAGCAAACTTGTACCGAAGTGGGTATGGAATATTCGTGTGATCTTTAGCCTCCTGAAAATCCTGCTAGTCCGAAGGCAGCAGGGGACGGTTGGCCTGCCTGCGCCGGGCTGGCGCGGCCTCTGCGGCTCGGAGCCCGGGCGCGGGCACGCCGCCAACTCCGCTGCGCCGCCGCCGCCGCCGCCTCCCGTGATCAATGTGGCGCTCCGGGCGCGCGTGCCCACCGCCCCACCCCCACCCCCTCACCCTCACTCCACGCCCCTCACCCGCTCACCCTCGCCGGCCCAACTACGCCACCACACAAAGCCCGCTCCGCCGCCGCCGCCGCGACGCCTGCCAGCCTCGGAAAAGCAACGGCTGGAGTGGTCTCGAAGGCTGTTTCCATGTGCGGCAGCCGCGAGCCGGGATACCGAGAGTACAAGACGCTCATACGCGTTCTTGTGGTAAGAATATGAATTTGGAGTTTTCAACCGTATTAATCGCTCACCTGCTTATTCAGGGATTAAGTAATCATATCTGGAAATTCGTGACCAATGGAAATTAATACACAAGTGAATTCGGTGAAATGTTATTATAGATTGTAGAAGTTATTTATAAATAATTCACTCGCTATGTCCTGTTAACTGTTTATAGATTCAGTAATGAAATAGAATTCATTATGTATGGAATGCGAAGAGAATTGCATTATATTCTTTTGCTGTAGGAGTTTGTGCAAGACCTTTACGTGCATCATGGAGAGCCTGTACATACAACAAATGTTTGTCCATAACTGTTTTAAAATCCATCTAGATTTCTGTGTAATATTCCAACTTCTCATGACGGCCTCCCTATGGGGAAGTTTTACTGCAAGTCAACTATCATGAGATTGAACATGTAGATCAACATTGAACTACAAATATTTGCTTTTAGCAGAATTGTTGAAGAATAGGAATTGATTTTCTTCAAGCTAGAGAGACTACTAGCATGTCAGTGATTTCGCGAACTCTGTTACCCAGAGTATGGCTTCCCTGTTCACCATTCTGGGCCCCGTCTTGCCTGGCAGTGCTGGTGCCTGTTCGTCCAGCCGCCGGGCGAGAACTAATTAACGCCGCCGCCGACGCCCGCGTCGCACCGGACTTCACACGCGAAGAGCGCGATATTAAAAAGAGCAATAACGCGCAGATTAAAAAGGGGCAGCTCGCCGCCGAGCCGTCTCCGCTCGGCGGCCCTCCGTTCCACTCAAATCTGCTCGGATTGGGTGCTCCGGCAACGGCCAGACCGCGGCGCTCGTCTGCGCCGAACCGCCTACCGTCTCGCCTCGGCGAAATGTCGAAATTTAATTTCGTCAATTTAGTGGCGAGCGTCGCCGGCGGGGACCTCAGGGGTGACGAGATGCAAACGGTTCGCACCCACGCCCGCCGCTTTCACCGTCTGTCCCACGGGAAGAGCTGGGCGAATGCGTTCGGGCGCTGTTTACGAGTTTTCTGCCTTCTGAGCGAAATATCTTGTTGGTGAATTTTCTCGTTTACAGCTTGAGAGAGGAGGCAATGAAGTATTTACGACCACTTGAAACTTCATTTGCATTTGAAAGAATTTTATGTCCTTGTCTAACGCGCTCGATTGGCCAATAAATACATTCATTCAAGTATTTCTTGAGTGTGTTGGAGACAGAAACGCATTGTTTTACATATGTAAGTGCATTCTGTCTTAACGTTACGAATCTACAGACATTTAAAATCCATATACCAATTTTATACTTGGATCAATTCTTCCTAACTTACTTTAAGTGAGTATAATTCGATAAAGGCATTGAAATTGTGTCATCAACTACATGATTACTCATAAGTTGTAACGCCTTAGATATTTGGCCAATGATCGTAGATGTTTTGAGATAATTAGAAGTAATCCATGTTCTGAACTCACATCTTAATCGATCCATGATGAATTGAAATGGACAATAAACCAAGAGTCGCTAATCTAAATTGAATGTGAATATGTTATTAATATTCACATTCTTCTTACAACTGTTATTTAAGTTTCTTGATTTATGTGTAGTAAATATATCCATTATTTACCAACTTTGAAAGGAGAAGATTATGCAGTTTGTCGTGTACTTTTGTGTTTATTTATCCGCCATATTTGCAAATTTGCTTAAAGGGGTATAATTTCCATCAGGCACTATAGTTATTATATGTTATTCAAATAATGTGGTCCAAAAATAGTGAGCACCACTTTAATCGTGCAAACAACGTTAGATCCTAACCTGTACGTAGCATATTTTCGGACATTAATATTTTCTAGATCTCAATGAAATTTGTCCTGCGAATTTCAAACTGATCTGTCAATTTTTGTGGTAATGTATTTAAATCACTTAGGATATTTTGTAGTGTTTTAAAAGCGCTCACTTAGGATATTTTTTCTATAAATTGCTACACAAATAAAATTGCGCATACTAATGAGATAAAGATGTGGTTTTCAATCAAATCTTTCAATTTACAAAAGTGTTAATATTTTAACATTCTTTGAACATCTTCTACATCTTCATTATTGAAGTCAGAGGTACTTTCCTTAATTAAAATTATTTGTCAATACCATCTCTGAAAATAATTTCAGATTCAGTGTTTTAAAACTTTGAATTGTTTCGCGTTGTTTTGAATTAAATAGCACTGACTTTCCAAAAATACGTACACAAGAATGTATCAAAATGGCTTCTAACTTGTTCTTTAGACAAATTATCCAAAAGAGAACAATGAAATAAGCTATTTATCGCATTGCTATTGTGATTAAAAACTTTGAATTGGAAGCCTTAGTATACCAAAATATCCATAATCTTTCTTATCGGGGAGAGAAACGATACAAGCAGCAAACTAGTGCATATTTATTTTCACATCCACTGAAATATACATATTATATCCGTCACATTCACTGAAAAACTAAATATAAAAGTAAAATTGAAAAGAATCTCTAACTAAAAATGTTTTTTATATACCAAAGTCGGTTCTACATTTTAAAAAATTATTTTTTAAACTCCGTCATTTCCGTCTTAGTGACGTTAATTGACATCCTCACTCCTAGCTCCTATAAATCCTATCCGTATCTGCCGTTCCTCCGCTACCGGTCTGCCTAATTAACTGTAATGCCCTGCAAGATCCTCAGCCTTTGAAATCGTGCGTTCTCTTAATCGGCCGGGATCTACGTGCAGCTTTCAATTTTCTGTTCCCACAGTTCGCTCACACGACCTCCAAAAAATTCAACTCACGCTCTTCCCCGTATCCAAAATCCCTCCCCAATTAGGAACGCCCGTAAATCGCGCGCATGGCTATCCAAGACAGCAGAGGTCGTCCGTCAGTCACCGAGAAATTTATGCGGCAGTCGCGACCCGCCCGCGCATTACTCTTTTCGCTCACTCGTAAATCGCAGGCGGCGCGCTAAAATATCGCAATTATCTTCGCGTGAAAGTTTGAATTTCAAATATAATTCCTCAAAAAACAATCCCCGCATTTTACCGCGTTGGGGACATATTTTGTTTGTAACAACTAACAAAGCATCATTTAAAATTTTGACGCGAACGCGTGTTCATGTGTAGTTTTTAAACAAATGAAAATAAAACAAACATTAATAAACATGGCGCGGCGCGGCGCGGTGCGGTGCGGTGCGGTGCGGTGCCCGGTGCGGCGCGGCGCGGAGTAGAGCGGTGGTGACGCGGCGTGACGCGTTGTGGCGCGTCCTGGACGGCCGCGCTCTGATTTACGCCCCGTGAACGCGACCGGAAACTTTATATTTGCGCGCCGCGCACGCCCCCGCACGCTCCCGCACGCCCCCGCACGCGCCCTCGCGTGCCCGCAATGTGTCCGGAATGGCCCCCCCGGCGCCGCGCTGTTCCCAGACGATAACCATTATGGGGGGTCTGATAATTTTATTTTGGAAATTCTGTCAATGTCTCTATTATTTTTAGGCAGTGCTGCTTTTTTTACGGATATCATGTGACAAAGAGATTTTTAACAAATTTTCTGATGGTCTGATATTTTTCGACGGGGAATGTAAACAGCTTCAATCAGTTTTCCGTGGGCATTTTTTTTGGTTGTTGTTGCTGGAAGCTGTGTGTCCGTCGCGTCGCCCCGGTGGCATTCCGCGTTAATTACACCGTGGTAGGCGTGAGGACCGAAATCCGACAGCATTAAAATACGACGGAAACAAGAAAACGCCTGCATCGGCACGTGAAAATAACTACATCTGCCTCAAAATAGCCTCCTTAGGTTTCACTCGGCCCGGAATTATGATAATTTTACTGCGGCGAGGGCGGCGCGCGGGCGGGGCGCGCGGGGCGGGGCGGGGCGGGGAGGGGGGCGATCGCTGATGTATTCATGGGGCGGAGCGCAGTGAAAATCAGAGCGGCCGCCGGGAAGCGACATGGCGGAACGGCCCGCTCCAGCTCCACCGCCCGTAAAATATCAATAAACCGTCCGTTCGGGGCGACGGGGGCGGCGGGCTCCGTATAGACTCCTCCTCTATCTCTTTATAGTATATCGCCTACCTGCAGCGGCGGTGGGACGGCGGTGAGTTCCCGGAACGGGCACTTTTTGACTACATAACCTTAATATAACTTAACTTTACACCCCCGATCCCGCCGCCGCGGACGTCGGATCGAGGAGGGGAGAGGGGGTGTATTTGTACGAGGGTGGTAGGTATGTATTCGATGTTTGGGAGGGAAGGGGGTTTTACTGGCCATTCGCGTAAGTGTTTGAGAACCTCTTGGAGATTTTTTTCTCTCTCCCTCCCCCCCCCCTCATCCTCTTCTCGTGGGGCAGCGGCTGAGAGGGCAACGGCGCGCTGCGGGCGCGAAGAGCAGACCGCGAGCTCCGACACACTTTTCAGGACGTGTAGCCGTAGCGAGCTTATTGCAGCTATCCCGGAGCCATAATACGGCGCCGGCGGGAAGCGGGAGCGCCGTCGGGGCGCAGGGGATGAGGGGCTGCGGGGGGAGGGGAGGGGGGAACCGCTCCCCGGGGACCGCGCAGCCCCGGTATTGGCGGCCGCGCGACGCCGCAGCCCCCCGCCCCTCGCAGGCTCCTCGGAGGGGTGGCCGCCCCCTCCCCCCCCTCGAAGAAATCCCGGCTCCTCGCCGCCGGTGCCGACGGCGCGATCGCGCTTATGCGGTGAGCTCTCGCCGCCGCCAAGTGCCGCCTCGCGCCGCCGCCCCCGCCGCACGACCGGCCTGATTCTGATGCGGCCATGATTACGTATAAAGGGAGGGCAGGTAACTATTTAATTTGGCCTGCGGTTCCTCACGTGCATCTCGGCCGCCGCCGCCGCTGGCGGTGAGGGGGTGACCAAATGCCGCGATGTAACGCCCTCGTCCACATCAAAGGGAGTCGTTTCGTCAAAGTAATCAAGTTGAACGACCTTCATATGAATCCTCCCCTTCCTGATTTATAATACATATTCGTACGTATTTGACGTGAGTTATGTGACTTCAAGATGCTTCTTTCTTGAAGTTGTGTAATAAAGCATTAATATCTGACACGCTCAGTTCTTTTAAATTATGTGTATGTGTTTTTTCCCTATTTTAACATTGGATTTTGGATAGAAATTAAATGTAAAAACTTAATACTTATTTCATAAAACATTTTGTTATTAAGTGGGGTCAACCCAGGTTGTATGTATTCGTCATTTTATGACTAAGCAGCCCAGTGTTTTAGAATATTCCTTCTTAACATCCAAAGACCCAAAACCTTTCGGAAGCTGCGGCGCCCACTTTCCATCCAAATAAGTGGCGGTAGGTTGGCACGCCTGCAGCCGGGGGTGGCCGCGGGGTGGCGGTGGCGGCGGTGGCATGGGGACGCGCGGGGCGCGGCGCGGTGCGGCGAATAGCGCGGCTGCGCGCTGGCAACGCCGCCCTCGCGCCGCCATGGCCGCCTGGACCGGCTCCGGCGGGGGACGGGACCTGCGGCGCGGCGCGGCGTAGCGAGGCCCGCCGCTGAGCCCGCCCGCCTCGCGCCGCCTCGGAACCGCGCGCCGCCGCCGGCCCGCCGTCGGCCCGCCGACGCGCACGCTCGGCAACCCGGCGGTGGAGAGCGTTTAAAAATTGATACAGACAGTGCGGCTATTGCTTTCTTCGTGAATATTTCTTTTTAAGTCGTAGAAATAGTGTATTCTTTATTATATACCTCTGTTTGATATTTCCCATGTATTACAGAAAAGTATGTTCAGTTTGATGTTCATTATTGCCTAAGCCATGTGATCTTGACATGATTTAAAGTATTTTTTTTCCACTCTGAAAAAAATCAATTTGATAAAATAATATTTTCTCATTCAGACCTACGTAAAATATATTGTACATATTTCGCGTTGTTTTTATTATGATAAAATAGGAATTTTTCTCATCTCACAAGAATAATGCAATACTTTTTGAGGTACGTAAAACTGAGAGGTCGAAGTAGAAAAGAGGTGTACGCGGTTGAAACGACTTGTGTTATCAACTGACACTTTCGTTTTATTGTACAATAAGTTTCTCGCACGATGTTAAAATGTGTTTGGTTGCATAAGAATGCTTATCGGTATTAAATTAGTCTTATCGATACGTTAAAAATATGCTCAAACATTTTCTTATTTTGGCATACGCTTATTTTCAGAATGTGGTGCAATTTTATTTTATTCTTCACAACCGAGTCATTTCACTCGTTTCTGATAAAATAATCAAAATAATTGTTGAGTAGGCCTGCTGATGGGCGCTTAAGGTTGACTTCTCATTTACTTGTATTTAATAATCATAAGTAAAGCTTCTTAGATCAAATATTTCCAAATTCCTCTTTGTTTGTTGTTTTTGGGGCAGTAGATCACAAGAATGTAATGCAATAATACTTGTTAGTTCAAGAATGATAATGTTCTACTAATGGTCTTTTCGAATAATCTAGATAAGAATTATTGGAACGAAAGTAAATAATTATTCTCTTGTACATAACGTTATACATTATTTATTACTTAGGACCACGTTCTGCTGTTCAAAAGCGAAGGCTTTAATTATTCTCTGAAATACATTTAAGGCCTTGTCTCAGTTCCTACCTGTTTAATGAAAATGACTGCTTGGTTTTAAAACAATGATAGATAACACATTATCGATTACATAACGTACTGAGTCACATTATTATTTTTGTAGAAAATTGTCAATAATTGATCTCCTATTACCTACAAGATTTTCTCTCATCTTACAAGGTACATGAAATACTATATTTTTAACCTAAACCAATATTTCATTCATACCTAACGCATTTAGTGGAAACCTAGGTTAATTTTATATTTATTGTTCAATTAACTTTCAGTTATCACAGATGCTTATTTAAATCCCTTATTCGAAAGTATTGCTTGGAGATTGCATTTCCCTCGCGAGTGTGGGCAGCGCTTGGTAGATAGTGTTACCACGCGAGTCCGGCCGGCCGCTCGGACAGTGTCCTCTTCCTCAGAGAGCTGCGTGTGTAGCCGTGGCCCTCGCCTGCCAGTTACTTTATTATCCGAAAACGTATTCCGTCCACGAGCGTTCGTGATCGCGGTGTGGGAACGTTCGAAGAACGACTTGGCGAACGTATTTCTCTTGCGCCTCAATAACTCAGTAACGTAATAATCCGAAATAAATTACGAAGCCGATGCGTGCGAAAGCTCTCATTAAAATTCATCAAGAGACAGGTTTATAGGCGCGCGCAAATCATAATCATTAAGCGCGTGGTTTACGGCGGCGTCCCGTCTATGCTAATTTATTTCCTGCAAGACGCTCGTGCGTATTGATGGACGCGCTCGAACCCGGGCCTCTGACTTACGAGCAGGCGCGCTCTCGCTCACGCGCCTCCGCTGCCACCGCCGCCGCCGCCCCGCACGTGGACTTGTTCACGTGGAGGCGGGCTGTGTAGTGCGCGGTCGTGTAACGAGGATGATGCTGTGACGTGCTCCGCATGGCTTAGGAGATTAGGAATGCGTTTGCGTCTGCGCTGCCGCTCAGAGCACTGAACAAATGGGTTTTGATGGCTTTCAAACAGTAAAATTGCGTTTTCATCGCCAATGCTTTTGCTCAACAACCATCATTTAGGTATACCGCATACGTTTCAGGAAATGTAATATCAATTGTATTACAATGTGGGTAACTAATGAGTAACTAATTTTACATTAATTTTATGATGTGAGATATGCATCTCGTCATTCAGATTTGGTCTCTCGTCCAAATACCAACTGAGACCATTGCGAAAGTACACAAACACATAAATATCAAGGCGCAAATTATATCGGAGAAATAAATTATATATGCAGTTTCACGTGTTTTTTGTTAAGTTTTTATTATTATTATTATTATTATTATTATTATTATTATTATTATTATTATTGCTGATGTTATTATTATTAATTCAATGTGAAGTATGTTAAATGAACTACTTAATTACGTTTGATTATAAAACGAAATGCTTCCATATTATTTTATTTTAGAAAAACTGAATGTAAAATTAAATTAATGAATACTTTAGTTATGTAAGTCTGCAAAGTTAACTGCTGCAGTTCCGTTTTCATATATATGTTCTGAGTATGCATAGTTATTGATTTCATAAATTAAAACAGCCATCCTAGTTGCAAACTTTGAGTCTTGCTGAAAATATGTAATTAGATTAAACATTTTCACCCCTAAATTGATTCAGAATGTGGAATACTAATTTGTCATTGATTACAATATAATTTCGAATTATGCCTTAACATCCTCATAATAGAAAATTTTCTATAAATGAAGCAAAAATCGACAAATTTTCCATCCGTTACCCAAGACTTGCGTTAATTATGTATTGGGACTATGTCAATGCATGAATGATGGATTCTTCTAATATTCCTGTAGAGTCTACCGAACTCTAACGTTGTCCTCCACGCCCCCAAAGGGAAACGCCCCGCTTACGGCCATTTACTTTGGAAGGATGTTAGCTGGGCCGCCGCAACGCCGCGCAACCGCCGGAGTCCGTCGCGGTCAGCTGCGGCAGCGGCCACGACAAAAACGCGCGGTCGCGGCCAACCGCTCGTCCATCCTTTGTCTAGCAGGAGCACGTTCGCACCGCACCGCCTTCCGCAGCTTTCAATTAGCGGCCGAGGGGCGGGCCGGGGGCGGCGCGGGGGCGGCGCGGGGGCGGGGCCGGGCGACGCGCTTCGACGCCCGCCGACGCCTCCCGTCGCTCGGGGCGCCGCTTCGAACCTCGGCGCGGCCGCAACCAGCGCTTCCCTGCGATCGTCCTGGGCGGGGATCGAAGGAAGCGCTCGAGGATCATGGAACAATTGCGCTGCTCGATTCAACGGCGATTGCATAGACAGCTGCACTCAATACTGAGCGTAGTAGTTGAGAGAGGTTCTTTGGTCGGTTTATGTCCTCTACTTTCGGCATCAGAGTGATGCTTTGCCTTTGATATTCTCTTTAGGATAATGGGGTAATCATAAGGGATGAATGGTGACGACGCTATATGAATGATTTTGGATGGGATGATGTTCGGATGGGTTACGTAAATAGTATCAGAAACCAATCACGCTACAACCACAAGATAAAAAGAACATTGTCCTCTGCTCTAAGTGCCTGTACAACCGAGGCACGCCTGAGAGAGTTGAATATAGACTAAAGATTAGCGTTATCATATTTCGAAGAAGCATTGAAAGAATAGCATCCGTTTTTTATTTATGCGTTTAAAATAGTTTATTAATACCCAGGTAATTTGGGAAAACAAAATACATGTGAGATTTTTCTTATTCCTTCTCATACACTTCTCACACTAACCACAAACTGTGGCTAGTGATACAATTGTAACATTTTTTAAAGTTTTCTTTAGTTTTTTTTTTTACATTTTAATTTATATCCATTTGGGTATTTAGTAAAACCACAATAATTTCAAAATTTGATTTCCAATATATCATACATACGGTAAGAAAACAGTAAACCATGATATTACAAGTTTAGTACAAAATTTGAACATTAATATTAACTTTACTAGTGAATGGTTTTTAATAGTAGAATTCTCTGGTACTAATAGTTTAAAGCATTATTAAGAGTTCTATTTAAGTGAATCTAAAATCACTGAAGTACAAAATAATACACAACCGTTTCCTAATAATTTAGAAATTACACAATTTAACTCTTTGAAACCATGTGCTATGTATCGCAGGAAACGCGAATGCAAGTTATGTATTGTTATTTCACAAATGTTTGTGGACTCTTCAGAATATTCAGTTGCTATTATTTTTCTACGAGACATGGTTGTTTTGCAAAAATTCTCTTTATTGAAAATCTCTTATTTGCTTTTTACGAACGTTGATCAATGCTAATCCATTAACCGCCATCCCTTACTATGATGCATGTGAAATGAGGGATATTTATCTCATACACTAACAAGACATGAGCGGCGTATGTAACTATATATAAATTATAGCAGCTATCTTATAAGAAAGTAATCACAGTGTCATAAGACACCAGAGCTAAGGAAATTGAGAAACACTTCGCATATCATTGAATAATGATACACAGAAAAAGTTGTGGGGAGAACTTTTGATGGAATGAGTAGAAGTCTTCAAAAGTACAAAAATTCTACAAAAGAATAGTAACCTTCATGTTCAGAATGATGGCAATCGGAGGGGGTGAGAAGGGCCGACCTCAATACGTCTCTTTCTCTCTGCTTTGTCCATAGTTCACATGAGTGTTGTCTCGTGTCGCTCATGACCTCAATATTTACCGTCTCGCCTTGGTACGCTCCGCAACAGCTTGTTGAGAAACCAGGACCATCTACCGCCCCAGATTGCGCTCTTCGTCGGATGGAGAGAGGGCTGCCGAGGCGGCAGGGCCGTAAGCATTGGAAGGCGCGATGGAGGCCGCAAAGCTAAAGGAAATGTGACGATGGCGTGGGCGGTTGTTGGTAGTGAGTTTAAGAAATTGTTCATGGTAGCATGGTAGGGGGCCAAAACAAGGTAAAAAAGACGGAGACAGATGCAGTAACAATAGTGGAAACGTGACGGAATCAGATCGTTGATGCTGATCTGCAAGTAGCATTGACAGTGAACCTAGGTAATGGAGGAAGAAGTGCAACCAAAAGTGACTGCACATGAGTTGGGAAAGGAGTCATCGCCACTGAAACCGCGACTAGAGCGGCGCAGAGGAAGTTTTAACTTAAAGAGGCGTTGGATGTAGAAGCGCAGATTACACACTACAGCATTGTTGGCGGCCAGGGAGCCGGCGAGGGGCGCCTAGCGGCGTCTGGAGGCTCGCACGGAGAGCCAGAGGCAACGGAGCGACTGCGTGTTTACGCGTCGAACGCGCCGGTACTTGCGTGCGTGGGTGGATGAGTGTGTGTCCTTGTGCCGCCGCGCCGTCCACTTGACGCGGCCGTGGCCTGCGTTACGCACGTCGACGCCTCCGCCCGCCGCGTTTGACGCGCCGCCCCCACCCAGCGCAGCGCTCGCCCACGCACGACGCCCGGGCGGAGATTTAGGAGCGGCAGCTCTTGAGGAGGCCATTGTGGGGACTACAGTATGACGTGAATGTGGCTAACTCTGTCCTCGAGCTAGGTTTTCGTGCCAGAATATGTGTGCTTTGTTATAAATAGGAAGTCTGGTGTCCACAATGACTGTAATGAAGGAGATATTTTCGTGCAATTCCTACTCCGAGGCTTAATACTGGTACAAATTAGACCGTGTCACGACTTTTAAATCTCTTGTTTGTAAGCTCTGTTAATTAACGCATTGTAAGAAATCAGCAACTCGTTAGTTCTAGGGGTATAAACTGCATTCTGAGCACTAAAGTATTCAATACGGATAAAAAACCAATAATTTTATACATAACTGTGACATTTCCTTCGAGACATTCACGCGAATATTCATGGTACTGGTTACTTGGCTTGGCGTCGCATGTGTCGTGTTCATGCATAAGCTTCATCTCCGAGAGTGACTTCATCAATAAATCAGCCGAACCGCTTAAAGTATGGCCAAAATAAAACGTCCTGCACGTCTGAAGTACTTGCGCTTCGCATTTCTCGAGAATAAGTCTCCAAGACTCGCCCAGTCTAGCCGCGGCCATTCCAGAAACAGCCGCATGCGCGCACTCTCACGGGCAAGCGGCGGTTCGTCGAGCTAGGGCAACCGCGACAGCGTCTCCGACCGATTTACGCGCTGGACCCGAATTTATCTTCCGCCTCGCCGATACCACGTGACAGACGACCGCGCAGGTGTTGACGGGCGTTGCGCCCACACTCGTCGTTTGTTTCCAAGCTGTCCTCTCAGCCTCCACCGCTCGACGCCTGCCGCCCTCTGCCGCTGCCGTTGCCACTACCCATCGCTTATTGGGTCGTTAGTTACCCCTGTACCAAGGCTGTAGATAAAACCTAGCTCCTTCTTCAATTCTCTGTCCTTAACCTCATCGTTAACCGTTACCTCATAACAAAACCTTTCCTCATTACTACCCTCGCCGCAATTACAATACCTCCCCTTTCACAGAGTCAGCCTCCATCACCACCGCAGCCACAGCGAGGACCCTTTCCACCCGATCACTGCCGTCCCCTCTGCCCGTCCCTATCTCCACCCTCTCTCATCGCCGCCTGGTGGCCGGTCCGCCTAGCGCTCGCGATCCGCGCCGCAGTCGTCGTAAACAACATGCATTCTTTATCGCGTCTGGAGCACGGGCGCCGCCGCGGCGGCGGCGTGAAATGTGTGTAATTATAAATTCAAAAATTCTGCCCCCGTACTAAAATTTATATTTTATGCCCAGGAAACACGTAGCGCGCTTCGGGACCTGTTTTGTGAGAGATGGCTCGTTTTCGGCGGCGGCGGCGGCCGATGGCAGGGTCTGCGCCCGTGAATGAGCCCGGGAGCTGCTGCGCCCGGCGCGGGCTGCGCTCGCGGACAGCTGCCTGCGCGCGGAGTACGAGCGCGCGCAGATAGCATCTCGAGCGCAGCGATAGAGCTCCGTCACCGCTCGTGCCGCGGAATTTCACGGCGCAGCCGCCCCGGTGCTACCCGCGCAGCTATCAACTACCCTTCTGTGAGGAATGATTTGGTCATGGGTACCGGTATTGATTTTCAAGTACTTCAGAATAGCTTATTTCTCCTCATAAGCAGAAGAATATACAAAACGAATCATTTCCGTTGATTACTGATCCGTTCTGATAAGTCTTAGTTACCTGACATATTATTTAAAATGATTTCGTGACACTTGTTTCTGAAGATGAAATTTAAAATTCTTCAAAAATGTCTTCATTTCTTGACAAGCAAATATCTTCACCAATCACACAACAATAATGGTATAATATTAAGCCGCGAGTGCAGCAAATCAACAAGAAAGTATGAAAAACTACGTAAACAATTTTTAATTTGAAAAAAATATTAGGTGCATATTTCAAAATACACGTGTATTAGGGAGATAATCCGGCTGTAAAAATATATTAGAAAATAAAATAAAATTGAAATCAAATTCCTGTAAGAAATTTTACCATTTATCTAGTTTTATATTTGTTCAGGGGTTAAAAACGGTCCTTTTGTTCGACACATAAATTCACTAGACATGCTGACGTACTCAAACTCCAAAAATGTGATATATTCACCATCACAAAAACAAACTTCAAAGAAACATAAAACTCAATATTCCTAAGAAAAATATCAGCGTCACCATCCTTTCTCGACTTCTTGAACTTATGTTTTCATTTCGTCGTATCAGGAAGCAATCTGACAAATACATTGAAGTAACGTAACGTATGTGTGGACGTCTTCTATTGCTAACGGTCTGCCGACACCCTCAGCCGCGACGGCGCCAGAGATGCTGTAGGGTCGACAGAGTCTGCGACTGCGGTGGTGGTGGCAAAGGGGGCGGGGGCGCTTTAGACGCCAACAGTCGTTCATCGCGGGGGCAGGGCCGATTTTTCTTGGGGCGTAGACAAGCCTTGGCGTCGCCGACCCGTACACACACCAGCCGTTCTCTCGCGCCGGGTCGCCGCCGAAGACGAAACGCAGGCTCCGTTCAGTCCGGCGCCGCCGCCGCCGCCGCCGCAGCCGCAGTTCGTCTCCCTGGAAACGAGCCGGCGGCGGAGCCCGAATATCCCTCCGCCGGGCGCTACGGCCGCATCGATCCCGCCGGACGCGATGTACCTGGTCCGGACGCGGAACGAGCGACGCCGCCCGCGCAGCTCTTCCGAGGGAGTGCAAACGCCTCCTAGATCTCCCACGGACGATCGCGGGAATTCCTCGCCCGCCGCGGACGCATGCGATCGAGGAAACCGTGGTCGTCCGAACTCCCCTACTAGGGCCAGCTTCCGTTCTCCTCACGCAGTTTTGTGAAGAACTTTATATCATATGCGCTCATTCAAAACACCAAGATTCCAAAAAGATAAAATTGACACCAACTACTTCGATACTTTATATTTCTTAGTGCAATAAAACAATTAACGGATGTATGTTTATAGGTAATCAATGGCGCATTATATCATATAAGCCAGTATTTAACAATAATTATACGTATGATTATTGTCATTATTACTATTCTGTTTGTATCTTTTGAACAGAACAAACGAATAAACGTTTGTCAAAGATTTCTTGTAAGTGTGTTATCTGAAAGCAAAACCAACCTGTTCCAAGATGAGATGAAGGACTTTACACAACATAACACCTCATTGGAATTCCATAATGCAGTGGCAAAAATGCATTTTAATACATGACATTATCAAGTTATTCGTACTCAATTGTGCGTCAATCCACAATTCACCCAGGACGGACACATTATTTTACCCTGAAGCAATATACGAACATGACGAAGGCTATGACGTTAGAACTGCAGTATGCACGTTCATTCTCCACACATTTAGGGGTCTTTGAATATTGGTTTTCGAAAGTTTTCAATGTCACATTTTCAGTGTCTTTCCACGTCAACAAATTTTATTATCCACAGAAAAGTTTTCATGATTTTACTTTTTATTAATACCGCCCTAAGACCAACGTTATTCGTTTCGATGTTACGTTGAGTGTTGGATTTCTAGAGACTTTTCGAGATCAAGTAGACGTGGCCACTTAAACGCTCCAATTAAAAGATAGGGGTCGTATCTTTCTGCAGGTCTTCTTGCCAGCCTCGCAGCGTCTGCTCGCGAGGCCGATAGAACGACGTATTGAGGCAGCGGCGGGTTCAAGCGGCCGCAACGACCAGCGTCCATTTCATACCGGCGATTAGGGTAATAAGCAGCCTCGTTGCGGGCGTAGGGGCGGGCAAGCGCGGAAAGCGGTGGGGAGGGGCGGGGCGGGTGGGGCAGGGGGTGGGCGGGCGCCGGACACGTCGCTGGCATTAAATCCCCCAGATGAGCGCAGCGCCTCTGTTATTTAGATTCGGATTCCTTCGGCGCCGGGGAGCTTTCAATTTTTCGGTAAACACCGTTTTTGTTTGTCGCGGTCTGCTGAAGGGCCCGCCGGGGGGTGGGGGTGGGGGGCGCGGGGGTGAAGGAAGCCACGGCGCGGCGTCTACGCCGACCCAGCAGGTTATTCGTGCTCCTCCTAAAGACGGCGCCCCCACCACTGCAGATGCTCCACCGCATTGTCGTTACTAGCCGGAACAGAAACGTTTTCCAAATGTTTTCTAGGGCTCTTTCATAACTGTAATTATAATGCGGTTCATTACGTTTCGGGTTGATCGGTAGGTTGGGCTCTAATTTTTATTTCCGCTACCTCGCAGTAAATACGTTCGTTAATTAAAGACGAAGAGATACATGGGAAACAAGGTGGCTACCTTTATGTTTATTGGGGACAGAGGTGATGTATTTTATGATCCTGAACAGGTTGCGGGTGTTTGTTTTGTACTGTGCACTCTTTGTCTGGGAAATAAAAACAACGTTGGGAGCATAACATCCTTTTGGCCCAATACAAATCTGCGATTTTAAAATTAAGTTTGTAAAAACAAATTTATAACCTCATTTACGTCTCGCATAATATTGCTCATGAAAACAACGAGAAGACTTATTGTTTAAGCTCATTAATTCTATTAATCGTTTTCTGCCCAAAGTGTTAGAAGGCCGACGAGTACTTTTTGTAAAATTGTTTGAGACAAATTTCCTGGGGTACTTTTTTCCTTACTTTATTCTATTACAGTACAATCGGCCAATGTTCTTAATCTCAATTCACGAGAGGCAGAGGTGAACCTCAAAATAAAAATCTGCTTATTAAACAAGAGTGTAATGTTAAATAACGCTCCAGCAAAAAAGAGCGCGTGCCGCAACCAGCTCTTACCGCGACCGGCGTTTGCCGGCTGCAATCAGAACCTCTCGTAACTGCGATGTGTGCAAATCTCTTCCAATCTCGGGGTCGCGGGGCAAAAACGGCAGCTTCGGGGCGGGCGGCGGCGGCGCGGCGGGCGGCGCGGCGGGGCCGGCGCGGCCGCGCTGAGTGTTGGGCGCGGCGCGGGGGCGCCGTGTTCTCCTGGGCACGCGCACGTGATTGTTATCCCGCGAGACCCACGGCCTGGGCGGGCGGGCGGGCGGCCGCCCGCGCGGCTGACCGGCGCGCCGCCCCGCCCCGCCCCCGCGGCCGGCCACAATTGATAGTATTTTTGTCCCATTAATCGGCCGTTTCTTCCAATCGTCCACTAAAACGCCGCGCCGCTCACCGGGCCTCGCGGACGCGGCCGGCTGCTTCTCCGCCGGCCGCAGACCTCCTCCTCGCCGCCCCCACCGCCCCGCGCCGGCGCGACCGCCCCCCTCTGCCAAATCGCTTTTTACCGTCGCCACCCCATCAAAAGCAGTTTTAACGAGGAAAATCAGTTGTGATGTTTGGGGCCGATTGGTGCCCTTCCTTTCATTATGGAAATTCGTTTTGAGTTGTTCGTAAATTGTGTAATATGAGATTCCTGTTTTGTAATCTTCTTTAACTATATTCAGTGATATGTGGCTTCAGTGTTTGACTACTTGTATTTCAAAAGAATATTAGTTTATAACAAACTAATTAAAATATACTGTAAGAAATTGATATTTGTTTTAACTCTAGGAGACACGTGTGTTAAAATGTGGTCAACGTGGTTTTCTTAATTTCATTTCATATTATCATAATACATATTTCATGAGTAATACAGCTTCCAGGAAGGGATCTCCTATTACTTCATTATTTCCATTGCTCCACTTGTCATTCATTTTCTAGCCTGAGGTTTTCCTCTATCATCTCTTTAATTATTTAAACGTCGCTCGGCGCTCAGGTCTCCTTACCTTTCTGCGGCATGTCCCAATTTATTCCATCCATCTTCCTCATCCCTTAACTTTATTTCCCCGAGTCGACTTGTGTTTTGATTACTCTTACAATACTTTACTACTTTCACCGAATTCCCGTCTCCATAATCTCTTCCTTCCTCCTATCACCATTTCTAACCTTGATGTAGGCCTAGTATGGTTTGATTTTTTTCATTTGATCAACAGCAAACATTTAGACTATATTCAGACTCCTAGATTATCAATTTTCCATACCTACCTGTGAGTTTTGTTTTCCGATAAGATAGCGAAATCATTCTCGAAAGGAAGCAACATTTCTGTAACCTCGTCATCACTACATTAAATTTCCTAATTCATATGTATTAATTATTAATTTTAACTCCTAATTCTGTCACACATTATACTTCAATTTATTAATGGCAATAGCGTTTTAATTTATGTTAATTTCAGTTTATATTTTACTTCAATAATTCGGTTTATATTTTAATTTACAAAAACGGAAAATATTTAAAACATAATTTTATAAATCATTCTAGTAAAATTGTTTAAATGTATATTGCAAGGGCAGTTTACAATAATATATTAAAAACGATTAATTGTTATTCTTATTTAAAATAAATTCACAAGCAATTTTGAAGCTTACTTATATTTGTTCGAAGCAAATATTTTTAATCTTGCACTTATAAGGGAGTATGGCGTCAAGATCTCACGTTATCAACAAACTTACTTGTAAAACATCAAAAAGTAAAGAGGAACCTGTTGGGCTTCCCTTATTTCTATTTAGCTAAAGAATGATTGTATTTTTTTATGAATGTGATACTTATGTAAATGTTGAATGAAAGGTATTCTGCTGTCTTATTTATTTGTATACCTATATTTTAAGTTGTTATTGTATGAAAACAATCCCTGTAAAGCAGTTATGCTGGTCTGTGGAAATAAATAAAAAAAAAAAAAGATCTCACATTCGGGCCGCTCTAGTGAACGTCTCGGTCTCAGTCAATCTTGTTTTTTGGGGGGCCCTGTCCACCGTTTTTCATACTCTCCTCATCGTGAGACTACTACTTTCTTAGTCTTCTCCTATACCACTGGAGCAGCTCTCAAGCTACTGCTGTATCCTTGTGTCTCTGTTCTATCCCTGCGCACTCTCTGACCTGCTTTGTCCTTCTTGCTTCATCCACCAGAAATCATCGTTCCCCTAGAATCACCCATACAAACTCAATAATCTCCATCCACAACATCTCCTCAACTACCTCCTGCCGTCTCTCCTCTACAGCCCAGTTCAGTGGGTAGGAGTCTGCGGTCCGCCCCCCCTTCCTCCCTCGTTTTTTCGCGCCCCGTCTCCTGGAAATTGAGCTCGAGCTCCTTGCGCTGGACTCAAAAAAAATCTAATTTAAATGGGTAATTGGAATCGCGAATTCTTTCGTAATGGACACCCGAGCACCTGCCGTTTATGTTAAAGCGCGCGCGAGGCTAGTTGCGTGTAGGAATGTGCCGGGCGAGAAAATATCACGAGATGTGACGAATGTCGTCGTTCGCGAGAGAAAATGCACGGTTTCAGCTTATTGCGAGTTAAATGTGTGCACATGGCGACACAGTTGGTTTCTGGATGATCAAACATTAATTGATTGTTTCTTGCTCAGGGTGCTGGTAAAGCAAGGCTCCCCAGCTAATGAATGATTTATCGTCAGTTATCTCCTCGTTTAAACGACGAAAATGTACTAAAAATCAGTTATATACGTGGGCTGTTTGACTTAGCTTTTTCACGTTTCTTGATTCTAATTATTTTTTTAACATTATTTTCGTGGAATGTCCTCTTACTAATACTGTCACTTAAAAATGGGTGTAAACACAAAATACTTCAGAAAATTGAAAAATGTCTAATTCCGTGTAAAACAAAGAATTATTGTAGAATTATTTTTTCTTTAATTGTGCCAAGTGAAAAAAAAAATTAAAAAATTATCAAACAGTTTAATTTTGACAATCCAATTATACAAATAGTGAACATTTTTCATAGTGTAGCAACTACAATATAGAGTGTAATCCATTAAAAAAATAACCGTTAAAGGTATAATCAAATGTTGCTATTTGTTCATTTATTGCGTAATGTATTTTTATATAAATTTCAACTCACAGTAATAGAGGGCAACAAAGAAAAGTTTGATTAAACAAATTTATTCTCATTTATTTAGCCAAGGAGACATCTATAATGTTTTATGTATTATCTAAAAATGTGTTTCTGTGATTTTCACATACTGATGATTCCAAAAATTGAAAATATAAATTTACCAGTAAATCCTATTTCACTTTTTAATCAAAGCAATACGCGATTGAACATTACAATAGTATTCAAATATTTCAAATATCACCTTTCAACCGCACTGGAAATGTTAATTTCGTTCTCATATCGAATCCTTTGTCACTAAACGTTTGAATAGATAACCTGTACTAAAAATGTAAAGCATATTAACTAATAACCATAAGTCTTGTTGAAAGTTAATGGGAAATTAATTTTAAACTGTTAATTTTAAACTTAGTCAAAATACTTTATAGAAAATTTGACAGTTATTGCGAATTCTCGTATTAATTCCGTTAAAACGTGTATTTAATAGCGTACAACTAAGTAATATTTAAACAATTTAGAGTAGTGAAAGTGTTAATTTACCTAGAAAGGTGCACACTATGTAGTTATTAACGACAGCGACGTGCATTGTACACTAAACTAAACCACGGATCAACCTATGAGGCACAATGATTATGCCATTTAATGAATATTATATCTTGTACTTACGGTAAATTTGAAACAACGATTGAACAGAAAATGAGATGAGAGATAAAAATCAAAATTATCTTGAAAATAATTATATTGAGCAAAAAAAATCTTAAAAGAAATATCTTTAAATAATCCTATTGAATATTTATTACCAATTACTTTGCAACTGTTAACTTAATAATTCTTAACTGTAAAAATTGTCAATATGATATACTTATTTCATAAAGATGCTAATATTTAAAAGAACATAAAATTTTAATTGAACTTTTTAAATATATTAATATTAAGCAGAACATAACATTACATTTATATTTTTAACTTTTGTTTTCTTTTATTATATTAAGTCTTTTATTATATCATATATATTATATCATATAAGTATATTATATTATTTCTTTTATTATATCATATTTCTTATATTATATTCTTGATTATACTTCTTATTGTAGGGATCAATTAAAGGCCAATATCAATATTGACATTCATGTGGAATAAAGACCTCATGTGCGCAGGCATGTGCTTTGCTTCAGCGCTTTGCACAATGACGCTGATCATCGACACACGTGAGCCAAAGCGCAGCTATCGTCGCTGCCATTCATCGCGTCCGGATTCAGAGAGGCGGAAAGCAGAGACCAGTGTACCCCATTGCATTATTATCGCTTGAGTTATGAACAGTGTCTCTCTCCCAGCTGTTTGTTTCTGCGGATCGAAAGATATGTCTGTGGAAGGCAATCGTAGATTTTTGAGAAATCGGGTCAGACCACGCGCGCGCTTCGTGAATGGAATCGCCGGCGTCAAGGCATTCGGGTATGAAAGATGCTCACGCCGAGGCGAAAAACTCAGTTAAACAGCGAAGTGTTTATTTTAAGCAAAATAATGTGAGACTAATCTTGAATCAAAACGAGTAAACAATAATGGTGTTAGAAAAGCGAAAACACGAAAACAGTAATTTCTTATAGTTAACCAACAAGTCGTACTTTTTCACAAATGCTTTTAGCTCCGTGAATTACTCTAAAGGTTTTCTTTGTAAGAAATACAGTAACATTTTTTTTAATTCAGAGATTGCTTGTACATGATAGCAAATGCTATATTTTAAGTAAAAAATAATTCACAGTATGAGTATTGCAATATATGGATGTTCATAGAATAGAATAAAACATTGATTTAAATTTTGTTTTAATTTCATGTCTTTAATAGTGTGTAAGAAAATAATTTTCAGACCCTGGAATCGGTTTGTTAAAATGAATTATTCTAGTGTTTTGTTTTCTGGGGAAAAAAATAATGTTATTTATGACCGGATAAAGTGATGAAATCAGAGATTTGCATTTTCCCTAAAATGGTTTTTAAATAGCTAGCTTTCCAAGTAATTATACACACTTAGAGAAATGAATCATTCGTTTGAAGGATATCAATATTTAAAATCGTTGACTATTGAATAATATATTTTATTAAATTGATTAAGTTTATTTGACTTAATCGTTTACTGTTCTTGATATCTTTTATTTTATAAGTAAATTTAAATTATCGATAAGTTAATTCGAGTAAAAGTATTAAATAAGTATTTTTCTCTAAATACAATACATCGTAATACCACAAAAATTTGCTCTCCAAAACCCGTTCTATTATTTCTTCAACTGTTCCTAATTTATTTGAGTATTTATATATTACACTGCAATATATTATTTATATCTAAAAAACTGTTGCAGTTCCTTTAATCCGCATCAAGTAATATGTACCTGTGATTTGTGGGATTTATTATAAATGAATATTAATATACAATTATAACTGTTAAATTGATGACATCCAGGCTCAATTTTCATAGTTCTTAGTAGTTACTCTCCAGTTATTGCATGTTTGAAAGTCATTTTGTCCTTATCCAGAAAACATATTCGGACGCATGTTTTATATTTTAGCGCTCACTCGGCTCTTGTGTGTTTCTTCAGCTTATTTTCGCGTACAACTGCGCCCCCTACAATGAGGCAAATGCACTGCGCTCTTGGCTTTGCGCACGCGAGCGGCGCCAGCCGCGCCGGGCGGCGCCCCGAACGACCCGGCGGGGCTCCACCTCTGCCGCCATTTCGTGGCCGGCCGCGGCCAACTCCGCCCCGCGCCGCGCCAAGCTGCGCCGGCCCGGCCCGCGCTGCGCCGCCAGCCCGCCTAATAAGTCACCCGCGCGGTTCACTTGCCCGCCGCGAAGATACGCGCGATTTATCGCCTATAAAGCTTTCAGCGACAGTCGGTCGCGGGACGATCGCGCCGACCCGACCCGCCCTGCCATGCCCCGCCGCTGTCCTCCGCGGGTCTCGAAAACTTGCCCCAGTGCCCGCCCCGCACGCCCCCTCGGGCCGTATTCCAGAACCTCGACGACCGCAATAAAATTTTAAGTGCTTCCCGGGTGAATGGAACGGGCCGTAAATGCCAACGCGAGTGCGAATATCGCTTTCTTTTTGTTTTCATCATTATTATTATTTATTTTCTTATGTTTGCACTCTGTGGACGAACGTGTGTTTGTGAGCGTGTAGGGGTTATTTTTATTGCTATTCAAGCATACTAATAAATTCTCGGCCCCTCTAAGGCCGCTGGTTCAAGAGCCGTTTAAGCCACTCCGATTGTCGACGCTGATTTTAGTGGCAGTTACTTGTCACCGTAAACGCACGGGTTATGGTCGAGAGCTCCGGGAGATTGACACCCGGTACGAAGGAGACGGCACGCGCCTCCCTGGGAAGCGGAAGGGGGGCGGGGAAGGGGGTGTACCGCGGCGGCAGCGGCGGCAGCTCAGTAAAGAGAAGCAGCAGTTTTACGCGCTGTTTTATACAAGTGTTAACGAGCTTATCGGGTAGCGTTTATGGGGCTGTAAAAGAGGCAGGGTTGGGCGCGGGCGGCAGCATCTCGGCCGCGGCGGCGCGGGGCCGGGCCGGGCCGGGGCGGCCGGCGCCGAGCAGCGCCGCGGCGCGCGCCAGTCGCTGGGCGATGTGCCGCCGACGCCCGCCGCCTCGCCCGCCGACGGCCCGGCCCCGGCCCGGCCCTGCGCCGCCACTCAGCCCGCCGGCCCGCGGGGCGACAGCCGACAGCTCCACTGCCCAGCGCTCGGGTTCGCCGTAGGCTCGTTTCTCATTTTGTTACCACGTGAGTGATATTTACAAGTCATTGAATTTTCGTTACGTGGGATGATACAATTAAGGGTGGTAATAGTTCGAAAAATATTTATTTTTATACCGGATATTACATTCAGCATTAGTGACTTATATTTTACCTGTTTTGATGTGGAAAATATAACATTTTTATTAATATTCAGTTTTCTCTGAATCTTATTTTGTGAATGTTTTAATTTTTCATGTTGATAGTAAATATAGACAAAGTGTTTTCCCGGTAAATGATATTTATTCTTCTTAGTATAATATGTGTGGATAAATTAATATTTTGTAGCATCAATATATCAATGTATCAATGTTAAAAAACATGTTAAGCGCATAACGTAACTTAAATGATGTAAAAAAAGGTACATTAATTTAAAAATACATTTAGTAGTTTGTTCGGATGTGTTGCAAGCTTAAATGAATAAAACTCTTCAATCGATTTTATAATCGTAATGACGTAGAATATTTTATAAATGCAGTAATAGAATGATGTGGATTATACTTTAAAATACCTGAAGAAACGCGCAAGTTTGAGCAAATGCGCAGGCCGAGTAATTTCTGTATTGCTATTTTTTATTACTGGTTTGTTTTGTTACCTTCACAGGATAGTTTTGGAATTTGTATTGCTTGAATGCCGTTTCGGCGTTGTCACAAACCACAGACGCAATTTCGTGCTGTGTGCATAAATTCTGTAATCTCAGCGATGAGTTATGTTACTGTGTGATTGATCTGACTGCAGCTGGCAACGTGTTGTCGTAGTGTATTAGTGATAGCTGGGCAGATAAATTATGGTCAAGGTTAAATAACTGGTCTCTGGAGAAAGTATGCTAGCACGATGAATGATAACGGCAGTTGTGAGTCGTTTATATCTGCGAGGTTCAAAATATTTATTTGGAACATTGCTGTTTGCCGAGTGTAAAATACCTCTGTGCAGTGGACTTTCGCAGTTCGTTTTTGTGGTAGATGGTTGTAAAAATCGTGGTAAATAAAAAGTTAAGATGTTAAAGTTTACTGTTAGAAATGGATAGGTAGAAAAATAACCCTCCAGAAATATATGCACTCGTCTGTTAGGAAATTAAACTATATTTATGTCCCAATTCTATAAGACCACAAATTATGAATCATCTGCACTGTATTGTACTAGTAGATGAAATCCGTGACTGAAAAGGTAGAAAACTTTTACAAACTGCCACATATTTCTACACAAAAATTATCTATACCAGTGTTTATTTTCTGACGAAGGAATGCGTCCACGTCTAACATGTTTATGAGTGTGAACAAGGTTTATAAATCTAAGGTTGGCGTGAAGTGATGAAAATTCAATAAATATTGATATTCGATTTCTCGACAAGTCAAACGAACGGAACTTAAAACTGTTAACCTCGGTAAGCATAATAAGAGAACACTTGGTTTGAAAACACTGAAGAAAAACGTTAGTGTCGTTGAATTAAGCGATGGAATATATTAGATATAAATTTCAAAATTTCCTTCCAAGAGCAGCGAATTACTCGCATGGTTGTCCAACGGACTTAAACATGGAGAACTACACGCCAGCTTTGGTAAGTTACGAAAATGACTGGTAATTACATCCGTGAAAAATCCGTTTTGCATGTATTACACGTGGCAACGACGTGATTTTTGCATAAAAATGGTAAATAGACGCTCGCTCTTGCGAGAGAAAAACAAAATTGTGCAACGGGTTCATTTTCAGGCATTCGAAGGTCGCGTGTATTAAATGATAATCCCGACTTGTTTCGCGGAGGGCTAGGGGTGAGGGGCGGGGGAGGCGAGAGAGGACGGGGAGAACGAGGACACGAGCGAGGAGGACAGAGGGCCGTAGTCGCGCTCACAAAACACCCGCGTGCGTTCAGAGGGCGTTGGAGCGGCCGTTGTAAACACGGGGACCCGTGGCTCAAGTGTGGCGGAGGGCGGCGGCGAGGGTGGCGGCTGCGGGCGGCGCGCGGGGGCGTCAGAACTGAGGCGCGAGCGAAGCCATAGCGCGCTCGAGGTTATCTGGGAGCGACCTATGCATCTCCACTGTACTTCGCAGCTGTTTAATATCCGGTTGACGCGGGCGGGCGGAGCAGGGTACGCGTTGTTTCTGATAAGTTTGTACTTCGGGATCATCTAGAAGTGGTCGGTCTTCAGTGGAAATGGTTTTAAGTAGTTTAAGGGAACGGGCAGTTGGGGCATAAATTAAGAAACATTAACATAACGTCTTGGAAACGACTTGCAGTAGAACACAGAGAAGTGCCGCTTGTAGGTTTTTCCCCTCGAAAGTGGAATACAATAGCCAAGACATTTACATTAGTAGATGAAAATCAATGTTTCCTTGTAACGATACGAAATTAATTCATTTATTCATATTTTCTTATTAGAAGAACATTTTGTTTGTTTCTCTTTATTCTTCACTACTTCCTGTCAAGCTTGTAATGCTGCATTTGGATTTGTGTCAATGTACAAATATTATTTATTATTTTCCCAGTGTTAGTTTGAAATTCAGAAATCACATTGGTCTAGATGTTGATAACACAATGATCATGAGTGACGTACAATGATCATGAGGGCCATTGGTTTACCTACATTTTGTCAGATGAGTCATTAGAAAATTGTCTTCAGATTGAATAATTTGTCAGGATCGTTAATGGTTTTGCTCGACTTATACAATAGGCAAAGGAGTGCCAAAGACATCATTAAAGTACGTTTTTAGTGAAGGTAGAAAAAATCTTAGTCGCAGATAATACCATATTTCTAGATTTTTATGGCCATTCGAAGGATCATTTCTGTCTATAAAATTCGTTCCCATAATTCACAATAACGGTTGATGTATCAATTATTGTTTAGAGAGTGTGTTTATTTATCACTTAGTGATGAATGTGTTGCTACAAACGAGAAATAGAATTGATGAATATTGATGGTCAATCTCGATTCTCTTCGTTTTGATATAAAGCTTGAAATTCTTATATTTGTAATTACAATATATAAAGAAACGCGGCAGGAAATTAAGAAGACTGGGACCAGCCAATCCTACTTGAATCGTACTTTCACCTGGTCCTTATTCCCAAACTAGCGCGGGTCTAAAAGCACTCCCCTCAATGTCAGCATTCATCTCCTCTGGGCTGAGACGCATTCCAGGGCGTGCGTGGTAACTTTCGCTGTCGGCCGCGGCCCCTGGCCCGGGCCCGGGCGGCGTTCTCAGGCCACGCCGAAGCGCGGAGGCGCGCCGGCCAGCGCCCGGCGACCCCGTTCGTCACGCGCTCCCGTTCTCACGTACGACTCCCGCACGCAAGCCGGGCGGCCTCGCGTCGCTCGGCGCCGCGACGCCCGGCGCCGCGACGCCCGCTGCATGCGCGATGGCCGGAGCCCTGGCGCGGCGCGCCCCGCCGCGAGGCCGGCCCGGCTCTGCCCGCGTCAGCCCGACTCGACCCGACGCCCGCGCCGCACTCGCCTCGCCACTCAACGACACGGGGCCTCCAAAATGTTACAGCCTTGAAGACAATTACTGCTGCTATCACCGCCACTACCATTTTAATGATAAGGAAATTTCCCCGAATTATTCTGTTTATCCTAACTTTCAATACTCGCAGAAATAATTGTAAGAAAACTGTTCAGCCTTCGGTAATGTGAGAGGTGTCCACGGTTAGTTTTACCCAGGAACTTGGTGAAAATTCAAAAATAAAGAAACTTTCGATTTGGGCTGAAAAATACAAATATTTCATAGTGTAATTTCGTCTAATATTATTCTGAGTGTACCGAAATACTCAGTCTGTCAGTGTTGATGATACAGGTGACGTCAGCAAAGGGTCGTAGGGAAAGTGCCGTCCGCCGTTAAATATTTGCTATGCATGCGTTGCTTTATGGAACTGAAACTTTTGTTGATATTCTTGGTATGTAAAGTACTGTTGTACTGTATACAAACTAAACTATATTTATTGAATATTCTTTTCGTTAAAATATTAGATTTATTGCAATAGGATTTCATTTAATACTCCTCTGATAATGATTCAGAGAACGGAAAAAAATATTATTGAAAATGTTTTTCAATCTGAACTAACTTTCCATTTCTTGAGATAAACGCATAATCACCATTTTGAGGTGAGTGTATCGTATTTTAAGAATGATGGTAGAGACGTAAATACTATCTACATTGATAAGGAAAGAAAGTAATCACAATAAATCAGTCCTTAACAACATAGTTCTGTGAATATTTCATTCCAATTTGATTTTGAAATAATTTTTTGCCAAACACACATTCAAGAATTTGTAAAATAATTAAAATATTTTGTTTAATTTGGGTGGCACTAAAGTCATGAGAAGGAAATTTGTGATATCCTTTAATAATGGCTTTTTTATTGACTTCATAAAGCATTTTAAACGTTTATTATTTAGATTTCAGACGAATATGTTCGGTACGACACTGTTAAAAGTTATATTGAATAATAAGGCATTAGTTTAGTAAGAATATTTCGAGTTAAATATTGATTTAAACAAAATACTATAATAAAAAAGATCCACAACACCACTTTACTCTTCTTGCCGTTCGGATAAAGCCTGCTCGGATAAAGATAATCTAAATTAACGTATATTATTTTTAAAGTATTGTTCGGAAGATATATAAATATTCCTTACACATCTGTAAGGTAATCATAGAAGCCTCCATAAATTAAAGATTGAGGTGATATTTAAATTTGACGAGGAAAGTGTCACTAGCAATATGTCTGCAAAAACCAATACTATACTTGTCACATCAATAAGAAGCATCATTCATCTGTGAAATAGCTAGTTTCTATGTTAACTACCGATTAACTGGTACTAATAATTCATAATGATATTTTGTCTGATATAAAATTTGATGGAGTAGTAGAATGCGAATTACTGATCACGCATGCCGTAGACATTTCAGGCGCCATTAATGACCTTGTTTTTCCGTGGGGTGTCGCCCGAAATGAAGCTGTTCGAATCTTCATCTCGTAAATTCCTATAAAGTGAACTAGTGCAGGGTTTCACAGCCCCGTTTCCCTGCTCTTGCCCTCACCTCCGCAGTGGGGCGAGGCAGCGCGAAGAGCGGGTGGGGGCGGGGGAGGGGGAGGGGGGCAGAAACCGGGGTGAGTGCGACGCGCCCTGAAGTGGCGCCCGCATCGCGAGGCGCCGAAGTTGGCCTCCGCCCCACAGCCGCCCCCGATTAACCCCGAAACCCCGTCCGGGCGGGCGGGCCATCGGCCATTTGCCTGGGCGGCACCGGCACCGGCCACGGACGCAAGGGGCAGACGCGGGGGCTCCGGCGCTCACGACGAGGACGGACAGAATTAAGGGAAATGTCGAGAATTTCAAAGGGGGGCGTTGAAACGCTGTTCACTGGTCATGAGCACAATGACGACCGAACAGGTTGAATACTGTTGACACGAATGCGAAATAGCTGAGAGAAGAAAACTATAATTATACAATGGAAGGGGAAGACCGAGAATTATAGAATATTTTGGAGAATCTAATCAGAATTAGAGAATTTTCCGATGATACGTTCGTGATATTGTTGTTGGGAGGGAAAGGGGGCGCCAAGAGATTCATGTGGTAAATGATCCAGATGAGGTTTGAGAAACAGACCGTCCGTGCAGTGGGCCATCAGGACGTGTCCGCTGTTTATACAGCTGCGGTGCACTGCGCCAGAAGGTTCAGAGGCCCACGGTTTGAGCCGAGGCCGCTTCCCAGGTCGCTGCGACGCCCTCTCCATATCCAGTTTCCTCCATCTCCTCCGCCACCGCCTCTGCCTACACGACACCGTCTATTTTTGGGGCTGCGCGCGCTGTACGTGGAAATAACGCGTGCCTTGTGAGCCGGTTGGTTGGAGGTCGTTGGAAGCACAGAAAACTTACTAAGAAGAAATGTCTTCTAAAGCACCGTATTGGTTTTGAGCAATACTGAGTTTGGGCTTTTGGTTTTCAAGAAATTGAATGTTGTCTCCTTGGTCCCTATTTTCCCTAATTTGAAGCTGCATCTAAATTTAGTCTTCCATTGATACCTTTAATTTAATTATTTTTTAAATGCTAATATTTATGCACCAAGTAAGTTATAAGGGTTCTAATAATCAAGCGTCAAGAAAAATCCAAGTCTTTTTCACCCGAGGCTTTTTTTTGTAGCAATCATTAGAACCACTTAACGCTTGTGATGCATATCATATTTTACTTTTTAACAAATTTTAATTATTTAGATTTACTTATTTATTAATTAAAATAAAATTTACTCGGTTTGCCTTTTCATATTTCCCTCCCACAATTCCCTCTCATAATTTCCTACATAAGAGAGCATGTACTATTATTAAACTGTTTTCATATTTCCCTTGTAACCACGTTCCTCTCAATGCAAGTGAGTTATGCAGTGAATATTGAGCTCAGTATCGAAGGCAATAACGTATCAGTAAAAATTAAACATTTTTATGATTTTGTGAAGAGTCCTTTTTGCATTAAATGTAGAATTAGAAGTGTAATAGTCATTATCTTTCTTGAAGGGATTAGAGAGAATAGTTTTAGTGATTAACATTATCAAGGGTTAAACGATTTGCGACTACACCTAACACAAGTTTGTTTGCTTTAATATACAAATATATCATGAAGTAAAATATATTTGAATATTAATTGTCTTAAAGAAGTTCATAACCTTCATAAATAGTATTTTACGAATTTGTTGTATTTGAACCCTCTGCGCTTTATTATTACTGCGAATCACGAAATACATAAACCTATTAAATTTTCTGTAGCTAGTTCTTTGTAGAATAAAATTTTTAAAAGGTAACTTTTATTCTCGCTTTTTAATATTAATGAAATTTTATTTCATGCGTGCTCATTCTAATTAAACAATTCATCGCATCTGGCAGTCATTGTACAGATTAAAATAATCAAATTATTTTAAAAAAATGAAAATGAAGAAAAACTGTGACCGAGTTGACATCTATTTATTTCGCGGCATACATTTTTTAAACTAATTACTAAATTAAAATTCCACATGTTAAATAATTCAATAAATGAATTTCCAGTGACTTTATAGCAAGATAATTTCATGTGTATTATTGACCGTGAATTTTGTTATTTTCAGTGGACTAATTATAAAGTGAAATAAATGTTATATTGGTTTTATCTCCGTTCAAATCTATTCGAACGTGATTTATTTCTTTCAGGAATTTGTATTATAATTTTCCTTAGCAGTGGGGCAAATTTAATAACATCGTTAAAATCACTCAAGAACCAGACTACTGTCTCAGTCACTTTATCTCAACATTATATTTTGTAACGCTCTTTATAAACACACTAGTGCCAAGATCGAATCGCAGAGAATGAAGTGTTTAATATACCCTCGGTCACGGTCAGGCAGCGGCTAACTACTAGAGAGTGAATGCGACAATCAAACGATGGCGATTACGGACGTGAATGCAACGTGTTTTATCAAATGAATCAAGTTGTGGAGTAAGAAGGCAAAGGGGTAAGGCAGTCGTGTAGCGATACGGATGCGATAGTTATAAGTTAAGCATAACGATAAAGTTGACGATAAAGTTGAGATAGAAATAATTAGGAAAATGGATTGGAGGAGGGTGTGTCAGGAGAACTTGAACGATATAGGTGGTGGATGCTTGGATGGAATGAGATCAAAACGAAGGCCTAGCAAGATGTGATAACAGAAATAAAGGATTAAAGGATACAATAACGAAAGAAACAACGATAGACGTTGAAAGCTTCAAGAGACAAAATTACAAAAGTAACCTATTCTTACTTAAACCGTAGGGCTGCCCTAGAGATCCATGAGTGAACTAAAGAATCATAAATCGAATGAGATACCAAAGAAACAGCAAAAGTTCGATAAAATTGGTAGGATCTCATACCTATCACAAATTCTACAAATAATTTTTTATCCTCGCTACTTTCGTTTGTATGGTTGCTTCCTCCACCACCAAACAACTGCTCAAATTTGAGCGTGCATTTTCAGTGAGAAATAAAGTTATAAGACAGTATCATACTCACAATTTTGTGGCTTAAATGACCTTATGTAAACTTTTAATTTTTTAAGTTTTTCAAGAATTGTATGCTTCATTTTTTACGTAATTTATTCAACAGTGCGGGACGGAAGTAAGTGACAAAGAAAATGAAAATCTTTGCTTTTGACTAAAAAGGGAGAGGTTATATTGGTCTTCAATTATAGAACTGAACCGCTGGTAAATTTTCTTAGAACGCGAATCACTTGATACGAAGAAATTTAATTATTAATTTTACTTCTGAATTTATGTAACGGTTGAAAAGTATTACTACCATCTATCCCACTTTCCTTATCTTCGCAAAAACGTAAGATCTGAAAACACAACTCACAGTAGAGTGTGTTGGTAGCAAGGTCAAAGAGTGAGTGTAACAATAGTTCCTTGTAAGCACAAGCTCGGCTTTGAAACCGTCGCCGACCGCTGGGCTGGACTGTGCGCGTGGCGCCGCGCCTCGCCGGTAGGGCAGTGTGATAACGGTACATCGCCTCAATGAACGCGTCTCTCTCTCTCTCTCTCTCTCTCTCTCTCCCCCTCTCTCTCTCTCTCTCTCTCTCTCGGCCTTTTGGCGATTCTTCGGCGAAGGTCACCCACCTTCGGCCGCACGCCGCGCGCTTCATTCACGCGTCCACTACGACATTCACGTCCGACTCGACGACGCATGGCGGCGACGTTAGAATTCACGTGACGGACGCTCGTTAGCGCTTCCCGTTTTACGACCCTCTTGAACCCGCCCCCGCCCCCGGCCCCCGCCCCCGGGGCGGCCGGCGGTCGGCCTGGCGCGTGCGAGATGCCGACGCGTTCCGAGCGGTGATTGCGGCGGCGGCGGCGACGTTTGCACGACGGCGAAACGGCGATGATGCGTGGCTCGCGCGCTGTTCCTCTATGGGGAACGGGTGTCATTCACGGCCAGGGCTCCACGTGAGCAACAGGCATCATAGGCTTTGGTGTTGTTGTTGTTGTTGTTGTTGTTGTTGTTGTTGTTGTTGTTGTTGTTGTTGTTTTCTGCTAAGCTGAGATTCGCACGAAGATAATGTGAAGAATGAACTTAGCAAGCGTGTAAACAATATTAACGTCTTCTTAATGATAGTCACATACTACGTTTACACAATATTACAAAACACTTTTAAATACCAGAAATTATAATATTTGAAGTTTTCTAATGGTCCATAAGAAAGCATTGTTCAAGATAAGTTTGTATGGCTGTAAGTTCCCCTCAGTACTTGTAACCTTCAATTTCTTGAAAAGTGTAAGAGAGCATTTCAATTAGACTATAGTTCTACATGGTCAGTTTTATGCATTCAATATTGTGATGAAATAATAATATTATTCTCATCATCATCATATTTTATTATTATAACTTAATTATGTGACAGTGATTAATTTTTTTACCAATTGTGTATTTCAACAGTAACAGGATTTTATGGTACTAAATATTATTTTCCTTGTGCTGGCCATGGAAAGGCGTGCTATTTACTCACAAAACAATCTGCAAAAACTGAAATAAACTAGGAATATTACATTATTTTTAAAATGGGTGTTACTCGTCAAAGACTCCTCTCTTTATCCTGGCTTGTGAACCTCAGGGCCTGGTTTCCCACACATTGATAGGAGATAGGAGGAGCTGGTAAAAGGGATTTCGTCTGCTCAACATTAAGATGGCATGATGAAGACGGAACAGGAAACTCTAGTAATCCCTGAAGAGATGATGATGATGATGATGATGATGAATATTACATTATTCAATATTTAATTAATAAAAAACAATTTCTTATACTACTCCGGCATTTTGTCCAATTTTTTTCGTAACCACTTTTTATATTTTAACTGGCTAGTTTTAAAATTCATTTATTAAATGTCGCTTCTCAACCGCTTTGGTCATATAGCGACCTCTGTAATTTAACATGGGTTTTATAACTTTGGGACAACTGTAGCGAAACACGCATATGGGCACACGAATTCATCCAATCCCGAGGTAGGATTCGAACCCACGTCCAAGTGAAGACAGCCACGGAGCTTCGGCCTTAGCATCGGGGACGGCTAAATAATGTTTGTAGAAAAAAGAATAATTCATAATCTTATAAATTTTTAAATAAACGGAAAATCTTAATTTCCAAAATCGCTTGATTATAACATTATATTATCATAATTATTAGAGAGTATAAAATTACACGTTTTTCAAATTAACATATGTTTTAAATATTTCTATAATTGTAGCGTTAAAATGAGAATTAATTTGCTTTTTATCTCTGTCCCATGTCCCATATCCCATAATCCGCTAAATTATATCCTACTGATTGAAAGAGATTTTCTCAGTAGCTCGTTTCTACTATCATGAGCATGAGTAGAGTCTGAACTTCGGCATTTGCCATTGCCTTTTGGGGCATTTTCTCGCAAAGAAGTGGTCCATGAAGCTCCGCTCTCGTGAGAAAAGCACCGGTTTCCGCGTAAGCCTCACGTCAGTCGTTCGTCTTGGGGCCGCCTCAACCGCACCTCACAGCCTTCGTTTTTCTCCTTCGCTTCCACTTCGCCTTCGCCTCAGCAGCCGCCGCCGCTGCCGCCAACGAGACTTGTGTGCGAGCTCTCCGGAATCTCGGCAGAAAAAGCGCAATCAACACTTTCGCCGGCGAGGTATTTAACCGGAGCGATCAAAACAATGTAGCGGGCAGCTCGTTAAGCGGAAAAAGTCGATTACATCCCCCGCCCCGGCCCCGCCCGCCGCTGACCTCCCGCGGAGCGCGGGAACAAACGCCGTGAGTCCGCCGGCCTGCGGGCCGGGCCGTGTGTTCCCGCAACAATGCCCCGCGAGTGGACGTCGTGTCCGGAATAATTGCGACGTGTTTGCGGTTCGAATGGCATCGACTTCAATTTCGGAACGCAATTAAGCCTCAAATGTGCCCATTTTGATTAATGTTTTGTAATAGTTGTGAAAAAGGTAATGGAAACGTTAATTCCGTTTGGGAGCTCTCGCTTTGGAGCTTGTTTCGTTTCTAGTTGCGCAATGCAAAATGTAGTTAACGCGCGTGTTATTTACATTCATTTCACTTCATAAATTATTTAGGGTCGTTTGCGTCTATCGACAGGACTTTTTTTGTGGACACGATATGACAAATGCGAATCGTAGTATTACTAATATTTTTGGACCCTCTCATTTGTTATTTTGCACTGTCGGCCCTCGTTGGTTTGAATGGGAGAAAACTAATATCGGCTTAACTGCGATATCTTGATGATACACATTTTAAAAAAATGCAAATGTAATTTTAACAAAATTATGAATTTTACTATTTAATATACTTGCTTCTCTACACACATGTTTTCATTAAAATAATTTAATTGTACAATTACAATGTTTTCAGTTACTGGTATTTGAGATAATCACACCCCACTAAATACAAGACTAAAAGAAGTAGTGTTCGCTAATTTACTTTAGCGAACATCTGTTTACACAAATGAGCTGAGCCATAGTTCAAAGCTAATAATACGAATTAAATTCATTATGGTCAGCATAAATAATATCTGTATTCTTATAAGAAGAATAACGAGATCAAAATTTAATTTGTTATTCCTATCTACTTACGATAGGTCACTACAAGAAGATTTTCTAGTGCAATTCTACTTCAGGAATTATTACCTTCTTCGCTCAATCTATTGCTACTTCAAGGCACAACGCAACGGGAGAGACAGAGACAGAAAGAGAGAGTGATTTACGAGGGGTATATTTCTCAGCAACCTTTAATAGAGCACAGACTATAAAGTTGAAGTTTATACACTGACTAAACATCTCGGCCCGGGCTTTTATAGTCGTCGGCGACAGTTGATCTTATTGAGTGGCGCGTTAAATTATTCCGCGCGGCCATTTGAATGAAAGGCAAGCGCCGGCGGGACGCGTCCGCCGCTGCCACGGGTCGCAATCAAGACGTTTATTGATCGCGAGAAGACAGACGGGCGGCGTGGAGTTTACGTCACGCGATGCATTGGCGTGCACCTCGTGCTATGCGCGTGAAAACTGCGTCGCGCTATTTCGGAAACCCCTCTAGAGAGACGTGCGCCCACGCCACGGCTCTTACAGCGCGGCCCTCGCGAGACGCGAGGCCGGAGGCGGACATCTTGTGGGCGCGAAACATGGCGACATGCAGCCAACACGCAAGCCACAGGAAAAAAACCAAAGACTACAAAAAATACCAACAGTATACACATTGTTAAAGCATTCAATCACTTACCGGAAAGACAAAAATCACGCTAGAAACCTAACGGGCCTACCGCGGATCCTAGACGCGGGCGGATTCGGGGCGAAAAACACGCAAAGGGCCTCTCACCGCGGCACCGCCGCCGCCGCCTGTCGGCGTTGGTCTAGTTCAAATTGACGGGGCCCAGCGGGCGCGCGGCTCGAGGCAGCGGGCCAGTATGGCGTGCACGCCATTTGTTTGCGCCACCCGATACGGCTAACGGGGCTGCCGGATTGCTGTGGTCTAGACGACGTGGCGATTGGCGGGCGAGACGCACCAACAACAACACGCCGAAATCGCAGCAAGGCCTCGCGGCGGTTGAGAGCGGAAGACGGAGGCTGCAAAAAGGGTTGCGTCGGGCACGAAGCCGGTCGTGGCGGCGGCCCGGCGCGCGGAGGGCTCGTCCCGCGCCGCCGACGGCCCGCGCGCCCCGTCGGGCCCGCGCGCCAAGCCCCGCCCTCCTGTCGGCCGCCGCGCCGTGACAAACGCCGCCGCCGCCATGTTGGCGGGGCGCGCGAAGCATGCCGGGAACGAAAAAAAGACTGCCGCCCGCCGCGCCCGACAAGGAAGGCCTGCGAGCGCGACAGAGACAGGGAAAAGACCGAGGGAACGAGGCACGAAAGCGCTCTGAAATGGCCGCCTAAAACCCTTAACATCCACCGTAATACTTTTTATATTCTTCTCTCTCTTTCCTCTCTTTTTCCCTTCATCATAACGGTCAAAATAAGTGAAAATGTGTACCGTTTCGCTGCTTGTTTAAGTACTGTGTTAAGCGTTCCGGCGTTTGCTGATGGAAACACTTGAATATAGATCAGCACTCGTCGACTCGCGTCGCGCCGCCGAGACCCCTCGTGGTTGTTTTGTTTTGCTCTGAAACGGCGTCCGAGCTTCCTAGGCCAAGCCGGCTGCCTCCGCCGCCGCCGACTCACATATATGCATCTGTTTATAAAGGCTGATGTAAATTTTATTGTGCGATTTCTTTTATTGGGTTGTGCCGCCGGTAGCCGTCGGCTCTTCTTGGGACACAATGGCTTCAGTAAGCAACAGCGGCTACCTCGGCAGCGGGCGGGCGGACGGCATCTCCCCTTAGTGAGCGCCCCGGGAAGACGATCCTAATTACGTGCACGCACCTGCGGGGGCAGGAAGTCGCGCCCGCGATGGCCGTCATCAGTCAGGGAGCGCGCCGAAGGTACGGCAGGTTCGCAGGTTTTCTGTTTATCTGCATGAAATCTCTTGGTGTTAGTTTTGCCTTCTTTCTGCGTCTGGTACAACCAGGGGAGGGAGGGGTGAAGGTTTGCAAGTTATGTGCAAGTGTGAGATTGGTAATAGGATTATTGATTATAGAGATATTTGGAAATAAATATCGATGATTTATTAAGTTTACGAGCTTGTACATTGGAGTAGTTAGCACCTAGTAGGTGTAATATTTGTGGAAGTGTTTTGGAGTTTGATGATCTCTAAAATATACAATACACATCTGTAAACATATCATATTTCCAATTATTAGAATAATATGAAGCGCGTTTTGTTGTGGTTAAATTAGGTTGAATTTTGGAAAGCTTTTGGAATTGGGATAGTTATTAATTTATTAATAAACTAAGTAATAACGGTACAGACTCATTGATCATTTTCGTCAGTTCCTACACCAAATTGTGTTTCCGCATGTCATAGGATGTTCGGTAGTGAACTTTTCTGAACATACATTCTAAATTACCAAACTGAATAGTCAGTTTTGTAAGTGAATCATTGTTTAATATCATAACATATTTTATGACATAATTACATATTTTGTTAGAGCTTTTCAAATTGTTCAATTAGCTAGTGTGCTGCATTCTCATGAAATGCAATGCCTTTAAAAAGAAGTTTTGTTGGTATTTTCATCTAGCACATCGATCCATCAATCTATTATTACGATTATCATTATTATATTTATTGTTAAAAATATAATATTTATATAGTTGTTAATGTATAATTGTTTTATACTATAAGTCCTTACGAAGGATAACTTTAATGGATGATTACATATGGCGATCTGACATTATTCGATTGGTAGGTACTGGAGCATTTAAACATGTAGATCTTTTAGTAATAAACGCGATTATAAAATTACATTAGTTATTAATGCCATGATGAAAGGTGAAAGACGAATGACATAATATAATTTTTCATTAGCGAAGTGTTTAATTCCATTAATACATGACAATAATGTCTTGAAATAACACTTTTTACCGCAAAGTTAGAAGGCTACAAAGAGTCATTTCAAATCAGGGTTGCAATGTAATGTTGGAAATACATTGATTTTTTGTTTTCTTGAAAATTTGTGTATATTCACTTATGCGCCTTTTACTGGTGAACGAACTAAATACCTGATATATGTAACTACATGAAACATAAAATATATATCTTCCGTGGGGGTAGCAGATTTCTTGTGGTCATCCATAATGGGAGAAGGAAATAATCGGAGACGATTATTTCCTTCTCCCAATATACATAATATCGATTCAAATAAGTTAAACTATCTGAGCAGCGATATTTGTAGATTACATTTATGTATCTTACTGTCTCCCATTTTTTTGTAATTCTAATTTGGTGAATTTTATTTTGCTTAAATATGGTTATAAAAACTCTTTCATGACAGCTAATCATTCTCTGCGTACACTAATTATCAAGCAAGGCAACTTCAATGCTTTGATCACCCGCATCACAGCAAAGAAATTGCAACTCCCCCTTCAAGCTCTTCCGCATGAAAGTGTGCTGTGCGCAATGGCAGAGCCATGCCCCCTCGCTTAGCCCGCGCCGCCTGGCGCATGCGGGTTGTGCGCCAGGGTCCCCGGACGCCGGGACTCGACCCGCGCCCCGTCACGTGGTCCACCTCCTTGCTACTGTACGTGTACGTGTTCGTGTTCGTGTTCGTGTACGTGTAAGAGTACGAGTACGAGTACGAGTACGAATACGTGTACGAGTACGTGTACGAGTACGTGTACGAGTACGTGTACGAGTACGAGTACGAGTACGAGTACGTGTACGTGTACGTGTACGTGTACGTGTACGTGTACGTGTACGTGTACGTGTACGTGTACGTGTCGCGCCCTTCTTACAAATTCCAAGCGCGTAAGACCCTGGGTAGAAATCTGATTTAAGCCACCTACCAGGCACGTGTTCGGCCGGAACGTGCGACGTCGTCCGTGAAGTGTGCATGTGAGTGCTTTTAATACTGCATTTGAGTAAATCTTCTAGAATAAGTTGTGCATGAAACGCACCGTTTCTGAAGAGAGACGGCGTTTTTGGAGTAGTTTGGTACGCTAATGAGTAAGCCGCTGGAAATTTATTTCTATAAATTATATAGTATTTTGTAATTTCAGATCCAATTTACGTCTTTAGACTAAAAATCCACAAATTTGGTCTCATTTTCACGGGACAGAACACGTGGCTTAGGACGCTGTTCGCTGGTGGCTGCTAATTTTACGACGACCAATTGCCATAATTATCTCCTTAATGTTTTCCCTGCAATTATCTCGGTCAACGGCGCGCATTGTAATTAAACAGCCCATATCACGTTTTAAAAGAGTATCCTGAGAAGGAACAGGTGACAAACGAGTCATAAGCTTACGAGCTCGCGGCAGACTGCTTCGATAGCAAGATCGACTCTTCGTAATCGTTCATTTTGCCTTGATAAAATTCTAATTTGTGTCTCTAGCACGCGCGCCGACCGTTGTTTCTGGTTTGTGTTGATGGGAAGAGGACAGCTGCAATTCCAGGTATAACTCAACCTAAGTCTCAGGGTTTTTGGGAAGGCGAACACTTATTCCATGGTTGTGGAAGCTAGCCATTTGGTTTCAATGTATTCTCTATTGCTTTCGAATTTTATTCCGATCAAATTAGTTTGAACACGTAATTACTTTTACACTTTTTGATTATTTTAATATTGGTGTCACTTTGTTTTGATTCTGAGAGTTTTGGGGAAAATATTGGGCATTTGTATTAAATATCAAGAAAAACCTTGAACAAATTAAGATAATGTGAGAAAAACCCCACTTCATTGACATGGATATACTACTTTAAATTATTTTGTTTTAGTGAGAAACACAAGGATCTCGTTAATTTTTAGTTGCTGTTGAAAATTTTGCAAATAACGCATTTTTACTCATATGTAGTCCATCTAATTATACGAAAAACTTTCGAACGTCTGGAAAATATATTGAATTATTTTTCATTTGTAAATCCAAAGCTCGCCAATAGACGTATTTTAATCCCGCGACTCAAGATAAAATTTGTGCGTTATTACTTCTAGTGCGTTTTTTGAAACATTTTCCTTAATAAAAAACATGACGTGCATAATCGACTATAATTTATTTACGGTATTAAAGATCTCTTTCTATGAACCTTATTTTTTTTTTAAAAAAAATACATTCTGAAGCAAGCTAGATGTTTTCCACACTTATTTTCTGCTGTCTTTAAATTAATTATTAAGGTTATAATTGATTGGCGTACATCAATGAATGTGTAATCATTTTTCTAAGGGGAATTGTAATAAGATCTCATCAAGCAATTGAAGAGAGAACTGCGATTATTTGCGTGGGAAGGTTATTTCTTGCCGTGTCAACTCTGTGCAAACTGCATTACCTCCATATCGCCGGGGACCTAGCGACGATAATTCCTCCACTCACTCTTTCGGATCTCTTCTGCCCCGGCCGCCGCTTCTACCATTATTGCTACCATCGTCATTATCGTCACCCCTTTTATCATTGGAACAGCCACGGTCTCCGGTTTGTCATCGTCACTGCTCCAATTTTTTTCCTCTCCATCGGTATCACCATCGTCATCTCCTCTGCCGCATTCCCGCCCGTCCGTGGCGCTGGCGTCGTCGTTACGCCGGGCAAACACCACCGGCAGTCGGAGCGACGGCGCTTTATGGGGCTGAGAACGGGCACTGGATGGCGGCGGTGGATCGGCTGTGTAAATAAACGCGCCCGGCGCGGTCGTGCGCAGTTAGGAGGGATTTGGGATGGGGGGGGGAGCGAGGTGCGGCGAGGATGGAGAAGGATGGGGCGGGCGCTGCTTGTCTGGGTCGGGGTCTGAGATCTCTGTGGCTTGATGCGCCCCCTGGCGAAGGTGGGTGGAGTGCGTAGGTGGATGAGATGCAAGTAGAAGGGATTGGTAGGACTTAGGGGATGGGGTGAGTCGAAACGTGCTCTCGTATTTTGTCGGATGGGGAACATATCCTGACAAATTGTTCAGAAGTCGCAACTTTGTCTTCGTTCTTACATGATTTACGAGAGTCGTTTTCCATTCCATTCTGCTGTATTTTACGTCGTCACGTCAAGTGAAGAATCTGTGCTGCTCAGCAGTAGTTAAATTTAATAACTGAAATAATAAACTAAAATATTGTGGTGATATTGTACCACTCAAATAAAACCGTTGAGTATGCATTTTATCATTGTTTTCATGTGATTACTAGAAGTGGCGAACTAGAATAATAATTTAATGATAACTTATAACGTATATCTGTGTATTTTGAAACTTTTATTCCTTACCAATATTTGTATTTATTTTTGTTTATGTAGCCTTATTCCAGTTTTAAAACTTACAACATACCTGAATCTTACATTTTAGTAGGAATGGTTATAACAACATGTGAATGAATACTCTAATAACGTCTGTATGAAAATCTTTCCTATATGTTTTGAAATGATACATTCATTTCAGTTCCTTTCTTGTTGGATTTTGATAGAAAGTATTTTTCTCTCAATTTGTTTGTTTTACTTTTTGCCGTTTTTGGAAGGAGTTATCAGTAATTTTGATCGAGTTTTAGATTTTTTGTCGCAGGAAAAAATGTAAAGTAAATTATTGTGGTTGTCTATTGAGAAATTCTTTTTTGTAATAAATATATGTATTCGTTGAATTAACGTTAAGTGTATTATAAAATGAAATTGAAATTTCCAAATCTTATTACGCATTCCGGTAAAAATAATAACGGTTTCGGACGATTGTAGAAATTTTGATACATTTAATGATTCATTGCATCTTATAAATTGAAGCTTAACAAAATATAATTTTGTGAATTTTTGTATCATTTTTGTCGCATTGAGTATTAAAGTATCTTTTAAAAATGTAGTAGTCACCACAATGGCACCTTGCTGGATCGAAAGTTTCTTCAAAATAGAACCGTTGGAATGTGATCTAAAAAATAATACTTAAGAATTGACTTGGTAAATTGTCCAGGATTTAATTGGTTGCATTATTGTATAGTATGTTTATTGAGACAATTAAAAATCATACTTACAAATTTATTTTATTGGAGACTAATAAAGCCAACGTTTCGATATCACGTTTGTCTTTACAGATAAACTCACATACATAATTCTGAGAATTCTCACAGAAGTTAAGCAGAGTAACAAATAATGACCGGTGGAAAAAAAATAATAATTTCGTAAGTTGTATTAAAAGTTTTATCAGCAATAGTTAAAACAACAATTTTTTAGTTTTTCAATTGACCACAACACGATGTTCCCTAAGATACCTCCATCCGTTATTATTGGTTTCTATTTTCTTGACACATAAAAGGATAACATTTGACTGATTCTCTTGATAACCCATTGGTTTACATGATTCCGCTAAATGTTATTGTGGTTTCTGATTAATTTTCACATGCTCATTTATACGTTAACGTGTAAGTTATTGACTTTTCTAACACTGTACATGAATGAAAAGAGTGAATGAAGTAGCGTTTATTTAATAATGTAATTAAAGAGATGAGCGGTAACTGTACAATTTACTCGTTGGCTGATCATTAAAATTGAATAAAAAAATTCAACACACGTGTGAAAAGTCAAGCTCTGCGATAGTCTTTTGCTTCTACGTTTCCTTATTACCCCCCCCCCCCCCACAAACACACACACACACGGAGGCATCGCCGCAGCCAGTCCCGCGCTGCATGTGGCTGCTGGGGCGTCCTCGAGGGGCGGGTCAATATCCGAAGGAGGGAAAAGGGCCGCGAGGGGGGCAGAGCCCTTTGAAGGCATTACGCCTTGTTAAGGCGCCCCTCAAGGCAAGCAGGGCTGCGCACCCAAAGGCCGCCGCCTCACTCGTCGAGCGAGAGGTTGGCCCTTTTTACCCAGATCAATTGTCTCGGAATTTTTCCTGGGCCGAACGGAGGGGACGGCCGGGGGTCAGCGTGTTTTTTTGGGAAGGGCCGAAGGGAAGGGAGGGGAGTTGGAGGTCGCGCGAGCCACAGGCGTAACGGTACCCTCCTACCTGGACGCAACGTGACTCGCGCAGCTCCTGCGTCAGACATTCCTGCGGCAAGGCACCCGCTCCCCCCAGCGTCTGTCCGCAGGGCTGTTTGGAACCAAGAGTCGACGACCATGAGAAGTAAACATTGGAATCTAAACTCTTTCTGGAAAGGAAAATGAATATATTCCCTTCCTCACCGCGGCATAAGTTTGGTATACTACTAGAGTTCAAGGCAATATTTCTTCCCGGAGCGAGTTGCGTTATTAATGAGTGAATCAAAGCGAGAGATTTGACTGTGAAAATAAATCGAAATTTGAGCAACATAGTACATAGTAAAAACTGTAATCGTAAACATAGTTTAGAAAAAGATATTTAATGCTGTAAGAAATCAATCTCGACGATTTTGACATGAGAAAACGTGTGTGTTTTTTTGTCTCTCCACCAGCGTGGGAACTAAACTAGCGCATGAACCGTACACAGGGTTTTAAGACGGATAATCTTCCATCAGTCTTACTCAAAAAATATGTATCGACGACCATGAGAAGTAAACACTGCAATCTAATCTGTTTTTACCGAAAACAAAATGGATTCGTACCTGCCCGCTTCTTTCGAAGTCTGAAAGAGATTGAAACAATTTGTCAATAGAACGACCTCAGCTCTGCCAATTTGAATCTGAGTTTTTAATTCTTAGATGTTCTCTGAAAAGTTCATACTTCATTATTCTTAAAACGTCCTGTACCTTCATTTATGAGGCGAATTATTTTGTCATCGATTCTCCAATTTTAGTACATAAAATTAACTCATGTTTAGGTTTTTCATATCATTACTGGAGTTTCCAAATTTTGAAACGTTTTTTCAACTTTCGGATAGAGCACAAACATTGTCTTTTACATAAAAACGTCTTAATTAAAACGCATTCAAATCATTTGTTCGTCGATAATATATACATTACTGATATATTTCATGATTTAATACAATTGTACAAACAAAATTTTCTTCTTTAATAAAGATTTCCAAAATTTATAGCTTTTAGTACAAGCCAGTCCAAAATAGTGCTTTTTTTAAAATGCTGAAATGAATTTTTTCCGAAAAACTCCAAATTTTTTTCTCGAATATTTAATACTTACCATGTCTTGGAGCATTGTGTACTATGATAAGTTTGGGGCTTGAAAATCACTGAAATGTAAATATTCGGTGCTAAATAGATTTATGCCGTAGATTAAACAATAAAAAGATGTGTTATTTGGTGCCTTGGTCTTAGCTACGGGTTTGGAAATGGTCCTTATTATGAATATCGTGTTGGCTCTAAATTTCTTCGACGAGGGTAAGTGTTTTATTCTCTCGTTTTGAGAACATTCAACAACACATTATTATTATTATTATTATTATTATTATTATTATTATTATTATTATTATTATTATTATTATTTCATCCCATTAGTAATTATCGCAATAATTAAATGATAATAAATTATCATTTAAAATTAAATTTAAAAAAAAATTAAATTTTGATATTACTATGTAACTTTCTTAATAAATATACCATAAATATAAAATTGATAAAAAATGAGGAAAATGAGCTTTTATTTTCTTGAAAGAAATCATTAATACCTATATTCTTCTTTATAATATCAATTATTTAGAAACATTTTTTTTAATATTTTGAAGATTTTTTTTAACTTTCTCAAGTAGCCGCGGGCTTCTGAAAATATGATAAAGATTTCATTTTCTATATTCTTTCGCCTTTTCATATGTACATTGTGCACACACAATAAGCTTAATGCATTGACCGAAAAAATTAAATATGCCATAAAATGAATTTTAGAGGAGTTAATTTACAAAAATATGTGATGTATATGGTAATAATATTTATGTATATGGTATAGGAGAGAATATAAAAGTTGGATAATTTAGATGAAGCTGTGGCCCCTTGCCTATGCTCATGAGTTCTTCCGTGTTTTTCATTCTCGCTACGGAGTTCAAAGTTACATAATGCTGCGCGAAAAACCGCGAATTTTCGGTTTAAAAACTCGACAGGAAGAATTACAAGGCCCTGGTAACGAGTAGATAAATCCAGTTGCTAAATTTAGAAAAAAATCCCCTAACACGTAGTGTAGCCAGAATACAAGTTTTGAGGACCTTTCATACCAAACTATTGAAGCAAAATGTCTTTCTGTCCGTCCGTCTCTCCGTCTGTCAATTCGCCTGTGAAGTGTGATCAACGTAAGTGCCTAAACCGTTCAGCCAATTTTCTCCGAAATTTATATTCCTCAATTGATCTAGCTGATGTCACGACCATTTGTATTTGAAGTCGATATTTTAATTTGGGGGGGGGGGTAGTTTACATGAATCATTTTTAAAATTAATAAAAAATGGCTCAATCTTTTCACTCTTTTTGTGGATAGTCTGAAAGACGTTTAAGAGAATGGCGCGGGTCTCATGCTTATTGAAAACCCTAATTTTTCGAAAATTGCAAATATATTTTTTTCAGCGTCTTCCCACAACTAGAATATTAAAGGTAGTTTTTTACCCTTCGCGAAATCTGTTACTTTAAGATATATTTTGAAATTTTGTTCTGTATAGTTTTTTTTTAAATTTGCATCCTTTTCGTGCAATTTTGGGTTCGTGCTCTTTTAGCACCACTAATTTTTCCATCAGATCTTGAATTTTTATAGCACACCTAAGAAGTCCGGAAATTTCGGATGGTCGGATTTGTCTCCAGCCTTCAATGAAATGTAGCGTTTTCAAATAACATGAGTTAAATAAGGAATTAAGAATGATAATATTCTTTTAAAAATAATCCTCTCATTGGTAATCCGTTTATTATTTTCTTTGGTGAACTGTAGAATTTCTTTTTCTAGGAAGATGATAAGAGTAATATATGCATTCAAATAAATACAAATGTTCTCTTTTGCAGGGGAAATCAGAATGCAAGCTAATGAATGCCATTAAGTTGTCGCAAGGAGTACCACAAAGGAGACAGAATGGTGAGTGACAAAAAATTAAGTGAACGTAATGCTATTTGTGTAAATACAAATCATTTACTAAATGTTCTTCAAGAACAGATTTTAATTATGCAAATGTGAAATAAAAAAATAATTTATCTCATACGGTCTACATCAACTTGTATCTTTCTTCTTTAGCGTTTCGACCTACAAAATAAAATTTTCATTTTTGCATACGTCTGAATACTTTTTAGTAATTTTTTACCCACTTTTTAGAACTTTTCTGAATCCGACTAATATGCATCCACCAATTTTTTGACCATACTCGGAAGTCTGATCTATGTAGCTTTTAATAGTCGATTTAGTATTATAGAAGTGCCATCATGAATCCTGTGTTTTTTTATTGTTATATATATTGTTATATTGTTGTCAACGTCTTCTGCATTTTCTTTCTGACAGTATACTTTTCACATACCTTACCTTAAAAAATAATTCCTACACGTCTTGTGACGGCATATTTTCCCCTCCTCAGGGAGTTTTACTGCTTTGATACGATGTGGTGACCATTTGGGGTGAATGCCAGAATTCGAAAGGTTAGATCGCGATAGGATATTGGTATTTGTAATAGCTTAAATGCATTCGATCTAGCTACTGATTATCAATGATATTTATAATAATTACCTACTAAATACAAAAGAAAAATAATTTCTAAACACCAACATGAAAAATTTTTTTTTTCCTTACATGGGTCGTTCTACGTCAAATAGCATAAATTTAAGGAAAATTTGACCTTCATGTTCCATATTTTAAAACCTTTTCTGTGAAAAGTATAAGGAAAAATATGAAACACGTGTTTTTAATTTTTTCCAAATGTAATTTTTTGAGATTATATTAATTTTCAAAATTTTAGAAAAAGTATCCGCGTCGCTAAATTTAATCATTTTTAACTCGTGCTGTAATTGTCACGGAAATTTAATACTTTGCAACATTAAAGAAAAAAGATGCTCTTTTATTTGATGTGTATATTGAATTCATTGAATATTTTAAAACTAATTTTTGTCCTATTTAATTTTTATTTTTTCAACTTGTCCGAAAACCCGACAGTTTAAAAAAAACACTGAAATTTCTGAAAAGTTCTACACAAGTTTGGTAAGTTACTAAGTGAGACATTGAAATGATTTTAAGAAATTAAATACAATAGAGAAGTCAACGTGCTGTTTTGCTGCAGCGTCTTCTAGAGAGTCCCCCCTCAAGTACATGCCATCAGCAGTAGACGATTACCATCAATATACTTTCGCAGACCAATAAATAAAAGTATCCCTTCACATGTGCCGTATGCATACATATGATCTTCATAGCCGATTAAATTCAAATTGAGAAGTGTCAAACGGATTGAATTTAGTATTGAACGGACGGAATATTTATACGAATAAGAGTATGTGATACAGTAAATTACGTTGATATTTGTTTTACTGCCCTTTACAGAGAATATCTTTAATTCACCTTTTCATAAAGAAATGAAACTATGTATTTCCTTTCCATCTACTACTTTTTTTATTACATCATTGTTGCAATATCCTCTTTTTAAGTATTGTTCAGCGTTGCTAAAAATATAAAGATAATGTTCTTCACATTATCATCAGCCATAAATTCCTGGGTAAATTATATGTTCCTGTCAGGGTTGAAGGCTAGCTTTTATTGCGAATATTATAGTTGCCCTACCCCCTCCTTCAGCCTCATGGCCCCTTACCCTAAAACGTTGCGATGCCAAGAAATGCCATTAAGCTCTCAGATTGAAGGCATTTTTGTGGTAGCATAAACTCTTTGTTTCGTTCTACTAGGCACTGACCTCATTCGAAAAATATGCCTGTTAACACTGTCATAATCATACTTGAAAAGTGTTATGAGTTTACACTGAAAGGATTGATTTAAATTCTGGACGTGTTTCAGGCATCCACAAAATTTTTTTTATTTAAATTTTTAAATTATTTACTTCATTTTAAGAATAGTGAAAAAGGATTCATAGTATCTAAGAAATTAATTCACATCAGTCTCTGAATAAATCAAGTGTGAAAGAATATTTTTTTTAAATAATCACAATGGGCAATGAAAACCTGTTGCGTCGCTTTTTGTTTTCTCATGATTAGAGAAGAAGACGGCAAACTATGGGCGAAGGCAGCAGAAGAAACAGAAGGCGAACTTACTTGGTCAGTTTCTTCATTACTCATACCAGATGATACATTAGGGTGACCAGGACTAACGAGGCTAGTTTATTCATCATTGGCACTGCCCAACTTATTAGCGACATTAACGAATATGGTCAATTCTCACTTTCTTGAAAAACCTTCACTTCACTTTACTTGTCACGAGAAGGAATATTGAAAATAGTTTTTCCAGTACCCATAGCATTTTTGACGGCAACAGATCAATTTTCAACTTCTCAAGAATGCTAGCTGTAACAACCTTAACGTACACTTCTGTAATTATAGATTTTCATATTAAGAAAAAGCAAATAACAATAGTATTCGTATTATTGTAAGACTCTGTGGTTGATAACTTCACAGAATCACGAACATGTTTCGCGGATTCCTCTGTTTACACAACTGACTCAGTATATCTGAGAAAGAAGGCTGCAGTTTCAGGAATACATCAGCTGTGTCAGTTGTCGCATTTCGTCAGAAGACTTCCATTGAAGTCAGATCGTATGTGAGTTTCTGCGATTCATAGCATGACATAAGTCTTATGGTCACGGTTACGGTTTGGATTCGTCGTATCATTGACGTATCGCGATTCGTCGTGCCCTTCACGCTCCGTGGTTTGACCAGCGAGTCCGGTGGTCAGCATGCTGCCTACGTACTATTTGTTTAAAATGTTATTTATATATGTCCTACTTTGAAATTTGGCAGATCTACACAACATTAGTGTAGTTAAATTTAACTGAATGTAATTACCCTAATGTTGTATAGATCTGCCTAATTTCAACTTTTTGCGATAAATTTAAGTGTAATTTTATTTTTTTCAAACGGAATTTGCGCAAAAAAATTTAAACATTAGCATGCGCATTATTTTTTGGAAAAATAATTACTAATATTTCTTAAAGGGGTGGGATTACAAAACAAATACGTGTAATCTCTTTTGAACCCTAGAACTCATAAAAACGTTTCAAGACGCTAAAAAGAAGTGATGTTTTGTGCTTTTTGACGTGGAATGACTCGTGTATGTAATGACATAAGCACAGAAATGTACAAACTTTTGTCAACGAAACTGTTACTCGTATTTGTTTATTATCTGGACCAATTACATCCACATCAGTGATACAATATAATATATCATTCACGGGATCGTTCAACTTTTCGAAATTCGTCTCATGTCCACTAGCAACGGATTTTGACGGACTGGTTTAATCCCCAAGACGACCACATCTGTCAGTTATCAAATTCTGTTAACATTGTATTTCACGCCACCCTCGAATTCTTTCATATTCTGAAGAAACATTGACATCTATAAGATAAAAGAAACTTATAGTATAGTTCAATAAACACCGCAGAGCAAGAACATAACATAACTGGAACGATGTGTGTGTGAAACGTCTCCGGAAATATAATGTGTGTCTTGTAGACCCCATTGTACCAGATACGATTAATCGACCTACATGATCGGCGGAGGAACGCTTTTGGTTGCCAGTAATTTTTTATGTTTCTCCCAAAGATCTCCCTTTCAGTATATTTTGACATTAATTAAGTTAGCAAGCGAATTTAAATTTATAGGGTCGGGGGATAAGTAGATGTATAAGGTGCTGTACAGCGAACGCTTCGTAGACAATTGCAATAAATAGTATTGTCATTCTTTACTAACGATCACATATTCATATTTGTTAACCTTAATATACTGCGCTTTTAGAACTGATTTGCTTGATTGATCATTGGTTTATTATTTTCTCAAATGAATTCCTCCTTGAACCTTAACTCTTCCCATTTTTTACCCAGTTTCCTCTTAAAATATGAAAAATCTTTTATACAATTTAGTATTAAATATATATAAACAACCATTTATCCCTTGAGGCAACAGAAACAAAATAAACATTTTCACGCATAGCTTGTGTTATTTCTTTATTTTTTGTTATTTAGCTCTCAAATTTACTTCATTCGTAATCTCGATGGCTGTAATGAATTAAGCGTCTGTAAATTAATTAGCTGCTTTTCTTGAAAACCTGTTCTTTGGCTATCGCAGCATATACTCCTGACAGCGGCAGTACCATGGCTAAGTATTTTTCTTAAAAATATTTCGTAATACAAATGTCTAAAGTCGTAAAATTGCACAAGCTTATTATCTAATTCGAATTAGTTACAAAACATTATTGGCGAATGAAATACTGTCAAATTTGCTAACCAAATATTCTACTTGCCCTGGTATCTTTCCATCGCTGATATATCTGGAAGAATGCGCTCTCGGTGTTCTTCAATAATTCTCATAATTGTTTATAAAAAAAGTCGAGTTGCGAGTGGACGAAATCTTCAGCGTAATATTACAAACTAACTCTTGGCTTGTCCTCAGAAGCTCGCCCACAACTACAGTGTTTTTTAATCTTCCATTTCTCAAGAAATCTCAAAGAATTCTGAAGCTATTCAAGCTCTTTTATCTTTCTCTTCAATGAATCTATTAAAGGTTTCATCCTTATCTAGTTCTTGAATCTTTGTACTGTGATTGGTTATCACAAAGATAATGAAATGAGAATGATAAATTTACGTAATTATAAATGTGGACGACAGTAACAATGGGGGTAAGGAAAAAAACCGAGGTGAGCTTTATTTTGGAAATAACACAAGAAAAGAACAACAGGATTGATACTGGAGAAAATACATTATATGTAAACAAATAATGCAGTGAAAGGACACCTGAGCCAATTCCGTGGGGCAGAAAATAAATTAAGAAGTTATCACGAGGAAACCAAAGAATAGATACTGTGTTAAATGTGTGTGACAAATCAGAGCTGATATCGTGTGAGATGAGGGACAGATGGATCAGAAAAAAACAGGGCGGAGGATGTTCTGACACTATCAAAAGTCTGAAACTTTGTATTGGTATTTTGATTTTGAAGGTAAATGAAGCCTCAAACATTTTCAAAATTCTCTCAAATAAATATCCATGTTGTTTTCTCGATTATAACAAAAATAGCTCATAAAATAGTTCATGTATCAGTTTTGACGAACGAAATCTGCCCTTCAAAGTTGGACTTTTAATATAAGGTCGTCAACAATTTCTCAAAAACCGGAGTAGTTTCGCGTTTTGCATGTAATACAAGCAATTAATTTTTTTTCTTCATAAATGGACCCATCTTTTTCTTGAATAGTGAGAAGTACACTTATATTTGCTTAGGTCCCTTTTTCGTTGAACTCTCTGAATTTTCGAAATAGCAAAAGTTATAAACAATGCGAAAAAGGGCTGTTGTACCACCACTAGTTTTGTTAACATTTCCTGAGTAATTCACATTAATTTCGTAGTCCATTATTTCCCTGTTGTCCTTCTGAAGATATTTCTTCATTTTTGAAACCATCATTTAGCTTTAATTACGTATGCCTTTCTATGGTTCCCTTCCATGTCGCACCCAATGCGGTGAGCGGAACGAGTGATCTGAACGAGCAAGTGAGGCGAGGGCCTCTTGGAGGTCGTGCGTGGCCTTCCACGAGTGTTAGCTACCCAACCCTGGGAGCGGTCACCACAGGGGCCGCGGCGCTCTCCGCCTGCACCACACAGCATCGCACGTTTCACAGTTGAGCTTGGGGATTCTCGCAATCCACATTTCAATGGAACCCCCTCACCAGTCCAGCGACTTCACAACTGACCTCTGCGAACTCTGTGTTTTTCGTCACACCACTGGTAATATTTTCATCGAACGTTCGCGGTCTTCTTCACTTTCATTCCATTAATACCTACACCTATGAATCCTTAACGCATTATATTCTTTAGCTGTATCATCGGCATTAGCATCTCCCCGCACTACAGTTGGCTGCGCTCAATTTCTTTATCTTCACGTCATGGTGCGCTACCACTGCTGTTACCACAGCGTTCGATGTTAACGCTATCGTAACTACCGAGTTCACTTACCCAATCCCATCGTTGTTTTTATTACCACTAAATCATCTTCATTCCATCCAACTTTCACATTTAAATTAAATCCTTTTGAAATGATACGCTGTGCCAATTTTCAGTTTTATTTTATCTATAACGTCACAGAGGTTCCGAAGCAGAAAATGTATACAATTAATGGCTAAACGTGTTCATTCGCATAATTTTACATTTGAGATGCCTGAGATGGAAATAAAATGGATTCAGTAGCAATTCATTTAATTCATTTGGTCTTATCAGAAATTTCAAGATAAGACTTTCTATTTTTATTTCAAATCTTCACAAGAACAATGAGTAGGCAAATGATTTTTTAATCATTTACGACATGAATGGTTCATTACGTTCACGTTGTCCGACGAAGTCGTGACCTATATCTTTTCAGCGTTGATGACTATTTTTTCAATTGAATTGTAGCGGTGATTTTTTAGATCGCGAATCGAAGGGAATGGAAAATATTCTTAGAGTTGATACATGCATTTGATTGCATACTGCATAAAGGAATTCCATTCTGATAATGCAAGGCAAACTACGGTCGTTGTTTCAAACACGTTAGTTGGTATCACTTTCATACTTATAGTGTAGGCATACATCTCGTCTAATGTAATTCTGGAATCAATGGTTAATATTCATATTGTTCAAAAGCGATGGACGAAGTTCCGTGTAGAAACAGCTTCGAAGCATACTACGACTTTACTCGGATGAAGTTGATATCCATACCGAGGTGACTAGGGTAGATGAAATTGGTTGCGAATATGAGGAAAAACCTGTGATAAACATGGATCAAATTGCCGATGGCAAGTATCGAAGGCAATATTGTATGGTTTCTAGTTATATTGTGTCATTGGTGAAATTTTTTTAACATGATACCACCTAACCTAATCTAATTTCACTAAATGTCTCAGTTGAAGCTTCGCTACACATTTCGAAGTTGACCACGAGGCTTCAACTTCCGGCCTTTCCGATTTACATACAACCTCTTTGAGTCTGTGAAACTCAATTTTAAACGTCTTTTCATGCTAAATACTGAACATACAATACCCCTCGTAGTTCGTCAATTTCCTTACTGTAGCCAGCACTCTGCGGCGAATGCTAACATTTGTCGCATTAAGTTCGTAATGATCCCCTAATCAGCAAGCATACACCCTTAACCAAAACGTCAGGCTAATGTGCAAATTAACCAGCTACTACTAACATTAGCCTTTTTTAAATTTTAGCCATAAGAAATTTATTCGGAAGAAATATCTTTATTTAAAAAAAAGTACATTCCTCCTCTCCCTTTCATCATTATGCAGTTTATTAAGAAAACTGACAACACTGCACCATAATGATCATTTCAACTGAAGCTCTTTTAGCTTCTGCTTTCTCACGACAAGATTTAGCGCGTTTCTCCTCCTATGAGGCATCGTGCTTCGGTGGGGCCATTCCACTGGCGATCCGCGGCCGGCCAGCAGCGCTCCACGCGGCTTCCCGAGGAAATATTGATTTATCACGAGCCGGTCGCGCCGCTCGCCAGCGTGCGTGCTGGTGTGCGTGTGTCCATGTGAGAGGGAGTGTGAGCGAGCTGGCGAGGTGCCCGAGTCACGTGACCAAGCGGCTGGTGGGCGGTAGCTGCGCTGTGGAGAGGACTCGAGCTTTCGGGCTCGCGACCAACCCAGAGAACTCACACTAGAGCTCTGTTCGCAGGAGTGAATAAAGAAAATGAATTCTTGAATTCTTCTAGTATTTTCTAGACGTGGGGCAGCACTGCTGGTATATGATTCTTAAATTATTAGACATCTATTTCTGGATGACTCAGAGACCATTATAATATATTTGTTGACAAAGCTTTCTTCAGACACCCAACAGATTAATTTGATCGTAATATGTTTAGTTCGATGTAATTATTACATTTGTTTTGTCTTTCAAAAATTACATACTTAAAATCTGTATATTTAAGTTGAACAAGTCAGCATCCTGTATTTTAATTAATGTGCTGTTTCTATAACGAGGTGTTAATGATGAAAGACTAATCAGGCCCACTCTTTGTATTTTCTAATTAATGAACGAATTCTGTATTGTTAAATGAATAATTCGAGTTGATACAAGTCGTTATTGTTTTTTCCAACTTTTCTTACTGTGGACGGTAAGCGAAAGAAGTGTTCTGCTAAAGCAATGCGAAACAGCCTTTCGGATCTGGTTGGATGCGCGGTATTTTTAGGGCAGGGCAGCTTCGCGGCCGCGCTTGGGAAAGTGTAGCTGCAGAAAAAGGCCGCGGTGCGATGTTTCCTTTCAGGCCATACGCGCAATGTGACATGTTTACGACACCCATTCATCTCTGATGTGGTCAATCTCGTATAATAAATTTCAACGAACACTGTTCCACCACCATCTAGTGGTTGTAACATGTGTCCAATGTATGGACGGGCGAAGAGATGACTCGCTTTCCACTTGTTTTATGACGACATTAACTGCGAAAATGCTCAGGTATAGCAACATAGTTGTTTGAAATCTTTAAAACATGTCGAAATGAACGACGATTTTCACCAAACACGGTCAAATTGTGCTGAAGGAGGGATTGGTTTTGGTGTTTCCATAACCTTTGTCAATTTTTAGAGTACCAGTCGGAAAAGTGAACATATTAAAGGAACAACGGTCATCGTTTTAGAATAAAACTTGCTAGTGTCAGTCAAGAACTACTAATCCTGAAAATTGCGCATTTAAGCAACCTAAAAATTTTTTACCATGTTTCAAAACTACATTGTTTCAAATTTTAATGATCTTTTATTCAAAATTATGTGAGAAAACAATAAATGAAATGAAATTTTGGATAGATATCATACGAGTATGTAATAAAAATAAATTATTTTTAAAGGTTGTATAAAATTAATAATATAAATCAATTGATTATTATTAATTATATATAATAAATATTATTAATAAATAATATATTGGGCATATTATCACTACATTTATTATTATTATTATTATTATTATTATTATTATTATTTATTATTATTATTATTTATCCTGCTAAATACGCAAACAATGGACGGTTTAATATGATTTAGTATAAGACGCTTTTGACAGGAAGTTCCGTAAATCTGCTACAGCTGGATAAGGGATTTACCTTACCTCAAGGATGTTTCAAATATATTTAAGACGAAAAGTTTTAATTTTTGTAAATTATGCAGCAAACATTATCAGGCACACGTGCAATTCACTACACAATTTATGCTAAACATACATTACCTTCGTGCATAAATTTAAAAAGGAGCATTCTCGGATATTAAAACATGGTTTTCGTGTTCTTTAAAGAACAGGGGTTATGTTTCTTAGATCGTAATTTACAAAATTTAATTCACTTCCCGACTATCTGTAAGATTTTGTAGGTTGAACTTTCCCGGGTACCCCTCCCCTCGCTCTGCTGCACGTGTGCTCCAAAATATGTAGAATCTGGACCTGACCACTGACGATTGGGTTCCAGTCGAAAGTCTTATTCACTTGCAAATCGCTGATTTATAAAGTACAGAATTTTCGCACGGGTTCAATTTGTATTATTATTATTATGATCATTATTATTATTATTATTATTATTATTATTATTATTATTATTATTATTAGTTTAAAAATATCAAAATGTAGTAGTAATTTATGCACTAAGTCCGTTACAAAGGTTGTAATGATCTTGGAGAACGCAAAGCCTGAAGGCCAAAGCCACGGGGCTTTTTGTCGTCCGAAATGAATAGAACCAGTTAATGTTTGTGTACTTTACTCTTTACACACGAGTTTATTTTTTACGTAATTTCTATGATTTAGATTCACTTATTTACTAATTAACGAGTTGTAAAGTTGACTGGGTTCGTCTTTTCATATTTTCCTTGAAACTACGATCCTCTCGATCGAGGTAAGTTATGCAGTGTATATGGAACTCAGTATCGAAGGTAATAACATGGAAACGTATTAGTAAAAAAAAATAATTATTAAATTGTACTGATGATTATAAGACATGCGCCCCGATTATGCTATGCGTTATTTAACCGTGCATTTGAAGTAAATCAGCTGTACACGATTTCATCCAATCGGGAGCTTGAACGTCACTGTAGCGACATATAAGCTCCCGATTGGATGAAACCGGAACAACTCATGTGTCATGTGTACGATTAAAAAAAATCGTATTGTTGGACAGAGCATGAAAACTGTATCGACTTTACAGGTTTGTAAGCAAGAATTACTAAAATATCATTGCTACTGCACAACGAAGACCGCTTCAGCGTCCGATACGCAGCTTCTTTGGCGGCGGTGGTGGTGGCGGCGGCGGCAGCGAACCAGATGGCCTTGCCGGAGCGAGCCTTGCCTCCTGTGGCCGCCGCGCCGTCTCCGTTCATGCCGGGAACATCTGGAAAAAGAATGGACCTTGAAACGATGCTTAGTAATCTCCGCTGCTATAAGCCCTTTCGATTCGATTGCTAAGAAACATTCATTTACATTTCGGCGGGATCATTGTGTGAATTAAGATACAAGTGTTACGAGAATATGTAGGTTCGTTGCGTTTGTAATGCAAGACAGCCTGAAAGCGTATAACGTACGTGTCATCATGAGAGAAACCATTTTTTATAAGGGCCTCTTTTGCCAGGTAAAACAAAAAATGAGATCAAGGATTCGTTGAATTCCAAGGATCCCAAATAAGGTATCTCCCAGCTGTCTATTCGATTCGAAATTATTTTTCTTTTAAATATCCCACACACATACTTCTTCAGTTAATAGTCCGACTGATCCCCTTGCAATTCCACTCAGGTTTTGCTCGTCAGCGCTCTACTTGAAAGCAATCCGCACCAATTCGTAATTTACATAAATCAATATAAATCCTGCCTAACGGCAGTATCGAAAAACGTCGGGAAGAAAAATTGGTGACAGACTAATGTTGCTCAGACTTCGAAGAACTGCTTGCAGAGGACGCCGCCGCCTCAGCGCTAGACCATTGTCCTGTCCACCTTCTTCTCTCTCCGGTACACGTGTTAACGGAACTGCCAACGATAAACCACGAACCGCGAACTTCCACCATGAATGCAAGAACTCTCCATTAAAAATTCGAGAGCAGTACACGCATTTGCTTTCTTGGGGGCACATTTACTCTTGCGTTTTCATCAGACAAGCAGTATGGTTATTTTTTTTTTCTCTTGGCATTTGTTTCTTCACATTTTCTTACTAGTCTTTTATACAATAATGCCAACTTCTTATTTATTTTCACCTTTGTTATTCTTTACAACATTTTTACATGAATGCTTCACTTTCATTCTAAAATGATCTAAAATCATTCATACAATCTAATTCAATTCAATATTCCCAATATTTTTCGACTTTTGTCAAGCACGTAAATATTTGTCGAAAGTTATTGATGTTAATAATTACATACATTACTATTTCGTATTGCAAGAGATGTATTGAAAAACGAATAGATTGGAAAGAAATAAGTCTGCGCTTGTTCAAAATATTATAAGAGCCTAGAAATATATCCTGGGACAATGTTTTGTAGTGCAAATTTTATTCATTACATTTGTTCACTTGTTTATTATGTCATTCTCGGATGAGTATCTTTTATTTTTTACTTAACCTTTCTGATTAATACTATAGTAGTATATTTTTAATAACTATTTTTAATGAAGTAAATTTTAATGACTGTAATGCGTATAGGCGGCTTGATATAACGGAAAGTCCGTCCCCTTCTCACATTCTTAAATTTTCTTACTTCCCCTCAATCGTTTCGATGGAGAGTTGATGATTCCCAGCGTTGGACATTTCTTGCCCCCGCCGCCCAGTCGGATTTTTCGGCGCGCGACCGAGGGATCGTTCATTGTTGACGGTCGCTGATCGATCGGCGCGGATCGCGGGCTGCGTGGGTCTGCTCCCGAAATTTTTGTGGGGTCGGCGGCGGCGGAGGCGGAGGCTTCGGCTGGCGATTGAAATACGAGCTCGGGGCAACCGCGACGTCTTTAGTGCCCTAGGCGCTCTCTCAACTGCTGCTAGGGGAACTGCAGCTCTTCTTGTGAGCTGCCGGGATTATAAATACAAGGTAGACGCAGAAGCGGAAATTCCCCGTCGGAAATTAAAATACGCTCTCGGAGAGTCCGTGCCAGGAATAAGGCAGTTTCAATATTTATAGAAACGATAACGTAAATACTGTAACTTGTGGTGAGAAAGTTTCATTTATCTGCGCATTAAAAATGAATGTCAGCAAATACTAATATTGTTTATAAATGCGTTGTCTGGCACGATGATGTTAATGACAACTTTCTAAGCGTTGACATTTGAACTCCTTTGGTGCCAAGAATATTAATATAAAACTAAAATCACATTGAAAGACGAAAATTTAAAGAGGTCAGTATTATTGTAAGAAAGGAGAAGAATCAAGGACGTAATAAGAAGAGATAAAATAAATGATCATGTATTAACTTTATTATATTATTTTATCCTTACAACAAAAACCCGAGTTTTCGAGCTAAATCGTTAAAACGTTATAAGGTTTGCTCAGCAGCCACAAATCGAAGAAATTACAGAACGATTTTTTGCAAATAATCAAGTTTCAATTATCATTCAACATTTGGGTGTCCTCAAGACAATGAGAAACACGTTCCGAAAATGGAAGAAATCAAATGTGTAAAATCTCCGAATAAAAGTATTCAATGTGAACATGATAACATTTTTCTTAAATCTACTTTAATACACAATTTCACTAAAATATTATTTATTAGTACATGTATGAATTAAATGTACAATACACGATCCCTACTAGGAGATATTTTACCTTGAAAATTTTGTCTCAATTGTGTTATTTTTCACTATATTCTATTTTATTTATTTATTGATTGATTGAAAGGTTTCATTTGGGTTGTAACTTGAAAATGTCTTCTTAAACTCTACATCTTCTCCATATTATCAAAAGTATTAAGTCTTGAAACATTCGGTCTGTAATTGAACAAGGATGAATTACATTTAAAATACAAGAAAGTATTCTCTGTAAGTGTTGGTTGTTTTTTACCCCTTTCTCATGTCTAAAGTAGTCGACAGAGGGGGCTTACTCTTTGTTTCCTCTGCCTATTCCTGGGCAGGTGATCATAGACCTAGTTTGCTTTTTGCCATTCAGTGTATGACGAATGGTAAGGTGATTTTGAGAAATGCATGATGTCTGTGGTAGTTGAATGATCTGAATAGAATGACGTTCAATTGTTATACTCCGTGGTATGAGAAGTTAATCAAGCCTCAGTCGTGTATCAGTATGGGTAGGAAGTCCAACAAAGAGATTTATAGAAGGCTTGTAATGCAGCTTAAGGTAAAGAATTTAAATTTTTTATAGTATACTTACTAACAAACAAGGTTTATGCAATATTTGGGAGTTCTATACGTTTTACTATGTCACGACTTTAAAGTCATCAGTAAATGAGTAATAAAATATATTATAGATCTAAATATCTAAATATGCAGTATTCGTAGATGTTAACGCCGTACTTCCTATTCGCACATCTAAAAAATTCTACGAACCTTTCCCTGAACGATTGCAAGTCGTTCTTGTCCGATACTTTTATGAGCTTATTCACACGTTTTCTAAGTTCTATTCCCCATTTCTTATAGGTTGGAAGTCTATTGTGCAGTTTACAAGTCTCTGGAGATTTTGTTCTCCTTTTTCGGTCAGCTGGGGAAGTAAAATTGATTCCTGAGCGAAAGTGCAGATGACTGTATTTTTTTTACTCTGTACCTTTCTTCTTCTTTAGGTGTTCGCATTTAGTCAACATTAAAACCAAATGTGACCCAATACCGCCTAAGGTACGCGGTTCTCTACCGATAAATTTGTGGGAAATGTAATATTTATTTAAGGTAGTGCAAAATCATTCCGGCAAAGAAAATCGTCAGAGTTCTCTATTACTAATAAAATTGTCCTCCAGTCTTGCTATACGTTTGAAGAAATGCTTCTTTTATTTGATGTTTTTGTATTACATTTTGAATAATTATGTCCGTTCTTACACCTTAACAAAGAGAAAGATCACATTCTCATAAGTAATTTTACTTACACATATATCTTCTCTACGCGAGACATAAATTTACCGACTATCACAGCACGAGTGATATCCAGTGACTATTTCACTAATATACGTAACACTACAGGAATCGAATGGATAATCAAATCACAGGAATTACGAAAAAGAGAAATATTACTTACGATAAAGCGAGATATAAGTTAGTTATCAAAATAATTTCGCAGCAAAAAACTATTAACATATAAGACTGAAAGAGAATTAAAAATTGTTAGCTTCAAATAAAAATGTATACAAAAATAAGGATACTTTCTCCATTCGATGCGATATATCCTTACGTGACAATCGTTTTCAATAAATTGAGTTAAATTACAAACAAAAATAGGGAGAAGGAGGAATGACCTGCTCTTTCCCCCTGCTTCCGATCCCCCACGCACCATGTCTGCCCTGAGCCCATGTCACCCTTCCTTGCGTGTGCTCCCTGGCTGCGATCGACCCTTTGCGGAAAGGGATTTTCGCCGTCACGCAACGATAACGCCACAATGCGTAATACAACGAGAGTTCAGAAAAAGTAAATAAATAATCATAATACTACGCATTATAAGCTGGCAAACGGATATACGAAAACAGCTCGAGTCAGTTAAGAATGTTAACAGTTCGTCGTCCGATTGGGGTGTATCAAAATAAGGCTTATGAGTGCTCATCTTGAAAGAAAAGTTTTTTGTTATTTGTATGATTATCAGGAACTTTGTTGGTGAATAGTTTAAAAGACGCTTAAGATGATAGTAAGGTGAGAATGGCACCGGTCTCATTTGCATTGAAATCCTTGATTTTTCAAAAACCCGCAAAATGTATCGGTTTCTTCTTACAACAACTATTACAATTATTTCCTAATGAAATGTTTTCATCAAAAACAGAACTTTAAATAAGAGTATGTTGAAATTTTTGAAAAAATGAAAATATTTTGCGTAAATTAGCGTGATAATAGCAATTTTTAAATTAAAACAATTTATTTTCTCGGATCCAATTTTTTTCTTTAAATTATTTTCATGCATGTAGCAAAGAATGGTAATGATGTGGTAATGGTGGTATTTACGGTGCACCCTCCACAGTTTCGAAAATTGGAAAAAAAATCGAAATGGTAAATTCGAATTTTCCACACTTTTTCATGTTTTTATTAAAGCTTCGTAGAGTTTCCAAACTTTGCAAATATATTTTATTGAAAATCTTATCTTAAAAACTGCATACTTTTTCTGTCCGGTGAGTGTTTTTGGAAGATTTTTTAAAGAAATTCATGCAAAATGCATGTTTAAATATTTTTTTCAATTATTAGTTAAAACTGTGTATGATGGACTATGAGGAAACGTATTCTATGCACGTTTTCTTAAATTATTACTACTCTAACCAGTCGAATTCTGAATACCCTTGGAAATGAGCGTTTTTGGCAAGAATTGATGAGAAAATATTCGCCAAGTATGTATGGCCAAAAAGTTCACAACTCTGCGCTGGCATCATCCCCATGCTGGCTGTAATCAAGGCACGATGCAATCAAGGCAGACTTGCGTAAAACTTTTATTGTTTTTCTGTATAATTTCTTGCAAATACTGTAACATTTAATTTTATTTCTGTTTGTTTTATTTGTAAAAGTAAGAAATTATTACTGCTTTCGATTATCAGAATGAATGTAGATTTGTACCTCAGGCGTTTTGTTTCAATAGGTTGAATCGGACGTTCAAGTTTTACGAGACCTGCTAGTAGTGCAGGAATTGCAATGTTTCAGTATTACGTAACTGTTTCGAGAAGTGTGAGCTGATAATGCGAGAAAGTGTGAGATGATTAGCACCATTAATTATTTTCGTACCAAAACCCACACACGTAGAGTATTTATCTGTGGAGTATCTGATAAGGAGGTTGAAAAATGATGTTTGTACCACATGTTTCATTGCAACCATCGCACACTCGTATAATAAATTATCCATTTATTATAAAAACAATCAATATAGAGACTCAGCCTGTCAACGTCCACACAATAGGAAAAATAACAACCGCGGCAACAGTTTTAAACCTCTGTGACCCAGAGCAGTACACTCGGCTTTGCTTCCGGTGTTCTTTCGCCAATTTATTAGCTAACATGGGAAGTAGTTTAATAAAGCTAAAAAGACATGCAGGTTGTATGACCTCATCAGTCACCTATTTAATATTCCAAAATAAATTGATGTTGATTATTTAATTGGTTTTGAATAGTGTTGATAAACAAATGATACGAATACTTGTTTTCTTTTAGCGTTTCTGTATTATGTTGGCACTTCTTGCTTTATTTCCCTTATAAAACAAACAATTGTAGGACATAGGCTTCAAAAGCAAAGCTTTAAGTACTCGTACTAATGATCCGTGAATTTCAACATTAGAAATGAGAATGCAGTTTAAACAACTACATTAAAATGATAAACATTATTGCAAGAGTTAATGTTAATACTAAGTTATTAACGATTTGCTTGAAGAGAACGACACACTGGGTAAAGACCATTTCTTCAATACAGAATATCAGAGTAGTTCGTTGATAGTCATTAGGAGATATTAGATAACAATCATGACACATATGCGTTTACTTTCGTAGAAGGTATACTTCTTCCTTCTGATATTTTAAATGAAATAGAACTTTTCATAGCGTCGCGACTAGGTTATGGTTAGAAAACATGTTTGCAATTTTGAGAGACCCATTTTCAAACTCCAGCTGAGTTGGGGATTTTGTCAGACCATGTTCTACTTAGAACGGTTCTGAGGTTTCTTCCACCACCTTACTGAAAGAATACCAGAACTTCCTGAGAGAATACCGGAACTTCTTAAGAAGAGAAAGTTATGTAATGCTGCACGAGAAAACAGCGAATTTTACAGGGCCTGGTAACGAAAAAGGATAAATCCAGTTGTTAAATTTAGAAAAAAAAAATACTCTAACACGTGCAGTCAGAATCCATGTTTTATGAGTCCTTGATACCGAAAAATCAATTGACGGCAAAATGTTTGTTTGCCTGTCTGTTTACCCGTCTGTGAATAACGTTAGCGATTATACCGTTCTGCCTATTTCCACAAAAATTGACGTTCCCCAATATATCTTGATGTCGCTGCCGCTTGAATTTGAAACAAATATTTTTATTTTGGAGGGTACTTTACATGTACCCTGGGACATTTTCAAAATTTTCAAAAAAATGGCGCCATTGATTTTGATTAACATTTGTTATGGGATAGTCTAAATAACGTTTAAGAGAATTGCGCAGGCCTTATGATAGTTGAAAACTTTAATTTTTCGAAAATAAAAAAAAGAATCATATTTGTTCGGCGTCTTCCTGCAACTACAATTATGAAAACACAATTTTTTTCTCAATTAAATGTGTTTATCAAAAAAAGATCTTTAAATAAGGTCATGCTAAATTTTTCGACAATGAGTATTTTTTGAGTAATTGAGCATCAAACTGATTCGCCTGCTCCGAAAATCCTGCGCATCGTGATCGCAATGTTAAAGATATTTTGAGGCACTTGGATGCAACGTAAGTTAGAACGTGTGTATTATTTTATAATTCTTTGTGCGTTTCGTTCATTGGAGTTTTGTTATAAGTTTACAAATTAATCTTTTACAAATTACTTAATACCTATTTGAAATAAATATTGTTATATTCAGTCGTCTCCTCCCAATTTACGCAGTTGGATGCTACGTAAATTATAATTTCTCTTGAATTAAATATATATTTAAATTTCATTTTAAATTGTGCTTTCTTTAATTGTCTTACATGTGAAAACGAATAGATGAGCCGTCATTGTTGGTTGTTATAACCGATTGTAACGACGCACTGAAAACAGAAGGCGATAATGACGGCTACCTTTTGTTCGCGGTAATATGAACTAATACTTTGATATTTGTAGAATATTATAATGCTATAATATTTAATAATTATTACTATATATTTTTCGATTTAACTGCATTTGTTACCAACGCTATCAGTTATCCATATATTTATTAACATTGAATTATTTTTATTTTCTCACATTTCGGTGCTCATTTTTTGCACCGTATGTTCTACAATTTCAAATGAGTTATACAAAAATGTTGACTGAGATGTGCTAATACGGAGAGAAATTGTGGTAAAAATTGTATTACATAACCATTACTAATGGCGAAAAAGTACGTATTGTTCTAGCACCACTAGTTTCTCTCTGTAATGTATTCATTTTTGCTGTTTTTTTTGAGGGGGAGAAAAAAATTAACTCGGGTGCGGTACGTTTGAAATGCATTGTGCTCTTTGCTATTAATTCGCCCCAACGAACGGTTATAATTGAATTTACTCGAAGTACGAAATTCGAAATAATTTGGCCGTCTATGTGCCAACATTCGGAATTTATTATAACAAAGTTACTCATACAATTGTTCTGATTGCTAGGCAACCCGCGTGACCCGGTTTCGCAATATACACGAACTCTCTTTGACTGAGTCAGGGCGTGATCTCTCGAACGCTAGGTCAGCATAGAACATCAAATAATCACATTAACTTTGTCATAGAATTATATTTTTGCTACTATTGTACTATTTAATTGTACTATTGCTTCATTTATATTTCATACATATTTCGAGTTACTTCTCGTATCGAACAGGTAATGCAGTTTAGTAAGAGGTCTCCAGGAAAGCTACACCTCCAAAAATATAATAGTAGATTAAATATCTCATTTTTTATTCTTGCCCTGCCTCTCTCGTCTGTACTCGCAATATCTCCACCTGCATCCACTTGTTCTCCCAATCCTCACATATTCTCACAACCTTCGTAACTTCAGAGATACGAAAAATTAATTTTAAAGCATCTTATTCGAGTTATATTTGACTAATGTGTATTCTAGTAATGTTCCTTGTCCAATCGGAAAACGTTTATTGGTTTTTTTTGAATGTGTTTGATGCAAGACTGAATAATGACTCCCCTCTTTTCACCAGTCGCTCACTTACTCTTTTTGTTATTTAAGGACACATCAACATCTAGGTCATTATCGACCACTATTGGATTTAACATTATGATAACCGTGAAATGACATGATACGGAACACAACCGAGGCGGGACTCGAAGCTTCAAGCTATAAATAAAAAAGTTCGATAGTTTATTTAGACGGTGAATTATTTCATGAAATTATGAATTTTTAGAATGCTTGTGGACAATTTTTGATGAAAATTTCTGTGTGGGAACCAATATCAACATTTAATTAAAGTCAGCGAGGCGAAAGACAGAATCGACGGACGTGTGTCTGAAGTTTTCCCGAACAGCGTGTTGGAGGTGGGGCTGGAGCGAGTGGAGGTAGTGCTGGAGTCGCCGAGAGCAGAGCATGGGTATTCCGTGACGGACAAGGCCGGTGATTGGAAATGCGTTAGCGGCGCGGGGGCGGCGTCGGGGCCGTGATCGCCGCGCGATCGGGGCCGTGACGGATTGGGGCCGTGATGGCTTTCCGATGCGTGCATGAGGCACGGCCGCGGCTCCCGTAACTCGGCGCAGCTGCCGGCAGGAGAGGAGAGGAGGGCTGGGCACGCGCCACCGCCGCCGCCGCCAGGCCGTTTCTTGATGGGGGCCGCATCTGCGTCCGCAACGACGTTCGCGTTTGTTTAATTTTTGTACGAGGCTGCCAGCGGGTTTTAGGGGAGGGAAGGTCTTCGATGAGGGATTTATGCGCGGGACTGATCGGAATTTGGAAACGGACTTGGGAGGACATCAAAATGTCGCTTGAGAGATGTAGGGTATTTAATTGGAAATTATTGCTTCCTGTGATTTAGATTCCCTCTATCTAGGGTTTAACTTGTCTGTCCGCGCTGAGAGGGGTTGAATCTACAGCTGAATGATATGCAATCCAATACGAAATTTATGCGCCGTGGCTTGCAGAAGAATCAAAGAGCACGTTGCGTAATGATTCACGTGACAATATTACGTCATGTATTTTACGTCAACCCTTCGTGTCATGTGTTTCCTTACCCCTCTCCAAACCGAATGGAAAGTAAACATGAATTGATACGACTTTCGTCCAAGACACATTGTTAGTTGCTAATTTCATGGAAAGTAATAAAATTGTTTGAATTAGGTACTGTGTAGTAAAATGGTCAAGAGGCATGGCAATTTCAAGAGCATATAACAAATATAATGGGCCTGAGAGTAAAAACTCCTCATTAACAAATATTTATTATGAAAAGGTAATTCTAACAATAAAATTGATAATATATTAAATCACTAATTTACTAAATAATTATTAGATGGACCAAACTCAAAGTGTTTTTTAATAATAATCTGTCACACAACTAAAGTTTATAAAAAAGTATCTTTAAGTGAGGAAACAAAACATTTCAACCTAATACTGAATAATAGTTAGGCATTTTCAGAGACTAATTTCATTGGACATTTAACTTACAATTTCTTTGCGAATAGTTTTAATGTGTTATAAAACATTATATAAAGCTTCTAATAAGAAATATTGACCGAAATATGCAACCAAAAGTACTTTTGCAATTTAGACTTAACCTTGAATTTTGATGCAATTAGTTTTGGTAAATATTTTAATACCAATAAAAATTGATTTAAAAGTAGCTTAATTTATCTTTCAAAACTATGTGCTATAAGATTGAAGAATCTATATTTCGTAAATTTACAGGCAGCAATGAATAAATATGTATAACATTCAATAATATTTTTTTATAATGATGTGTACAAAATAAATGTATTCAGCTAAAAATACATTGCATACTTGCAAATTAAAATATTTAATTAGTATTTTATCTTCATAAAATTTAGGAACTTGAAACATAAACTCAAGACTTAATTCAAAAGCTCTTATCGTAAATAAATTTGAAAAATCCCGCGAGTAGGCAGGCACCTGACTGATAGCGCTTCCGTGAGCATGCATTTTCATTAGTCTGCCGATCCCGGAAGACGAGGCAGATCTTTAAGCTATGGAAATCAACAGCACGAAATAGCTGACATTCAATGAACGGTGTCATAAAGGTACGATAACATAGCCTGTTGCTTTTCTTACCACTTGCTACTTACGCAGTAGAAAGAATGTTATGGATTGCTGCGGGGAAAAAATAAGAATTATCGGAAGAAAAAATCTTATTGTCGGGCTCTGGTAACGAAAAATTAGTTAAATCCAGTTCCAAAATTTAGAAATAAAATCCTCTAACACATGGTGTACCCAAAAAAGAGATGATTTTAAAGTGGTAGTATTCTTTTGTTTTTTCAAAACTTACACAAATGTAATTCTTTGTAATATCTCCCAGGCCGTAAATATTCTCATTTCTAACGATTTGTAACCACTATTGCATTTGTGATTGGAAGTGCTTTAAATGACTTCCAATAAAGCTTTTCGAAATCTCAATAGGTTTCTGTTAAAAAGAACTTTAAATTCCGTATTTACAGTAATACTTAAATTCCATTTTCATATAAAATCAGCTCCAAATTTTTCAATAAATTTCAATAATATTGTGAAAGTAATTTATCGATTGTTTTTATGAAACTGAAAAATTGAACAAATATTAAAAAATGTTTGGGCGGGGGTAGATGGCAGCAGGCAAGAGGATGAAGCACGACAGAGAAGCTAGCCACTACCAAAGAAATTAGAAAACTAACTAGTACGAGGAAGACTGTGCCATTTTGTGGTACTACTAGTTCAATTTGGCTACCGTTACGGTAGACAGTAGTTGCATTACGTAGGGCGGATGGCAAACACCCGAAAGTTGGTCAAATTTCCTTAAACATAAATTTTTTTGCGTATCGCACGATGCAAGCCATATCTATATAATTCCCCTTGAAATTATTCACACTCATGTTTCGAATTAACGTAGGTATATATTTTTGTAGCTGATAACAGTTCGAAAAAAATGGACTATTGTTAGTTTCGTTTTTATTTTTAAAGGCGTAACTTACAGAAAGCTAAATATCGAAATATGATTTAAATTGTCAATGATAATTTACGAGATGAAACTCAAAAAATTCAAAACATGTTTTGCAAACATACTGTAAAAATTTTTACAAATATTTAAGAATGAAGTTTAATAAAAATGAAGAATACTAAATTCTAATATTAAGAAAATTGAAGAATTCTATTACTTTAGGATATTTTTTTTTTAAAACTGTGTCATCGCGTCATAGAACGTAGTATGCAATTTGTTCATTCTTTTTCTATCAGTTAAATTTTCAATAATATAGTGATGCGTTTATTAATATTAGTGAACTTTTCTTTTTCGTGACGAGTATCGCTGCTTGCCATTGTCATTCCAACTTGATTACATTACTTCAATTACATTGTTCCTAAATATTGGTTTCTAAATAATGGTATTTTAGGTATTTAAACTTTATTGTTAAAAATTGCTGAAATTGTTTTTTTAACCAAGAGAAGGAAAAATTATTATCTTTACATATTGTCAGTGGACATTTTTTTTCCTTTTGTGCCCTGTGTACAAATTAATATTTGTCGAGGCATTCCGTGAAAGAATTGGCCTGCTCTTGCCCTGGAACCCTTGCGTCGGAATCTTTTGAAGAGGTGACTGGGTACTCGGAACACAACGCACGCCTTGCGGACCGGACTTCGCGGCGCGCACGCCCCTAGTGCTTCGTATGTCGGGCGACTCCGAAATTCGTCGCCGGCAAAACGGCGAGGCGCCGAGCGGTGCGGGGCGGGGCGGAGCGCAGAGGGGAGCGCTAACGCGCCGGGTTTCTTGTTTGCTTGGTCAGTCGATCTGTTTAGACCGACGTGTCTTCGAGCTCTCGTTAGCGGCCAGATAACTTACGAGTGCATTAGAGGAAGAAATCAGAACATCGCGAGCGTGATGTGAAAGCTGCCAGCTCAAATAAACTGCTTTAACAGAATAAGGGAAGTGGTGGGAGTAGTTTTTGTGTGCATTTTACTACCTAGTGTATAATATGTGAGAAGTATATAAGGTACACACAAACTTACGTCAGGCAGCATAAATTCGATGATCAGATTTTATTGCAAATACGTTTCGAGAATCCCTGTCATACATAAAAAGGATGTTTTTGTAAGTAGTTTGTGGACCCACCTACCGTCTGTGGATAACACTAACACACACAGAGTTCAAAAATTCCCATGATGATTATCCCCAAAATGAATATTCCCCGATCGATCTGGCCTTACTCAAGGCCCATCAAATATGAATTTTTTTTCTTTTGAGGTTACGCCCCATATTTTCATATTTTTTCTAAGAAAAAAGGTCCATTGTTTATTTTCTCGCATGCTACTTATGCAGTATAGACAAAGCTGTGTAATTGAGAAGGGAAGAACGAGAACTTGTCAGCAAAATTAATGGTACTGAAACATCACGTACTTCCCCCACTTTCATGCCAAATTACGCGAATTTAGGAGCTGAAATGATCCGCTTTTTCGTTACCAGGATCTTGTAGTAAGTGTGTTTCTACCGAATAATTGCGGTTTTATCGCGCAGCATTACATAACTTTTTCTCTACTCCATAGTGAGAAAGAAAAATTCGTATTGTAGGTCTCCCATACCAAAAAAGTGAATAAGTCTTGTGCTTATTATGGTAAATTACTTCCAACAACACATTGTGCATTAATAATCTTCATTTTGTGCAACCTTGACTCCGAAAAATTGTTTTATGGCAAAACGTTTGCCCCTCCGTACGTCTGTCCGTCCATCTATGAGCCACCATCACGACTAAAATGGAAGGTTTTCACCAAAATTGATAACTTTCGATCGATTTTTCCGATTTCGTTGCCCCTTAAATTAAAGACGTACTTTTTTTTTAGGAGTACTTTGCCTAGATTCTCAACCGCAGTATGTATATTATTTTCTCGTCCTTACGAAAGTCAGAAGCAGAAGTATTCTAATGGAGCACCGGAAAACGACAAATTTTCGACGGAAAAACTATAATTGTTGGACGCTGGTGACGAAAAATTGGATATATTCTGATCATATATACGGTAAATTACTTCCTTTAACAATTAATGTAACTAGAATAAATGTTTTTTTGGTCCTTGATACCGAAAAATTGATTGACGACAAAACGTCTGTGCCTCTGTCTCTCTGCCCGTCTGTCCGTCTCTCCCTCGTTCCCCTGTCCGTCGGTCCGTCTTCCTCTCTGTCTCCCTCTGACCGTCTTTCTCTGTGTCCCTCTGACCGTCTTTCTCTGTGTCCCTCTGACCGTCTTTCTCTGGGTCCCTCTGTCCGTCTTTCTCTGGGTCCCTCTGTCACTCATAGCCATGATTTTCCTGTTGTATGATTAATTTATATTATTGCTATTCAAAATCTTGGCTTTCTGTCATATAAAAACCATAATTTAAGTTTGAAGTTCCAACCCCATTCTGCGTTCTTCAGCCGACTTCATCGACGTATCTCGGCATTCCACGTCCATTCCTCGGCAACATTCACGTCACAAACAAAATCATAATGAAATCAAATTGAAAATGTCACAGGTGTTTCATGTAAAGTAAAACACAAAATAAAATATCAATTTCAAATTCAAGGAGCCACATCAATCAGATCGATGAGACAGTGGACGGAGTGACGATATGGCAGACGGACGGACAAACGAAAGGAATTCTTTGTTTGATTTTTATTTCAAGACCTGCCAGGTATTCATTAAAATAATATATCAGAAATTAATATGCATTTTTAAATTCTTTTCGTACATTCAAAAGAGGGAATTCACACGAAAGTTTCACCCAACAGTTACTTTCGTTTTTAAAACGATAATATTCATTTCCATGTAGAAGAAACGTTTACAGGTGTTAATTAGAGCAGTGATAGAAGAAAAGGAAATTTCGATGGCGCGTTGTCATATCTATCTCTAAGGCAGTAAATAACCTTATCTGTAATGTTTTAGATACAACAGAAATTCGTGTGTACACTATGTTCCTTCCGCTTATTACTTCCAATCATATTCTTTTTCTTTTCTCGTCCACGTGGAGATGCACAATTATTATAGTCTCCTCTGATATCTAAGGAGTTCCACCGCCACAGTACACCTTCCCACTTCAGCTTTTTGACATACCTTTCCCCAACTCAAATTCTTGTTTTATTTCTTCTGTTTATTTGTCTCTGTAGTTCTTCATCAAGAAACTTTGTTCCTTCAATTGTCTTATTTTTATTTCTTATGTTTTTGCTTGATGTTTTTTGTAACTTTCCTATGTTTTTCTTCTCTCTACCCTACTCAATTTGATTAACATCGAGCTTAAAATCTAGCCTTATCTAATAATTTTAATTCTTTACCTCGAAGGCACACGAGGGAACATTTTTAATTTTTTGCTTCATTCATGTGCGTGTTGGTAATGTAGTTGCGAAGAAGTATGTTCGGTTGATTGTATGCGACATAAAGAGTACAACCAACACAGTCTCTGCAAAGACGGTGTTGGTACTTATATAAAACGATACAATTGACGACGTGTAAGACGATATAACTCGATATAAAACACATTCTCGTCCACATACTGCTGCATTATTGAGTCTTTATGCATGTTTTACGTGACATTTCTCACCCACATGTTCCAATTTCATGGCTCTTTATGAAAGGGTAGGGAACAATGTCCCAAAGACATTAATAATTACGTTATAAGTAGTTAAAGCATGTTCATGCCAACTGCCATTCTCAAACATTTTTTATTTGCGATTTAGTTAAATTATGTAAACGGTACATCGTAAGGGTGGTGTGTATCATGGTGATATAAACATTCATGTAATTCCTCAATTCACACCATTTAATTTACATTGTCTTCGATTTTCTTTGATGGCCTCCAGAAAAGTGCATACCTTTCCCTATTTATTTTACTGCTTTTAAACCTGGAACTCTACCATGGGGTTGAGGGTGACCCCACGCTCTGCATTTTCTAGTATGGGCATGATCAGAGTATACACCCACGCATATGCTACTTGCTAACTGGCAATTCATGCGCGCCTTTCATACCAGCAGGAACAAAAGGCGAATTTTCCCTTAGTTTCGTGCTAAGTTCATGATTTAGGACTTTCGGTGTAATTGGAATCGAATATGATCCTACCGTACAAAATATAATACTGTTTTAGATAGATATTAATATAGGTGTTTCAGCGATATCTCGAGGGATTTGAACAATGGCTTTCAACAAGGAGATTATTATAACATCTGCATAAATTCTGAAAGAATTTATGCACCTCAATGAAGAAAATTCATATTCTGCAGATTTAGAAAATAGCAGCAATGAAGAAGGCACTCCTTTTAATTTCTCACTGCCGCTTGGGGAGAATAAAGAAAGTTATGTTATACTGCACGGAAAATGGCGAATTTTCGGAAGACCAACTCTTATTTCCGGGCCCTGATACCGAAAAGCTGGATAAATTCAGTTGCTAAATGTAGAAAAAATATACTCTAAAAGGTGGTGTAGCCAGAATCCATGAATTGTGGCTCTTTGATACCAAAAAATCAATAGACAGCAAAACGTGCGCCCGTGTGGTCTATTTCCTTACGCCAGTGCGTCAGTCTTTCATAATCTCTGATTGATCTGGATCGATAGAAAGCTCTGGGAGTTTGAAAAAAAAATGCCTGAAATTTGGAGGTATTTCACATGAAGCCCTTGGGACATTTTTCATACAGTTACAACCATGTCTCAACAATAAGAAGGCATTCTCGGAATATCGAACTACCTCGTGTCTCCAAGTATACATCAAATTTAATTCACAAAGTGACCGCATCTCAAACAAAACGCGGGAAATTACAACTTCGATTTTTTTATACATTTTCGAACATACTGAATGTGCGCCGAAAATGGTACCAGCAGCAGATTTCTTTACCGTTGTTTTATACAGACGTGAAAAATGTTTAAAGAAAACACTTGGAGACGTTTCTGAGAAAATAATATTGTTTAAACTTTAAAACGTGCCTGTGTCACACAAAATTACGCGAAAAGTACTCGAATTTTCGAAAAATTGTACTTGACCTTATTTCAAGAACTTTCTTTAAAGCATAAATTTCATTAAACAAAAAATCTCCATCTACAACATTTTAGTATACGAAGACTTCGAAAAATGCGAAATTTTGCAGTTATCAAAAAATGAGAAATTTTAATGAAAGTGACACTTGCACATTCTCAACGTCCTTCCCACAATCCAACAAAAAATTTAATCATTAAATTTCGAAAAATCTTTTTTTAATTTGAAAATGTCTCAGGGGTTGTATGTAACCCCGCCCCTGAAATGAAAATATCGATTTCAAATTCAAGGAGCCGCGACAACGTCTAAATCGATTCGGAACATCAATTAGTTGTTTTGGTGAAAATCCTGCTTACTGTTTAGCAACTAGCATTGTTCACAGACAAACGGACGGAAGGACAGACAGACATTTGGGCGTCAACCGATTTTTTGGTATCAAGTTTACAAATCGTGGATCCTGACTACAAAGCGTGTAAGAGGAAGTAATTTACTTCATTTCGGAACACGATTTATCCACTTTGTGGCCAGAGTCCGGTAATAAGTTTTCTATTGAAATTTCACCGGTTTTCTTGAAGAATGAAAATACTTTCTCTAAACTGGTAAGCAGTAGCGAGATAGTAACAATACATGAATTCTGTTTGCAAAACGTAAGTAAATTAACTAACAAAAGAAGCAAGAATTCCCCACCTTTTCGGTATCAGAGACCCACTATACGGGTTTTTTCATCGAAAAATCCTCATTTTTTTCTGCAGAATAGCAAGATTGCTCATGTTCTGTATTTAGCGAGTAGTAAACATAAATAGTAGCCAAGAGAGTAAAAATAAAAATAAATTTCTTTTCAGTTACGTAAGTATTAATAACATACTGGTGGAAAAAGATTTTACTATGTTGTATGATTTTTTGTGGAATTTCATTAATACTCACTCTCATATTTTACTTTCCCACAAACGTATTCAATACTATTGTATCTAAACACATAGTTTTAAAAACATAATATACATGTTGATTCAAAGAGATGGTGCAGACTTCAAATATTTACCATTATTGAACGACAATGGATAGAGTCATGTTCAAATACAACACAATATTGGATAGAGGAAAATTCAGATTCTTTTTGTACGTTCGACATTTGCACCTTTCGTTGCGTAACAAATTGTTCGATGACAAATAAGTGATTTTCAGTCCCCCAAATTCTGACATTGTGGCAATTTACTTTACCAGAGATAAGAAATGTTGATTCGTGGAAATAAATACTCTTTCCACAAAAGTGTCATCTTTTATTTCTTGCAACATTGCAGTGCAAAATTATATTTTTAATGATCTCTAGGTCACAATGCCCCAAGTAATTGTAACTTATAATACTTAAATCATTGAATTTTCCTCTGTTCAATGATATAACTTATGTGAATCTATCCATAGTTGCTCATTCCTAGCTGATATTTGAAGTATCTTCTTCTGTTTGAATTTAGTTGTAAAAAGTTTCAATTCCTTTCAATTATGTATGCTATTTAAAAACTATATGGTTAATTTCCTTTATCTTTTTTACTATCCTACCTTTGGCAATGCCTCTATTTTTACACTAATTACGCCATTCTCTCTTTCTGCATGCCTCACATAGTGTTTCACTCTTCTGTCTTTACTAGCTGCATCTTCCCGCGCGAGTAGGACGTGAGTCTGTCTGGTTCGCACCACGAACGCCGCGAGGCGCCACGCTCTCGCCTTCACCTTCAACTTTCACCGCGAAATCTCCGAAGCCATAACACGGGAACGTAAACCCATCTCGGGCAGTTTTGGGGTCCACGCCAGCACCCAGAAGTCGATATGAGAGCTCGTCTGCATGAATTATAGAGCAGTGGCGGGACCCCGGCGCGAGTTGCCGCGGCGTGCGCGATGGTCGCGAGTGCAAGCAGTTCGAGCGCTCGCCGAGAGATGGCACTGCTCTGCCCTCTGCTGGACCGCCGCGGGCGCCTCTAGACCCGAGGCCCGCCTCGATTGGATGGAGCTTCGGCCCGCCTCGATTTTACACGTGGCGATACCGGTTGTCTCTTAAGCACCTACTCTGTCGCGTTCCTCTCGAGTAAACACTCTCTCGAGTTCACTATTACACCGCCAATCTCAAGAAGACGAGAGACCGCTAAATGGAAAGCACGCGATAGGGGGAGAGGTGAATGCTTCAAAAGACATCGTTCTTTCAAGTACAGTGAAGATAGAAACTGAGACATAAATGTCAGGGAAATGGATAGAGTTGCAGTAAATTCACTATCGGTATATTTAGGTGCCTAACAGCAAGATATTTCTAAGACACAGAACATCGTTCTCATGTCACTTGCTTCTACAAAAGAGACAAAACCTTGTGTTGCTTCGAGCTTGAGATATATATTAAATTAAAATTGTCATTTTCATTGTTTTATTATTGGTAAGTTCCCTAGATTTAAAAGTTTTTAAACGTCATTAGGTAACATATTGTTACGAAAATTACCCGTTATTCGTATACTAATATGTTGTCTATAATCATACAGAATTTCCCTTTGATATACCATTTCTGACGTATACTTTATTAAATGAAACACAGCATTTAGAGCGTTCCATTTGTGGCATACGTAGACTCACCGTGGAGAAATAACTATTCAACTAAAATGTCATAAAACTGAATGAAAATGGTGTTTCGATATTGATAGAGTGTATGGATCTGTGAACAGCCCAACAGCGCGTGAAATAATCTGTAGTGGTTTGAGGAAATCGTCGAACCTTCGAAACACATTTTCTTATCTATTCCACTCGCGAAATTAAAACCAATAGTGTTTACCTATATATACGAAAATCCCCTAATGAGGGCGGAGTATCTCAAAAAGGTTATCGCTTTTTCTATCCGATTTTTCTCACCGCTTCTACCTACTGGCCAATCATAAACTGCCTCTTATCTATCTTAGAAGGCGGTACACATCGATTCCTACGTCCATGTCCAACAAACAGCGTCTGTACTATAACATAATCTATTTAATTTTAACACAGCTCTCTGTTATTTTCAATATGTGGCGCATTTTTGAACTCTGGACATAATTTCAGTCGTGCCTTCAAAATTTTCTGATAAATCCCCTCCTCGCTTCAAGAGTTGGGATTTTAGGGACAATTTCCAAAGCTCTCGTGGTATTACCAATGATAAAGCATTCGAGAACCTCTGCGCTCACTGAACACTAGGTAAACGGTGCTTCGCCGCGGCGTAGTGCGGCCGCGCGCCCACGCGAACAGGACAGCGTCGGGCGCTTCGCGGCGCGGCGCAGAGCGTCCGCTGAAACCAGTTCCTCGGGTTCTGAACCCGGGCGCGCCTGCGCCGCCTCCCGTCGCCTCGCGTGCGGCTTTTGACGCGCGGCCCCGTCCACGTCCACGCCCCTCACCGCCCCCGCTCCGCCCTTCACCGCCTCGCCCCTCTCGCCCCGCCCCGCC
>BOPP01000005.1:12410529-12431763 GCA_017312745.1 Gryllus bimaculatus | reverse complement strand
CCACACCACAGAAAGAAGGATGAGAAAAGGCCGGGTGGCGATTGGTGGGAGTAGAAAAATCTATTCTTTGTGTGATGGAAAGTTCTTGAAGTCCCTGTCGTGACCGCAGAAGCCAGTGCTTGTGATGCAATGCAGTTGCAACTCACGCACATCAAGCCACTCGAGTAATAAAGAAGATAAAAAAACACCCTCGCGCACTACAGAATTAGTAAAATCACACGCACGCCGCACTGAACAAATTATACCTCTTTATCACAGACTTTTGTTTCCCGCGCCGTTTTTTTGAATAGCAATAATAAAGGTCACGTGCTGTACTTGTAAACTGCAATAATGGCATGTACTGACCATATTCAAACAATGTCCTGCCTTTCTCATGTCTGAAAGACGTGCGTGCTCCGTTGGATAACTATCTTTGCTGAAAGAGATAATTGTGAAGAAAAAAATCCTTATTTTTTTAACACCTGAAATATTTTTTATACGTTAATTTCTTTTATTAAAGTTTAAATATCTACGATTTTTTTACGTAAAGAGAAACTTATTTTTTATGCCATTTTCTTACTCTTGTTAATTGTCAGTTGTGCTTCATTCCTGCAACTCTTTTCAGAGAAAAAAGTTTCAAGTCTTTTACCAGAGATTTTCAGAGACGATTCAATTAAAAGTTCATCTTGTGCGTACGGAACAAATATTTGCTCTAGCTTTTAAAATCACTATTCCACTTTAATTTTAGGTAATATAATGATATTTATTTACATGTAGAATTTTTGTATCAGATATGAAATGTAAAATTAGCTCGTAAAAGACAAGCAAAAAAAGGTTTTTGGAATGTAGTTGACATGTACAACATACTTTTTGGCAAATATGAAGCTTCTATTATCCAGTGAACCACTCAGCAATTCTCCAATTTCTTGCTATCGACGAAATTCATATTCTTGCTTGATTTATTTTTCGTTCATATCGCAAATAATTCTCAAGGAATTTTCAGCAGTCTCAGCTAATATCATTCTCCAATACACCCTATTTCGTCTCTGCTTATCTGGCAACAAAGAAATAATTACAATCCCAATGAATTTCGTGGTCTGGAAGTCTCGAAACGTGGGCAGGGTGGCATCCCCACGACGGGGCAGACAATGTAACACATGAGGTCACCGTGTGTACACAGCGCCTTTGCCGCTAACCTGTAAATTTAAATCAATAGCTCTGAGGAGACGGGGTGGGGGGGGGAGGGGCAGAAGGGGACGCCCGAGCGTCGACACGCCTTGCAACGCGTGGCACGAGCATAACCGTAATTCGAGATTGTTAGGTGGGCGGGCGGGGGGCAGCGGCCTACGGCGTCCCGCGTTGCGAGACAGTTGCTCCAGAGGTTCGTCACTCGGCAATGCTGGCTATGAACCCGAGCCTTCGTCTCCACGCTTGCGTCACTATGCCCTCTCTTGGTTATTTTCAATAATCCGTTTCATAAGGAATTCAACATTTATTATTGATCTGAAACATCACATACAAACGTCCATCAGGAATTTGCATCAAGCTCACTCACAAGAATTGAGGACTTAAACTCAATCATAGAACCTGAATACAAATTAAATATTAATTGCCACAAGTATTTTAAATCAAGTTTGGCAACCTGATTACTGGACCTGTAAGAGGGACAGCCTCCCAATGTATAGTTTGTAAGTTGAATGAGTTAGTAAGATATGAACATTGCGTATGTACGAAATTGCAGCATGGACTCTGAGGGCGTCGCCTCGGCTAAGAAACATCACACTCGTAATGTAACATTTTTGATCGTTTTTGATGTATTTTGATTGTATCATGGAAATTAAAGTATTAGGCTATCTTTTAAGTCTCTTTTTATTCGTGAATGTTTGAGTGGTTTAAACTTTTGAAGTTATTAAAAGTCCATCAAAGTCAAGATGTGCAAACAATTTCGCAAATGGGGTTTGTGGATTTAAATCAATAAAAAGTATAAAAAATATAAAATTTTCATTTCTAGGCATATATACAGAAGGAGGTAAGCTAGTTCCATTTGAATTTCACACAACAAATTTAGTGGCCCAGGAATTTGAGAAAACAACGAAATTGTTCTGAACGTGACCACCACTGGGTGCTTTTATTAACCCCAGTTGTGAAATAATTATCAGAAAAATAGTTCGTTTTGCGGAGACTTATTTGCAGATGGGGTTGGTTGACTTTGTGGCCGCGGGGAACTTTTAATTTGAGAAGTGCCAACCACCCTCGAACGGGGATTCATCATTAAAGATGGTTGTAGAGGCATAGGATGGTTCAAAACTAACCAAAATTTTTACACAAAATGAGTGCTTATTTGAAAGTTTTACATGCGAAAGAACAGAAACAATATTTTTCCTTACGCGATTATCAACGAAAAAAAATTCAACCAAGGAAACATACTCCCCGAACTCTAAAAACCATCGAGATTACAATTCTACATCGTTGGCACTGATCATAAAGGAATCTTCTGTGGGAAAGTTGTTTAGTTCGTGAAGGACACGTGAAAAATAGCTAAGGTTACAAGACCCCTAAAGGAAACTTAATGCCACCGACGCGGTCTCTCAGTTTATATAGGTGATTTCTTAAAAGTTGTGTTTTGAAAGTGATGCCATTTAAAAAAGAAAAGTGATAGAACTATAACCCTGGAAATACTTTGATTATTCCACATTACCTTTATAAAATTACACATTCCTTGGTGTAGAGTGAATTTTCTTTCTTTTACCATCGAAACTCGTAAAGGAATAAATGTTAAGCTTCAGTGTATTATTATATTGGTGCTCACCGCAATTCTTCCGAAAGTAATGGTTTTGCATTATTTTAGTAGTTTGCTATAGGAGCGAAATGCATCTTAACGTTAATATTAAAATTTCGTGATTTCCAGAAAGCAATTTAGTAAAGAAACACAAGAAAATATAAACGACTTGAGGGAATGAACATTGCGACTTGAGGTATTAGCAGTTCTTTACATGCGGGAAATGCTAGCAAAGAGAGTAAAGAATTAAGAAGATTACGCTTGCAAGAAGAAAAGATTAGCACAATTGCAGAATAACGTTAATTCCAAAAAGGGTAAAACGTGCCTTTTTGTATTTTCGTACAAATCATCGTCCAAGCAAATTAAGAGATATGTGATTTGTGCATTGTACAGAAGTCCGTAAAAAGATCTGTACTGTAAATGCGAACTATATGTCTGCTGATAAATTTGATTTTTCGGTATACTGAGCATTATAAGCGACCTTTCTGTTGGCATAGAACTCTTCCTAATCGGGCCATTCTACGTGCGAAGTGATGACATAATTAGCATTTTATAGCAGCGATGAATTGCATTATCACACATTTAGCATTCGCAGCGGGAGATATTGTGGCGAGGTTGAGGTAACGGAACACCCGCCACTGTTTTCTCGCATTGATGTTAAATTTTCGAGATGTCAGCAAGGAAAGTTGTTTTCTTATATATTAATATTATAGTTCAATTCTGTTATGAATTTATAATGATCTACACAAAGATAATGTATACACTTTTTTATATTGTTGCGTTATTGCATTCAACATATTTGAAAACTCGTTCTTAAAGGTCGCTCTTTTTCAAAAACATGTACTCGTTCAAGAAAACTTATTACTAGCATTTATAAACTAGATTGCTTGAACTACTATTGACTTTCCTTTTCTTTAAACACAGCTGCATTGCGCTGACATTTTGACCGGTCATTCAAGTAATATTTAAAACAGCAATAGACTCTCTAGCCAGAAAAGTAACACTTCAGTACGATGTGGATCAAACTCCTCGGAATACCAATTGAGCTTGCCGCATGAAACAGAATCGTTTTTGTGTATATGGCAGGCTATGTAATGAGTGGTACATACAATGCAGACTTGGTTCCCTCATCAGTGATGCTGTATTCGGCACAGAATGAGGCGAACAGAGCATGAGCGGTCTGATTTGGGGTTGATTGAGCGGAGAGTATTGAGGTTTGATCGGAGTAATGGATTGGCAGGCGCCCCACAATGAGGTCGGTTTTCCGTCAAAAAATCACAGGACACGGAAGTAACCGGAGTAGCAATCAGTTCTGTTGTTTTATTTGTAAACTGGAAAAGTCAGGGGTATCCGCTGCACTCGGGATCGGCCACACACACTATGACCTCAGATTATTATTATTGAACGAAGGACTGCCTTAAACTCTGAGGCAATGTGGCAACCAATCTTTACAATTAAAATCAACTTTCAGTAGGGAACATGATTTTTACGTCCGAGAAAGGTAGAGTGCCGCAACGCAAGTCAATATTATTATGTAAGAGTACGAATAATTACATAAAATAGTCATATTAGCCACAGTTTTTTAAATATATCTTGTATGATCACATTAATATATTTTTGTCAAATTATACCGTATTTTTGGTGCCCTTACTATTGCTTACTAATGCCGCCTGTGTATTGTTGCTGTGTTTCGACGAGAAAATCCACTTTCTCCAGGCTTTTGGAAGACTAGAATACGGCGTAGGGATGTCTACGTACTGATCACAAGTCGTACCGCCTTAACCATGCGCCCGAGGAACGGCTCCTGGTGGCCATGGCCGTACGCGGCCTGTCGGGTAACGGTACAACAGATGAGCATCAGAGACGTAGACTGTACAGAAGACGTTAAGATCGTAGCACGAAGTACGTACAAGACCGTAGACGACGAGACGTAGACGTACAGACAGAGAAAGACTGCTACAAGACGTAACGTAAGAGACGTAGCGACAGGTATCAGAGACGTAGACGTACGAGAGACGTTAACGTACAGAGACGTACGTAACAGAGACGTACGTAACGAGAGACGTAAAGTACAGGAACGTTAACTACGAGACGTAACCTACAGAGACGTACGACTACAGAGAGACGTAGACGTACAGAGACGTAACGGCTACGACTCAAGAGACGATACAACGGTAGCCGTACGGAGACGTACACGTAACCAACAGAGACGTAGACCTACGAGTGAGAGTCAGAGGACCGTAAACTACAGGTAACACGCACGCAGCGTTGAGTACAACGTAGCAAGAGACGTAACGAAGGATCGTACTACAGAGACGTACACGTAGAGACGTAACGTACAGAGACGTACAGTACAGAGACGTGTACACGTACACGAGACGTAAGCGTAAGGAGCGTACGACGTTACAGAGCGTACACGAACGTAGACGTACACGAGAGCGTCAGACGTACAGGAGACGTACACGGTACAGAGACGTAGACGTACAGAGTACGTACGACGTACAGAGACGTTACGACGTACAGAGACGTAGACGTAAGCAGAGACGTAGACGTACAGAGACGTAGAGCGGTACAGAGACGGTAAGACGTAAGAGACGTAGAGCGTACGAGACAGTAGACGTAACAGAACGTGCGTACAAAGACGTACAGAGTACGAGACGTACACGTACAGAGACGTAGCGTAGCAGCGTAGAGTCAGGCAGCGACGTAACAACGGTTTACTGCGAGACGCTACGACGTACAGCAAGACGTACGCGTACAGACGTAACGTACAGGTAGCACAGAGACGTACGCGTACAGAGACGTAGATGAAAGCGTACGTACAGAAGACGTAACGTCAGAGACGTACGACGTCGAGACGTACACGTACAAGAGACGTACACGTAAAGAGACGTACTACGTACAGAGACGTAGACGTACAGAGACGTAGACGTACAGGTAGCAGAGACGACGTACAGGACTGACGACGAGACGTCAAGACGACAGAGTAGCAAGAGACGTAGATACAGGACTACAGAGACCGTAGCCACGAGGACGTAGCAGAGAGCGTACACGAACTAGCGAGGCAGAACGTGAGACACGAGCGTAAGACGACAGAGACTAGTTAAGGACAACGTACAGAGACGTAGACGTACAGACTTAACGTAGAGACGTATGCAGACGTACGTAGCAGAACGTAGACCACTTGTAACTAAAGAGACGTAGCACAGTAAGTAGAGACGTAGCAGTACAGAGACGTAGACGTACCAGAGAACGTAACGTACCAGAGAGTAAGCTACAGAGACGTCACGTACAGAGACGTAGACGTACAGAGACGTAGACGTACAGAGACGTAACGTACAGAACGACGTACGAGGTACAGACAGACAGACGTACAGAAGACGTAAGACAGGGTTACACTACGAGACGTACACGACTGAGACGTACATCAGAGACGTGACCGTACGAGACGTCAGCAGAGACGTAAACGAGACGTACACGAAGAACGTACGTGTACAGAGACGTACAACGTACAGAGACGACGAAACGTACAGAGACGTACACGTACAGGAGACGTAGACGTACAGAGACGTACACGTACAGAGACGTAAGACGTACAGAGACGTACACGCTAGCAGGAGTAACGACGTACAGAGACGTACGACGTACAGAGACGTAGAGCGTACAGAGACCGTAGACGTACAGAAAGAGCGTACGGCTAGACCGTACAGAGACGTAGACGTACAGGACAGAGTAAAGAGACGCTAGACGTACAAGAGAACGTAGACGAACGTACAGAGACGGAGTAAGACGCGAGTACAGAGACGTAGACGTACGAGAGGACGTAGACGTACAGAGACGCTAGCAGACGTACAGAGACGGACGTAGAACGCAGGTACAGACGAGACGTACGACCGAGAGTACAGTCGAGACGTAACGGCGACGTACAGACGAACGTCGAGACCAGACGCGAACTAGGACGTACAGAGACGTAGACGTACAGAAGACGTAGACGTACAGAGACGTAGACGTACAGAGACGTAGACGTACAGAGACGCAGACGTACAGAGCGTAGACGTACAGACGCACGTAAGAGGACGCAGTACAGAGGAGACGAGACTACGAGACGCTGATCGTACAGAGAGCGAGACGTACAGAGACGAGACGTACAGAGACGAGACGTACAGAAGAGACGTAAGCGTAGAGACGGTAGACGTACAGAGACGTAGCGTACATGAGACGTAGACGTAACAGAGACGTAGACGTAAGAGACGTAGACTAGGAGTAGACGTACATAGACGTGAACGTACAGGACGTAGACGTAAACGAGACGAGACGTAGCAAGAGACGTAGACGTCAGAGACGTGACGTACAGAGACGTAGACGTACAGAGAACGTAACGTACAGATGAGACGCTCAGACGTACTACGAGACGTAGACGTACAGAGACGTAGACGTACGAGACGTAGAGCGTACAGATCTAGAGGTACAGATACATAGAGGTGCAGATACATAGAGGTGCAGATCATAGAAGGTACAGAGTAGAGGACAGAGTAGAGGTTACAGAGACAATAGAGGTACAGAGACATAGAGGTAAGAGCATAGAAGGTAAGCCAGACATAGAGGTAAGAGACGATAGAGGTAAAGAGACATAGAGGTAAAGACGACATAGAGGTAAAGAGAATAGAGTAAAGGAAACATAGGGTAAAGAGACAAGAGGTACAGAGACATAGAGGTAGCAGAGGACATAGAGGTACGCAGACGACAGATATCGGCCCATTAATTATTTGCAACTTCTTCATTCTTCGTAACTCGTAATTTTTTCCAATTTGAGAAAGTGGCGCTTAGAGAATGTTATGCTTGATGCAGACACACAACTTGTATTAGGAAGCATCGAAATACAGCATTGCGTTAGCGCAGCACCCCAAAGAAGTAGCGGAAACGTCCGTCAGACCGCGTGACACGTGGAACTGGCACGAAGCGATGCAGCGGCGGCGGCGGCGGCGGCGGCGAGAAGAGGCGCGCGACGCGCACTCCGCCGAGCATTGTTCTGGACTGGGCCGGCCCGCATCGCGTGCGGTCGCCGCTTCGCCCAGCTTCGCTCGCTTCGCAGCAATTTGCAAGTCGGAGGTGGCCACCCCGCGCCTGCCCTGCCCGCCCCGCTCTGGCCGCGGGCGTCCGGCATCCATCAACCTCGCACAGAACGAGCTGGCGACGCTCATTTGCAAAGTGCCTCTATAATTTTCTTCTGCCAGTGTATTGTGTGTACTTTCAATTTGCTACTGGGTCTCTCGCCCGTCGTCGCCGTCGGACCGCGCTCAGGCCTCTGCCCGTCGATTGTTTCCCCGACGTCTTTTGTCTTTATTTACGTCGCGCGCCGGCGCCTCCGCGCCGCGCCGCGCCGCCGCGCGCCGCCGCGCGCCCGCGCTGTCGCGCGCCCCCGCGTCGCTTATGGCGCTCCACCCATCAGCCACTCATTGCGAAGTCCACGCGCCGTATTGGCGGTTCGGACAGACGCAGACGAAGAGGTGGACAGGAAGAAAAAGACGAGAAAAGAAGTTGAAAGCCAAGGCACTTCTACAATTATGTTGGATTGAAGGAGAACAAACATCACTTATTTAAAGGTCAAATCAAGTCAGGAAGTTTGATACTTATTTGGTCAACTAGAATTAAGTTACTAATTTAAGCTTCATTTTGTGGCAGTGATTTGAAAAAATAACTCATTAGGGATTTGTTTCTAAACAAAGTCAAAAATTATAAAGACAAATGCTCTTTAAACTGCATTAGTTGCTAAGAAAGTGTAAGCGATACATTACGCAACACACTTTACTTATCACTTATTCATTACATGCTATAGGCACATACATTTGATTATCTGTCTTCTGAGCGGTAGTTATCACGAAGTGTATATTGAATTTTGTATCAATTGTTAATGTTAAAATCCTGTCAAAGCAGCATCATTATTTAGAGTTCAGGTAAGGCAAGGAGTGTGGTGGTAGAAAGTATCGCTAACTATTGAGTTTCGCAATACATTAAAGCTATAGTGGATAACCTAAACAATTTGCTTGTGAATGTTAAGGTGACCTCGCTTTAAAGTTCATAATGGTGGTAAGACTAATTTCAGGTCTACAATCCGTCACAATATGAGTTTCGATCTGTCAATTGCTGGACTTTCTGCACTAATAGACGAAATGCGCTCACGCCAGCTCGGAGATCACCGAGAAAAAAGTGGCATAACTCTGAGACTTTGGGCTGCAGTTAGTTCCTCACAGTGTTTAAAAACCTCATCGGAAGACTAAGTAGGTAAAGTTATGACAAATATGATAGAAAATGGTTAAGAATCTAGATTTCTGTAATAATTCTGTGCGTCTATGATAATACCACGCCTGCACCATTAAGAAATAGCTTTCCAATGGGAATTAAATATACAACATGAGAAAATGGTACAAATCAGAAACTGAGCGGAAAGCAACATGAAATTCACGAAAAGAGACTGTAAACTTTAGCTGAAACCGGGCTACCATCCCAGTCATTGTAAAAGTTTAACAAAGAGGATCACCAACGACGTCATTACAAATATTTGTATCGATAAATCAGTGTGTATTTTGCCACCTCTTCGAAAGTTCCCTTAATCTGTGAAATGTTATAAGATGACATAGGTTTAAAAAGTTATGCTGATAAATGTTAAGTTAACAGTACGTAGCTGTAAAATTTTTCTCTTGCTATGTGTAGAGAATATCTCAGTAAAAAACAAGTATTCGTTACGATTTTAGTAAATTAGCCCATATCTCCATGGTTTTCATATTCATATGTAACTTGCTAAATAAATCTTGACTGCCATTTACCCCACTCCCGCATATTTATGCCATACGCTCTAAAAACACTTCAACAAAAACTTCGGTTACGTTCGTTACGCACGTTGCTGTAAATCAGAGTTGAGGAATTACATAAAGGAAATATTTATCGGTAATTCAAACACACAAACGAAGGAGAAAGCGTAAAGCAGGTCGGCGTAATCAACTTGTTTGCCGAACCTGGATGGCGGACGGTTGGGTGGTGGGCGGTCGAAGGGTGGGTTCGGGTAATAAGGCCGATGCAATCTGCGCGACGCGGCCCTAATTACAGGCGTCTGAGCGCCGCAGCGGCGACGAACGACGGCTAGGGTGGCGGAGAAGCGGGGGGTGTGGGCGCAGGGCGGCGGGGACCGGGGAGGGGCGGGGAGGGGCGGAGAGGGGAGGGGCGTGACGGCGCGGGGAGGGGAGGGAGTGGGGCGGGCGGGTTTGAAGGCGGACGGGGGACGGAGGGGTGGGGTAGCGGGTGAGGACGGGGCGGGGCGGGCGGGGCGGGATGGGCGGGGCGGGTGTGACACGGGGGGAGGGGAACGGGCGGGGCACCCGCCGCCCTGCGCCCCCCCCGCTTCTCCGCCACCCTCGTCGTGGTCGTCGCCGCTGCGGCGCTCAGACGCCTGTAATTAGGGCCGGTCGCGCAGATTGCATCGGCTTATTACCCGAACCACCCCTTCCGACCGACCGACCGTCCGCCATTCCAGGTGTCGGCGAAACAAGTTGATACGCCGACCTGCTTTATCGCTTTCTCCTCGTTGTGTGTTTAATTTACGAGTAATTATTTCCTTTATTAATTCCTCACTCTGATTACAGCAACCGTGCGTACGAACGTAACGAGTTTTGTGTTGAAGTGGTTTTAGAGCGTATGGATAAATATGCGGGGTGGGTAATGGGCAGTCAAGATTTATTTAAGCAGTTCAAATATGGAATTATGAAAACATGAGATATGGCTAATTTACTTAAATCGTTAAGAATACTTGTTCTTTTACTGAGATATTCCTATTAGCAAGAGAAAATTTTTACAGTACGTTAACCTGTAACTTAACATTTTATCAAGCATACTTTTTTAAACCTATTCATCTTATAACATTTCACAAGATTAAGTGAACTTTCGAAGAGGTGGCAAAATACACAAGTGATTTATTCGATACAAATATTTGTAATTGACGTCGTTGGTGATCCTCTTTGTTAAACTTTGTACAATGACTGGGATGGTACCCGGTTCACTAAAGTTTACAGTCTCTTTTCGTGAATTCATGTTGCTTTCCCGCTCAGTTCTGATTGTACCATTTTTCTCATGTTGTATATTTTAATCCCATTGGAAAGCTTATCTTATGGGTGCAGGTCGTGTATTATCATAGACGCACAGAATATTACAGAAATCTAGATTCTTAACCATTTTCTATCATATTTTGTCATAACTTTACCCTTAGTCTTCCGATGAGGTTTTTAAACATGTGAGGAACTAACTGCAGCCAAAGTCTCAGAGTTATGCAATTTTTCTCGGGTGATTCTCCGAGCTGGCGTGAGGCATTCGTTTATTAGTCAGAAGTCCAGCAAGTTGACAGATCGAAACCATTATTGTGACGGATTGTAGACCTGAAATTATGTCTTACCACCTTATGAATTTAAGCGAGGTCACCTTAACATTCACACAATTGTTTAGGTTTCCACCTATAGGCTTAATGTATTGCGAACTCATAGTTAGCGATACTTCTACCACCACACTCCTTGCCTTTACCTGACTCTAATAATGATGCTTGCTTTGACAGATTTTAACATTAACAATTGATACAAAATTAATATACATCGTGTTAACCCCAGAACAATAAATGGTGTTGATTAATATATTGTATGTAAATGGTGTTGTAATGTATCGCTTTACACTTTCTTACAACTAATGGTTGTAAGAGAGATTTGTTTTTAATTATTTGACTTTGTTTAGAAACAAATCCCTAATGAGTTATTTTTTCAAATACTGCAAAATGAAGCTTAAATTAGTAACTTAATTCTAGTTGAAAATAAGTATCACTTCCTGATTGTTTGGACCTTTAAATAAGTGATGTTTGTTCCTTCAATCCCACATAATTGTAGAAGTGGCTTGGCTTTCAGATCTTCTTTTCTCTCTTTGTTCTTCTGTCCACCTCTTCCGTCTGCGTCTGTCGAACCGCAAACGGCGCGTGGCTTCGCAATGAGTGGCTGATGGGTGGCGCATAGCGACGCGGGGCGCGCGACAGCGGCGGCGGCGGCGGCGGCGGCGGGCGCGTGACGTAAATAAAGACAAAAGACGTTTGGGAAACAATCGACGGCAGAGGCCTGAGCGCGGTCCGACGGCGACGACGGGGCGAGGAGACCAGTAGCATTGAAATTACACACAATTACACTGGAGGAGAGAAAATTATAGAGGCACTTTGCAAATGAGCGTCGCAGCTCGTTCTGTGCGAGGTTGATGGATGCGGGCCCGCGGCCAGAGCGGGGGGCGCGGCAGGGGCAGGGGCGGGGGTGGCCACTCCGACTTGCAAATCGCTGCGAAGCGAGCGGAGCTGAGGCGAAGCGGCGTCGACGGCGATGCGCGGGCCGCCCAGTCCAGAACAATGCTCGGGCGGAGTGCGGTCGCCGCCTCTTCTCGCGCCGCCGCCGCCGCCGCTGCACGCCTTCGTGACTCACGTTCGCACGCGTGGGTCGTGACGGACGTTTCGGTACTTGCTTTGGGGTGCTGCGTAACGCAAGTGCTGTATTTCGATGCTTCCTAATACAAGTTGTGTGTCTGCCATCAAGATAACATTTCTAGCGCTCACTTTCTCAAATTGGAAAATTACGAGTACGAATGAATGAAGAGTTGCAAATAATGTATGGCGAATCTGTCTGTCTCTGTACCTCTATGTCTCTGTACCTCTATGTCTCTGTACCTCTATGTCTCTTTACCTCTATGTCTCTTTACCTCTATGTCTCTTTACCTCTATGTCTCTTACCTTCTATGTTCTTACCTCTATGTCTTCTTACCTCTATGTTCGACCTTTGTTTAACGCCTTTACCTAGTCTGTCCTCTAGCTCTGTACCTCTATGATCTGCACCTCTATGTATCGCCACCTCTATGTATCATCTCCTCTATGTACATTTAACCTCTACGTCTCTGTACCGTCTACGTCTCTGTACGTCTAGTCTCTGTACTCGTTCTCGAGCGTTCGTATCGTACGTCTACGTCTCTGTACGTCTACGGTCTCTGTACGTCTACTCTTGTATACGTTCTTACGTCTCTTGTACGTCTACGTCTCTCTACGTCTTACGTCTTGTTACGTCTACTCTCTGTTACGTCTACGTCTCTGCTACGTCTACGTCTCTGTACGTCCTACGTCTCTGTACGTCTAGTCTCGTAGTCTACGTCTCTTCGTTACGTTCTGTCGTCCGTGCTTCGTCTGCGTCTCTGTACGTCTGCGTCTCTGTACGTTCTGCTCTCTGTATCGTCTCTGCGTCTCGTACTCTGCGCTTCTCTGTAGTACGTCGTCGTCCTGTTACGTCGGCGTTCTGTACGTCTGCGTCTCTGTCGTCTGTTCTGTACGTCTACGTCTCTGCTACGTCTCGTCTCTGTACGTCTGGGTCTTCTGTACGTCTGCGTCTCTGTACGTCCTGCGTCCTGTACGTCTGCGTCTCTGTATGCGTCTGCGTCTCGTCTGTTACGTCTTGCGTATTCTGTACGTCTGCGGCTCGTACTGTCTGCGCGTCTCTTGTACGTGTTGCGTCCTCTGTAGTTCTTCGTCTCTGTACGTCGCTCGTGTCTGCCGTCTCTGTACGTCTCGTCGAGTGCGGCTCTGTACGGGTCTTGCGCTCGTCTGTATCTCGCTCTCGCTGGTCTCTGTACGTCTGCGTCTTCTGTCGTACGGTCTTCTGTACGTTGTCTCTGACGTATCTCTGTACGTACGTCTCTGTAGTCGTCTCTGACGTCTCTGTCGTGTACGTGCTGACGTACGTTCGTTACGTTTACGTCTGTACGTACGCTCTTCGTGTACGTTCTCGTACGTGTTCTCTTTGTTATCTGTATGGTCTCTTACGTTTCGGTGTACGTTCTATTCGTCGTCGTCTTGTATGCCGCTGTACGTACTCTCTGTACGTCTGTACGTCTCTGTACGGTCGGTCTACGTACGTCTGTACGTGTACGTCTGTACTGTCTCTTACGTGTTCGCCTGTACGTTACGTCTTGTACGTGTACGTCTCTGTACGTGACGTCTCTGCTACGTGTACGTCTCTGTGGTACCTCCTTCGTGTAGTCTCTGTACGTTACGTTCTCTGTACGTGACGTCTCTGTACGTGTACGTCTCTTACGTTGTACGCTCTCTGTACGTGACCGTTCTCTGTACGGTCACGTCTCTGTACGTGTACGTCTCAGTACGTGTACGTCTCTGTAGTGTACGGCTCTGTACGTGTACGTCTCTACGTGTCACGTCTTCTGTACGTGTACTCTCTGTACGTGACGTCTCTGTACGTGTACGTCTCTGTACGTGTACGTCTCTTACGTGTACGTTCTCTGTACGTGTACGTCTCTGTACTGTACGTCTCTGGCTACGTGTACGTTCTCTGTACGTGTACGTCTCTGTACGTGCTACGTCTCTTACTGCTACGTCTCTGTACGTGTTACGTCTCTGTACGTGATACGTCTCTGTTACGTGTACGTCTCTGTACGTGTACTTCTCTGTACGTGTACGTCTCTGTACGTGTACGTCTCTGTACGTTGTACGTCTCTGTAGTGTTACGTCTCTGTACGTGTACGTCTCTGTACGTACGTTCTCTGTACGTGTACGTCTCTGTACGTGTACGTCTCTGTACGTAGTACGTCTCTGTACAGTGTACGTCTCGTACGTGTACGTCTCTGTACGTGTACGTCGCTGACGTTACGTCTTCGTACGTGTTTACGTCTCTGTACGGGTACGTCTCTGCTACTTGTACGTCTGTACGGTACGTCTCTGTACGTGTACGTCTCGGTACGGTACGTCTCTGCTACGTGTACGTCTCTGTACGTGTACGTCTCGTACTGTGTACGTCTCTGTACGACTGTTACGTCTCTGTACTCGTACGTCCTCGTACGTGCTACGTCTCGTACTTACGTCTCTTGTACGTGTACGTCTCTGTACGGTGTACGTCTCTGTTACGTGTACGTCTCTGTACGTGTTAACGTCTCTGTAACGTGTTACGTTCTCTGTACGTTACGTCTCTGTACGTGTACGTCTCTGTACGTTGACGCTCTGTACGTGTACGTCTCTGTTACGTGTACGTCTCTGTACGTGTACGTCCTTACGCTGTACGTCTCTGTACGTGTACCGTCTCTGTAACTGTACGTCTCTGTACGTGTACGTCTCTGTACGTGTACGTCTCTGTACGTTGTACGTCTCTGCTACGTGTACACGTCTCTGTACGTGTACGTCTCTGTACGTGCTACGTCTCTGTACGTGTACGTCTCTGTACGTGTACGTCTCTGTACGTGTACGTCTCTGTACGTGTACGTCTCTGTACGTCTACGTCTCTGTACGTGTACGTCTCTGTACGTCTACGTCTCTGTACGTCTACGTCTCTGTCTATCTGTACCTTACCCGACAGCCCGCGTACGGGCCATGGCCAACCAGGAGCGTTCCTCGGGGCCATGGGTTAAGGGGTACGTGTGATCAGTACGTAGACATCCCTACGCCGTATTCTAGTCTTCCAAACCTGGGAAGTGGATTTTCTCGTCGAAACACAGCAACATACACAGGGGCATAGTAAGGAATAGTAAGGGCACCAAAATACGGTATAATTTGACAAAATATATAATGTGATATAAAGATATATTTAAAAACTGTGGCGTAATATGACTATTTTATTGTAATATTCGTACTCTACATATAATATTGACTGCGTTGCGCACTCTACCTTTCTGGAGGTAAAAATCATGTTCCCTACTGAAAGTTGTTTTAATGTAAAGATTGGTTTGCATCATTAGCCTCAGAGTTTAAGGGTCCTTGGTTCAATAAGTTAATATCTGAGGTCAGTGTGTGGTCTACGTGTGGCGATCGAGTGCAGGGATACCCTGACTTTTCCAGTTTACAATAACAACATTAACATTGCACCTGGGTACTTCCGGTTCCTGTGAATTTTTTGACGGAAGACCGACCTCATGTGGGGCGCCTGCAATCATACTCCGATCAAACACTCAATACTCTCCGCTCAATCAACCCCAATCAGACCCTCATTGCTCTGTTGCCTCATTCTGGCCGAATACAGATCACTGATGAGGGAACCAAGTCTGCATTTATGTACACTTCATTACATAGCCTGCCATTACACAAAACGAGTTTCTGTTTCATGGTGCAAGCTCAATTGGGTATCCGAGGATGTTTTGCCACATCGTACTGAAGTGTTATTTCTGGAGAGAGTTATGCTGTTTTAAATATTACTGAATGACGGGTCAAATATTCAGCGCAATGCAGCTGTGTAAAGAAAAGGAAAGTCAATAGTAGTTCAAGCAATTAGTTTATAATGCTAGTAATAAGTTTTCTTGAACGAGTACATGTTTTGAAAAAGAGCGACTTTAAGAACGAGTTTTCAAATATGTATGAATGCAATAACGCAACAATATAAAAAAGTTGTATACTTTATCTTCTGTGTAATCATTATAAATTTATAACAGAATGAAACTTAATATTAATATTAAGAAACAACTTTCTTGTGACATCTCGAAAATTTAACATCAATGCGAGAAAACAGTGGTCGGGTGTTCCGTTTACCTCAACCTCGCCACAATTCTCCCGCTGCGAATGGCTAAATGTGTGATAATGCAATCATTCGTGCTATAAAATGCTAATATGTCATCACTTTCACCGTAGAATGCCCGATTATGAATGATTTCTTGCAACAGAAAAGGTCGCTTATAATGCTGGTATCCGAAAAACAAATTTATCAGCAGACATATAGTTCGCATGTACAGTACAGATCTTTTACGACTTCTGTACATGCACAAATCATATCTCTAATTTGTGGAGATGATTTGTACGAAAATAAAAAGGCACGTTTTACCCATTATTTTGGATTAACGTTATTTTCAATTGTGCTATCTTTTCTTCTTTGCAAGTTAATCTTTCTTAATTCTTTACTCTCTTTGCTAGCATTCCCGCATGTAAAGAACTGCTAATACCTCAAGTCGCATATGTTGCATTCCCTCAAGTCGTTTATATTTTCTTGTGTGTCTTTACTAAATTTGCTTCTGGAAATCACGAAATTTTAATATTTAACGTTAAGATGCATTCGCTCCTATATGCAAACTACTAAAATTAATGCAAAACCATTACTTTCGTGAAGAATTGGGTGAGACAATATAGATAATACACTGAAGCTTAACATTTATCTCTTTTACGAGTCGAGTAAAAGAAAATTCACTCTACACCAGGAATTGTGTAATTTTATAAAGGTAAGGTGGAATAATCAAGTATTCAGGTGTTATAGTTCTATCACTTTTCTTTTTAAATGGCATCACTTTCAAAACACAACTTTTAAGAAATCACCTATATAACTGGAGAGACCGCGTCGGGTTGGCATTTAAGTTTCCTTTAGGGGTCTTGTAACCTTAGCTTTGTTTCACGTGTCCTTCACGACCTAACAACTTCCCACAGAAGTTCCTTTATGATCAGTGCAACGATGGTGGAATTGTAATCTCGAATGTGTTTTAGAGTTCGGGGAGTTATGTTTCCTTGGTTGATTTTTTCTGTTATATCGGTAAGGAAAAATATTGTTTCTGTCTTTCGCATGTAAAACTTTCAAATAAGCACTTCATTTTGTGTATAAATTTTGTTAGTTTTGAACCTCCTAGTGGCCTCTACAACCATCTTTAATGATAATCCCCGTTCGAGGGTGGTTGGCACTTCTCAATTAAAAGTTCCCTCGGCACAAAGTCAACCAACCCCATCCTGCAAATAGTCTCCGCAAAACGAAACTATTTTTCTGATATTATTTTCACAACTGGGGTAAAAGCACCAGTGGTGGTCACAGTTCAGAACAATTTCGTTGTTTTCTCAAAATTCCTGGGCCACTAAATTTGTTGTGTGAAATTCAAATGGCAACTAGCTTACCTCCTTCTGTATATATGCCTAGAAATGAGAAATTTTATATTTTTTATACTTTTTATTTATTTAAATCCAAACCCCATTTGCGAAATTGTTTGGCACATCTTGACTTGATGACTTTTAATAACTTCAAAAGTTTAACACTCAAACATTCACGAATAAAAAGATACTAAAAGATAGCCTAATACATTTAATTCCCATTGATACCATCAAATACATCAAAACGATCAAAAATGTTACATTACGAGTGTGATGTTTTTAGCCGAGGCGACGCTCAGAGTCCATGCTGGAATTTCGTACATACGCAATGTTCATTTCTTACTAACTCATTCTTAACTTACAAACTATACATTGGGGAGGTGTCCCTCTACAGGTCCAGTAATCAGGTTGCAAACTTGATTTAAAATACTTGGAATTAATATTTATTTTGTATTCAGGTTCTATGAATTGAGTTTTTTGAGAGTCTCAATTCTGTGAGTGAGGCTTTGATGCAAATTCTGATGGACGTTTGTATGTGATGTTCAGATCTAATAATACAATGTTGAATTCCTTATGAAGCGGATTATTGAAAATGAACCAAGAGAGGGCATAGGTGACGCAAGCGTGGAGAGCGAAGGCTCGGGGTTCGATGCCAGCATTGCCGAGTGACGACCTCTGGAGCAACTGTCTCGCGAACGCGGGGGACGCGTAGGCCCTGCCCCCCCCCCGCCACCTAACAATCTCGAATTACGTATGCTCGTGCACGCGTGCAAGGCGTGTCGACGCTCGGGCGGTCCCTGCCCCTCCCCCCCCCCACCCCGGTCTCCTCAGAGCTATTGATTTAAATTACAGGTTAGCGGCAAAGGCGCTGTGTACACACGGTGACCTCATGTGTTACATTGTCTTGCCCGTCGGTGCCACCCTGCCCACGTTGTCGAGACTTCCAGACACGAATTCATTGGGATTGTAATTATTCTTTGTTGCAGATAAGCAGAGACGAAATATGGGTGTATTGGAGAATGATATTAGCTGAGACTGCTGAAAATCCTTGGAGGAATTATTTGCGAATGAACAAAATAAATCAAGCAAGAAATGAATTTCGTCGATAGCAAGAAATTGGAGGAATTTGCTGAGTGGTTCACTGGATAAATAGAAGCTTCATATTTGCCAAAAAAGTATGTTGTACATTCAACTACATTCAAATACCTTGTTTTTGTTGTCTTTTACGAGCTAATTTTACATTTCATATCTGGATATCAAAATCTTAACATGTAAATAAATATCATTATATTTTACCAAAATTAAAAGTGGAATAGATTTTAAAAGCTAGAGCAAATATTTGTGTCCTGTAACCACAGAGATGGAACTTTTAATGATCGATCTCTGAAGATCTCTTGTAACAAGACTTGAAACTTTTTTCTCTGAAAAGAGTTGCAGGAATGAAGCGACAACTGACAATAACAAGAGTAGAAAATGGATAAAAAAATAAGTTTCGTCTTTACGTAAAGAAATCGTAGATATTTTAAACTTTAATAAAAGAATTAACGTATAAGAAAATATTCAGGTGTAAAAAAATAAGGATTTTTTCTTCACAATTATCTCTTCAGAGAAGATAGTTATCCAACGGAGCACGCATGTCTTTCAGACATGAGAAGGAGACATTTTGAATATGGTCAGTACATGATTATTGCAGTTTACAAGTCAGCACGTGAGCCTTTATATTGCGTATTCAAAAAAACGGCGGAAACAAAAGTCTTGTGATAAAGAGGTATAATTTGTTCAGTGCGCGGTTGCGTGTGAGTTTCTATTCTGTTAGTGCGCGTAGGGTTGTTTTTTCTTCTTTATTACTCGAGTGCTTGATGTGCGTGAGTTGCAACTGCATTGCATCAGCAAGGCACTGGATCTGCGTCACGACAGACTTCAAGACTTCCATCACACAAGATATTTCTACTCCCACAATCGCCACCGCCTCCGCCACCGCCACTGTCGCCGCCCTTTGAACCTGCATTGGATCCGATTCTTCAATTATCTGGTAAGTTAACTAAAAAACTTTATAATATAATATTTATTTTGAAAATATCTTTTGTTTGTTGTTAATCAGGGTATGTATCTTGGTACATAATCATTAGGTACCTATTGGATAAATAGAAAATGATTTACAGGCTACGTTTTCTCTTCTCAGTTGAATACGTTTAACAGAAATCTCTACTCATGTTATCACTTTTTAGCATTTCAAGCGTTATGTCAGTGCTAATGCAATGGAATTGATTTAATCTTCGTGTACTTGAAATCATCGCAAGTTGTTACTATTTAACTATTGTTTGATAATAAACATGACAGAAAAAATTAATTTCAAGACATTAAAATTAATTCAAAAGTTACCCGGAACTTGATGTAGTTAGTGGTTGTTAATATTTTTTTTCGGCAAACAAATTTATTTATTTCAAAATAAACTCATACTATTAAAACTAAGTAACAATCGTTATTAAGAAATTATCAAAAATCAGATTTTAGTCTTGAAACTGAAACTTAATGTGGCATCGATAAAGTAATATTTAACTCTGAAGAGAGTCATTGAGTATACATTTTAACGTAGCGTAAGATATTGGGAAAACAAGATTTTATTTATTTCCCTACTTTCAATACATATTTTGAATAAATAACCAAATAATATAATTATTTCACGCCGATAAATCGAAAAACTATTTTCGATCAGCCGCAACAAGAATAATTTCTCAGATATTTATTATCGAAAAGAAACAAAAATCGCATCGTTTATGTATTAACAAACCTAAGTAGAGGCGGAATTTAAGGTTCCCAAAAGCAAAAAGAGCAGAGGAAACGTCGGCGTCTTGACTGCAAACGCTGAACAGAGCCGCGTGACTAAAGGAGCTCTTTTTCTCAGCTGGGGCGGCGCGAAGGCCAAAAAGAGCTCCTTTGTTTCGCCGACGGTCTGTCAGTCCCCGCACTTGGCCGCAGCTGCCTTTCCACCGCATCTTGGTCCGGGTCTCTCTGCTCTCTTGCCCTGCCCTGCCCTGCCTTACCTTTCACGGCCTCTGACGCGGCGACGCCGATTTACCCATTAGTTATCACAACTACACATATCACATCATAGTGACGAACTCGGATTCCGACTTCTGTGACCTTATTTTCGAAATTGTTTTATTTTATTTAGGCACCTGCCCATTTTTTACTGCATCTTATACTGTTTTATGAATTTTTATAGAATTGCAAGTATGCGTTGAATATTTACAATAGTAATTTAACAGATAATGAAATACTCGGCTATGTGATTGTGATGAGGGTAGATGTGTTAACGAAATGTAGAAATAAGAGTCAAATTAATACATTAAGAGGAAAACGAAATGCACTGCACTCTTCTTACCCCAGCTTCTATCAGTTCATACGCTCCACTCGACATCATCACCACCACCGCCGTGTCGAATCGCGGCTCTCGACGACGGCGGCGGCGGCGGCGTCTGCCGGCCGCGTCTGCCGGCCGCGTTCCCGCTTCGGCCGGCCACGTGCAAGCAGCTCTCGCTCATTGCTCATTCATACGCACTCTCCTGCCGTTCCCGTCACGCTCCCT
>BOPP01000005.1:12371155-12394770 GCA_017312745.1 Gryllus bimaculatus | reverse complement strand
GTTAAAATGGAGATAAAAGTGAGGCCTAAAGGTGAGCAGGGTTAAAGGGGACGGATTTGATCCGTTAAAAGTGAGTGTAAAAGTATGAGGATTGAGAGTAGTTATTGAGGGTTAAAAAATAGAGTGAGTCTCGTTAAAGTTGAGGTTTAAAAGTAGTTGACGATCTCGTTTAAAAGTGAGTCGTAGAGGGTTGTAAAACGGTATTGATGAGGTTAAAAGTGGATGTTAAAAAGTGAGTGGAAGTGGGTTAAAAGTTGAGCGCGTTAAACCACACTTGAGGGTTAACAGAGTTGGACGTTGTGGCGGTGACGTTGGAAACGAGTTTCGAGTTAAAAAGTGTGAGTGGAGGATAAAAGTGGAGGCGTTAAAAGTGAGGGGATTATAAAATATCGAGCGTTAAAAAGTGTGTGTTTGCGGAAGGCGTCGGTTATAAAATGTCTTTGGCGTGATTGTCCGTGCGTGCGCTTGAAGGTGCGTGGCGAGTTTTAAAGGTGATAGGGCGGGCCGTTGCGGGGAGGGCGATAGGCTGTTGCGGCGGCCTCCGTGGTGGCGTCGGCAGCGACGAGGGGGTTCATACGGCGGATTCGGTCGGAACAGGCCGACAACCCCCATAAACCGCGCCGGGACAAGTGTTGTATCTGCCTACAAATCTCTTTTTATTGCCGAGCTACCTCGGGGGCTGCCCCCGCCCCCTCTTCGGGTGTCGGTCACCCCCTCCCCCTCCAGCGCCCTCCGAGTCGCTGCCAGGACCCACGCGCGATGCTAGTCTGTAAAATATTTTGACCGCTGGGAGAGTTCATAAATTTTCTGTTATTTAGGGAACCAGTGAAGAATTCCTGGGAGGAGAATAGTGACGAGCTTCTTAAGACCCTTTGTATCAGGATTTCCAACGTATTCAATTCGACTACATTATGCAGAAAGAGACCAAGTTACGTTGAATGTATAGAGAAAACTGTACATTTACCCCTTCTCTACCACGTTGCCAAAGTTCAGTGGTTTCTTTATTCAGTAATAAATGACATTACTTCTCGTATGAGAATTGGATCATTTTTGCATTGTGAAGGATCTTATCCAGAAAAATCGTATTACCTAATATCTTAGTTTATTCAATTTAGAAATTTGGCCCCTTTCTGCACAACTCCGTCTAGTTGCAGATGGATTTCCACGATTTTTGGTCGAATAATAGCTAAATGTTTGGACAATAACACGTTCTGAATTATTTTTTAGAACATTATGTTTTTAATAATTATTTCTAAGATTATTCCTTTCGCTAAGTATTTGATCACTTTAAAGATATTTTTTCAGTGTATTTATTTCTACATAAAAATGTTTATATTTACGTTTTTTGAATAAGATAACAACTGTAAAGATAATACATATTTCCTTGACACAATTTTTTCTGTGCTTGAGGAAGAAAATAAAAACCCCAAAAATATTTTTTTAACGTTGTTTGACGATTGAACTACAGAATCAACCGTCAAACTGTGCGTTTATGAAGTAGGTCCTCTACGAGCCAACAAGTATCAAGCGGAGAAAAAAGAAATTATTTCAACACATATCCTCCACGGTGTGTCTGCCTTCTGATGGATTATAACTCTCAATTAGAAATTAGACTTGATTCATTTTTTACCAATGATACGTTACTTTTCGTTCAGATTTGCTTCGAATTTATTTTATTATTCCTTTCTTTTTTTTACATTTCTTGAAGTCTCTTTGTCGTTTTATCTCTTCATTATATATCTTCATTATCATTGGCCAGGTTCCAAAACTGTTTTAGTGCTCGATTCTATGTCTTTTTATGAATGACTTTTAATCTTGGCCACTCCTTTTGCTGTCTTTCAATCATGCAAACAATGTAGCTTTTGTTTTCAACTGTTGATTGTCTACACAAGTATATTCTGCTCCATTAATTTAGAAGTTATAAATTACTGATTTTTAAAAAGACGTGATGAATGAATTCTTTCAACTTAAAATATTTCGAGAATTTCTCATTCGAAGAGTTATTAGCGTCATATTAATGAAGACAAGTTGGTGTATTTTTTCAGAATAGAGAGGACACTGATAAATCAAAGCATCGAAGCAGCATGTCAATGAATTTCAATTTAGTCGTCCAGAATGCCGAATCGTATCCGGAGACTCCTTGATAGGCACAGTGCCGTCCTTCGGAAACCCTTCCGGAAGAGGGCGGAAGTCGGGCGCGCGCCTGCTACATTCCAGGGCAGGGCGCCGCGGGGCGCAGACTTCCGAAAAGGGTCACAGGGCGCAGGGGAGCTCCCCGCGGCGACCCGCGTAATTGCGTCATTGTGCGCGAGGCGGGGCGTGGGGGGAGGGGCGTGGCGGGGCGGCGCGTGTGGTGCGTGCTCGCGATCAGCTGGCCCTGCAGGTCGTCTGCCGGTGGCCGCCGAGGGTGCGAGCCACAGGGTGTCTCTGCGCCAGGCTCTGAGGATCGTCTTCGCCCCCCTCAGCAACGCGCTGCGCGGTGGGGGCGGCCCAGGGAATGCTTTGGGATATTTTTTAAAAATAATGACGCGTTGATTTCACGTTCTTCAAAGGTATCTTGGGAATAAAAATGACTCGATATATATTTTTTTTTAATTTACAAATATGTTCTTAAAAGATTATGTAAGAAGTAAAATATTTTAATTTTAACCCTAAAGATGAAAATTCTCAGTTGTGTGTTACTCTTTGCTGGCAATGTTTCATATAAAATGAAGTATTTAAATTCCGCTAAGGGTTACAGATATCTATTACCGTTTATTTATCAGAAAAGATAAAATATGTTAGGGTTGGCTGATGTTTCTTCTTTATCAATACCAAATTACACTGTTGAGAAAATGATTGATTATACTTGCCATCGATTGCCAACATCTGTCTAACCCTCTAGTTATTTTCGTAATGCATTTAGAAAAATACCACTGCTATGAATAAACAACATGGGTGAACATTTTATTTTAATTGTAATTGCTACATTTATGTTAAATTATAGTTAGCGCAACAGATGTATTAAGTACAAGCACATTCAAAGGTTATCGTCATATTCATAAAGTTCAGATTTCCATTCTTATTAAGTATAAAATAAGTAGGATTAATAGATAAATTATTAAACATCTATATCATAGCGTTTTTATAATATAAACTCTGTTGTCAGAGCGTTGAATCTTTATAGCTTTTCCAAAGAAATATTCCTATTGTTTCGGCAGATTCAATTCAGTTAGAGTTGTCTATAACTCTTTATCAATACAAATCCGCATTACATGAATGTCTGAATAATTTTCTGTATGAGTACTTTTACTTATATTTTTTGTGACCATTTATTTCATTAAAAAATCCATGTTATTATATAATGACAACGATTTTGCACAATTCTTTCCGAAACAATGAAACGGCTCAAATTTGAATTAAATAAAAAGCAAATAAAAATGTTAACAAATCAGTCTCAGTGTTAAGAAGCTAATGTTAAAAATGCACTTTTAACTCTGCGATAGAAGAAGAGATGCCGAAAGCGAACGAATTTTCGTTTCATAAGCGCGCGATGATTATCTATAATGAAAGTGATAAATCTGTTGGTATCTGGCGCGGCCAGGGCGGGGCATGCATCACTTGGCGCGGTGGGCGTCGCGCAGGCGCTGCCGGGGCACCCTGTGGGGCGCATTAATGGGCGAGGGTGCGCGGGGGTGAGCCGAGCGCACGGCCGAAGGGCAAGGGGGGGCGGCGCGCGCCGCCCTTCGCGTCTTCGCGGCCCTCGACGCCCGCGCCCCGCGCCGTCTGCCCTTCGGCCACCGCCGCCGCTCTCCCCACTGTCCACACATTCGTGCCGGAACGGAAGGGTTCGTCCGAATTGCCCGGTAGCAGGAAATGGCTAATTAAAAGCGTGGCACAGAAAGACAACTCGTGGAAATGTACTTGCGAATACATATGTTAGATGAGAAACAGTGCGAATTGAAAATAGTGAATAGTATGAAATAATTTATTTCACCTGTGGGGCAGGAACGTAGTATTTGTTTATACTTTTTAATTTAATTATTTGGAATACAACTAGGCAACATTTTTATTCACTGTCTCCTTTTTTCACATAGAGAACGCTGCAATGTTAATAATAGCGGTTGGAAACATAATGATTTTGATGGAAAACAACTTCGTAGCTAAAACTCAGAGAGAGAACTTCGAAGAACGCTTGACTGTTGCAATGCAAAAATTTCAAATGGAAATCAATTTAATGGAAACAAAACTCATAAGGATGTGTAAAAAAAATAAAGGTCCTTCGAAAACTGATATAAAATTAGATAAAAATATTTAGAGCAAATAAACTACGTTTTGCAAACTAAATAGCACAATTGACTGCGCAAAAAATATGTAACAGAATTATGCATAAATGAGAGACATAGTGTAGAAAAATGTCTTTCCAAACAGAGAGTTTATTGGTTAGCAGATCTATCAATATAGAAATCAGAAAGAATATATGCACCTGTTGGTTTGCAATTTACTGACTTACGGATGCAAAACACAACCTTAAAAATGCAGAAGGAAATACATTCGAAACTGCAAAAATGTGTTGAAACAGATATAATTAATAGGAAAGAAAATGTGAAATGATATAAAAGAAAAAAATAATTGACATCATTTTCATTAAAATGTCTAAGTTTATTGAACAAATTCTACAAAATACCACCCTTCTGTTAAATATACTTGGGGGGGAAAGGAATGAAATTATCAGGACCAATAGAAACCCTAAAAGTATCGGGAAGATCATGATCAGTGCTGTTGTTTGTGGATCTGACGCAAAGAAGCAAGACAATCGACGAATCGCATACCATGGTCGTAGCAGCAAAGATTATACTGGTTTTTAAACCGAAGTGTTGCTTCCCTTATCTTCTGAAAATGTATGTATTTTCTTAGATATATCCTATTCATTAAATCATTGATGGAATGATTTTCAATAAGTAAACCGTTTTGTTTAATCAATTTACACAACGTCTACTCTGTGTAGCTGTTGCAGTTCTGCTCACGCGTTCGAAACAAACGTGAAGACGCCCCAAGCTACAGTTGTCAGGTGCTGAACATTCGTTTCACCATCCGAAGTTCCGACTCGAACTCTTCGATTCGAGCGCCTCCATCCATCACGAGCGGTTTCGCCAGCCCCGTCGCAGACCTTCGTTTCGCCCTAGCGCTTCGCAAGTCGTTTCCGGGCCATCTCCTTACGTAAGCGGCTCGCGACGTTGATACCCTCCCTCCGCAAAGCTTTACAACAACCAATTACCAACTACATGAAACGTAATATGCCGGCGCGCCGCGACGTCCGTCTTAAATTACCCGATTTATCTGACAATAATTAGCAATTTCATTGCGCGCCTTGCCAATAAATCTGCGCCGCGGCCGCTCCCGGCGCCGGGCAGCCGCGCGGAGACGCTGGCCGGGGCGGCCGCAGCGGCAGGCGCTCGCGGGAGATTTACGCCGCCGCCGCCGATGATAAGAAGGCTGCGACTGGAAGACGGGCAGACACGAGGGAGGAGGTTGCAGGAATGCGGTAAGAAACAGGAAATGACAATGCACTTGCGAGGCGTTCTTATGATAATTGATGACGCCATCTTGACAGAGATCATCGGAATCACGAGGTGGCGATGCCGTTGAAATCGCCAGTGTGTTAGCAGAATGTTGGAATTTTGTGAGACGTTCTCGACTTATTTTAGTTTAAAAGCAATGATGAAAAACTGTGACGATCAATGGATAATTTGGATAAACAGAAGAAATTATGATATCAAAAAACTTTTAATCACGTTAACATCGAAAAATGTGTTGAGAAATGAACACGTAATCATAAAGCAAAACAGAAATCGGTTATAGAATTTGAATATGCTTTGTTCTTGCAACGTAGTTATATAAATGTCTCTTTATTTTGCACAGACTGTTTATTTGCGCAAGGAATTGATTCTTAGTGTTCAGACATGAGGTAATTCTAGCTGAACTATCCGAACCCAAGAAGCAAATATTATTTTAGTGCTTTCGTAACATATCATTTTTTTATGAACTATATCTGCCTTACAAGTCACGGATATGGTCTTGGATTGGATAAAAGTATTATTTCACATTACAGAGCGAAGGAGGGTCGTTCTGTGGCGATATGTTGTAAAAGAATTCACGATTTCTTTCAAATGCATTTCTATGATCATTCATGTAGATTCGAAATAAGAACGAAGACGCCCAAAACTTAGACTACACAAGACGAGTACGGAATTGCCAACAACATGGAATTTATCATTTCTTTTAATGCGTGATGTCTCTAGTGCATCGTATAAAGCACTTCCTCAGATCACGCCAATTGTCTCTGCCTATTTCGGTGCAGATTCGTTATACTGAATCCGAAGATATGGAACATAGTTTTATCATATCACTTATTTTTATACATTGACATATTTTATAGGTGATATGTATTCTACTGTTAAGTAGTAAAAAAAATGCTGGGAAGTAATTACCTTTAGATGATTTCTGGAAATGTATACATTATAAGCTTACATTGAAATATTTATTTTATGCGACTTTACAAATACTTTAAAAAAAGATTTCAGTAACTATCTTTACGTGTAAGCATAAAGTTTATTGATCCCTGTGAAAGAGTAAAATCAAAAGTGGAGATGTTACCTATAATACCATGGGATGTACAAATGTGAACTGGCATTACATTCTTGGGTACCCAAAATATAGTCGCTCTGCTCTTGTTACAAATGAGTTGTGCACGTTTGAAAGATGGAAAAGGAGAGGGAATAGAAGGGAATAGAGGGAAAAGATGGGGAATAGGTCAGACATGTGATCTTGAAAACTTGAAAGGAGACGTCGTTCTAGTTTGGGAGAATAAGATAGGTTTTCTGAAGACTGTAGAGTATTTTCAATTTCCCCACATGACATTATTTCGTTCTTACAACGAAAATCGTAAAGTAATCAAAAAACATTAGGAAAACTGTTTTGTCGTGGTAACATGAAAACCAGGTATTTTAGTATTTACTTTTCATCGATAAAAAAGGTCTACCATAAACAAATTCTTTAAAACATGAAACGAGAAATGGACAAGACCGATTTTTACTCTGAAATTACATTTAATGTCGGTTGAAATAGAGTATCTGTTCAGACAAAAATGCCGCATTTAGTCAGCCAAAAAGGGAAACATCCAGGTGTTCTTACTGAGCGTAGTTGAAAGACAGATGCTTATCACTAATGATCGGCTTCTTTCAGACGCAGTTAAGCACCGACCCTAGAAATTTCGGGAAAAAGAAAGAAATAAAAAAAAAATATTTAGCGTTAGATTAATTTTTTTGATACGGATATTAATTTTTTTATGCTGAAAATATAATATACGAGTTAACAGCGTCCTATAGCTGTTTATGCTGAAAGTAGAATAACGAGATAACAGCCTCCTGTAGGAAGTTCAATCACTTTTACTAAAAAAGGAAGATAGGAAAGATAAAAAATTACGCCGACGCCTTTAAAAAATATTCCATTATTTTTTCGGCGATTTATTAGTTTCTGAATGAAATAAATCAATCTGTTTTGCTCTGCGACAGTGCGGAAGTTGTTCCTCTACTATATTTCCAAGGAAGTATAAAAGTCTCCCGCTGACCAACACTGCTCTTGTTCTGTTTGTCATCACATTTCACTCATAAGCTCTCGCCAGTGGACAAAATATTAATAAGTGCATTTAAGTCTTATTACAGCGAAGAAATATGTCTGAAGCATACAGTTAATGCTCTCTCCTTCATTCATTTTCATTTCAGAGAAATTTTGGAGGAAACATTCTTGAAAGCACAAATGGGGCAATATCTGCAAATGAATTCAAAGCAACACGATAGTACCCACTTAAACATGAATATTTGCAGAACGCGACCTTATGAATAAAGAGAATAATGGAATGCCCCTCATGTGTGAACTCTGCGATGTTGAAGACAATATCTCTGATTGATGTAAGAAATACATCTAGCTTACTCAAAATTCGCTCACCTACAATTGACACACGTTGCACATACATTCGCACAAAATGTTAATGATACAACAAATGGCTTTTCTGGTGAAATATCCGGTCAACAGTAGTGTACTTTGATAAAGCCATTGATATTTCACCGGTGTCTTAATTGCAGTAAAAGATATCATTTCGTGGAAAGAAACAAGAAAAAGCACTTCTGCTTACCTCTTCGTACGAAACTGAATAACGAACAACAAATTTCCAGCCTTCAAGCTGAAGTGAAGTGCACACGTGTGAAATTACGAAACTCAAGTTACACATTGGACACGAAGATTGCAACATGTGCGTAAGTCAAGAGTTCTGTGAGATCTAACAGTGATGGAGGTGCGTGTAGTTTTAGACGGTTTATAAAATCATGTTTTCACAAACCATTAGATGTTCTATTTGGCTGACTTAGATTGTTTTTTTGTAATAGTCTTTTCTTTGAATACCGATACGTAAATCTTGGGTGTAGTGTGTGTACTCTGTTCGAAGAAAGGAGACATGATGAATGCACTGAATATTCAGACGGGGTCTATGTTTGCTATTTCTGTGAATGAATTTAAAACTACTTCTTTGATTGTATTTATTCAGTATTTGTAGACTAAATTAAAACACGAAACTAATGAATTGATCGTATTTTTCTTGCCCCTTCCTGAAGTATTTTTTCCGCACTCTCTTCAAAATGTGAAATATCCCAACTTGTTGTAAATATTTTATTAGCCATTTGCTAGCCATGCTTTTTAAAAAAATAAATGATACACAATATACTGGGAAATTATATGCAGGAATACTGTTCCGTTTCAATAAAAATTCAATGGTAATGGAAAGAAAATGAAAATGATATTTCATATTTATCTTCTTCCCTTTATAATATATTTTACGTTTATTATTTATTGCTGCAGAAAATATTCTGTTGAAATTCGGAATATAAATGAAGATACTGTGCAGTTTAACCTGGAACTCGTGTTCACGTGATCTGTGGGAGAAAAGAAATGCATTCTCCTGTAGCCATGTATGGAATATGGCGCTATTGTAGTCGACTAAGTCCCGCCCTGCATGAGTTGCTGTCTTGAAGGCCAAGAACTGTGAAAGAGACACGCTCCTTATCGTCGATCAGCCATCGGACGCGTCATCGGGTCTTACGAAAGTGGTATGAAATGAAAAAGACCAATTATTCGCCACACTATTATTCAATGACGTGCTGGTGAAAAAAGTTCCATTGTATCCTTCAATTATGTTGAGTAACTAGCAAATAAGGGAAGATAATAATTAAAACGGAAAAGTTTCCTATTACTGAATGTATTCACCCACGTACTATTACATAGTTTTTCTGTTTCTTTTGTAGATTTGTCTCCTGATTAAAACAAAGAAACTCACGGAATAAAGTACAATCGTCTTCGATTTCAATCAGAATCTAACATTTTTTTCTTCAAACTTGCATACAATGCTGAGAACATTCCGATTACTAACAATTCTAAATTGAGGTCGTTATTTAAAATAAGTTTCCTGTAGAAATGATATCAAGACCAAACTTTTTCATTAATTTACCAAGCGTTTCTCCAACTAATGTTCCTCCAATCAGTGATAAAACCCTACAACTGGGCAGTGCGCTCCTAATCGGCAACTATTAAGGGAAAGCTATCGCATAACCCCCTAATTGAAAACGAAATTTAAGAGATGATAAGAATGAAAAAACAAATTGCTTCGTATGACGCACTGAGTGCGCAACTAAATGCGATTATTACATAATGCTTCTTGTCTTTTAATAATAAGCATATTTTCATGATAATTTAAACTACATCCACATTAGTGAAATGCATGTGGGAAAAGGGGCATAAATGGACTGACGTTAAATAATATGACTGGACCCGTTCCCACTAAAAATGAATTTTTATTTGTTTCTTATGTTTTTGATAAAACGTATAATCTGTTTGAAGTTCTAAAAAATGGTATTGCTAAACCAAAACCTTATCCGCATTTTGGTGCGTCTGATCAGTAATCAGTAGTAAAAGTAACGCAAAAATAATAGCAAACGCAATAATAATAGGCGCCATGTGGATTTCATTCTATTAAATTTAATGTCGAATTACAATCTTTAATTCAAGACTTGTAAATAAACTAAAAAAAATATTTTCAACGTGTGTTGATTACCGAGCTGATGAACAATTTGTGTGAAATACAATAAAATGCGAATTAGGTTTCTTGTCTGATCTCGTATTCACTTCTTCAAGACTCGGTGAGACAGGGCCGCTGGCTGCACCGCGTTGACAACCGGAGTGCGTGAGGAGAGGGGCGAAGCGGGGAGTTTCCCCTGGGCGCCGCCTGCCCGCAGCGCAGCGACGTGCGCGCGCGCGCTCCGGCGGCCACTTACGGAACCATTTGACGGCCCATTGGCGCCCGGCGCGCGTCCTGCGATGGGCCGTTTCGGCACCGCGACGACGACGACGACGACGACGGCGGCGGCGGCGACGGAGGCGGCGTCGCCGTCGAGTCCCGACCGCCGCCGCCGCCGCCGCCGCCGCCGCCGCCGCCTCGCTGGAGACCCCTCTCTCTCTCGCACCGAAGTTTTCCTCGCTGTTCGCGCGGTGGAGCAACTGACTTCGCATCCCCGACTTCGCGAGGCTCTGAGGCAGAGTAAGGAACGCACAGAGTTTTTTCGGATGCACTCGTTCAATGACAAATTACAGCTTTAATTGTCGTGTTTAATGTGTTGGTTAAATTATTTATCATTTACCTTTGAGCTCACCTTTGCTTACCACGAAACTTATTAATTTGTCACAATTATATATTATCTCATTTAATCTGATTTCCTTCGTGTCATATTGAACTAGTATAGCATTGCTTTCAATGCATGTCTTCAATTGTCATTCAATTTTTAGATTAAATATTGTATGCCTTCGCCTAATTAATTTTCTATTTTATTTTATCTCAATTCGCGAGCGATTCAAATAATATCATTTAACTGTCAATGTTCTTAATAATAAATATATTGATTCATTTTCAATCATAGGTTTTCATTTCAGCAACACTGTATGTAACATGACCCTGGTTGGTTTTGTATTTAAAACTAAAAGACGTCTTGCACAATACTGATGTGCTTCATTTTTATTCTAGCGACTGATTAAATCAGTGAGCAATTATCTTACGACCAAAAATTTGGTTAGTTGTTCTGCAAAGTATTTCTTGTTACTTGTGAATGGCAAATTGCCTCTTTCCATAAAATTTTTGCGCACTCGATATAGTGGTTTAAACAAAGAGACTCCCAAATATTTAATTTGAGCTGTATTATGAAAACTAGTTACACACGATACGTGAGTGTACAGTTCCCAAAATTACATTCGTCATTTCATCACTTCTTCTCATCTCCCTGTTTCCCTCTCAAATCTTCCTTCGTTCCACTCTCGGGCGTCGAGTGCGCGCCGATTTCCTTCCGCACCCCACCCCACCCCACCCTCCTCTCTCCGCCCTCGCACCCTGCGCCGCCAGTGCCGGCACCTCCACGCCCCGCCGCCACACATGGCTTTTTAATTAACAGGCGCGCGCGCTTAATGATGTCGGATTCGGCGCGGACAGCGCCGTGCCGCCCGCTAATTTATAAAATTGCGCCGCCGCCCTGGGCAGGCAGCGAACGGGGTCCCTCGGGACGCGACCTGCCAGCGCGCGCTGTCCGCCGCCGCCGCCGCCGCCGCGCGTGCTACTGCTTTTGTTTGCGTACGCACGTGATGGGACTCGCGTGAGGTTGTTTTCAATGTGCGTTTGGCAGGGATTGGGCCTCATTTGGCCCTGCTCAATTGTCTAATTCACGTAGGAGAATTGGAAGGACGCATGCAAATTGACGTCGAGAAAGTAAGCCAATCGAAATTAACGTCACATTTGCCCCGTTTTCTTCTATTATTCATATTTTTTTTTCTACACAACGTGAAGACGTGTAACTATCGCGTGCATAGAGTAGGTTACTTGCTTTAAAACAGTTACTTCGATTGCAAAATATTTGAATTTATTTCTGATATTCATTTCTCAATTTTGAATTAGAGAAGAACAAATCGGTAAAATAGCTAGCTCTTTCTAAAATACTTTAAAACGTTATTTCTGTGTATCTGTCTTGTCAGTCCCGTAAGTCTTAATTGCAAGAAAAAAGATGTCTTGTTTTATTAGAAGATTGAAAATGGATCATTTTCAAATTTCGTGCTGGGAAAAAAAGCATTCGCCTTATCTTTGTTCTATTCATTGCTTCGTAATTCAACACGTAATATATTTTGGGCAAAACCTTGCATAAATATGTTTTGTTCACTATAAGAAGCATATGATTGGGATTATTTAAATAAAAATGTAGCGCCGAAACAATATGCGAAGGGAATATTATATTTCATAAATTGATGAAATAAATTATGACTGACTTAAAAATATACAATGATAATGTTCTTCGAAAATTCTCAATTCTCTCATTAATGTCAACTCAGAACCTGAACCCTTCGCTCCTGTTCACCCACTGTTCTAGTCTCTTTCAGCCCGGTTTGTGTTGTGGTAATAAGTAAAGCGTTCATGAGAAAGCGCAGCTCACCTTACGTCCACTGTACGCCGCCGTCATCCACAGCACTCGTGCGCCAGATGGACGAGCGACCCGCGTACCCTTTCACATCTACAAGATCTTCCGTCGCTCCCCGCGCGCCCGGCTTATGTCACTACTTTACAAATCATCGCCGAAAACCGCCGTCCACGGCCTCCACACAATGCGAGTTACTACTGCCCCGGCGCGCGAGCTTAGTTTATCGGCCATTGTTGGTCCCCGTGCCCCGTCAGTAGCGGAGGGAGGGGAGCCAACCTGCTGGGGGTTACGCGGTGTGAAGTAATTTCTTGGAGTGTGTGCTCTCCTACTGAAAGGCAAGGTCGCAACTTATGGGACATTGTGTAGGCCTGTCATGTCCATGGGCACCCGATCCTCCTGACCAATTCCCATAAATAAATTAAAAAATATAAGTTAACACTTCTCGGATTCCTGAAATGGCATGTCCCTTATTCTAATACTACATTTTGGATTTCAATTCATTGACAATATAATCAACTTAATATTTTAAGAAACCTTGCTCTAAACACCAAATTTGGGAAGTTCGCTCGATACTCTTCCATTCTACTGTCCTACGTTTCGAAATTGTACATGAAATTACGGAAATGTGCGCGATTTTATGGCTTCTATTTTACTTTTTAAATATACTATCTTTCCTTACAATTCTATTTCTGTTGAAGTATTTTCGGAAATGTAATTCATAAAGAATCTTTCCCCCCCAGTAATTATCGATCGTTTTATTTCCTGGAACATTTTGAGAGGGATAAAAAAATGAATAAATACATGTACATTGAGTGTTAAAATCAATAATTAATAACGAAAATGTGTACAAAAGATACATCAACATTCATTGCATATCATTTTAAAGTATGAAGATAAAACGAAATAAAATATTAAATAAAAAGTAAATAAAATATTGAATAAATATGTTTAAAATTTATTAAACATCAAATAATTAAAATATAAAATCCTGGTTGATGCAGTAAAGAGTTATCACTAATTCGATTATTAACCGTAGGCTAAGATGTTAGTGTCTCAACGTTCAGATTTGTACGCCTATTTCCCGTGGGCGTGGATTGGCACCACAGTCTCCCAGTAACCAGCAATGCGTGCCCTCCTCCCTTGCAAATCTGGCCCAGCCCTCTTCTCACTCAGTACTTCCTGCCCCGCGCACGGGCGTTGCACCTCGCACCTCCCGTTTGATTTACTCCTTCGCCGCAACCGACACGACCAACACCACCGCGGCGGCGGAGGCGGAGGCGGCGACGGTGGCGCCGCGTATCGGTGTGTCTCCGTCATTAACACGCTCTCTTAGATAGGCGTTCCGCCGCCGTTGCCGCCAGCGCCGTTGCCGGGGGCGCTCGGGCGTCACTCCGCTGATGAACGGTTATTGCGCGGGCTCCCCTAACTCATACGGTTTTGTCACGACATGTACATTTTTAAAATTAATGTTGTCACAGAATAAGCTGCGGCGGGGCTCGGGACCGCGCGCCACCCCCGCGCTCCCTCGTGGGCCCGCGAGATACGACGGGCAAAGTGTTTTTATTTTGTTTGTCTTTTTTTTAACAGGCCAACGCCCGCTTACCCTCCAACCCCGAAAGTCCTGCTTTTGCCATTGGTGTGTGAAATTCGTTTTTAAAGATGACTAGAAAGATGGTAAAATATGAGCACGGTACGGAACGTTTGCCCTTACAACCCTTGGTTTGTCAGGGTTTTCGATAGTCCCTAGGCTACTACGAGCGATCGTATGACGAGACGGAATTCCTTGCAGGGATTCGCAGCCATCCGAGGTTCACGTGAGGAGCAGTCGTTCGTGCCCAGTCACACTCCGCGTGATGAGATGCAGGGTGTGCGCGATGGGAGTTCAACGTGTTGGCATGAAACGAAACTTACATACAGGATTAGTATAATTCGCTCTGAAATTGGCGAGGACTTCTCATGAATACATTAATGAAAATGACCGCCAGATAAGACGCCGTTTTATAGAGTGAAAACACAGAGCTATTCATTTCTTCTAAATGTAAAGTATCACGATCACATGTAACAGTCACGACGCGAAATTTTAAGTGCATGAATATAGCATTCATTCACTTTGTTTGTGATTTTAGTCAGATTCTTGTGAATTTATTAATTAAAAATGAAAACCATTACTTTTATCCATTTATAATCTCTACCTTTATAATTGAAAAAGTACACATGGAAGATAGATTTATTTTCTTCTTGTAGTCATTCCAACCCTTTATTTGAAACCCATTTTAATATTTTATACAGTTCTTCAATTCTTCTCCAATTATACATATTTTCTAAAACCCGATAAAAAACGTGAGTTGTTGCTTTCTGTACATTGTCATAAGCACGAGAAGTTATTTTTTTTCTTAAAAAGCTTTAATGTTATAAAGTAATATTACCTTATCACGTAAACGTGAATATGTGCAGTTATAGTTTACTCATGTTTTTCGTCATTCCAATTGTTACTTGTAAAACGGTATAATTGATGCATTTCATGAATCGTTTTAAATCGTCCAGACACATCAAATGCCTATATCTATTGGAAAACTCATAATTCCAATCCGCGCGTCGGAGACACATCCTCAGTTTCCGGGGCCGGCGAGGAGACCAAAGAATGCGCGAGTGCACTTCCCTCGCAAGTGGGCGGGATCCTCGGCGGCAGCGGCGGGGGCGGCGGCGCGCTTCGGATAAAGAGCGGACGCGGGAAGGGCCCCCGCTCGCTTTTAGGGCGTCATAACTTACACCGATAGCGAACAACATAGTTTAGTAAATGAGCCATTTTCTACTTATCTCCCTGTTGAGATTTCTGCCGGGCCCGGCCTGGCCCGGCCCGCCCGCCCCCGCCCAACTTCGCCCCTCCTTCCTCCTCGCGAAGAGCATCTTCTTCTCGTACTTACTTCTGTGCCCCCGCCCCCGCCCCCGTCGGCTGCTCCTTGTTGGAAGGGAAGTTGGGGAAGAAACGTGTCTCCAGGCCTGCAGGTCGCGGCATTTGAATTTTAAGCTGTGCACTTCATAAGGTTTCCTCTTTGTCGCTGCCCGTGGAACAATGCAAAAGAGCGTTGTGGTTGTTGAGGTGTGTACTCCACGTTACAAGAAACCAGTGATAAAGTCAGTTACCATATGCCACATTTTAAACGTATTCAAAAACAGTATTTGTAATTTATGACCAACAGATTTAATACTTCTTAATTGATTCTCAAAACAACTAATAAACAAAGAAATGTCACAAACATCACAAAAAAAGTAATCCGTAATATCTTCTTAAACAATACGTCTTAATTTGAAGACATCTAATATTTCGACCTGAAGTTCGTATTCGAATTAATTTAAATTTACAAATTCCCACTATTATTGGGGATTCCTAAATTAACGCCTATAAACCAGCTAACGGACTGTTTCGGCGGCGCTGAGATAGCGAAAGGCTTTCGAATGTGGAAGCAGAATGCTGAGAATGCAATGCTCTGATGATGGGAATGCAATTCATGCGAATCCAAAGTGCATTAATAGATTGATTGAGAGGGAAAAAAATAATTTGGCTGGTTTGATTGATTGTTAGTGATTTTGGGTGTCAGCTGTTAAGGTCATTAGTCCCGTAATTGTTGCGTATGTTTGTTCCTCGGGAGGTGGTCACAAGAGATATAAGCCTCCCTTCCTCGTCTATGCTCATTAGTAAGGCACATATCATCATCCAGGATGCAGTAACTTTTTCTTTCGCAATAATAGCTATCAATGTGTTGATAAAAGCATTAAGATTTAAAGTCTATGTCTTAAGTATTTACACGTAATTTTAGTATTTCATTTTATATGTTTGAAGTTGAATATTTATGCAGCATTTAGGCACTTGAAGACATTCTTGATTACATCGATTATATTTCTGTTGAAAGTGCTTGGTTTTCCTATTTAAAATCTTGAAACTTGAGGCTTCCTCGTAATTAAATTCTTTCGCTCATGAACAGGAAATCACATAAAGGCTTTGGCTGCTATCCGACGCTGTCTTCCGGTTGAGAATATGCATTCTGTTTCTATATATAAAGAGCTGCAATATGAATCTTTTATTTAAGAGAATTCCAATTCGCCCGGTGACTCGGAAGATCAGGTTTATGTAGGAGGCCCTATGCAGAGATCCTGAGCGAAAAATTTAAGAAGGACTGTTAAGGTTCTAAAATTCTGATCCAAATCACCCTTGTACCAAATTTTCAAAATATTACCTGATATGAAAGGTTGGTGCATCATTTACAAAAGAAGGATCCCCTTTCTTCATGTTCAGTGAATTATTTCTGAAGTTTTGAACCATCCGTCTCCTGTATCTATACATTAGAACTATTGCATATATACGTTACATGGAAATGCTCTTTTACTTCTCGCCTTACTTACATAGAAACTGCATTACGAATCTTTGAATATGAGTAGTTGGTGTTAATTCACGTTGGTCATGGGGTTTTGTGTTTCTCTGATATTACAATACTATAGACAAGAACGCAAAGTTCACGGAGCTTAGAGAGAATATCATTGCAAGAAGGACACATGGCAGTGGGAACACCTAAAATAGTGCTTTCGCAATGCAAATACCATTTAATAATTTAATTAAGTGAATACTATTAATATTCTCGTTTGACAATTTTAAGACTATACTGAAATAAAATAAAAACAATCTGTAATTTCATGTTACAAAATATATTATTGAATATAGACTACTTCAAATAGAAAATAAATTATTAAAATTTTGCCTGTTAAATACGAAACTTTTTCTTTTTTCTTAATTTCCGAGTCGTATGATTAATTTTCGCTATTCCGGTGTTGACTGTATATACTCTTTATTCCCGGACGAGTAGCTTAACCTGGGCGAAACCTGAGTGTCGTATTTCAACTGCCGACGTTTCCTGGGACGGAACAACCCTTCGCGATTTTCCAGCTCGTGTCCGCCACACGCTATCATTCTCCCCGGCGACTGCGTCCCGCCCTCTCGCCCTCGCCGCGAGCACCCTCTCCGCCCCGCCCCCTCCCGCCCCCGCGCCCGGCCCGCCTCCGCCCGGCCTCCGCGCCCTGCTGCGCCCCGCCTGGCGCCTCGTCAGCCCAGCTCCGCCCCGCCTCCGCCCGGGCCTCCGCGCCTCGCCCTGGCCCCTCGCCCGCCCTCGCCCCTCGCCCCCTCGCCGCCTGCCGCCCTCCCGCTCGCCTTCCCGCGCCCTCGACCCCGCGCCCGCCCGCCCTCCGCCCGCCCCTCTCGCCCGCCCGGCCCGCCTCCGCCACCTGCGCTCCGCGCTGCGCGCCCCGCCTGGCGCTCGCTCAGCCTAGCCCTCCCGCGCTCCGGCCGGGCTCGGCGCTCGCCCTGGCCGCCTCGCCCGCCTCGCCCGTCCTGCCTTCCCGTCCCGTCTCGCCCCCGCCGCCCCGCCCGCCCCCCCCCACCCTCGCGCCTCACCGCCCGCCCGGCCCGCCTCCCGCCCTGCTGCGCCCCGCCCTGGCGCCTCGCTCAGCACAGCCCTCCGCCCCGCCTCCGCCCCGGGCCTCCGCCCTGCCCTGGCCCCCTCGCCCCGCCCTGCCTCTCCCGCTCCGTTGCCTTGCCCTCCCGCCCGCACCTCAGCTGTCTCTTCCCGCATCGCCCGCACATTCCGCCCCGCCTCGCCCCCTGGCTCGCGCCCTCGCCTGCCCGCCCGCCTCGGCGCGGCACCTCTTCCGTACCACTCGACGCGGCCGATGACGAATGGCGCCCGGCAAGTGCCTTCTCGCCCCGCGGCGCGCGCCGCCTCGCGCCCCCACCGCCCCCACGCGCTGCGCGCGATGCTACAGACTCTGCCGACCAATTAAGCGCCGGGAGATCGGGCGCCGTGCGCCGGCCGACGGCCTGGCCCGCGACAGCGTCGACCTTTCCGACGCCGGCTCCGACGTCTGCGACCGCTCGTGGTAAACGAAGCCAATTAGGGGTAATTAGCGGAGAAAATGTTTTCAGAACAGGTAGTAGCACGAGGATGTATTGATCTGGTGAGTTAACCGTAGTCAGAGCAATGAAATACTGCGTAAGTAAAACATAAAGCATGGCGCTGTGTTTGTGCGTGAGATGTCGGCTCCCCTCCTTCGGGGGGTCGCCGGCGCCAAGTCGCTGCCGCCTTCCTAGGCTTACACCCCCGCGGGCTTTCACCCGCTGCAAGCCCGCCTCGACTGACCTTGCTGCGTTAAAGGTGACCTCTGAGCGTTTGAAAGGGCGTAAAGACGCTGGTGGAACATATTTCATTATAAAAACTATGTTGGTTTAAAAACTTTTTACGCATATCTAAAAATGGAAGTGGCTCAGTAACTGGAGCTTATTATATTTTTATTGGAATAATTGCTGTTCGGAATAAAAATTAAAGTTACATAAATTGGCACTATTGTCAATGAAATCGGATGGGATGTTTATGGAATGTTCATCAATCTACAATTGTAAGAAGTGTTCTGAACCTGTCCTTAAGCAGTCCCATGCTGAAAAATTTGGACGTTATGTCTACTTACTGCCCTGAAGGCGACAAGTAATAATGAAAAAATACAAAAAAACACGAAATTCTCATAAAATATATTGCATATATACATCACCAGCCCTGAAACATACTGCTCAGATTCTGAATCGAGATACACAAATTCCAATAGACTGTGCGTTGGAATGCTTAAGCACAGAATGAATTGCCGATAAAGCGGGAAACTGGAGCATTCAGGGCGGCGGGTTGGGATGGGCACTTGAAGAGGGAGAGAGAGAAGGGGGGTACATTTTACAACGAGGCCCTTTCTCTCTCACCTCGCAACGACGTTGGTTCTTCTGCTGCCCTTGCGACTGCCCACTCCCTTTTTCATTCCGGTGCACGAAATGATAATGGGGGCACCTGCACCGAAAGCGGAATCATTAGGGCGAAAACAGAAAGAATTTTACAATGTGACAGAAAAGGTTAGAGGGGGAATTTATGGCGGTGCATGAAATCGGTAATGAATATGCCGATGACGAAGGCCGGCTCGCCAATGAAGATATATGACGAGAGCCCTATGGCAAGGGGGGGGGCAAGAGGCGCTAGGGGAGTGGGTGGGACCGCCGCGCTGCCAAGCGGGAATCGAACCTGCGATCGTCCTGAAGGGACGCACGTACGGATGGGTGGGTGGCGGGGGATTTTCCTTCCAATCAGGATAACGGAGAACAATCGAGGAGGAGAGCTCAATAGACCTGTCTGTGTTCGTGTCGTTCATCACAAACATCGATATTTTATCGATGCGCTGAGTCTGGATAAACGAGGGGAGAGACAATGTTATGAACGTGGTTTTGAACATGGCATTCCTGTGTATTTTGTGGACTATGTTGCTAGATATAAAGTGTTCTATGATCTTAAATATGCTATTTAATTTGATACTGATAAAAATTATATGTGAAAATTTATTATTTCCTTCCGAAAATGAAACAAGATTTTGTCCAGTAAGCATTATTATTGAGGAATGCTCATAATCCTTGATTACTCATATAAATTCAAAAATGTATCAATCAAATAGAACTTCATGGTACACAGACTTAATATTCTTGTAATTAATTCATAAACAGATTTAAATAAATTTATTCTTACAAATATTGTTATTAATTAAATTATATTCTAATGAAGAAAAAAAGTTTCAATGGAATTTACCACAAATTTGACACGAATCTCAAATGGTATTTCAGGAAATGCATTGCACTTATAAATCATTGACGTATTGGTTTTATAACTTTATTTATACAATTAAAACGGTTTGAATACTAAAAAAAAGAAGCGTGAAGAATTTGCACCACACACCTGTGTCCAGGAAATGGAGCCGCCCAGGAGCGTTCTAATCCTTATTTATGCGACGGGTACAAGTAACCTTTGGGCATAGACCGCTGAGGCATATGCGTTTGGAGCTAGCGGCATCGGACTACGTGAGAAATATGCAGTGATAAAGACATCCTTACAGTTACCTCTCTGTTTACGGGAAGCGCGACAAGAGTACAAGTCTCTTTAATTGATGTTTTATCTAAATTCATATTTCATTCATAATAAGATACACTGTAAACATATGATTTAGTGTATTTTACGTATGTATGATTGATAATGTTATGATAAGAATATATTCCTTCCCTTGGAATCATTTTTTTTAATATATTTTTTTAATTGATAGAAACTTTATTTGTCTGACTTGATATACCATATCTATTACTTCTTCCAATTTTATTATTTGGTAAATATGTCTCCTTGATATATAATATTACTATAATGCCATTGCGACAACGGTAATAATCCTTTAATATGATTTATCACCATCATGATATTTCACGCTATTAAATGGAAGGTAGGAAATAATAATAGTTTATTTAATACAAATGTAACAAGATTTGATTTTTGTAGTATATACTTCACAGGTACAATATATTATTTAAGTATATTTTCCGCAACTAACGAGGAGTTGTTTAAAGCGCCATGCAGATCTCTTTTAGGCCGCCAGCAGATGCGATGTGTGGAGGAAGAAACACAAGCGCCCGTCCGAGACCTACTCCACTCTCGCCCGCGTTGCTCTCGTCTGGCTGTTGTGGGCTCGTTTGAAACCAATCGCGTCCGGGTGGTGGTGGGGGGGGTGCTATCGGAACGGGGTTAGTGAGCGAAGGTCGTAAACTCGCACCGCTACGACGCCGCAGTCGACGCTGAAGATCGTAAAATCGGCATCCGGGCTCTCCTCCTCCTACTCCGCCGCCGTGTGCATTCTTGTTGCCTGAGCCACAAATTGTTTCGGTGGCTGCAGAGCAAGTCGTTTTCGCCGTCGTTCTTGCCGCCACCACCACCGCCGCGCCGCCCTTCCTATCGCCATTTGCCTCTTTCTTCTCTCCGATTCCCTCGTCTCTATTTCCACCACCTACGTACCTTTTGTTCATTCTGATATCTGCTTCGGCTTTTCATTAGGTTTGGAAACTTATTGCACCCCTCAAACATTTCGGTCCAATTCCTTAAGGACGTAAAATACTTGTTTTATCCCCACTGAAGTATATACTCATTTCCGGTACTCAATATTTGGACATCTTCATCTCTTTAATTTCTAGGGTGTTTTTCGCATCATGACTGAGTGTGTCATTCTGAGTAATTCGATGAAACGCTGCCCGTCTCATCCGGAGCGCAGATATTAGCAACCTGCAATCTCCGCCCGTCCAGTCGCTGGCAGTGCCGTCTCCACCGGCCGCTTCCTTCGCCGCCAGCGGAGCGGTGCGGCGCGGCGCGTGAGAGCGAGCGAGACGCACCGAGGCGAGAGTGAGAGCGAGCGAGAGCGAGCGGCGCGCCGCCGCTGGGGCTCTGAACGGCGGCTCAATACCCCATAACCCGCGCGGAGTGCTCAGTAAAACTGCAATATCCTCTACCGCCCCCCCTTCCCCGCCCACGCCCACGCCAGCGCCCTCGCCCGCGTTCTCTCGCAGTCTCTCTCTCTCTCTCTCGACAACGTTGCGTGGAGTGGCCGACCACGTGGAGCGGCTGCGCGGCCGGCCCCTGTGCACGTGTTGGGCCCGGCCTGGCTCTGCCCAGCACGTGTTGGGCAGTGCCAGGGTAGTGCTTTGCGACATGGGGCTCTTTACTTCTCAGAAAGTCATTAGAAATGTTCATCCCTTTTACTAGCACTTTTGGAACAAATTGTTATGCTTTATATTTTACTACCTTCAAGTTAAATTGAAAATCCATGGCACATTACTAAACATAATTTTCATGCATAATCTTGTATTCCTAATTTATTTTTAAAATTACAATTTTCTGTTATATTGCTTTCTATTTGGTTAATTGTTATTTCACTACCAGTATTATTTTGAATATATTTTTTAATCATAACTTAATTTTTGTTTATTGTACTTCAGTAGGGCTGCAGGAGTTATCTTCACAAAAGAAAATGAGAAGATAGTTTCATAGGCGAACAGAGCCTAAAACAAGATAGGGAGACTACATTTCTGGGTCCTTGTAGATCACTCTAGGCCTCTTTTCTATTAAACCTATTAATTTACATATGACATAGGACAGGGATTTTTTTACTACGAAATAATAAAACGTCCTACGAGGTGAATGGAATAATAACTTTCATGATATAATCGAGTATATTCATTAATTGTTTCATGGATTGTGTGGAAGATTTACAGATGATTGGAGAACGCCTTCTCTCTTATGTAGGTAAAAAAAGAGGAAAATAAGGAATTGATATTATTTATGCCATTCGTCATGGGACCCCTTTCGTAATTTTCAATGGGACCACGGTTCCGCTGTCCTTCATCTGTGCGCAAGCCTGTTCATAACACATAAAAGCAAAGCACTTTTGATAACGACTGATCCGCTCTGAGAAAACATATTCAGAAGTCGACAGTCAGAAATAAATTGTGGCCTTTAAAAAGAAAGATATTCTTCCAAAGCAGCTCTTGACGTAGAAGGCATGTGCCAAATTACATGTCTGTTAGCAATACAATTTTCGAAAATTAGTACGTTGTCACCGAGCTGTATCCTGACAAACCACCTTTTTTAAAAGACATTCAAGAAACCACGAAGTATGTAATTATGTAATAAATAATTCTTCATGGTCTATTGAAATGCAATTTTATTGAGGTTCTAGACATTGCTGGACAATAAACTACTGTATCTGATGCTTACAATTCATTTGCGACTGTAGAAGTAAAAATGTTGTATGAGCTGCACATCTTCGTTTGCCAGTGTGTGTTTTCAAGCATTGTAGAATACCCAGACAGCCCAGATGCGCATCGCAAAGAATTAACCGACCCCACACACCCATCCATCTGTCTCCTGAATGTCAGAACGGAATGCAACGTCGGAGGCGACGCTAGCGCGGCGGACGGTCGCCGACAGAGGCGAGTGCGAATTAAGTCGAGTGCGCGGTTGATATCTCAATTCGAGCGCTGGCGTCCGCGAGTGCTTCCCATTTCTCTCGTTGTCGCTCGCGTCCCGCAACGCGCGCGCTCTTTCGGGCGCGATGCGCGTATAATTGGGCCGTTTACACGGCCGTAACCCGTCGTAAACAATTGCCCCATTAGCATGGCCTCTGCGCGGGCGAGCCCCC
>BOPP01000005.1:12352704-12371138 GCA_017312745.1 Gryllus bimaculatus | reverse complement strand
CGCCCCCGTCGCCGCTTCCGCCGCTCCGAGTGGGACTTCTTCGGCGGCGAACGTCTTTGACCTTGGCGGCCGCCGCGGCCACGAAGCACGCGTCGAATGACGCGCGTGATTTACAGGCCCTCCGATGGCCTACAAGCGCGATGTTTCATATTACGAACATTCGGCGGCCTGACAGAGGGCGTGGGCGCGTCTCGCGGGCCGGTGGAGACGGCGAGGGCGAGCGACTGCGCCACATCGGCGGCGGGCTCTGCCAACGAGGCGAGGGTGGCATTGAAGCCGAAAAGTTAGGACTACGTCCATTAGCGGACTCATTCGCAATGCGTTCGCATACACATAACACGTAAGACGTTAACTTACAAGCTTGCAAGCTTCAAGTTTCTGTGCTTATGCTTAATTAAGGCATAAGAAATGAACCAATCACAGTACGTTAACTCAAAATTGAGAATCGAAGTCGATAGATGAACTAACGCCATATGGGGCATGGGCATAGTCGATACCTCAAAATCGATTCTCGAATTCAACCAATAGTACACTAGAATGCCTCACAACCCATAGAAACTCTTATTTTGCTTGCGTTTATGTTAGACATTGTGAATACTTCAGTCTATCACTTATGTTAATGTTTACGTTTATGCCTTATGCTTATATTTACATTTGCATTGTGAATGGGCCTTAAGGCGACTTAAAAGCGATCTAATTGAGCACGAATGAGCCATGAAAAGACTGACCAGTCTGAGCCATGAAAATGACTGACTAACCAGTTGATTCCCCTCCCGCATGTTGTATCAGCATTTTCTCCTTGCCCTAGTTCGATTCCCCTCCCGCTGCAATCCCATCCACATCTGAGCAAGCCACTCCTCGTATCATGCGCTTTCATTTCCTTCCTGTTCAGGCGAGCACACCCTACCTCACATCTCCGCTTGTTAACGAGGATGTCTTCGCGGGGTTAGATGCCAGATCCAGGCTTGGCCAGTTGATGACGCCACTAACATGTTTACTAAGCAGAAATATGTAAAGTCGTTGAATCAGATAATGGGCTGTATTCTTGCTACACATCCCGACATGACCCGTAGAGTTTATACTCGGTATGATAATGAATCGTCAAAGTTTCCTGGCCGTTCTTTACCGACCCAGATAGTTTTCTTAACTCGCCTGCAGGGCCTACAATGTTCCCAAAGCGTGGCTGTGGAATTTTCCCATCATTTCCATGAAGCAACCTCTGGGCGAGCATGCAAATTCCCCCGAAGCGCTTGCACACGCTGCGGCCAGGGGCGTCCTTGAGCGGCCGCTGCCGAGAGTACATCACGCGCCGTCACTGCCCCGCGGCGCCGTAATGAGCGGATTTGTCGCGGCTCATTGGCGGACGCATCCGTCTTTCCGGAGGAGCACGCACTAAGTACTCCTTCGCACGAACGGCCCAGAGCGAGGGCAGATGTGCAGGCGTATCAGGAAACTCTCTCCCAGGACTACGTCGGGATGCAAATTAAAAAAAGCAAACTAATTGTAGATATATCCTTCGTAAATATCTACTTGTGGAGCTTTGTTGAAAACATACATATTTATTTATTTTAATCAAAGTACTGAAATGTACGCTTTAACTTTCCTTTTACTGTTTCAAAATTAGATCTGCTGTAAATATTTTAATGCCATTTTTGTGTCACAGATTTGTAGCCATTATTTCGGGCGAGAGAGGGGGGAAACCCCACTAGCTCCCCTTCCCTTGTGCGCCAATATTTAAGGCAAAACATTTTTTTAATGACAAAATTCTCTAAAAAAAACAAAACATATTGAACAACGAAAATGATATAACATTGTCATCAAGCTACTTTGGAAGAGGTTTAATCTTCTACGTTTGAATGTGTGATTTGAAATAATGTATTAAGTGTTAGTGTTGTGACTGACAATTTAATGAACAATTTTACTACATATTTTATTATTATTATTCTTATTATTATTATTATTATTATTATTATTATTATTGTTATTATTACTATTGTTATTATTACTATTACTATTATTATAACAATTGCAAACTTAATTATAAAGACAACTGTCTTATAGTGAAGGTGGTGAAATTTAACATGTTTTGCGAGAATTAAATGAGAGAGCATATGCACCCTCCGTGTCGGAATGACAGGTTGCAGCTTGCCGCGTCGACCCCCGCCTGCCGCCGTCTGGAGGCCGCGCCTCCTCGCGCGGCCGCCGTGGCGAAGCAGCTGTTGCGTGCTTCGCGTACGCCGCTGCGCGGTTCGTGCGTCACCGTTCTCCCAAACTACCAGTTGCGCGCTTCGCTACCCTTTTCCACAAACCCCCCGCCCGCGCTTCCCGCCCGCGCCCCCGCCCCCGCCCCCGCCGCGCCACGCTCACGACTCCGCCAGCGCCCCAGCCAATGCCCCCGCCCCGACTCCCGCCAGCGCCCCTGCCAGCGCCCCTGCCAGCGCCCCCGCCAGCGCACCCGCCAAGCGCCCCCGCCAGCGCACCCCGCCAGCGCCCCTCCGCCAGCGCCCCCCGCCCCAGCGCACCCCGCCACGCCCCCGCCAGCGCCCCCCGCCAGGCGCCCCGGCCAGCGCCCCCGCCAATGCCCCGCCAATGCCCCGCCAATAGCCCCCGCCAATGCCCCCGCCAATTGCCCCGCCAATGCCCCCGCCTATCTCCCCCCGCCAATGCCCCCGCCAATGCCCCCGCCAATGCCCCCGCCAGCGCCCCCGCCTCAATGCTCCCCGCAATTGCCCCCGCCAGCGCCCCCCCAGCGCCCCCGCCAGCGCCCCCGCCAGCGCCCCCGCCAGCGCCCCCCGCCAGCGCCCCCGCCAGCGCCCCCGCCACCGCCCCCGCCAGCACCCGCCGCCCCGCCTCGCGCCCCCGCCGCGCCCCCGCCCGCGCCCCCGCCAGCGTCCCCGCCCGCACTCTCCTGCCACTGCCCCCGCCCGCGCCTTCGCCCACACGGGCTGCTCGGCCGCTCCCGTTAGGGATCGTCGTCGAGTTCGACGAGAGCCCTTATCGCCGCAAAGGATCCTGGGATCCACTCGATTCGCCCGCGTTCCCATGTGACGCACACGACCTCCCGCGCGCCCGTTCGGGAGCGCCCGCGGACTCGCCCGGGCTCGCGTCGGGCCTGCGCCCGCCCGCCGGCTACGGGGCGGCTCCCACGGGCCGATTGCGAGCGCCAGCCAAACAGTTACGACCTGTAAAAGCAGCGCCTCCAGGACGCGGAGAAGGTGTACCACTACTCTCACTTAATCGCCCGTAATCCTTGAATGGCGAGAAGAAAAGGGATGGCGGAAGAGAGCAATTCAAATGAAATGGAATTCAACTGCGAAACGTTATATTTACAAGAGTTCATTCTTAAATTAATATCGTTCAGACAATACAACAGACTCATTTTACATTTCTATATTCCGTCAACAAATTTAAACATTTTGACAAAGATCGGTTCCTTCTCGAACTTTATTTGAATCCGGCAGATATTTTGGACCAAGAAAAATATTTTCCTTACTTCTAGAGCACTCAGTTACGAAAAACGTTCTTAAACATTGGCTCTTTGTGAATGTCGTGTAAGAATTATATTTGAAATTCATTACTGTGGATTTTCATATTTAATATCCAAATCATTGGAGTAGAATAGCAATCTTGTACTGTATTTGACGTGTTTTATTTCGCATTCTACGAGAAAGTTCCTGCATCAAATAAATACAAAGTTATTTGTTTGGTGATCTTTCATTAGCACCGTGGACTTCTAGCCCCAGAATCATGACACTACCATGTCAGAGATTCTGTTAGGACAGATAAAACATTGTCGTTGTTCATTATGTTTCCCATGCAGCCAACGCCCGCGTGCCTGTTCCGGCATAGCGAAAGTGAACTACTGTAATCGGAAATTTACTGGACCGTGAAACAGGTAACTTGGTGTTGAAAATCATTCAATCAGACGGAAAGATTATCAGACGCTGAAACAAAATGCATTACTTCCAGTTTTTCCCGATAGACATCGATGACTTGAATTACGTTTTGTGATATATTACTTTACGAAAGTTGTTTTCTAATACAAGCACAAAGGTAATTTTTTTGTATTTTGATACTATTATAAAAAATCATTTTGTGGAATAGAAATTGAATAGATATGTTTTATAAAAATAGCTAAAATGCTAAGGGATTTCTGCCAGTTGATTTATTAGATATCCATCCAATTCTGTTCTTCATATTCTCAATGTACTTTTGAGAGTATTGTCTTGTTTCATAATATCTAGTACAAGGAGCGATAAAGAATAAATTTTCTTCTATTTCAACAGATCCAAATATTCCGTGATACTTCGTTTCTGCGGTTCAGCGGTTCATCTTTCATCGCAGTCACTATCACTTCTGTTTCCACTCATACTGATTTGTTTTTCAAATAAAACATGATTCTATTATAACTCTCAAATCTGCATCAGTACAATAGGTTATGGATCCAAATCTCAAGACCGGACAATTCTAGAAAGCCCCTGGCTCTGGACCATTTCTAAAACTGAACATTTTGATATGTTAGTTCACGTGATAGTTTCACATTTCATGTTACAACCATTGAGTGATTCAGGGACGGATACAGATAGGGGAAAGGACAATTACATTTGTCAACACTAAGTTCGTTATTCGCATTTTTAGAATGTAGAATTCTTGAAATGTCCTCGGTTTTAATGAGGATACTACTTGTTTGCCATGTGATGTATCCAATATGTGATATGTCGATGTGTGACGATAACTGGATTGAATAAATGGGGCTGATTTCCAAAAAAAAAAAGTTTGAATTTATGGGAGAGTCATGGACATGATTCCTCCCCTTGGATCCATAGGTGAACTGAAACATACATCTCCCGAAAGTTTAACTTCCGCTTCAGCGATGACGCTTGAAATATCAATTACTTGACATTCAACATGTCTATTTTTAACTTATCAGAAATAATATCCCAACAATAATTTTTGTGATCGCGCTATATATTATTTTTTAAATATTTCAGATATTGAAAGAAGTTAGCATTCACGATATACAATTAAGTGAGATTAAAAGCGTACATTCGAATCAACCACAATCATTGAAAACAAACCTGGACTAAAACTCCAAAATTCTTTTCGTAGGTGCAATGTTTCGCGAACGATTTTCCCCCTCGAGAATACCTTTTTTTCTTCCACGGTGACAAAGCCCTCCCCCGCACCGCCAGGTCGAACATTGTGTCACTCGACAAAAGCCGGGGCGCCGCACCCCCGACCGGTCCCATCCACGGGACTGTTTTAGCCAAGGCCGCGCTCGAGGCAACGTCCGATGGCTAAAACACACTGACCGAGCGGCCGCGCATGAATGAGCGCTGTAAATATTTTGCTACAATGAGCGCGGGTCATAAAGCGCAGGGCACGGCCGGTGGCCACCGCCGCAGCCGCCTGCCGGCCGACCTTGGGAGCGGGGGAGGCCGGCGGGAACGACCTTTTTATTCTTCTGCTTCTTCGTAAGGAAAAAAAGGACGAGCCGAAGAAAGCAGCGGGAAGAGGGCACCGCTGCGTGTGCGTCTAGGTGATGCAGTTTATGAGCCCGTTACCGTTACGTACTGTGTTGTGCACGCACGCACAGTGTGGGGTATACGAGTTGAATTTGAGGAGTCAAAAACTGAACACTTGGAGTTTAAAATGTTGCGACATTCCTGAGGCGTGTAGATGTAGGTAATCTTAGGTGGTAATAGAGCAGAAGTCGGTCATGAGATGGAAAAAATATTAATAGAATACCTGTTTTGTTTTGGTCCCAGATTGCTTATTATAGACTTATTATGCTTATTATACGAAGAAATGCAATCTGTATCATTCAGTTGCCAATTCGCGCCAATGGACTATGTTGACTTGGCAGCGCGTTAGGTAGGTCTGGTTTGGGAAGTCCGCGAAAAACCGGTTCTCATTCCTTTTACTGACTCACTCTCGATTTCCGTAAATTTACCTCTAAATGTGTAGGCGTCTGAACATTTCAGAAAAAAGGATTGTTTACGATCAAGGATTTGATTCTCCAATACGAGTGCAAGGCGCGATTGCGATCAAGGCGGAAAAGCTAGCAGTTATAGTAAGTTACCTCTTGTAACATGCAAATATTTAAACAGAATAATTTGATAATATAAATTAGTTAGGTATATAGTTTTTTTATAGTTGATTAAGATTAGAATAGGCATCTATTGTTGGTCCAAAGTGTGGGTGTGTAGGAGCGGGGGAGTGCCAATGAGGCATTCTCTAATTTGAATCCGCCTTTAAGTATGACGAGCTTATTACTGAATACCAATTTAGTGTAAGTGCTTATGTATGTTGAAGAAACATTTCTCCGAATATAATATGTAGAAAATTTCCTCTACTTTAACTTTCAATAGAAGTTTTAATTAAACTGAAATTCTTAATTCAAAGAATTGAGGTTCTCGAAATGCAGATAGTTTATCATTGAGTTCGTTGCTATTTCAAGGGTATTCATAAATGCTTTTTCATGTTTTCTTTTCTATTCTTTTTTTCCCTTTTTAACAACATCCAGGATGACTTTCTCAAGAAGTGGAACAGTCGTCTCAAGTGGCCACACGACTTCTCATTAGCCAGAAACATCGCAGACCACACAGACGTAAACAAGGGCCAATGCTTTATCCCTAGCCAAGGATTGCCAAGGGCGGTGGCGGTGGCGGCGGCGGCGGCGGCGGCTGTGGCGTTGGGGTTCTGCCCCCACCCGACGGGCACCCCGCAGCCAGCTGCACCGGGCCCCGGTGTGCTGGGAGGGGGCTGCAAGGGCCCGCGCGCCCCCTCTGACCCCCCGCTTCCACAAGCCCTAGACGCGTCCGCCATGTCTCCGCCATAGCTAGCCCGCCGCGGCGGTAGTGGCGGCGGCGGCGGTGGCGGCGTAGGAACAGTGGTATATTTTTCATCGTGTTCGCGGCGTCTGTCTGTCGGTGTGCCCGCTCTTTTGTTTTTGTGCGTGTTATAAATGGCGGCGGTGGGCGGCCGCGAAGGCTTGGAATGTCCGGTGCGCTTCGGACGGTGGTTTTGGAGCGGTTGTGTTGCTTCTCTTGTGGCTGTGTTCGTTCTACGGAGACGACCGGCGTTTCGCTTGCCGCTTGTGTCCTGTGTCGCAGTTTTGAAAGCTACAGTGAAGAATCTAAGAGATTTCTGTGCCTTCCGCAAGTGTTTTGACACCTCCTGAGAAGAATCTGCAAAACTACGTTTTCTATTATTATTGTTTGCTTTTTTAATTTGCTTATTTTTCAGCTCAAGATGTTAATGACTTAATATTTTCATATTTCAGGCTTTAGAAAATGTACCTATGTTGTTGTGAAATTATTGCTTTCTCTATCCGTATATTTTTACGTACCCCAGGGGATGGTTTCTCTTGAGACTACTCGCCCCCACGGCGACACGAATAATTTGTAGGCTAATGGCGCAGCTCATGCAACATGGCCACCTCTGATTAATCTGATAATACTTTCCACGCGTAATTAAATAATTTACTCGGTGGGCCGGTTATTTAGCAGCTAATTTAATTTAATTCTGTGGTTCTCCAACACTCTGTGGTGACTGCGTGGGAAGAAGGCTGGTCCCGTTCCTCGTTGAGCAATTGCTTTTCTCCATCCTCTTCATCACAAGCAAACGTATGAGAGACCCTTCGACGAATGTGGTGGAACTACCACTGTATGTTGTTTCGTTCACTATCTGATACTTTAACTCATCTTTCTTTGATAGCAAATTTTGAGTAGTGTGAAGAATTATTAACAAAAAAAAATATGTTTGGTTTCCAAAATGTAATAGTTTAAAAATTTAAATGATTTTGTTATTTTTGTCTTTCAACGTAATATAAATTCATGTTAGCAGATTGAATGATTACAATTAAAATGATTGAATATGTTTTAAATATATGCCTATTCACTTGCAATTTTTAATATATATTCGTTTACATAATAACTACATCAACAAAATGTGTATTTTATCTTCTTGCATAATGATTATAAGGCTCGAGAATATTCGTTCTTCACATAAATTTTAAATTGTAAAGTATATTAGATTATTCAATACCAATCATTGATAATTTAATACTCATTCCTTTATGATGTCGTATTATTTATCGTTTTCATATTTGAAATGTTCCGAATAATACAATACTTCTATTTGTATATTGTATAAAGAAAATATTTTCTCTAAATTTTGAAGCTCTGTTTTAAGCAATTTTCTTTTTCGATTGATTAAATAAATATTAATTCAGAAACTAAAACTCAATTTTTTTATTTACTATGCATTTTAGTTAATTACTTTTTATTTAAATTCAGTACATCTTTACATTAATATTAATTTAAATATTTTATTTACCAAACGTAAATTTTTTTAATTTTCAGAGAAGAGCAAATTACTTAGAATATAATTTTCCATACTACTTACTAGACGTCAAGAAAATTATGTACATACGGATTAAACAAAAATGAAATATTTAAAATGTATGAAATTAAGAATAAAAATATCAAACGCTTGTGAATTTTGAAGCGCCCAGTAATAATAAAAAATAACTTTTTGGAATGTTTAGTCCCAAGTACTTCGGTTCGTTCAACTATCCAGCAGATGTGGCGGTGGCTGTGAATTCGGCAACGCTGTGTGTGGCCGCATCCAGGCGGCGCGCCCACGCGGCCCGGGCTCGAGTCCCGGTCAGGCCCACTCCGCCACCGCGTCCGAGCCGTTATTAACCGCCCCGTCGTCGCTCGGCGGCGGCGGCGGGTAGTGGCCGAGAGCCGCGCGTAAATCAATCGCAATGCCGTGAAGATCGATTTATTAAAGCAATAATTTATTTTTCAAGGTTAATTAAAAGGAGTACTACGCCTCGTTCGCTGCTCCGTTTCTTCAAAAAGTCCTGATAGTGATTTAGAGCCTGTTTGTCGAGGGCGCCTCCGGTGTGGGAAGCTCCGATTAGCCGCGCCGATAACCGACACGGCCTGCGGGCCGAGGCTGCGGAAGACCTCTGGAACGCGTTCTTAATCCTTTGCATCCCACTGGCTTCCCTCTCTCCACACTTCAGTTCGAAAATTATTCACGAATGATTTGTTCTGAAAAGTCTTTCACTTCATTTTTTAAAATTTATATGATTTATTTTTTCTATTGGTTGAATTCCTTTATGAATATATATATATATATATATATATATATATATAATATATTAATAATTTGAATTTAAAATGTATTTGTAAATGTTTTAGAATATTTTAGACCAGTCTCTGGGGAGTAGATTCATTATTTGCATTTGCTAGTAACAAAATAAACATGCTTCTTTTCTCCGATTTCAATTATGGGAAATAGTGGCTCATAATTCACATTTTAAATGTAATAAACCATGCTGGATATGTTTTATAACAAGTAACCAATTGATCATCTGAATTTACGCCTGAATTTTATAACAAGTAAAGTACAGTATTTATTTCCCTTTTGTAGGCGCACTATGTATTTTGTAAATAAGTTTTCCTAAGTAAATCTGTTTTAATTTAGGCCTATAATACTAATTAGAGAAACAGAAACCAAACGAACAGCAAGAAGTACATTGTAGGTTGAACTCATTTTCAAAGAAAAATATAATAGCAGAATTGATACCCTATAAACTCATTGTTCACGTATATAAAGAAAATGATTAATCTAATTCAAAAATAATTTTCATCCTTATAAAATACTAGGCCTGGCGAGAAACCATATTCTAATTTTATTCTTAGATTACCATTGGAAATAACCAAGCTATTTAAAGCTACAAATTGAAATTTATTGGCAGGGTTCATAGGCATATTTTTTTTACAGACTAGTTTAGTTATTAGTTTAAACATATAAGATATACTTACAGATTTATGACATTTCTGGAATCAATCAATTGCAATAGAAACAATCTTACTAGAGTCTCTGAATAAACTTACTAGAATTGTGTGACTACTCCGTTGACAATTGATTGCTTCAATGAATGATCATTGTATTTTAAACTTTAAAAGTGTAGTGGCCACAAAAACAAAAAAGTTCATTAGAATTGCCAAAAAATTGTAAGAATTGCCCAGAAAATCTTAAAATCTTCATTTTAATTCTTAGTACAACTAATTTTCTTCATAGTAAATAATGCGTGGATTAATGCATTTGGTGAAACTAAATTTAAGATGAATAATTTATTATCATGAGTTATACTATTTATTGTGTCGGGAAGTAACTATTTGTAATAAGAATTCGCGTAATATTGAGAAATTTCATTTATAATAATAATAATAATAATAATAATAATATAATAAAAATAATAAATAATAATAATTATAAATAATAATAATTATAATTAATAATAATAATTATAATTAATAATAATAATTATAATTAATAATAATAATTATAATTAATAATAATTATAATTAATAATTATAATTATACCTCCGTATTTAATTGATATAATGTGTATGAATGAATAGTACGACGGATGAATATTTCTGTATTTAACATTTTGGTTTTGATTTTTTTCTTCAAAATCATACGTGCACTAATAGGGGTTCTACGGAGAAATAAATACCCTCATGCTGGTAATTTCCTTTTCTCATTCGATTGAAAAGTACGTGATGCCTTCAGTCAGTTTCCATTCGCCCCTATCCGAGCGCAAGGGCATGCAGAAGCGAGGTTCGCAGTTGCCCACCGCGCGGTCGCCAGGTGTAGCGGTTCGCGTCCGGCCCTGGCGTAAGCCACGCGTCGCGGCGCCGGCGTCCGGCGCGATGAAGTCGCCGGAGCGGTGATGCATGGCGCAGGAAGCAAACGCGGGCGCGGTTCGCGCGCGTAAATCTCCCGGCGGGATGAAGCTCGCGCGCGCGCGGGGGGCCGCGACGCGGCGGGCGCCGGGCTGCGCGGCGGCGGCTGCGGCGGGCGCGCCAAGGCTGTTGACCCGCCGAGGCGCTGCGCCGTCGCCCAGCCCAGCGCTAACGGTCCGCGCCGCGCCGAGACGCGCCTCGGCTCTAGCGTCACCCCCCGCTTCGGGTTCTCGCTCTGGTTTTGGCCGAATTTTTAGGGGGTTCAGTAACACGTTTCACGAATTATAATTTAGATCGCTAGCGAGGGAGATACCTTCTAATAATTAAATATGGTAAATTCAAGCTGTTGTCTGGTATCAAAAATTTATTTTGCTTATGATCGTTTCGATCATCCTCAGAGCAAAAATTAGAATTATCGAAATAAAACTATATTAATACATGAATTATAAAACTCTAGGGGAACGTAAATACAAAATATTTTATAAACGTTTCATGTAGATACTTCAATGAAGGTGAATCAATACTTTATCAGTAATATGAGAATCCAAAACTAGGACCCAATAGATTTAGAAAATCGTTTCATGAAGCTACCTCAATGAAGGTGAGTTGTTATTCTATCAGTAGTGGGAGAATCATAACTTGGATCTAATATATTTTTTTACGGCTTATCGACTACAGTTGTGCACACATTTTTTTGTCTCTAGATTACCACACAACTTATTTGTACGTACAGATAAAATTAACAGCATTTATATATATTTCGTTATATTCTTCAATAAAAATTATAAAAATCTCATTCATGGAATTTAAATTCGCAAATAATATCAAATATTGTTTATTTTAATCTAATCTTTAAGATAACTTTCTCCAATATAAGTTTAATTTCCATATATTTATTTTACCCGTTTTCGAAACAGTTTTTCAATGATATTTCGTCTGTAGTATTAAACATGTGGTATTTTGTTTCATGTGATGCACTAAAATACAGTTCATTTTCACTTCTTACCTCTTCAAATTATACAGATATATAAATGTTGAAGACTTCTTTATTACTCATTAATCTCACAAGCAATTCTAATTTCCGGTATGTTTTTGAAACTAATTCTTGGATTAAGGGTATCATCTTGACTTTTATCTGACACTCACGGCAAGATCATTCATCTTGTAATGCAAAATTCCTTGATCCGGCTGCTTTTGGCAGCGGTCCAAATGCAAACAACATCCTAGGCGAAATGAGTGCCGGCCCGGCTCGCTATTCTCCGTGTTATCTCCATGTGGAGTTAATTCATCAGCCGCGCAGATATCTTTTTTTCCCAATGCACATGGTTTTAATTAACTCGTATGTAGTCCCACGAATTGTGTGCAGCAGAGGCCTTTCGATGCTTATCTGCGCCCCTCTCGCCCGAGCGGCGCGCGCTGGCGGGGCGCGAGGAGGCGGGGCGCGCCTCTGCAGCCACCGATCGTCTCGGGGGCGCCGCGCCGCGGTCCACCCACGGCACTCGGCAGGTGCGTGCGCTCGCGTGGCGTTGCGCACGCCCGCACGTCCCACGCGCGTCCGCCCGACGCGGCCGCAAGCAGCGGAGGCCGCACGCATGTCGGACGCGTCGTGTTCTCGTTCCGTTTGGGGCTTTCGTGGTTAAAACATAGGAGCTTCTTCTCAAACCCGCGAACTGAGATGTCTGTTTATTATTTCCGATTCCCCCAAATGGTTGGTACGCACTCAATGATAGTGTAGCATGTGTATTAATGACACAAGTATTGGAAAAAGAGGAAAGGTGAATAATTCGTGCCATCAGTGAAGCAGCAAAAAGTTTCACTCGATAATAAAATCTTTGTATTTCATTACTTCAACTGGCAAACACCAATATAGTTTTTTTCTTCAGTCGTTATGTTAAACTTTTATGGGTATATGTAGTAAAAAGCTGTCTAACATGAAAGATAAAAAATATCATCTATGGTCATTTATGAATGTGGCTTGTGTAAATTATAAAATAGGATTAAAAACAATATTTTCAATTTTTATTATCCATTTCTTAAGAGATTGTTGGTAGTGTACATTTTTATTATTCCAAAACCATTCAGAAAGAAATCGTCACATGTTCAAAAACTTCTTTAACGTACGTGAAGAAAAAATACGCTACATCCAGGTGCATGTTGTGAAAACTTGCAAATCTGACGCTCATGAGAAAGAATGGACCGTATTCCTGTTATTTCCATACAGGTTAATCATAACACTACTTCCCCAGTCATGTGTTCTCGAAGAGACGGAAATTTAAAGATGTTACAAGAGAATTTATATCCTCTGATTTGCCAGTCAAGAAATGGCGTCATAAAAATGATTGTATCACGAAATGAAACAAGTGCTGGGAAGAAAATCGGAACTATACTGGGTGAAAGCCGTTGCTGTCTTTCATACCAGTCTAAGAGCCATATAGCGTAGCTTCATTTCATGTTTATATGACGTGTGCGTGCTTGCACAATCGCAGATATTTAATGAACGAGTTTCCTTATTTAAAATAATTTTCATTTTTTTGCTGATTAACGCTTTTTACTATTTTTATTATTTCTTCTTTTGTCATCTTTTTCACAAGTTTTCGTTCTCGCGTAATTGAATTTGCTCACGCCCAACATAGATATTCTATTCTTCATTCCGTTTTTACGGACATAAGTTCTTTCAGCACCTGAACCGTCATTATCACAATCAATAATATCATCATCATGACTTTGCACTATACTACTATTGTAGTTACAAGGTTGCCAGTTCTTTATAAAAATATTATCTAGTGTCACCATTTTGAAAGCTAATACGAATACGTGATTATAGCTACAACCAATACTATTGCCACCACCATCACACTGACTCTTTATCGGCAATATCATTTGCACCACAGCCAGTCTAACCTCCACTGCTACTATTTCATCTGCTACTACCACCATCACCCTCATTACAATCACAATAACCTCCACTACTACCATAGCTTCCACTACTTCCCTCATCCCATTACTACCTCCATCTCTTTCCCTAACAGTACTCATTTTTAGTACAACTACTACTGTCATTACCACAACTACAAAGGAACGACACAATTATAGAGTTTCTAGTTCTTCTATTTCAACCTCCCCCCTCCCCCTACATGCACAACCTGGAGTTCTTCCAGTGAGCTGACCCTTCCGTGAGAATTGGGAATTGAGATGCTGGCCAGCGAACGAGAGTCCCCCGAAGGCGCACGTCGAGCGGGCATTATACTTGATAATTGCGATAGGGCGCGCGATAGCCGCGGAGCAGCTGGCGGAAGCGCGGGGCGGCACGCTTCCGGCCGGCCGGCCGGCTCGTATATCAATTTGTCCACGTCGCCGCCGCCGCCGCCGCCGCCGCCGCGCGACGCCGGTCCGCGTCGGCGTCGGCGTCGGCGTCGCCGGCGGTATCGCCGGGCGACGGGGCTCGAAGCGCGGGGCCGCAGGTGAGCGCAATTTGCCGCCGCCGATTCGCGGGCGATTGCGCGCGTTGCCGCTCCGGAAGAATACGTGCGCGACCTGCCTTCCGGCCGCCCCCATGCGCCCCAGCTGAGCGCGAGTTCGTATTACAGGTCTGCGTCGCGAGGAAACACGTGCGCTGCATGCAGAACGCACTTGCCGGGTTGTTGACAGCGTGTTACATTAAAAGGAAGCCTGTCCGGCCGTCTAATATTCGTATTTATGCGAAGAAATGTCGGTTTTTTTACAGACAGTCAACTGACGAACAACTTTGAGCTGACGTTTATGGTACTCCACTTCAATAATTATTCATATTGACTGTTTTTTGAATAGTAGAGTCAAAAACGTAGTTTATCATTTGGTCTCCTTACTTATTCCGCTGGTAAAACCAGGAATATTTCTTTTCTAATTGCAGTTGAATACATTTGTTTTTGCTAAAAGAGATATTATGAGATAAACATGTCTATATTTAGTTACTGGTATTTAATATGTATAATTTCTTGAGGAAACTTCTAATAACATAATATAATGATTGTAAATATATGAATACGTCTTCACAAGGATGTTTTATGCGTTGTGTAACAATATTCAATCGAAGCGTTCCCACGGGCCTCCCAGAAAACCTCTGGACTTTGCGGTTGGCGAAGTCTCCGAATTCTGGAGGAGGGTTGCCGCCCTCTGCAGCGAGGGGTTGCTCTGCCCTATTCGCCCTGCGCTGCCAATTAATTACGCCCTTTTAATTGCGGCGAGGGTGCGTTTAATTCCTCCACCTGGTTACACAGAGAGCGGCCGCCATTTCCATATGTACACAGGCACCGCCGCCGCCGCCGCGCACGCAGGAACCCACGGCAGCAGGTTACCGCGGGTAAACAGCGCCACCCCGCGACTTCTTGGTCGCCGCCTAGCCTCGCCTCGCTCCGCAGCCACCGCTGCGATGGAGCGATTTAGCAGAAAAATGCGTTTGTTACAGATCCTACCTCTCGCGAGAACACACCGGAGACCCTTACATTAAGTTCCATGTAGCAATCCAGGTTTTATATTTTCACAAAACACTTCCAGTATTTTATCCAGTATTTACTGTTTTGAAAAATAACGAAGAATGGAATATCGAACTGTTATATAAATGGTATTACTTACCTCTATTAATGACAGCAGTATTAAAGTTTAATTACTTAAGGTATATTATTACAGAAACATTACTTACCTTTTGGTCGTGTATATTCTAAAATAAATACAAATAGATTAGGAATTATGTTTGAATACGTAAAAGTTTTAGAAATTTATGCAATAATTTATTTACAGAAGAAATATTGGCAGTATTTCTTAGAAGTAGTTGGTTGTCACATACTTTAAAATAATACTTTTATGAGCATTTTTGTTATTTCATGGGCTAAAATAATAAAGTGATTTTTGTCTGACACGTGAACTAAGTGACACCACGATCATTCAAATTTTAAAACTGCAAGTGTTTAGTTTAAATCCTGTATTCAAGACAATTTAAATTGTGTATTTTACCTCTTATTTAAGTATGTATGTATTATTTAAGTATTATTTAAGTATGTGTAACTATGAACAGTACGAATGAAATTTCAAATGTATTTTAGAATTACATTTGTTTGAATATTTGAAAAAACGACCAGAGATACACAGAACGTAACTAATACAGGCAGAGATTTGGACTAGAAAAAACACACAAATTTCATGGTTATTGGACCAGATCTTCAACTAAAAAGTATTCGCACATACCGTTGAAGAATAAATGCATTTCTTTCTACCTACTTCGTATCAGAACTCGTAAATAAGATGGATATAAAACGAGATTGTATTGACATACAAAATTCTGATATTTACTCCGTCCTTTCGTTTGAAAATTCGCTCCATGTTGAGAAACAGACATGAAATGCAAAGTGAACCAAGTGAGAAATTATAAGTATTAGGTACTAACACAAACGTACCATTGAAAAATGATTAATTAAAATGTCTTATTTGTAATATATATTGTGAATAGGTTCTATCCCGTCTGCACAATGTAGGATCGGTTCGTTCCTACACAGATTACGCCGAGATGAAGTTCGGTGCCAAATGTCGGGTCCGAGCTGGCGCTCATCCTCGCTGCTCCCGCCGTCGCCGCCACCTCCACCGCCGCCGATACCATCTTTAATTACCCGGGGCGGCGTCGGGGGCGGGGGCGGGGGCGGCAGGTGGATTTACGCGAGGTGACGGGGGCGGCGGGGCGTGTCGCCACATAAGCGCGAGCCTTGAGATAGAACACGCATCGGCGGCCCTGCGTTCCCTTGTGGGTGAGGTGCGCGCCGAAGTTCGCCCTTCCGCGCGTAAATCGGGAGGCGTAGGCGGGGGAATGGGCGTCGAGTACTCGTTTCTGTTTCATTTACCGCTATTTTAAAAGATCTTCACATGTTTTTCTTACATTTGTCGATCGTAAAAGTGTGGTGAATTGCGATTATCGTAGGAGTGACAGGGTTTGTTAGATGGCCAGCAAATGTGTATCATCACTGACATTGCATCTGTTGTGAAGCGGTAGTAGTCCACTCCCATTATTTCGATTACGAAAATAACTATCATTGAAATTGTTATAGCTGTAATAAAACTGCGGTACAAGGTGGATCATAAGCATCGTGTGGAATAATAATTGCAGTTATTTGTGTTTTTAACGACTTCCCTTTTGTGGTGTCATCTTCAACTTTCTATTACATTAAATATTAGAGAAGATTAGCCTTATTTAAACTGAATTGTCTATACTTGAATTTACTGAAAGTGTGTCAAACTTCGATATAAATATTATTTTTTATTGCATAATCATTCTGTATTTTCCTATTTTATATTCACAAATGCTTTCTTTTTTACCGATGATTTATCGGGCAGATACCACCTCTGTGGCAATGCCCCTTTAAAAGTCCTTTTCGGTTCGTTTTATAGTCATTTTTTCTCCGCCAGTCAATAATCTAGCTCTCTTGACGGGGCGAGCGAGGACGATGGCGAGAGCGGTGCATCGGCCGTTGCATTAAAGATGCCCAACTGCCGACAACATATCGTTGCAATCGCTGCATGCAGGATGCGTGCACAATGGGCTGCAGACGTCTGTCGGACACGCACCGAGATTCGAAGAGCGCTCGTGAACGACAACCTACGTGCTCAGCCTTCATGGTGCATGTAAAGGGACTAATATACGCTGCATTAAGTCGTCATGGTTTGTGCCAAGATATGCCAAGTGCTTTTTCAGTGAACAGTCGCGCTGGCTGTGTTGAAACAAATTTCATAGCATAATTTTCTTGCTAATACTTTTCTGTTTAATATTTCCAACGTGTTCATCTATGCACATTTCTCACAACCCCACATATAAATGGAAGTAATATTAAAATTCTTGCTTTATTTCGCAACAAGTAAGAAATGTTATTCAGCGAGAGTATGATGACTGAAGTAAAATAAATACCAGGATGGAATAATCATATTTAGCACTAAAGCGAAACAACACCGGACGTGCTCGTGCTCGGACTCTCGATTTTAAATAAAACTTGTCTTTTTTTATACACATTTATTGAAATCTTTATTATGAAATGCTGAAATGCAGAGTTCACAATCTAAGTCTGTACATAAAACATGTTTTTCTGAAGTTATTATTGATGTGTTAAAATATTGACTAATAACCAAAATGTAATATTTTAAAAGACATTGATATCTTAATTCGTAATTACGTTGTTTAAAGAATGAAATATCCGAGTTCACAAGTAGCATGGTTCTTCAGTACATCGGTGCAACAATATTAATATATTGCTCATCTCGGGCATGTATAAACTTCTTTTTCATGAACCTTCCCTTCAAAATATCGGATCCTCAAAATCAGCTTATTTGAGGACCATCCTCTCTTTTAGTGCGATTTATACAATTCTGCCCCGTTTCAGGTTTTAGCTGTCGGTTCCATCCAATCGGGAGCTTCAAAATCACCCAAATGATGCCACTATGGTGACGTTTAAGCTCCCGATTGGATGAAACCGTCCACGGCTAGTACCTGTCAGAGGCAGAGTTGCGAAACTCGCAGTGTAGTGTCTCGTGTAAAGCGCCATCTCGCTAAAGCCAGGTGAGCAGGCAGGGCGCGGAGCTGCGCCGCTCTGGCACACGTGCTTGCGCTGTCTCCGCCCCGTCGCGCCTGGCGGCGGCGCCCCCGCCCCC
>BOPP01000005.1:12335110-12350102 GCA_017312745.1 Gryllus bimaculatus | reverse complement strand
CTCTTTAATCCTGAGATCTCTCGCCTCAAGGACAACTTCAATACTGTGCCATGTCCTAGTTTATCTTGTGAAATACGCTATGCCTTTTACCTCAGTATTATTGTAAATTGATTAGATTTCGGTTTTCACATGTTAATTCACTTTTCTACAGTATTCCTTGAAATATATTGTGCGAGCAAAGAAAAAGAAATGGAATACAGAATTTAAATCTTTTAAATTATTTTTGACCATAATTTTATCATGTTTTCAATTTTATTTATTATTGTAAATAATTTTAAATGATTATGTTCCTTGATTGTTTTAAACCCAGTTTTCAATTTCGGAAATCTGCACAGTTCGCATCTGGTATTCCCGTGGGAAATGTAAGGCAAGTACGTGCAAGTGATCCATGCCTCGTCCTCAAATCAATTGCAGTTTGTCTTACGGAATTAATCCGGAATTATACGTAAATGTAACCCACAAAGAGCTTCATCCCCGAAACACATCGTTTAACGCCAGGATAGCAGAGTGTGTACAACGAAGGTCGCTATCTCATTAGTCATCACATTATAACGCACGACCCCCTCCTCCTGTAGCCGTTGCCATTTCGTTTCTTCTTAACGCTCTTCATTTGTACAGAAGTATATTTACAAACAGCGGCTTACATTCGTAGGTTCACTATCTCACAAGACGGTGCTCACCGGTTTTCATGCCCACCCATTGCGAGGTGGGGATTCCCTGGGAACGCTCAGCTGACGCCGTGTTACGTTTTCAGAATCGTGCTGTGTACCTCCTCCGCCTCTTCGACACACTCGTCCCCTTCCCCTCCCCCTCCCGCAGCGAAGTACTGCGCGCGGGCGCCGTCCACGAAACGCAATTATTCCCAGCAATTAGACCGGCCGTCGCGGCGTCCGGGGTAAGGCCGCGCTGACCTTCGCGCCGCAGGGACACCTTGGGGCCTGCCCTTCCCCCTTCCCCCTTCCCGCGCAGATAACGGATTAATTAGGTGCAGAGGCACACGCGAAAATTCGTATTAGCAGTCGTAATTAGGGAGAGCTCGTACATCATTTCAAACAAAGATAAGAGTGGGCGGCGCAGACGGCGAGGACGCACGGCGGCGGAACCGGCGGCGGCGGCAGACGCGTGGGTGCTGGCGTCTTCGCAGGTCCTCGATAACGCTCGCGCGTGAGACCCACGGCCGGTCCGAGCGCTTCGTTAGGGCCGTAACGGCACGCAACGGTGACCCGGTGCCGAATCGCGAAGCGGAAGGCAGCGGCGAGGCAGGGCTCACGCCCGCGTGAATGCGCTCAGGGTCGAGGTCTCACCGCGAGATGTTGAGGAAAAGCGATGGAGAACGTGAACTGTCGTAAGCTGGCATCTTGAAATTTGGACTTTCACTTGTTGATATTAGCGGCGTATTATTGACGATCTTCAGAAGGCGAAGAATCATAGAGCAGCCGAAATGGACGGAGGAGAAAGAAATATAATATACTAATGTTATGTACTAAGAACTAAATATCTGTAATACGATATTATATATATATATATATATATAATATATATATATATATATATAGCTAAGTGGTTAGATACATCCAACAAATCCGTTTCAAATGTGGTGCTTAACATTACGAATAGTAACTACTCGGCTGCACATGTCGTTTCTTGGCACATCGTAATGAGTATGGCCACCAGTTCGTAGTTTTAAAAGTGACCGAGGCATACTGTGTCTTATTAATATGGAACTTGTGTTTCCGCAGTTCTGAGAATAAATACCATGAGAATAGATACTTTTTATCGCTACAGGTTTTTGTGACAGTTGTTGACTGTACTTGGGGCTATTTGTCTTTTTACGATAAAACATACATGAAGAGTTGGGTTAGACAATTAAATATTATTTATGAGTAGATAATCTTGATAACAGTATCTTTTTGGTGTTTATTCTGAGGTTCTCCATGTGCTGCATTTTTAAACATCGCTTTTCTCTCATTACGAATGTAAACCAGGAGTCCTCATTATTTACTGCAAATCTATAAGAAGCAAATATATTGAACCTCATTACACAATCAACACGAGGTACTTGTCATCTAAAGAAACGTGTCGATTAAAATTATCTTTCAAAAACGTAGTAGATTATAATCTATGAAACATAATTATAGCTAATAATTAATAGTTGAAAATGCTTGTTTAAAAATACGACACCTCTTAAAATATTGCCTGTATAGGATTTTTGGAGTAGATGCATAATTAAATATTTTGAAACACAAGAAATACGAAAAGGCCAACCAATTAAGAGCATCTAAATAATCTTCCTTAGGGTATTGTACATTGTTTTGGAAAATTAATGTATTAGTCTTCATTTCTTAATATATCCGCTGCAGGTAATGCCTCTGAAAAAAATATGCTTCACAACATTTAGACATCACAACGGTGCGATTATACAATTTTGGATCTTGCGTAGACAATTGTGTTGGCGGAGGTGAAATGACTTGTGACAGGAGAGTGAAGAATCGATATTTGTAAGCATTCAGCGTTAATTTTGGATGGAAATTTTCATGACTAGAATTGTTGGGAGAGATTCGTACAAACGACCAATGAGCGAGTCTCCTGACAAGTGTACTTCAACCTGTTAACCAGCTCTTTAATCGTGTAGTTGGAATTTCAGAAATACTGATTTATAAAGTAATTTGCAGAAAGATCTGTTACGTAAAAGGTCAGACATTGCTGAAACATCATCGAAACTTCATCGTATCAGAACGCCTCACGAAAGTTCATCGTACAATATCAGTAAAGAAGCATTCTATATAAAAAAGATAATTATTTTCGTGTGAACATCTTTTCTGAAACTTGTATTTCCTAGAACCTCAAACAAACCGTCAGCTCAAATTAGTTTTGAATATCTTCTCTGTTGTTAGAAATTAAATAAGAAAACTAAGTATTATGATTAACCAGCGTTTGCGGATATCATTTATAAATTATTTTAACGTTGCGTGTCATTGATTAAATTGAGGTACTACGGAGATAGTTCCTATGTATGGGCGTGTGTCAGAAACTGAAAAAAGAATGAATCGTCAGAATACATCTAAAATAAATTACAGTCAAATTATTTGCAACTCTTATGCACAGTGACCCACTCACGGAGCCGTGTGTCCGAGATAGTTGACGTGAACACATGTCGTCGCCCTCCTTTTCCCCCGCCGCCCCCGCCGTCGTCGAAATCGAAGGTCTGCTGGCGCGCCCCTCTCGAGCATCGGCTGCCTCCGCCGCCCGGCGCAGCAGCCCACTCGCTCGCCGCATTCCACAGGCGCTACGCAAGATGTTCCGGTTTCAACGGGTCCCACGGCCATTTAGAGAATCGCTGCTGCCGCCGCCGCCACCTCCCTGCAGCACACGCTCCTGCGGGCGATGCCACCACCTCCGCCAATTTGGCAACGCCGTCGGGGAGGTCCGAGAGATCTTCATTTTTTTAAAGCCCCCCCCCCCTTCCCCCATCCTGCACCCCAACCCCCAAGCGGCGCGGCGGTAGCGGTGCCCCCGAAAGCACCCCGGCTACCTACCCGCCCCCTGGCCATGCCGGCCCATGGCCGCCGGCTGAGTCCTTGGGGAACCCCCGCAGAGCGCCTGTGTCTTCGCCAGGGCGACGACTTCATCCCCTCAGACAGGCCGACCGGCTGTTGGCTGCTTTGTTTCTGGTGCGTTTACAAGTAGAACGACTTTTTTTCTGAACAGTGCTTTCCATATTCAGACACACTTCACGATACATCCTGTGCCTCGTGTCATAAATTGGTAGCTTAGTGCATTCCTGTTGGTAATTAAATTTTCATGTTTCTTATACTGTGCATTCGTTACACGCGAGCTCCTTTGTATGTATACGACGGAATAGAATTGAATAAAGTTGAAACGTAACCTCACAAAAGTCGGTCAAAGCAACATTTCATTTCAGTAAAAAAGAAATATGTAAGGAAGCAAGATATTTCGGAGCATTTAGTCGCCAAGACATTCATAGGTCGCAAAATAATAAAACGCTCGTTCGCACGGCAATTTATCGGCGAATCTGAGGCTCTACGGCGCGCCGTATATCAATAGTGTGAAACGCCGCGACCCGTACCGTTTGATAAGCGAGGTGAAAAACCGCCCCGCGCAGCCCCACCGTGAGTTATTCCGCATGGAAATCGAGTGCATTTACATTCGTAATAATCTCGGCAGCGCGGCGTGTGGCATTCGTTACAAACACCATCCGCGCGAGAGCGGCTCCGTAGGGTCTCCTGCGACTTCGAACAGCGGTGGGCGGTCGCGCAACGAAAATACGAAAGTCGTGCGTCGGCGGATGCTTAATGGGCAGGCGGGACGTCGCCGCCGTTCGAACACGGAGGGGCCAGCGGCGCCTTTGATAAGTTTTTCATTGAAACGTCAGCGGCCGGTGCGTAGGTCGCCGCGGCGGCCGCGCCGCCTGATAAGGGCGGCGGGCGGCGGGGGAGGTGGGGGGTGGCAGCGATCGCGGGCGGCAGCGTGTGTGAGCCGGCCCTAACGGCGGCGGGGCACGCGAGGCCTGCGCCCGGAACGAGGAAACGAAACGGCCGCGGGACAGCGAGCTCCCGCCGGCACACGGTGGTCGAATGCGCGAAACCACCGACTGATCATTTGCCCCTGGCGTGCTTACTATTATATTTGACAGTTTTCCGGGATACATCCCTGGATTGTGCAAGTTTCCACCAAACAGATAGTTTTAACCATGTTCGTCGAACCTGAACCTATTGCCGTGAGGCATTGTAGTTAACACACGTGTCCTCGCTTCATATTTCGATTCCCCTCAGCTGTTTGAACCAGATATGGTAAGTTAGTCGTATATGTTCCACATTAGTACTTTTAAGTTCAGTCTTCTTTAAAACAAAAAATAGTATTGTATTAATGTTTATTTCGGTCTTATTTTCGTGAATCTACTAAGAAAGCGAATAAATGATAACAGCTTGAATTAAAGGAAATGAAATATTAATGTAAATCGTATTGACGTAATTAATAAATCGTGTTTTTTAAATGTGTGCCTAAAATATGTAACAAGAATATGACAGTCATGCCCGCCCCATGCGAGGAAGCTAAGCTGATGGAGAAAGCTTTTACTATAACATTTATTTTTAGTGATTACATAACTAGAAAAAGACATTTGAGTAATTGCAGGTTATCTAAAATGAAATAATAGTTTTCGTAATGTGGTTTTCAATTGATATAATGCACTCGTACAGAGGGGCGAAAAATCACTCTTGAAGGCCGATGTTCGTTAAGAATTTCACAGTCCCTACGTCCGTTAAGAACAATCGAAACAATTGATTGGAGGCTAATGACGAATGGCTACTCGAAGAAAAGGTACTTCTTTTTATTTTCAATATTTTTCTTGTAATATTACGAAAATCACCGAATAAGTTAATTGATGGACAACGAACTTCGTTGTTTATTTGCTCGATATCGACCTAATGACCCTAAGAACTAGAGCCACACCTTCGAAACCGAACTTTGAGCGACCGCGTCCAGCTACACGGGCGCTTCGCCGCACTGTGGGCGCAGTGCGGCGCCGAGGCTAGATGTAATGTGCGGCGGCGGGCGCCCGGGGCGCAGGCAGGTAGAGTTGGCTCTCGCCGCCGCCCCGCGACCGCGATGGCGCCGCAGCCACGCCTCACCCCACCCCGCTCGGCTATAAGCCGCGCGCAGCCTCATCGCCCGCGTTCCCGCCCGCCGCCGCCCGCTCGGCCCCGGCCGCTCGCCACCGAATCGCCCCCAACTCCAATCGCGCCGCCTGCGCTCACGCGCTCCCACCGCCCGCGCGTTCGCGGGGCGGTCGATGTTAATTAAACCGAGGAGGCCGAAACACGCTTTCACAGGAGCAAGTGATCGATGCCCGACAGGCTTCCGCTGCATAAATCTGATGCCGAGTAGGAGATTTCAATGCTGAGGAGTGCGTGCACCTCGAGGGGAGGAATGAAACGGGTTGCCAAAGCTTCCGCGATGCACGCTGATTGAGGTGTTGACTGAGGAATTCGCTCTCTGTTACAAGGGGCGCCTTCCCATTTTCTTTTACCAAGAATATCAAACTTTTGTCAGTTACGTGGCAGACACTGTGGAGCCCATTTTGGCTGAATTTTTGGTCGGCTGACAACAGACATTTTTGTGCGATTGTAACCACAAATGTGATGGTAAACAGAAATGGTCGTCCCCCAGGATCCCCAGATCGACCTTCTCCAAGAGTCCCGAAAACATCGGCTGTGAGTCGAAGATGTTTCATTTCGCGTTTGTCCGTCCGAAGTCGGACGACCGAAATTTCGACCAAAATGTACTCCTCTGGGAACGGGCAGTTTTTGAATCTGTTTTTGGATAAAAATTACCTTAAATATAGATTAAATATTTGTTGATTTCCATATATCCCAAAGGCGCTGTTCTCTGAATAGTAGATATTGCAAACCGGGTTATATTGAGAAATTATAAGAACAAAGGCTTAACCATATGAGGTTCAAACATCTAAATGAATCTTAAAAGTGTGTATTTACTCTTAAGAGAACTTTAATTAGCTTATTTTCCGTTTTATGAAATTTTAACATTCTTCATTATTTCTATTGTACGTGTGTATATTATCTATTTTGTTTGATCACAGCGATTTTTATCGAACTCCTTCATTCCATTGTAAATAGCAAGTCTAAGTCTTCTCCTCTCTCGGTTGGTGTCACTTTGTGCATCAGCTATTTGCACAGCCTCGTAGGTACCATCACCTTCCTCTTTTACCCATCTCCATTCATTAGACACGCCCAACGCAAAGACACGCCGCACGGTACACATGTCGCATCGTGTCGCCGAGGATACAGTGGGCCGAAACGCGGTTCGGCCCATTCGGGTCCCCGGGTCCTCTCGCTTCGGGGCTTGACTCGCGAATCAGGGGCCGCGGGCGCCTTCGTTAGCATGCCACGGGCGGCGCGCGCGTTGGAACTTCATTCATCAGGCGCCGGACGCGCATCGCTTGCTCAAAAGCGAACGCGCGCGCGCGCGTCTTCGGCAGCCGCTCCCGCTCCCGCGGCCCGGTCCGGCCCGGCCCGGCCCGGCCCGCGCCGCCCGCCCACTTAGCATGCGTGCGCCGGGCGGCCATCAGCCTGCATCGCCGCGCGTCCATCACCGCAGCGGACGCCGGTACCGCCCCGCGCCGCACCTCCCCTGTGGCGGAGTGATGGCTTCATTTGGAGGGCCTCGACAGAAGTCACGATGTCAGTTAGGAGCAACCATGATCGGGCTATAAGGATTAAACAGAGTCCGTTGGCATAGTCCAGCTGTTACGGTATCATCCAATGGGGAGCTTGGATGACATCTACAGTAGTGACGTTTAATCTCTCGATTGGATGACACCGTAACAGCTGATTAAACGTCAACGGAGTCTACTTAGTCATCATATGATTAAATCGAAGTAAAATAGAGATGGCTGATGCATATCTCGGTTAAGAGACATCAGTACATTACAAGTTGAATCGGGACATAGCGAAGTACATCCCGAATTATGTAATAAAAAATTTGCAAACTAAGCGCGCTGAGCATACTCAACTCGAAAAGCGGATGTGTGCTGTGGTACGTGAGGGGCCCTGTGACAGGAACAAGACTCACGAGGTGGGCATTCGAATCTTGAAGGTCACAGGAGGCTTAGTCTTTCGGGATGTCTCTGCGTTGGCTGCCACGTCGGAGCGGGTGTTGGCGGTCTGGACGGCGGCGGCGGCAGCGAAGGAATCGCGTCCTGGAAGGCCCCCATCTCATGCACTATGCATGGTCTCCCTTCTCGCCTTCTCACGAAAGAGCCGGGAGAAAAAATCCAGAACAACGGTTGCCGACGGGGAAGGAGACACTGCGCGCGCCACTGGGCCACGAGAGCGACGTGGACGACGAGACGAGAAAGCTCGATTCCGGCGACCTTCGGCTCTGCTGTGCGATATTCCGTCCATCGGTATTCCGTACGAGTGAATCTTTTGGAAAATAAATCCATTCATTTTTTCGTGTGAAAAAAGACCAATTTTTGTAATTATAATACACTGCATATATTTTACCACATCTGCCGTGTTATAATGTATCATATAACTACATCAACATATTAGTAACTAACATTTATAGTTAATTTAGAATTTCGTGATAAAATTAGATAATTTCGATTTAGAAGTTAACATAAAGGCTCATGTTTAATTTATTTGTAAATTATCCCATTCACCCGACTATTAACATAATCAAACAGTGTACAATTCCTTCGTCATCCATCATAATGTCAATCACAATGGAGTGACATCTACTATCCGGTGAAATGAGAAAATTCCTGTTTGAGTTTCTTCATTTGAATGCATATTTCATCTGTGCACGTGTACTTCGCGCCTCTACCGCTGCATTGCATTTGCATCTGTTCAGCCGTTTGTAGCTCCGTATCATCTTACGTCCCCCCTAAGTGCATGCAGCGCAGTTGCTCCCGGCCGTGGAGGGGGAGGGGGGAGGGGGAGGGGGGAAGCGCCAGGGTGCGGCGCCAGCGGACTGGCAGCAGGTCGTGAGCCCGGCGCGTGAGCAACGTGGGGGACGCCCCGGTGGCGACGTGGGAGGTGGGGACGCCCCATCACGGCCGTTCACGTTGCCATCCCTAGCCGCTGCCGACTTTTCTCTCGCCGCCATTTTGGGGTCGTCCGATTACGCACGGGGAACAAGACGTTTTTCACAGCCACCAAATTCTTGTGTTATGCATTCATAGGGTTGCTGAAAACGGCGGGAAATTGGTATTCAGTTTGCTTTCGCAAAGTGGACGTTATTACGTATCTGCACAATTCACTCAATCAAGTAAAAGTTCAAACTAATGTTTCTTCTTTCATACAAACGCGTATCTTCCAATAATAAGTTACATTTTTCTTAGCGCACTGTTTTCTGTTTTTGCTGTTTCTGTTGTTTTGAGATTGTCGTTGTTTCTGTCACCCTCGCTAATGAAACTCCTACATATTATCAATAATTGCCATTGCTGTATTAATGGCTTGAAAATCAACTATCATCTACATTGTTGGTATAGTAGCATTCTCACTGCTATAATTACTTTCATACCCAAGTTGATATTCTTTGCCAGTAGCATAATATTTTATTGTCCTTCCCACACTATCTCAAGCAGCCGTGCGGTCGAATTCAGCATGTATCTGAAGGAGAATTCTAGCGAGCAAAGGCTGTGATCGGTAGTTTTTCGATGAATACCTGGCAAATGTCGGAGCAAAATCTTAACAAAACGGCATTGGATCGCGCGCGATCTTTTCTATATCATCCTTTCTCCCTTCTGTCTCTTACACACACTTACATGTACTACACTATCACACATATCGGGATATCAGTTGGAAGCTTCAAGGTTGCTCCGGGTCGGATGGTGCCCCGCTGACGGATTTCCTGGAAGAGAAACCTCCTAATCTGACGTGTAGGTCGACGGGGGTTCTCACTTTCCAGCGAGGAACACCGCCACCTCTAGGGGTGTAACATGTATTATAATTAAGGCAATAAAGACTCGCCCTAACCAGTATCTCACTCACTCGAGCAGCTACGTAAATGCAATTCTCCTGCACAACAGTTCCACTACTTCCTGTGATGTTTTTCTTTCCGATGTCGACCGTCTCGGAAACATTCGAAACTACCATCTTCAGCATTCTCATTCGAGCAGAAACGCCCCAAGCAAAAAACTAGGCCGCGTCGGCGCCAGCCGCTCGCCGGCCTTCTGGCAGGTCTTAGGTTCATGCCCCACTTATCACGCGGAACCTGCGCGGCATACGACGAGACGTTCTCGCCTGCACGCGGGGCGCGACGCGACGCGACGCACGTAATTTATAGTATCGCGGTGAAAGTCGCGCCCCCAGGGCAAAAGATGGCGCAACCTCGCTGCGAGCTTGCCTATTTGTGTTGCAATTCTCTCTCAACTCTCTGACTTCAATGGTCTTGATTGCTAATCTTTCATTTTTTTTTTAATTTTCAACAAAGTCACAAATATGTACTACAAACAAACGTTTTCAACTCCCCATATCAATACCGCCATTTATGTATTCCTATCGTTTGAGAAAATTTTCAGTTTGTTCTTGAACGCAAAGCTGACTTACGAACAGTTTTGTAACATATTTTTCTTATTTAATTTTTTAAAGTTTTCTAAAATATTGTGTATAATCTTTTTAATTTCCGTTATAGTCCCAGTTCGATATTGAAGTTTTAGTTTCGATTTTTATTATTACTTGTGTATAAAAATGCGGGTTTAGTGATGTATAGTGTTATAATTTTAAATGGAAATGCCCTCCAGCAAGAACTTTTTCAATTCTCTTACAGTCGACATTTTAAGATATTGCGAATGTAAGAGACGCAGGGATTATGTTTAGGTAGATTACATTCTGCAGTCTTATTAAGAATGTTGCGGGTGTTAGTAATCCCGTAGCATTCATGGAAAGTCGCCAGAATCCGAAGCCAAGAATCGACACTCCCATACAAACGCTCCATGTCCACATCAGGGGAAAATATTCAAAACTCGGCGGACGGTACAACACGCAGCGTCCTCCGGTCGAAAGCGCTGGGAGAGGGAGCCAGAGAGGGGCGGGGGCGGGGGTGGGGGTGGGGCAAATAAATCGCCGCTGCGACGCGCGCGAGCACTGCCGCCACGCCATCCGTCTTGCGGCACTGTCGAACCCCGGCCCGCATTCCAGGAGGCGCCTGCGTGCTCCACAGACCTGCGGGAGGGAAGGAGGGAGACAGAGGCCCCCTCTCGTTGGCTGGTCTTCGTCGTGGTGTTTTTATTTCAGGGAGAAATATCGGGGAGTTTTTGGGGTGTTAAGGTAGTATTTGTTTAAATCTGGAGACGACGTGGAATTTTTCTCTCCTGCGGAACGGAAATCGTCAGGTGATTTAATCGAAGATGAGTGGCCACGGGTCTGGAGAGTGGGATCCTGTATACCTATGAATACCAGGAACCAGTGAGCAAATGTTCTTCTTGTGTACTTCCCGCTTCACATTTTATTTTATCCTATGCATCATAATGTATAACCTACGTATTTCACATATTTATTCATCGGATTTGTTTTTCGGTTTTTGTGTTCTTTGATGGGACATGTGTATGAAGTAGATTAATTGTTTCAATATCACGACAATGAAAATTATAATTATCTCCGAGCGTGAGGCACACGGAAAATGAAAGGTTTAAACAGAAATGTTGTTTGAATAGTCTCTACCGAACAATAGACTATTACCTTTCGCATAAAAATTATGTCCTCCCCGAAGCTCATAAAACTTCATGGTTCTCGGAAGGATGTTGTCTCTGTGTCGTCGTCCTCTTTCGTACCTCCCTCTCCAGCCTACAAAGAGACATCTGCTTGCCTCTTTGTAGTACTTCGCCGTAAGCACGGGTTCTCAGCGATATCCGCTCGTATCGATATTCGATTAGCGTCTGAGCAGGCGGAGGTGACGCCGACGCCGAGGACTGTCGATTGGTATCGACGCGTGCGGTCGTGCACTTGCGTGGGCCCGCGACGCACGCGCACGCGGTGGGCAACGGAGGCGGTTGTCGCCAGTAGTTGGGGTAGGTCGGGACTCGGCGTGGCTCGTAAAACGGAGACGGCTGTGGCGGTGGCGGCGGTTTTTACGACTGCGGGCTCGCCGCCACTGCCGGGTCGTAAAGCGCGCCCTGGCGGGAAGCCCGTACCTGGCTCGCCTTCCCGGCCGACGCGCCTGAAATCGGACCTCGACCGAGGCTATCTACCTCTCGAACAATGCCCGGCGCCGCCCGCCGAGACCTCGCTTGGTAGGCTGGCGCCCCCGCCCGCCCCCGCCCACTCGCCCGCGCGCAGTCGGCCCGGACGCGAATTAATTCAAATTGGCCCGCGCGATCGGCTCCTTCCGGGGCGACAGGCAGACGCCTCAACGCTAACGAGACAACCGGGCCAACGTTCGACTTGGCGCCCACAGCCAATAAACGTTGCAAGACATTAACGACGGCTTTAGTGCTGCTTTCATCACTTCTGAAAGTACTTAAAAGATGTATATTTTAACTTGTGTGTTAGTTAATCGCTTGTTCCAAATATCGTTAGTAGGATTACCAAAGTTTTATGTTTTGAGAAATGGCTCCAAAGATGATTTAGCCTTAATTTCATTTTTCAATCGTGTTTTTATTTCGAACTCAAATAGCAATGGCATTTCCCCAAAAAAACTTATCTTGGATCCGTACTATGTAATTCTGTTTCCTGATTTCTTAATATTTATCACCAAAATACAGTTCCTTAAAGTAGTTCTTCTACTTGATAAAAATATGACCTGAAATGAAAACTAATGTTACATAAACTTCTTTAATTTTTTTGTTTTATGTTGTGACGATTAGTAGTTTTCAAAAGGAAATCTAATATCCATCATTGTTCCTCTAAAGTTATAAAAATTACATAATTACATTCTAGGCGTAACTTAAAATTCCCCATTTTGAGAAAATAAGTAATATTCAGTAAGTGTCAGTTATGAATAAGTAAATTGTACCAACCCGCTATAAAAATATCTAAAAAGAAAACAATTATGTAAAAATAATTAAAAAAAACACTCTAGAACAACTCATAACAAACCTATGGGTGTTATGACAAAGAATAATTTTGTAATACAATTTTTTTAAATTCGATTATTCCAAATACAAAGCAATTACAATTGCCTTATATTATTTCTGCAATACTGTGTTTGGAGCGCGCGTCCCGCCGTGGTCGATGAGGCGGGCGCGGGGTACCGGCCGTGCGGCAGCCGTGCGGCACGAGTCGCGTGTGCGCGGGGACGCGCGGCTGCAGATAACTATCGCGACGCGCGGCCCGCGCGCGTCGTAAACGTCATGTGTGCGGGCGCGCACGCGCGCCTGCTCTCCGCCGCTCTCTCCCGCTCTCTGTCGCCGCTGTTTCCGGACGGCCACGTGGTCGGAATCGAATCCGAGAGTCGCCATTTGTGAGGCCTGCAGAACGGGACAGACTATGGAGAGAAACACGGAGCGCGGTTTTACGCATGTGGAGGAAGGTTTAATACCTCCAAGTGGTTCTCACTGCACCGATTAATTATTTTATTTGAATATTGTAGGTGCTTCTCCTTTTACGAGGCGGCGGCGATGGTGTAACGGTTAGCGTGTCGGACTGTTATACCCAAGTAGGTGTATTCAGACCTGATCGTAGCAAGTCCGGCTGTCCCATGTTAGTAGATTTACTTGCATGTATAAGATCCTCAAGCCTAAATGACGTCTCTGAGCCCAAATTCAAATCGCCTTTTCGTCGCCCAACAAATATTTCATTCCTCCGTTGTGGTGAAAGGAGCATGGCAAAATTCGCGTGGTCAAACGGAAGAGCGGGCCTGATGGCCCGAGTCTCGTCACTTAATATAAGGCATCAATTCAATTCAATATGTGGGCTTTCGCGGTTGGAGTCGCTGTCCGTGGTGAACCGCGTCTGTCACTCAGTCAATTGAGCTGACGTTTCGGCCGTCATGTTGTGACCTTTTTCAGATATATACTGCTGAGAGCAACACAACGTGATGGCCGAAACGTGAGCTCGATGGACTGAGACACTCATCTCGGGCAGCCAAGTATTCCATTTTTATATTCATATCTTTTATTTCTGGGTGATGTGATGACATTAACGTTTTATGCATTTCCAGTTCTGTAACAACATTTTGTTACCTTTGTTTGAGAGAAAGGAAAATGTTTGTTCTGCCAGCGAATTACATGTTAATGTTTATATTGTTTCGCATATTAGCATATTACGGTTTTTATTATTTTATTTTTTGGCCAAATTTCACGAAAACTTCTTTTACATTAAACTTTTAAAGCAGGTGAAACTCTTGGAAATTTCATATTAACGAAAAGATTATTAAGCAGGTGACTGTAGAACTGCTGTGACTTTTAACTGGCAGGTCATGTAATTACCGGCTTCCCAGGTCACGTAATCACGTTCAGTATATCGCTTTTATTGGGCTTTCCGAGCGTAATGAAGTCACTAAGAGCAGTAAAGTGCATTAGTGAAATGTCTTGAATGACACATCGGAGTGCGGGGGCGGGGCGCGGAGTTCGCCTCGTGTTCGGGTTACGTGAGCGGCCAGCGCACGGATTGCAGCCCGAGAGCGAACAGCTCCCCGGCGCGCGGGGCGGGCGCGGCGCGGCGCGGCGCGGCGCGGCGCGGCGCGGCCTCAGGGGCGCTCAATTCGCTTTACGGTCGCCGCCTATCGGGCCCCATCCCGCCCCAGTCGTAAAGGCGCGCGCCCTCATGTCGCCTCTTACCTAACCAGCGTCGTGCGATGCTGGGGACAGGCGATCGAAAAGTCACGTGACACACGACGCTTGCGTGCTGCTTTTCGTGTACTCTACGTACCTTTCCGTGCAACGTGTTTTATTGCGCGAGCAAGACATTAAAATTGACGTTTCCAAAAGGGTTCCAAAAAGGCTCCCAGACAAGGAATGAACTGACTGCTCAAATGTCAATTTTCTATAGTAGGTATGTTTTTACCTATTATTCTCAAAATCAATATATGAACACTCAACTTTGGGGGGAAATGGAACGCGTTAAATTTTCTTTTAGATGTAGATGGCTCTTGATTTTTCTTACTTTACAGTTTACATATGTCTATGGTTGTGAAAGGTGCCATGTTTACCAAGTTTTAATCTGATTTAATTTTCTTATTCTATTTAATTCTAACGAACGTTTTTTTTTTTTTTTTTTTTTTTTTTACATTTCTGCGTAATTTTAATTTGTATAGTGAGTTGCGTTTAACAATTGGTAGGGTCACATTTAATATTTTAAAAATAAAATTTATTTTAAACCATTTTATTAAAATATTTCTTTTTGCTGAATTCGGAAAATATATATTAATATTATGATGCAAATCGGTGCGTTTGACATACCCTTGAAACAATTTCCAAACCGTCTACGAATGTATTTTATTTGAGGATGTGTTAGCATAAAATGGAGGTTTGATATCCGTGTGCGTGGGTGGGGGCGGGGTGGGGGAG
>BOPP01000005.1:12315661-12332523 GCA_017312745.1 Gryllus bimaculatus | reverse complement strand
CGGCGGTGGCGGCGGCCCCGCTACACGCGTCTTCACGAAAAGTTGCACTTGACAGTTCATAAAACAAGGGATGGCGATAGGCTGAACGGCTCGGTGTGAGAGAGAATCGGAAAATTTATCGTGCCACGCGGCTGGTCTATTTATTTTCTGCTTGCGGAATCATACTACTCGCGCTTCATTGCCGCCACTTTGTTTTATAGCACTATCTGCTTTGGTTTTAATACACACGGTTGTACATGACTTGTAAACAAGAAATACTTTATAAATAAAGTAAAAGAGAAGTTCATGGATGAAGATACGTTGGTATAACTTTTTGTAGCTACGTAATCTACTGAAAGTAAAAATTTTTATTTATCTATTTTACGTATAGTGCAACCTGGATTTTTCTTTATAAGATAGCTGTGGGTGTAGTGTTCTATGGTCATAATATTTTTCTTACAAAATTTCCACATAAGCCAAATTTTTTTGTTGATTTGTAGTTATTTGTAACGACTTCAACGGAGATATTAAATTACATTAACTTATATTATAAGTAAAAACTATATTGTTGAATATGCCATTAGTTTTTGGGCAGTCAGTATCCCTGCGGTCAGCCTGCTCCCTTGTTGCGCCACTACTTCATACACGTTGCTTGTTGACCTTGGGAGAGATGGCATTTACTGGACAGTCCTCTTTTTGTTTCCGGAATTCATCCGCTTACTTTTTTCCCCAACAACACTTACCTAAAGAGAGCCAACAGGCAGCGTCGTAGTGTGCTACAGCCCGTGTGGAATGTGTCCGCGTGCAAATGTGGTTTTCGTGTTCGCGCCTTCCCGTCTCCAGTTCGAGGCCCGCGTGCACCGTCGTTGGCTCACGCGTCAGGCTTCTCCGTCGCCGCTGCTTAAAATTCAAACGGGTTTCGATGCCCCTTCCATTCGACTCTGGTTCCCGTGTGCGTCACATTAATCACCAAGAGGAGACCGCGTGCTTTGTTGTTTGGCATGTTTCGAATGGGAATGTGGCTGTGGTTAGAGACCGGTGTGTAACGGAAGATTGGATGCAGTAGATGATGATTGGGCAAGGGTAGGGTTGCGTTCCTCCTTGATTGCCTTCATCATACTATCATTGTATAAGGCTAATTCAATGCTCGTAGCACAAAATTTCAATTAACCATCATATCCCACTCATGTTGAGCGTTACAGTAAATATGGACACCGTACAGCGAAATATTTAAACGAGTATTCATTATTCTCAAAACATTATGGAAGTTATTGGTAAATAGGTAATTGCCATTTCTAGAAAAATATAGTGAACTACGCAAACGATAAATTTGAGAAGCAAGTTTTTATCTTCCTTGACCGCAGAGACGAGTTCCTAGAAGGCGCATTAAAGCTCGCGGCAAGGGTCCCGCCGTGAGAGAGAGCCATCTAGTTGTGTATCGAATGTAGCGGCGCTTCTGTCGGCGGACGCTGGCGCGAGAGAGTGGCGGCGGTGGGCGCAGTCGCACTCTCGGTTTCCGGCGGCTGGAGGAGCGCCGCGGGGAGGTCGATGGAACCGGTCGACTCGCGGCGATGCGCGTAAATTCGCGGGCGCGAGCGCGCGCTCCCAGACGCGGGGATGACGTCAGCGGCGAGCGCCGACCCAGAGAAGATCGCCGCTTCTCTTTCAGCTGGCCAGCTCAAACTCGCCGTTGCTCTAAATGGCGCTCGATTCTCTTCGGGTAACTCGGTGTTGCAGAACTGCTACTTAAACTTAACACACACAAGACAAGAAACTCGAGGGTTTCTTTTTTGTTTTCAAGAAATCGAAAGTAGATAATATATTACCTCTTACGACTTCTTATATGGGGGGGGGCAAAACACTTTCAAAAAATGAATTTATTTATTTATTATTTTCGCAAATCATAACGTAAAAATATTTCACCTGTTTCTTTCACTTATTTTTATTACATTCGTGTTCAATGTATTCCATTTTTAACATCAAGACAAAAATGTCAAGATCAATGTTCAGCAATGCTGCATTTGAGTAAAGACATCTTATTTTATAATCTTGATATTTAATAAAATGGTTTTAACTTAATGTAAATGTAACAATCCCTCTCTGTATCTTATAAAGCGCCAATTTTATTCAATTTTGCGCCAACTTGGTAAAAATTAAGGCCTGGCCTCTCCACAAGTATCTGATGGCAGCAGACGACCCAGCCGCCGCCGCACGCACGCTCTTGGTCACGCGCCTCCGCACGCCTCCGCACGCCACCCACGCGCTCCTCCGCCGCGCCAAGGCGCGTCCTCCGCTCTGGAATCGAACCCGCGTGCCGCGGCGCCGAGCGTCGCTGTCGGAGGCGGCCACGGCGGGAAAACATTTACCGGGCCGTAAATCTCGCAGATAAGCAGTTAATATTAAAATGGTCGGGCGGCGGGCTCCGCGCGTCGGTGGCGGGTTGAGGCGGGGGCGAGCGGGCGGCGGCGGCGGCAGCAGACACGCCAGCGCGCCGCGCGGCAGATTAATAGCCGGGTTATTATTGTCGGCGGGGGCGGTGGAGGCGGCGGGGGCGGCGGCGCGAGCCCGGCACCGCCGCCGCCTCCTAGACCGCGCGCGCCCAACCTCCCGCGAGCGCTCTCTCGCCCATTCGCCCACTCAGCTCCCACTCGTCCTCAGCCGGCTGCGACCCGAGGGTCAGCCATCGACACAGGTTACAAAACATTATTGCAGTCATCTTCTAATCGCCTTCTTCGTTCCCAGGCTCTGATGGCAATAATAGAGCGATGTCAGTGGATTGGTTTCATGTTCACGGAATCGAGAACCTTCCTGCTTCCCCTCGTTCGAGTCGGGCTGTAATGGTTTATGGCGGCAATATATTGCGACGGAGATTGAATGATGTGGGACGGAACGCCACGTATCCTGGTAGATGTTAGAGGGAGAGCACGCAAAACAAGTGGTGGTCGATTTACCTAATTTCGAGAAATTCTTTCGTAGCCCATTGCAGGAAATAAGATTTAAAATTTAAATACATTCAAATGTTGCATATTAAATTAACGTGTTCCATATTAAAGATAATTTCAATTAAATTATAAATAATATACTTCTCTCTTTTTATACACTCTTATGATTTTACATTTTAGCTAATTGATCGACCTCGCAGTTTAAACCCGATTAAAAACAACGAATGTTTAAAAACTTTCAATTAAATCGATTATACAAAAGAATCGCAGAAATACTAAACGTAACGTAGTCATTTTATGTTATTACTAATTTTCTTCCTTTATTTTATTGTTTCTTTTTTAGACATTTGAAAAGTTCTTTTGCACTGTACTACAACGGAAGCAGTGATTCTTCTAACTACTCCGTCACCTGCTGTACACAAGTCATATGAACGCGTGCAATTAGACGGGAGGGTTTTGTGCAGCAAGTTCTTTGCCCGTATTGCCGAAAATGTCGAGGGCCACGTCGTTGGAGGCTGCCTCGCGGCCGGAGGCGGCGCGACCCTCGTGAGCACCGCGTGGCTACGCGACTCGACTCGCTCGCGGGCCGTAGGCGAGCTGCCGGTCGAGGCTTCGGTCTATCGATTCGGACATCGCGCTCGAGGAGGGCCGGGAGGACCCGCCGGGGGGCGGAGGGCGTGGGGCCCCGCGCGTTCCCCGCCCCGCGCCCCGCCGCGGCCGACCGCGCGCGTCCACCTGGGCCCGCCCCCGGCGCCGCACGTGATCAATAAGAGCAAGTGTTTGTCTTGTTTCGTCGGGCCTCGCCGCCCCCGAGCGCCAGGGCTACGCTATGCTCCTCCTTCGGAGAGACATTTGCCCTCTGGCGGTGCACGAGTGGTCATGTTCGTCTTGAATGTTCTGACATGTCAAGTCCGCTGCCAGGTTACTCAACAACAGCTTACGGAATTCAAGACCTTCATAATTCTTTTGACAATTTTAGTGATATTATAGGAGACAGTATTGCATTATACTCACCAATAGAACTGAAACTATATTTTAGATTATTCATGAATTAAACAACATTTTAAAAATAAACCCATACACACTTTTAAATTCATTAAAATATAATATTAATCGTATTTTACTTTGGAAGGGTTCAACTTTACATCTTTAATGAGAATAATCAAAAATTTGTCTTAAATATTTTGGATTATATATTAAGTACCTGATTTACAAAACCGTATACTAATTTCAATATTTACTTTCGAAAAGAAAACGCTTCCTTTTGTAAAATGTTCGTTACCTGCCCGAATGTTGTGTGACGAATGTAGAAACGTGCTATTCGATATGCACATGTCGTTCCGGTAATGGCAGTGACTACAATGCTCGCCACCTATGCTTTCGAGCCGAAGCGAAGAGAGCCACGTGCTGTTCCCGATAAGAACGTGTTGACGCGAAGCCTGAACAGTAAACAAACTGAAACAAGTGAAGCAGGTCTTTATTTTTTCCTCTCTTCTCAAACCCAGTTCTGTGTTTGTGTACGTAATGTTTGCAAATATAGAACAAATAGTATTAGTGCATTTCCTTTTATTCTGTACACAATCATCAATAAGATTTCAACACTGCACTTAAAGTTTGGTAAATATGAGATTATTGTATTCATAAGGTAGACGTTTATTTGTTACAAAAAATTCATGTACAAAGTTGTTGAATTTACTGGATATTCCGTATCTGAGAGTGGGTTGGAGACGATGTCTATTGTGTCATGACATAATAGTTTTAAAGTCGTTACATAGTAAATCAGTAAAATGGCAAAAACCTCTGTTGTGAATAAGAAGAAATGCTTGAATGTTTAAAAAATAATATTTTTTTCTATATAATGTCGTATATGAAACGTACTTGTAAAGTGCACTAAACGGATGAACTACTTTTCAAACCACTTTTAATTAACACAGTTCCTTTCGTCAAATATGAATGACCTTGCGGTTAGACCTACTGAGGCTAACACTTGAAATGGTTTATGAAAGTTGAAACTGTCCCTCATTGCAAGATTATGAAAGGTCAAAAAGCCATTTCCGCCTATGTTTCACCAAAACATTTTACATACTACGTAATTATTGCCAATAATTGACATCATTTTGCAAATACTCTTACGACTAACTATAGAAAAGCAATAAATCCTACGTTTTAAGGAAAATGGTTCCTTTTAATGCTTGAGGGCATGAGGAGGGTTAAACCAACACGATGCCCTAGTGTGTAAGCTCTTAAAGTACGAACTAATATTATAGTTATGTGCAAATTTCTTGGGTGCATTGTATGGGCAAGGTATACGTGAATTCATTTATGAGTGAATTAAAATTTAATACTTAAATATTGAATAATTTATCTTTCTTAATTTAACTCAAACCGATGGTCCAACAACAGTGCAGCTGCGCTGGGTCTCCCTCCGGGCTACAAACCTTCGCGACCGACACGAGCCTTCATCCGCACTCCAACGAAGAACCAACAGGACCTGGTGCACCTGTTCGGCGGTGCTCTGCGACCTCTTCTCTCAGACCTGTGAGGCTGTAGAGGAGGGGAGAAGGGGGAGGGGGAGGGGAGGGAAGGGGCGGGGCGCGGGCCATGCATCACGCCCCTCACGCGGCCTGTGGCGGCGCGGAGGGCGCGGGTTCGAGCCTCGATGATGGAAGCACTCGGGAGCGCGCCAGCCTGTCCCGCCGGCCGAGCCTGTCCTTGTCGCGTTTGCAGGACGTCGCGGCTCCGGCCGCGCCGCGCCGCGCCGCGCTGCGCTGATTTATCGCCCTTCGCACGGCTGTCCGCGCTCCGCCAGCCTCCTTTCTCAGCTGCAGGAATCTTGTAATGGATGTGGCGAGACGAGTGGGTGGGGTGACCTTACAAGTAACATAGTTTTTGTACTGACGCCTTTCGATTCCACTAGTCATTGAGGAAGAACGTGAGAACTGAGAGGTAACATCATACCTAAGCATTTGTTAACTCACATTTAATGTTGAACAACATTGATTCCATTGAGTTTTTGATTTATAAAGACATCAAAAAGAAAATGTTAGAGAGTTAAAAAACTAAGTTCTTCAAGGCAGCAAATTTTAAAAGTAAAATAAAAATGGATTAAATCTTACTTACAAAGAAGAAACCTATATTACCTGAGGGACATTGCATTCTTTTAAATCAGTGGTTTGTAACAGTGTTCTATGGATGTGCTTTAAATTCATATCAAGAAGACATTTTTTTATAAATGAATGTCATTCTGCTTCTCGTATTAATGACGCGAGCAGTCTTGTGGTTTCTATTGAGAAATGAAGAAAAATGAGATGAGAAGAATTATTCCGCCATCCCGCAATAATAAGCGATTGCAGTCACGTGAATGGGGACGCAGACGCGATGCCGGCGCCAGCGCTGGCGCTGGCGCAAGGCTCTGCCGGCGTATGAAGTCGTCCGCGCCGCGCCGCTAGTGGTCGCTCCACCGCGACTTCTGAGGCACCGCTGACGGTTCCATTGGTCGCGTTATGACGGGAATCTGGCGACTCCATTCCTCGCACGCGCGACCGGGCGGTCTGTGGTGCTCGCCGGCGCCGTAAATCTGCAGGGCTTTGATGCTGCCATCCGTCATCCTGTCATGAGAGATTGCAAGCACCGCCCCCTCCCCCCCGCACCCCCGTCTTCACGAACAGGGCGGCCCTGTTCTCCAGCACATCGAAGGTACCAGCAGAGTGCGTCTTAGAGCAAATTGTCGCTTTCTTTTTGTTCTAATGCACTACTCTAAGCTTAACACGCCTAACCAGAATAACAGGTGTTGGATAGAAACACTAATACAAGAAAAATTGTGGGCTTTTTCTCGTATTTTTCGCGTTCACTCATTTAAAGTTGACATTACGTTATAACTAGCACATCTTCTGTTCTGAATTGTTTTGTTTCTTAACATTGAACATCATGAACGATCGTTTAATTGAAGCGAAAAACAATAAATCGTTATTGAAGGGGTGAAGTGTCATGTCTCGTAGTAATGATTATGCCTCTTGATCTTCTTTTGATTTACCTGCGGTTTTTTTGCGCTTTCTCTTCCTTCAAATTGCTCACCAACTGTCTTGCCGCTCACCTGTCTTTTTACGACCACCCAAACAGCCACCGCTCTCTTACGTAAGCCCGCGACAACCCGCGCACGACAGAAATTGGTCTCTGTTCTCTCTCTCGAAATGTTTCGCCACTCTCAACTGTTTCGGTCATTGTTCATTAAGAGAACCCTCATATTTCTCTTTCCTGGGAACTTCAAAGGGCTGGGCAATTGATCATCGTAGATTTCTTACCTTTCATATAAGGTTATATTGCGATAATTCAAAGAGACCGAAGAAAAGAAAGCTCTCTCATCGGCGCCGTAAAATCCACTTCTGCTTATTGCGGAACATTCGCATTCGTCGCGGATAACAGCACCTCGGGGAAGTATGCGGAAAGAACTCGGCGCAGTGGGACGGGTACGTTCGCGACCTAGAGGGAAGTCAGCGCGAGATAGCCGGTTTCGAGTGGCTGCCGACTCGTTTATAGTTCAAAGCAGCAGTCCTATAATTTTTTCAAAAAAATCATAAAATTTATCGTTCAGACTTCCTCTCCAGAAGGACAAATATATATCACGGAAAGAATGTCACCAAGTCCGCGCCGCCGCTGGCACCCACCCGCCGCAGCTGGTCGGCCGACCGCGCGACTGTCCCACCGTCCGACCGTCCCGCCGGCCACGCGGCCCACAGCCGCCCTGCTCTCGTAATGGCCGGGAACTTATAATTACGGTTCCGCGAGTGAAGTATGGAGGGGTCCGCGCTTCATAGTTGGGGCGCGGGCCGCGGGGGGCGCCGGCAGCGCCGCCGCGATCCGTCTCACTTCCAGAGCCCTCTAGATCTTCTTTATGTGTCTCCCCAGATTAAATAACAGGAGGCCATGCGTCTCCGCGACGGGGTATCGGGCGGCGGATCGGAGATCGAACACGACGCCGCACTGGCCGGAAAGGAGCTTCTCGACTGAGACGAACCTGCGTTTTGCAAGGCCCTCTGCTAAATCAAAAGGTGCAGCCTCCTGTGCAGCTACTAATGAAGATTGTTTACAATGCACTTTTCCTTATTATCACTAAAAGTAAATTTATAATATATTTTTCTCCAAAATGGATACACTTGAATTGCTAACTCTTCCATTTATAGAATACGTTCTTCTTTGACTTTAAAAAATTAATTGAATTTTAAAAGTGTTTCAAATTTCTTAAATGTTTATCCATTTCTAAGTTTAAAATAAGAGTAATCTAATTGAATGATAAGTAGTAAGTAGCGTTTAGGTGTAATCATTTAAAGAAATGTACGAAGAAGCAATATTCCCAATTTATTTTCGCAAATTTCCTGGTAATTAAGTTCAAAGATGCTGAACTATATAACTTTAAAGGGAAATTAAACATTGTTAGTCTAACATTTAAATTAAATTTATTTTCGATGTCAAGAGGCATAATAAATCTGAACGTTGCATTGTTCAGATGTCGAACATTGAATGTAGGGTTTAATCTCAATACGATCTTGTTAATTACACACTCTCATCTTTTCTATTTCTGTAAAGTGTGATGATGATTTTATCATATTCATCTAATACCTCCGCCGATCGAGACACAATCTTCTATTTTTTAAAGGAAAAATGGAGAGAAATGGTTGGCTCCATAAAGCATATTTCTTTTTAATATTCCATTTCATATAGAAGGGGCAATTTTAGTAGATTAAAAACACTAATGTAGCATGCAAATTATACGTTTAAAGCGTCTAGAGCAATTAAAGAAAAGAGGGTGGAGGTTTATTTTTACGTAGAGTATTTTTACGTGTTCCAAGGAACATCGATAAAGCTTGATTAATTTTTCAGTATCCGGTCGTAAAACCTTTTTTTCCAAACATGCAATTTCTTCTTGGCAATCGAGTCCCCTTCTGAGCTAATGTTCGTATTTTAAACAGATTGTGTAATTTTATAAACATCATTTTTCAGAATAATATGGTCAAAATTGTTCAGAAACGAGGAGTACTAGTTTGCAATGTTTTGTGAAGCTTGCACGCTCCCATCGGTAATTAAATATCTTTCTTTGAGTTACCGGCCCATTTTTGAGCTCTCTCTCAAGCGGAATTCGCGGTGTTTTCGCAGCAATCGATCCTTTCAAAACGCGATTTATTTCGAGTTGCGTCCCATCCTGCGGCTGGCACAGCGGCGTGGGTTTTTCGGAGTCGTCCGCAGCGAGGCGGCAGCAGCAGCAACGGGGCGCGGCACTGCGCGTCGCGGCGTGTTGCGGGGTTGATGAATGGCGCACCCCCTGGCCAGAGGGCGGGCGCTCGACCGGCCAGAGGCTCGCCCCCGCCCGCCCCCGCCCCCGCCCCACGGCGCGGAGCCGCGCTCCGGGCCGCGAAAGGCTGCCAATGACCACCACCGGGCAGGTGGACAAAAACACCGGCTTCGAAAAATTCCACGGGACAGCTTCGGGGAGACAGATGGCGCGAGGGTAGCGTACTGAGTGGTGGGGATGGCGCGGTGAGACGGTGGGTGCAAAGCGCTGTGGTGTAGTGGTGGGATGGCGCGCGAGGGGTGATGCAGTCAAGGGTTCTTGTGGAAGGCGGGGGAGAAGGACGGAATAAGCTGCAGATGGGCGGCAGGCTGCTGCTGGGTAATTGTGTGAGTGCGGGGGCGGGGGCGGGCGCGGGCAGCACCGCCCCTGATTCCGGCCCCGGGGGCTGTGCCGTCCGCTGAGCTAATTGATTATTTAGTCAGTGTTGTCGGCGTGTCAGCCGCGCGTCCGCCCCCGCCCCCGCCGCGCCGCTCAGCGCTCGCTCCTGCTTTTATTCGGCGGTGGCGGCGGCGGCGCCGCTGCGCGTCGCTGTAGCGAATCTGCATGTGGGAGCGGGGGCGGCGCCGACATAAATTCATTAGGCGACTGCCAGCGGACGAGTGCGGGATCGATGGGGGCGGTTGCTACGGCTGCCGGGAAAGAAAGAATCAAGTGGAGGTCAGTTGAATGCCGCTTATTACAATGAGACCATGGATTTACTTGCTGGATATTATTTTTTGAATACCTTCATTTCTGAGTCTAGGGGTCCTATGATATGAATAAATTCATTGGTTAAATAAATAGTGGCTTCTAAACGCACGCGTGGGTGAAATTTCTGCGTATTATTCAGTAAGTTTTTTTGTTTTTTTCTCCTGAATCGACGAGTTCTGCATTAATGTGCCTGTTTCATCCACTATTTAGCCTGTACTCTTGTCATGCTGTAGGCTTGAAGTGAAAATTCCATTTGAAAATTCAAATGACATTTAAGTATAGAAATTATCTCATACTTATATTAAATAAATGTTTAAGAATTAATTTTACAGGATTAGTTTAAGTTTGACAATGCGTATGACTTGAAACTACACAAGTATCAACACTTAACACTCTCCCACACACCTACGTGCAATTACAGTGAGCTTTTATTATTTTAAAGGATATCGGATGTGTTGAAATTCGAAATCAAGAGACCCGTGTGGCCAGTATTCACATTCGCATTTGTCCATTGTGCTGGCATTGGCATGTGCAGATCTACAATCACAGCCAGCACGATGCCATCGGCAGCCGCAGTGACCTTGTGGCATGTGTAATAGCCCTCGCCGAATGCAACGTCGTCACGGGCGTCTGGCGAGCAGTTTTTGCGAGTGTTCGGTCTGCAGCGTTGCAGACACGGTGGGCTCCACGCCACCAGAGACACGTACATTCTTCACATGAGATATTTTCCTTGTAGCTCGGCAGCAATTTGCTAACACTTGAATTGGAAAACCATTTTAGAAGCTGGCCTCGCACGTCTTGTGTGTAAATAGTTTGACATCTTCCTTCGAGAACTAATAAAACTCAATGCTAACATTTTGTTGCACAAAACCTACTAAAATTACCTTTGGATCTATATAATAATATGACAAATTCTATTTAAATTTACACTGCGAAACTTCCTAATTTTTAATGTTGCGTCGATCTCGTGTTGAAACAATTGCATCGCACTCCTCAATTGTTTCGTTGTACCTTTGGATCGATATAATAATATGACAAATTCTATTTAACTTAACACTGCGAAACTGCATAATTTTTAATGTTGCATCTTTCTCATATTGAAACAATTGCATCGCACTCCTCAATTGTTTCGAAGTTGAAGCAATGTCATTTGCAATTGCATTATACCGGTAACTGCATGTTTTCTTTCCAAAAATGCATGCATTGTCGTCCTATTAATTGAGGGCCTCCGCTCTTTCTAGAATAACTTGCGATAGACATTAACCTAGATTAGCTTGCAAGTAATCGCGCGATGCTAGGTAAATCGATTGGATTGCGCTCTGTTCGAATAACATTTACGAAAAGGTTGAGCAATTATCTTGATGGCACGATGAGTCGTGCGGATCGATGTCTTATGAAGACTGTGAATCTATGTCTTACGATGATCGTGAGACTTATTATTATTATTTTGATTGTTAGGATATCAAACTTTTTTTAAAAATATGTTGTGTTCTTGTTAACATTTAAAAACTAAATTGTCTTAAAAATATTAGTGAAACCTTTGATTACGATACAATGACACTGTAATAAAGAACTAACCTTTCGGATGACAAATTCGAAACCTCTTTGGCTGTTCAATTACGCAGCGAAGAGTATTATTTCCTTTGGCGACCACCCTGAGCATTACACTTCCGGCACTCTGCGTCGAACCCCGATCGAGATGCCCTAAACTCTGCTAGTCGATGGGTCGCGGGCGGGAGCTGCCAACGCCACCCTGGGCGTCGTGTGTGACATTCAACAGGTAGAGGAGAGAGTCGACCGACGCCGACGCCGTCACCGCGACGCTCCCGCGGGTAGCGCCAGCTTTTTCTTTGCTTTGCCGCAGACGGCTCACGGCGGCTTCAAGGAGCAACAGCGGCGGCGGCGGCGGCGCACGATAAAGAATTCAGCCTAATTAGGCTCCCCCCGCGGCCCGCCGCCGCAGCCAGCGCCGCGCTGCCGCCGCCGCCATTAAAATACTTCCTCGGGAGACCCGGCGTGTCCGCTAGCCGTGACGACTCGTGACGTCACGCTCCGTGTCAGTCGCGCAGTGGTCGCGGCAGGATGTCCAGTGATGGTCCAGCTCTGCTGATCGTGCTGTGTGGATGGGATTGGATAGCTTCAGAAAGAACACTCGTTGGTTTCCTTTACAGAGAACAAATATTTGCCTCTCTAATTCAAGATAAATCTAAAACGTAATAGGACTATATTTTACTATCAAACTATACGTTTACTTAAACTGTTTATTGAGTATTCCTCTATTACTGAATAAGTTTTGTTGATTTTTTCCTCGTTGGTTTGTTCAGTTTATACTTTCCGTTTTATTGTTAGACCCTAATGTCATGTTGCAGTTATGAACTGTGATACATCTCGTTAAATTTTCATTATTGTAAGAATTCATATTCACAATTTGGCAAATAAATTCATAAAAACAGAAACTGACAATGCCTCCAGTAAATTAATTTCTCTGAACATTAAGTCCGAGTAAAGTTTCCATTTCTTATTGTGGTTTTGATTTTTAATAATTAAAATTCAAAAATAAGTGCTTTACTCGATATAATATAATATCCAGAATAAACTATTTTCAATCTAAGACATTGTCTTCAATCTAAACAATTTTAATTCTGTGCTAAAATATGGCAATCGAAAATTCTTATGTCTCTCTCTCTCTCTCTCTCTCTCTCTCTCTCTCTCTCTCTCTCTCTCTCTCTCTCTGAACGTTCATTTCAACAGAGCAATTAAATACGTGGGTTTGGAAGATGATTCTATTGCTTAACCCGGCTCAACATTGCCATTGTTGGATTCGGAAGCAGACAAACAGGTTTGTTGATTGCGTGGGTTATGAGCTTTCCCAAGGCCGAAGAGTCTACGCAACTTCTACTAACCCACGACGTAAGAACATAATGGAGTGTTATGAGAGCGTTTTATGGCGGCTAACAGCGCATTCATTCCGCCGTCATTACTTGTCTCTCGCCGCTCTCTTCCTGCTGTTCCTCGTTGACAGCTCAGCAGCACGGCGAGCAGCGACTTCTGTTTAAACGTAACTACGTTTATGCTCTCGGTTCTATAGATCTCCGATTCTCGTTTAAGGTTGAAGCGTTTTATGTCTTCTTTGTGCTGAATCGATGTTTATGTGTTATTGGCTGAACCAGTGAACGTACTAGAACTGAACCAGTTGTATTCAAGACTTTATTATAATAGATGTAAAGGTTATATTTTTCTTTTAAGTACAAAATTACTAATCAATATTTGTACTGAAAACGAACACCAAGTAGTAACAATGTAATTGTTTTCTAGGTCTCATTTTTCTCAATATTTATAAGACATGAAAAATCAAGAATAATGAATGTACTTGTTATATTTCTTGATTGCTGAACATTTAATCGTTTTAGTTTCTACATTGCTATCAACCGAAATAAAAATAAACTGATTAAAAAAATGGTATAAATAAATCGAAATTAAATAAATATTACCTCACACTGGCTGATTTCAATTTCGATCGTTTAACTCCTTAAAATTTATTTCATTTCTAATTAACAAAATCGTCGATGCGAACAATATTGAAGCTTCGAGCAATCCCATCCACTTGCTGGGAGTCAAGCACGGCAATCCAGCCGTGCACTCTCCGCATGCCCAGTATCGGCTGTCCGCCGGCCCCCTCCCCCCCCCCCACCCTCGCTCCGCGCCGCCCCTCCGCCTCCCGCGGGGCGCCGCCGCCGCCGCCGCCGCCGGGCGCGGCGCTCGCGGGGCCGAGGCGTAATTTGTGCGCGCGCGTGACACATGGGCCTCGCCGGGGTCATTATGAGCCACCTGTGTCGCGGAAAAGTCGGGAAAACTCTCCCTGGCCGCGGCCCCCGCCGCCGCCCAGCGCTGCGCGGATTCGAGGGCCCGCCCCGCCGCGCCGCGGGCGAGACAGCGCGGCCGCGGGCGCCCGGGTCTTTATCGTGCCGCTTCCAGCGGACGCCACGTTTTATTTTACGTTTTGGTCGAGCCCGCCATATATTTTCCGTGTTGACGTGATTCGTTATTTTTATTTCCTCTCAAGTAATGATTTGTTATGTCTTTGCTAATGACACGTTGCGAACGAATGTGTTTTTAGTGATAGTTACAGCAGAACGGATTTGGGCTAAGGCCATCAAAAATTGCACTGAAAAAGTGAGTACTCAAAGTTTTATTAGTTCTGCTGCAACTTTTGTACACTTTTTTGAATCTAATGGTTTTTAACCTGTCTCGTTTAAGTTACTGCGGAGATTGCTTTGTATTGTAGAAAGAAATAGTTTGTTGTGAGAGTTCACTTACAAAGGCGTGTTTGAATTTTACCACCTGCATCATTTCTCATTTTTGTATAGCGATGCTTCTTTACGTCGATTGCTAATATACTACTCCGAATTTAAATATTTTTCTTTCAAATCTGAAAATTCTGATTTTACCGTTAGAATGAACTCTTCAGATATTTTCCCCCAAAGAATTGAGTGAACAATTTTATTTCTAAAGAGAATTTTATCATAATTTATGTTATAAATAAACGAAAGGGATTGAACCATAAATGAATTATTGTACAATTCAACATTCTATTTATAAATTCCGATTACCACCAATTTTTAAAAAGGAGCCATTTTCAAGTGCCTTGTACGGACTTGCTTCTGTTGGCCAATAGCTCCAGAGTCTCCGCTCTCAGAAATCGCATAACTATTCCGCGACCGGATACAGCCTTCAGTCGCCTGCAGCGGCTTGGACCTCCTCGGGCCTCTCGAAGTCCTGGCACTTCCACAGCCACTTATCTGCCGATCTCGAAGCGCCGCCGCCGCCGCCGCCGCCGCCTGCTCGGCGCGTGATTTGTGGCCGGCAGTAGCCGCGGCGCGCCGAGCTCGTCTTTTGTTTTGTGGTGCAACGTGTAATTTATGGGGAATATGAAAGGGCAGCCCTGTAATCACGGCGTAAATTGAAAAGATATTGTTGGAAATGTGAATGCTTCTCCGGGGTGGGCCGTGTCGCTCCGCGCCGCCCGGCCGCCCCGAGCCGTCGGGCGACGCTCGGCCTGCTGCCCGGGAGGGGATAATGCCAGCTTCCAAGTGTGACCGGTAATTTGGTGGGCATTGCGTAAGGTCGCTTACGAGAAATGTCAATGCCGGACAGCGTAGCGCGGCGCGGCCTCGAGGGGGGGGGGCTGGGGTGTGAAGGAGTGACTCCCGCTGCTAAGGACCCTAATTTAGCTGCGTGCTTGTCGTAAGCAGTTCTCATTACTTTGTTCTTGACGCTCCATGAGACGCGCAGACGATGCTGCCACTTGGGAGGTCCTCTGCTTCTTCTGGGTCTGTTACAAGTTGGGACTTGGCTCGTCACGTTGTGACCTTGCGTTGCTCTGCTCTGTAGAGTGTTAAATGCTCAGAAATCGGAGACTGTATGGAAGATGAGACTTCCTGAGATGCAGTAGTTAGTGAATCTGTGAGCACGTCTTGACACTCGAATATGCACTTTGGAATACGTAACATTTAGTGTCCCATGCGATGATTGATGTCAGGGTCGCTGCACTGTTATTTAATTTTTATACATTTAATAACACTTTTCATTGAGCTTCAAATTGTATAAAATGAACATTTGAACATTTAGAAGTGGCAATAATTTAGAAAATTACGATTTTTCATTTATATTGTGTATTTTTATCTTACTTATTCAATGTGACATTTCCAATTTAATTATTTTATTAACATGCAAACGAGAGTTTCGGTATGTGTACTTGCAACACTAGAGGAAAGAGAAATTATGCATTTCATTACTTTCCTGGTTTCTCTCTCTAGGCGGTGTTTTCAACATCATCCAACCGACTACCTCTTGTATTTTTGTTGTCTTCAACATAACGAGACTTTGACAACTACCTCTCGTTTTCCGCCGTCGCTGCCACCGCCCCCTTTCTGTCTCTGTCTGTCTGTCTGTCTGTCTGTCTGTCTGTCTCTCTCTCTCTCTCTCTCTCTCTCTCTCTCTCTCTCTCTTTCTCTCTCGGCCGTTTGAAGGAGACACAGATGAACTCCGCTGCGACAAAGAGGCGACGACAGAAATACGGCGCGCGTTCATCTGCGGGGTGTTTACGGGCGCGAGCGGTATATTTACGTCGCGCACCCCTCGGAAGACTGCGCGCGCCCTGCCTGAGTTGCCGCGCCCGCGCCCGCGCCAACCATCGTAGCAGAGCGCTCCACCCGTTGCGGTTCCCACGGGCGATTGCGACGCCGCGCATAACCCTCCCGCCCCCCGCCCCCACCTCTCGTAATTTTGAAATTACTTATGACGGAGGCGCTCTACGCCGGTTCAGGAGAAATGGGCAAGTGAGCAGGGGCGAGCAGAATAGGGTGTCAGCGACCACGCTGGCGGTGTGGGTGGTGAAAACAGATGAAAGTAGAAGAGAAGGAAGAAGTAAGGCCGGTCGATAATACTAGGTATTTTGTAATAATATAACTTATTTGTAAAGGGGAGGATGGTATATATGTAGGTGTAGTTTTATTAGATCAATTTTTGGAGGACAATGACGACGATAAGGATGTTATTGAAGTAGGGGTATGCAGGAGAGAAGCATCTGTAATGATGACGAGGAGTCGGGTAAGCGGACAGGAGGAAGGCAAACGACGAGAGACAGAGAGAACGGTGGCGGCGGCGTCGTGTGTACATGACGAATGCCCCGGACGCTTTATTGCGGCAATTTGCGACAGGACGAATACCCTGCGTGTCGAGGCGCGCCGCTGTCGTGACGGAAGGACGTTAAACTCGCGCACGGGGAGGGGCATATTGATAATTTGAAGCTACGTTTTCAACACATGCTCTTTACGACCCACCGCGGCCGCCGTGGCGTGTGCGGGGGCGATGTGAGCCGCGGGTAGTACGTTTCGCGTTACGTC
>BOPP01000005.1:12295291-12310625 GCA_017312745.1 Gryllus bimaculatus | reverse complement strand
GGGAGGGGAGGGGGCTTTCGGAGAGGGGTAAAGCGCTAAATAACGGGGGGACCCGCTCGGTAAGTTTATAGCGACCGTCCGTCACCCGCTCGCACCGGGAATCCATCACAGGTGGCAGCCCTGTAGAGGGGGGCGGCCGCCGTGTTTACCCGGTGACGTCATTAGTGGAACTCTTCCTTACCTTAAAGACGTTTTGCTATTATAAAAATTTGTATTAATATGATTACTTTATGAAGTGTACTCCTCTGATTGCCTTAACGGTAATTTTTATTTCGTGTTTGTTTTGTTTTGTATATTGATATTATGAATAAAAAATAAACAATTTTTGTTGCGTTTTTTGTAGTGTCGCTACAATATCCTCCATTCCCTTCCTTTCTCCTAACTGGCATGAAATACTAATGAACCTACTAGCATATCCCAAAAGTCCAAAAATGAAATTACAAAAGAGGTAGCGAAATATTGTTTTATTTTATTTGCACCACGAACAGTTATGATACATTAATTGAGACAAAAATATTTTAAAAATCTTAATTTAATTTTGTAAATTAATGGTACACATTATATTTAATTATATGCATTTTGTTGTAATTTTCAATTATTTTAAATATAAACATATATTAATCTTAAAGATAATAATAATAATATAAATATTTGCACTTGTGGTATTTTATTTAGCACATAATTAAAAATAGTGCATTCGACCCCCGGCCATTCCTTTCCTACAACAGTGTTCCATTGCCGCTGCCGTTGGCTCGTCGCTCGTGCCCCCGCAGGAAACAATTGCTGCAATGGGTCGGCGGCTCAGTCACTGGAGCAGTAGGCTGGCTCCCCTCCCCCTCCCCCGCTACTGCCCGCGTCCTCCCCCACCTCGCTGTGGCCCACGCCGCCGGCCGTTGCCTGGCCGTCTGGAGAGGCAGGAGGCGAGGGGGGCTTCTAATGGCATCTGCGGTTCCTTCCTGCAGGTCCGTCCCCTGCTCCCCCTCCTTTACGATCAGCTGATTCCGGTTGTTGCCGCTACACAATGCCCCACAAGTCGATTCAAACAGCTGACAGTGGACCCAATGTCTGTCAGGCTTCACTGCAGTTACAAATTAAGTAGACAGTATAATTCTTAAAAAGTCTTAACTATTAATAACATTTGTTTATTAATTAGGACGAGGAGGCATAGTTTGCATCATATTAATTTTTTTAATGAAAGAAACATTTTTTTCCTTCTTTAATTTGAAACAAACACATTTATTATAAAACTTTATTGTATACATAATCCACACCTAGAAAACAATGCTCAGGTGCAAATATTGAAAATCAATATCACTCTTCCACTGACATTTCTTTTGGTTTTATTACCTAAATGTCTCGAATGAAATATTTGTACTCATTTTACATAGAAACTGTTAAAAGCACATAACCTCGAACACCTTTTTCACCATGCTGAAATGGAACCATCGACTTCGGCAAGCGAGCCCGTGGCCTTCGTTGCCTCCTCCCTCGGTCATCTCGCTTCCCGCAGAAGAGCTCGTAGCCTCGTTGGCCGACGCGCGCGGCATCTGGCGGTGGCGCTCGCAACTACGTGCAGGCGCTCGGTTCCTGCTGGTGGGGGAGCTTCCATGGAGGGGAAGGAGCGCTGGGACGTGAGTGGGGGGTGTCGGAGGGGGTTGGAGAGCTAGAGGCGCCACGTGCCAGCGGGGTTGCTGTGTTTACACGTGGACCACACCCTACGTTATAACATTTCATTAACGGAAATGAATAAATGAAGTGGTAATGACATTATATCAATGAAAATGAATGTGTGAAAGAGCAATAAAATGGAAGGAATTTCAAAATTTGCCTCATGAATTAACAAGAGTTTTGAACGAAGAGAACACGCTTATCTAAGTTTCAGCAGTAATGATTATTAAAATTGATTTCACATACGGATAAAAATTCTAAGTCACTTCTGTGATTGAGACTATGGTAACGTGTCTACGATGACTATGATGTCATGTGACAGACGTCTTTTTCAAGAATAGTTTTAGAAGTTTGCAATGTCAAGAAAATTACAAAACCACGACACAATACACAGTACATTAGGTAAACGGGATCCGGAAAATATCTGTAACGATTACTTCCCAAACACAGCACGATACTTCAGCGGCACCACGAGGCAACAAAGTAATAGCTATTCATACCACAGATTCTGTTCATTACTAACCATTAAATAATTTTTTTGACTATTAACAACTTGTTAACAAAAACACAATGTGTAAGTTCCATTATTCTAGGAAAATAATTGTTATGTAGAGAGGTGTCCATAATTAGGAAAAAAAAAGTTTGAAGTATTAAAACAGGAAATTACGAAAACGCTCCAAAGATCCTGAAGTGCAAACTGAATCTGAGGCTGTTCATTAGTATATTTTCTGAGTTCTCGTAATTACTGAAAAGATTCATGTATAAAAATAAGATATTTCAGACAGTTTCCATTAAGTGCACAGATGGAATTATATGCAAAAAATTAACTAATGGATAATGTCAAAATCAGCTCAATGACTAATACAAATATGACAGTTCCGCAGTAGAAAACAACTGAGTTTTGAGAGGCTAAATTAATTCACACCGAATAACAATTTAGTTTACATATATCGTATAAAATATTAGTATTTTTAAGCATGAAAATTTACTCTTACCGTTTCAAAAAACAATAAAAATGCATTTAAGCTGCTCTGTACTCTGAACGATATTTTTGACGTATTATAAATAATGAAACAAATTCTATTAAATGTTTACTAATCGCTTTTGGATTAAAATAATTTGTGAAATTTTAAGCTAGAAATTTAATTTATTAATTTATGTAGTTAAGATTTTATCGGAACTATTTCATAGATGTTGCGTAAATACGGTTGTCAAATGTAAACATTGAAGGCAGCACGCGCGTCTGCCAGCTGTTGCGTGGTCAGCCATCTACGTAAGCTGGCGCCCATATGAGCACGTGTACCATAACCGACACGTGCCCTTAGTATGGAAGTCAGGGACAGTTCAAGCCAAGCGATACAATATCACCACAGGTCCAAGCTGGTGGGTTGTCATGTACAAACTTCGCTTCCCCCATCCTCATCCAAAGGCCTCTCCTTGTCATTTCGGCTCTCGTCCGCCGTGTCTGGCATTGCAGAGCGTCACCTGCATAGAAACTGCACGCCCTCGTGGAATCCGTGCTGTCACCTCGTCCTTCCTGCGGCTGCTGCTGCAAAAAACTGGCTTTTCTCCTCCCTCCCCCGTCGCCCACACTCTCCTCGTGGCCGGTGCGGGGCCATGCAAATCCCGCCACTCCACGCCCGGCCGAGGTAGACGCCCGACACTTGAATGCCCAGGATCCCTGCGTTCGCTTCACACCCAACGCTTCGGCGCGCCCCTGGATCACAGCTTTTCGCGATGCAGAAACTCAGCATAAAGCCATTGTCTTTCTACCTAAGCGTGAAAGAAAGTAAAATTATTAAGGACTGTCGGAACTCCATTCATCGAATCGGACGGTTTCTGCCATAATATTCGACATACAGGCATTTAGATGTATAGAATTACTTACGAAATACTATTTACTGATGCATTTAAATAACTTTGAAGATCATTTTACATGGGTAAAATTTAAAATGAAACAATAAATAACAAAAAAAATGTTTTCATTACAAGTCTTCTTTATCGAACTATTTCATCATTGATTAATAAATATCTCCTAAATGATGAGGTGAGTATTTCGTTAAATTGAATGTACTGTCGACGATCAATACTGTCGACAATCAATTTGTGTCTTTTCCCATAATGAATTTCTACACTATAAATGTTGAATATTGTTCATGGCATATCTTCTTCTACATCTTCTTTTACATCATCTGTATAATATACGGCCACGATTACACCCTCGTTCGCGACCAAAATTCCTTCAAGGAAGGGGAAGCAGAGTTGAGTTAATCTCGTGATGAGGAAACTGCGATTTAGATATGGCAATGGACATATAAGCTTTTACACAAACTCGTCCAAGAAGACGTTACCTTTTTTCAGAAGTAATAATCTCGCTCCAAATCGAACAAAAAGGGCAATACTTTTTTAGAAACATCATGAAAACATACACTTTCATTGCACACAATAGAATAACGTCTGAAAATGAGTTTTATTTAAAGAAATAATTTCGACGGACATAAATATTTTTAAACGAAATTATTGAAGGAAAAAACAATTTTCAGAGGCTTTCCGTGTATAAAGATATAATCTATGGAGGTCCGAATGTATCCTCAACTTCATAAAATATTCTAGACCCAGTTAAACATTTTCAATTGATATTACATATGCCTTTAAAACTAGGGAATACGAGTTAATATTCCTTACAAATGTTTTTGAACTCCCCTACTTACGGTACTCAATCATCCCAAAACGTTGCAATGAAAGGGAACCAGAACACACATGTGTCGCTTTCATGGTCCACTCTGGTGGAAAGAAGCCCCTTTAGCCCCGTGTGCAGAATCTGAAAATCCGCGTGACGCGGCAGTTTCCTCGGGTGCGCGAGTGACAAGGAACCGGTTCTTATCGCGCGAGCCTCGTCCGCTGCCGCTATTTCGTGCTTCTCCTTTGCACGAGGCCTGGAATGCGTCGCCTCGGTCGCGGCTGTGGGAGGGGGTTGTTCAGGACTCTGAGAGTCCGTTAGTTCTAATTCGTTTCTGCCTGGAATTGGGTTTGGGTGCTGCAGAATTTTTTTTAGAGATTGTTAATACCCTCTAGGGAGAAAATGTTGCTAACTTTTGTAAATGAGTAAAGGTGTAAACATTGTAGTTATAAGAGAGCCCAATTTACTAAACGAGAACAAGTGTTTAAGCACAGCATCACTAGTTTAAAAAAGTAGAAAACTGAATAATCATTAAAATACACTTAATAATAAATTTTAAAAAATTGGTGTATCCACTTTGCGTTCAGGTAAGTTAAAATTATAAATTCACTTTCGAATGTGATTTTGAACAAAAGTATCTCAAAACAAAAAACAAATCTCTTATAAGAACAAATTGTTACAATTATATTTGAAAAAGTGTTTCTACTGAACATTATGCTTCTGCAGAAGCTCTTGTGTATCAGACATAACATGGATTGAGATACACGTGCACGAAGCGTCCCCTCGGGGCACATTCCAAACAAAGGCAGCTGGCTTCCTGTCATTACCTCCGACGCGCTGCCATCATTTCATCGGAACAAACATCAACAAGCCCGCGCGAGCTCCCCCCGCGCCGCACGCGGCAGCTACCTCTTCGACGACGCTGCACTAAATTACTCTCCGGCTTCGACCTGGAGGGGCAGGCGCGGGCGGGGGCGGGGGCGGCGCGACGATGACCCGCCGGGGGCGGAGGTCAACCCCGACCCCACCCACCGTCCCGGTGGACTGTTCCAACGAATGGGGACACGGCCGACTAATTGGAGGCATCGCTCATTAGCGCGAACAATGGCGCGGCGGACGCGGCTTTGTGCGGCGTCGCGGTTGTAAAGTGCGGCGCGGCGCGGCGGCGGGCGGCGAGCACGCTGCCTCCGCGCGACGCCCGGACTTCGCCGCCGCCGCCGCTGCCGCGGCGGCCGTGCGCGTGGGTCGCCGCGCGTATTTTTAGCTGCGTGAGCGGCGCGTGCCTCGCGCCGCCAACACGCGTGTGGGTTACGCGTGCACGCGCCGCGTGACGGTCCAGGAAGCCCGCGGTGACGTCACGTCAGTGGTGGGGTCCACTTGGTGGCAAAAGCGCTGCTATGATATTAAGGTGTCGTGCTAATCATTAAATTGTCGAGGTTCTGAATGCGGATCAATCCGTGCAATTGAAATCAGAATGTGGAATGATAAATTGTGATATAAATATATATTCACTTGAGTTCATATTTTAGACATATCCGTGTATTACGTGACTCGAACTTTCTTGGGATTTCAACTACAACGGGAAATTAGAAGTATTTTTAGGAAGATCGAAGGTAGACATGTCTTAAGAGACATTTGGGTCTATAACTAAAAGAAATATTAGGTTGACATAGAATGTAATACGTAGTTATCGAAAATATTACTGTGAGCCAAATTTCTTATTTGCAAATAGAATGCATTTTTTAGGTAGATGAGTATGTACATTCTATAAACGATATATGTACTATAAACTGTATATTGAATTCTTTCTAGGTTACCATTAGCCTGGACCAAATCAAAGTGTCTTAAAAATAATTTTCGTTCAGTAAAGTAAATATGGAGTCAGTAAACTATCTATTGGTGTCTAATTTTCGGATAAAACCTCAGAAATACATGCTAACATAATATTTATTTTATTGAACATTTAATTTCAGTATAGGTTATATTTTGCAAGAAAGACTGAAAATATCAATTTATTGAAAAGCCATTAAAATACTATAAAAAGAATACTTGCAAAATATTTGCTGCATTTGAATGAAACATTCAGACAGAAAAGGTGGCGATCCCTATTTGGGTCTGCCCTACATGCGAAGGGTGAAGACGAACGTCCTGCCGCCTAGTGGCGAAGTCTGCAATCTGAAAGGCGACGGAGTCGGTGGGGTTGCCTACACGGCCAGGCGTTAGCCCTAAGGGCCGCCGCTCTGTGAGGCCTCTTCTCCAACACATCACGCGCCTTCGCAAATGAACAACTCAGTTACAACATTTAATCAGCATCAACATAGACATAATATTGCAGTATTAACTTTCTGCAGTAGATATACTTCTTTCATGGATGGATGAGCCGAGTGCCACACATTATTAAAATTTGTTGCCGACATCACCGAGAAGAAATGATTACTCATTAATATGAATTTGCCAACTCCATGCATACCAAACAGCGAAGAATGATAATTTCCACGCGCGTTTTCCGAGGCGAGCCGGAGCCAGCCGACGGCGGACGCAGCCAGAGTTATGCTTCCGATATTTCTCCGACTAGGCGGTTAATTAGGGGCGCAATGGCGGCGGCGGCGGCGGCGGCGCGCGTAGGAGCGGCTGGGGCGCATGAGCGATGGCCCCGCCCGACAATGCTACACGCGGCTATTAGCGTTTTTACCTTGCGCCGGCGGGGCGAACCGATCGGCGGACCACCCAAGTCGACGCTCGCCGCCGCCGCCGCCGCCGCCGCCGCCGACGTGGGTGCCGCCGTCGCTAATTGCACTGCCCGCCGTGCGTTGCGCTCATGTCGGATCGCAAGTGTCGGAGAGCGGAGTTCGATTCTTATAGGGAGTTCGAAAGATGTGTGAAGGGAAAAAGTTGCTATTAGTCGACCAAAGGTGGAAGCACGTGCGCCTGAACGTCGGAAACACTAGAATTAACGTAATGTCACTATTCGGCAAATCGCGTCTCAAGATGGCGATTCTTCACCAACTGAAGTAGAAAAGTATATTTTATTGTGAAACTATTATAATTTTTGAATATATGTTTCTGTAATGGTGTGTCTGGGTATGTAAAGCTATTTAATATGCAGGAGTTAAATATTTCAATATCCTTTCCAAAAATGAACGCGATATATATTGAAACTGATATACGATATCTTACTAATAATAGTAATTTTCCTGTCTTGTTATTAATGCACTAAATGTAATTGACTCATGTTTCACTCATTAAAGATAAGTAATGTTATTATTACATTGTCTGCATTTCCCAGCAACTATTATTTTGCTGTTATTATGAAACTTTTTTCGTATTCTGTGTTATTTCTTTTTCATTTACTTTATTGCTCTACTCAGAGACTTTTAAGTGTTTACTTACAAATCTCTGTCCATTTATATCCATTTGACACGCTTTAATGTTGTGACAACTAGCAGAACTTGTTTGTGAAAGCGCTGCAATTATTTTAATACCGAGAATCAGAAGGTCTCAATTGCTCGGATGCTCACTTTCGTAATGATAATGTCTCTTCCTCAGATTGCCCCTTACAGTTTCATAAACAAGTGGTACCTCGAGCTTTTCCTGCGAGCTCGCGAGAGCCGTAATGAGAGAGTGGGTCCGGCAGAGAATTGCACGCGCGTGGCTCCACCGGGCGACCGCAGGAGCGTGGGCGCGTCGCCCCGCGCGATGTCTCCGGCTGCCTGCGACGCCCGCGCGCCCCTCGGAGCAATATCCGGGCCGCGTGCGGGTACACGACGCGTTGCCCCGAAGAACATGCCCGTCGTTGGGCGGGGAAGGGACCACGCGCTCGCCGCTGGCGTCCGCCGCCGCCAGCTACACAATCCATCCGGTGCCGCAAGCGCGCGCGCCATGTTGTGGCTTGTACCTGGCTGGATGTTAATTCGCGCCATACATCAAGCATCACTCGGCAGGAACATGAATGACGCGGTTTACGCATTTGCTTTATTATACTCTGGAAAGTTTTGCACAGCATAATTTGAATACTGTTGTCGATCGTAAAGAGAATAAAAACTCATTGCCGTATGTGTAAATATCAGTACAAAATATTCTACTTTTTGTCTAAGTACATGTTACAAAAATACAGCAAAAATACATGCCTTAAACGTTGCAATAAAATTTATATGTAAAATCAAGCATTACACAATGACGAATCTAATTTTTGACAGAGTTTCCAGATTCCAACATATTGCAAATTGATCGATTGTCGATTTGTTTCTAGCATGCTCTTTTTCCAAGCTTTCTAGCTTTTACTTCGATATTCATATCGTATATATGTTTTTATATATAATCGCGAGAACCATTTTCTCGCTTATCCTTTTTTGTAAACGAGGATTCTCTTGCACCAAATTCACGAGTAATTTGTCGGACATAATTATTTTATTCGCCATGTCAAGTTAAAGTGTCAAAAAAATGGCTCAAATTCTTACTTTGAATGATCTACTCGCATCAAACCTTTCGCAAATTAGTTCAGTACATAATAGTAATGAAATGACATAACCACAAAATACCTGAAGACAATCCGAAATCCACCATATTTGATTATTTCATGCTGCTGTCTCATTGGTTTTCGCTAGAATTCTGACCAAAAATTAACGTAAAAGCCTGGAGCTTGTAAACCTCTAAATTTACGGAATTACGTCTACGTTTACGTGAAGGCATTGTGAATGGTCTCGCATAATAACTCATTTCTAGATTTTGCTGATACGTTATGTTTACGTTTCAGTTTGCGTTGTGAATTAGGCTTAAATAATAGCGTTGAGCTTAATTCTCTTCTCTATAAATAAAGCTGCTAAGTTTTAATTATAAAATGTAACAAAAAATGAATATTTCATGTGGTGCAACGACGCTGTATCGCTACTTAATGAATTTCTATAATATTAGATATTTATGGGGATAGGGCATACCAATTAATAATATATATAAAATTATATATATATATATTATATATATATATATATATATTATATATATAGTTATATATATATAGTGTACTGCATTGCTTTTGGATACGTTTAATATTGATTAAATAATTCCTCCCAGAGAAATCTCGAGCCGTACACCAGCCACTCTGGGTGCGCGCGTAGGCTCCTGCGGTGGGCGGGGGCGGGCGACTGGGCGGGGTGGAGGCGGTAGGGCAGGCGCAGAGCTCGAACAAGAGCGCAGCGCTGGCCGCTCGCCAACGCTTCCCGCCGCCGCCGCCGCCGCCGCCGCCGCCGCCGGAAGTCGCCGGGGTGCGGAGCGCGGATGAGCGATGTGTTTGCGGCGCCGCTCCACCCCCGCTTTGCCCCGTTCCACCGCCGCTCCAACCCCGTTGCCGCCGCCGCCGCTCCCGCCCCTCCGCGCCGCGCCGCGCCCGGTTTTTAGAGTCTGCGTCGTTGAGGGCTGCCTTTCTGGGCGCCACGGGAATGAACGCGCCTTTTATGAGAGACGCTCTGCAAAAGAATAATTCTGCGCTGTCATTTCGGAGTTGCAGTCAGTTTTTGTTAAAAATGTTGGTGAGATGATATGATGAATACTGATAAATATATTGCATATTCAGCCCAAATTTTCTGTCATATCAGCGATTAATTTTTATGATGAAACTTTCCCCACAGAAACGTCCTTAATCTTTTTTGTATGATGGCGTAGCCAATTTTAATAAAAATTACTCATTATCGTTTCCTTTAAATGATTTACTGAGTTCTTCATTGATTACATGTTGTAGCTATTTATATGCCATGTTTTTCATTTCAATTTCGAATTTTGATCACAATGAGCGTTGAAATAACAATCATCAACTGACAATGCGTTTCTAGAGCAATCTTCCCTCGATCCCCGCAGGAAAGTGCGCGTTTCTGTTGCAGCCACAAATCGCTTACGCGGGTGCTTATCTACGAGAAGTTCTGACCCCGATCCTCTTCGCTTTAGTTTCGGGACGAATCCGGCGACTCGCGGGGCGAACGGGGGTGCTTCCGTCCCAGTTTCTCACCCTCTGCAGCTCCCCCCCCCGGCCCTCCCCGTGCTGCTCGCGATCGCCCCTCCAACTCCCCTCGCACCGCCGCTGCGGGGCAATTACATTGATTGCGTCTCAAAACTCGAGACGCGGCTTCGCCAAGTGGTGCGAGAAACGCCGAGCTTTTTTTTATGTCGCAAACTATTCTGCCCTCATTTTATTGCCAACGCGCCAGACGTGTAGTTTAAATATCGTAAATATCAAAATAAATTGAGCTTCATGACTTTCAAATTTTCTCTAAGTTTACTGAATAAAACTTTTGTGTTATATTGGCGGAATAAATTTCAATAAGAATTCGTGTTCATTTTACTGTCTTTCTGCTGGCGGGGAGAAAATTTATGGTTTTCTTTATCACCCTTTTTGCGGACTCTTTGCGTTGCAGGAAGCGCTATCGCGACGCGGTGCGCCTTTGCTTACTTACGCAGGGTCTTGGAGATGCCCGAAAAGTTTTCCAACCTTTTACTCACCTTCTTCAGGTGCTGTACCGACACGACGAGGACAAAGGCTGCAGAAAGGTTCCTAGTGTTTCTTGTCCAGAAAATGAAATCATTCCAGCGACTTATAATTATTTAGATACTCGTTGAACATCGTCGTAAATATCTCTTGGGGGGAAACATACATTTAGAATGGGTACACTCTTAAATACGATGAATAAAAGAATACATTATTTCTTTTTTGGAACAAATATTGAAGCATGTTTGTAATCGTTTTTCTTGAAGACTCTTCAATATCATCTATCAAATCATTCTCTCCCGTAAATGTTACTCCGTGTGCTGATCGAATTGGCTCCCCTGCGTTACCACCCCTGCGTGAGCGATGGAACATCCTCTGCGTAGGAACCACCTCCTCCACCGCCGAAAAAGTTTTGTGCGTTGCTGAAAATGCAGAACCGCCCCCTCTACGCTCCCCCCTCCCCCCTCTGCCGAGGAAATTTACGCTGCGCGCGGAGGGTGATGCACGCCGATTCGCTTAAAAGGATCAGTGGTCTATTTTACATACTGGAGCAGGCGTCTCAAGATTTACTCCGGCCCGGAATAGAATTGAAGCGCTTTAGCCGAATGGGCGTTCTTCTCGGGGGCGCCTACCGAGACGACCTGGCGATGGATCACCGCCACCCTTGTTTTTTCCGTGCGTTCTTATTCCCGTCCCTCGAACCCTCTTTTTTTAACCAAGATATTTACACACACTTGCATCACCAGATTAGAAGTTTGTTGAAGACTAGGAATGTGAGGGCGTTATCATGGTACGGACATGATTTTGTTCAATGTAATTTGATGTGCATTTGAAAGTATTGAACATACTTTCGGTGCCTGAAACAGAATTCTTTGATGTAATTTTATTATCACATATATGCTAAAATATAAAGGATGTGTATCCACAAAACTATATTTTGAACATAATCGTCACATGTAAGTAAATCTCAAAAGAGTTGAAACTAAATATCAATTTTTTTCTGTAAGAAATTCAAGTCTATGTAATTTGAAGTTTTATTGATAATATTTCTTTTATAACTGCAGGCTGTGGTGTGTATATAAATATATAATCACTTACACTGTCTTCATTTAAAATATATTTTCTAAATATTAAATTAATATAAATCACAATAATTATATTAATATACCATTTGTGGATACCCTAGAGATTTTTATTTATTACATCAACATGCTGTTGTTTTTTATTACTGTCTAAAGTTCATCTCCTTAGATGTCTTAATTATTAGTGTAAAATAAGTATATTCAGATGTAATTTCCTTCTAGCTCATTTGTTTCGTATAACGAAATGTAGCCCTTCTTATAGCTTACCCTTCCAGCAACTGTTGGGCCTTCGCGCCACTGCGTCAAGTATCGACCTCGCTGGTTCGCGTGTCGTCCGTTGGCATCGCTGGTTGCCGCGCGCGGTGAACCCCCGGCCCGGTTCACCCTCCCGCGCCTGCGCCGCGCGCCGGGTACCCCCGCCCAATGCGCGTGCGCGGGCGGCGCGCTCCCATTGGCTGCGGCGGTGATGGACGCCCTGCGCCGCGAGTTATTGTTGTCGGGGCCCTGAGGGATGCGGCAACGACGTCGACGCCGCCGCCGGCGGCGGAGGCGTTCTCCAAAATAGCTGACGAAAGGGCCGGCCCCGCGCGCTTATCACCGCCGTCTTATCACGTGTGAAGGCGGGTGCCGAAATAGCTCGAGTGTCCCGCGTCTGGCGCTGCTCAGCCGGAAGGAAGGGCGCTACTTTTAGTCCCCTCTCCTCCCGGTGGCATGTGCCCAGACCCTCCGGCGCGAGCTCTCGCCCACCGGAGCCTCTCAGACGTTGTCGGCCTGGCACGTCATTGCTTCCCAAAAATACTCTCGGCTTCCGTGCTTGCTTTACTTATCGAACACGTGTACCGTCCACAATTTCGCGCGTGCATTCAATCTTCCCGACGATGCAGACTTCCGAAAGACGGTTTAGATCACTTTCGTGAAAACCAGCAATAAGTTTCTTCAGTTTCCTCGTCTCTTGTCTTCGAATCCACCAGCACAGAACTCACGAAACGATTAAGAACAATATATCCTGAAAATATAGTAGCTAGGTGACAGAATTTTCTCCCTGCATGGATTATCTGGAGGAAGTTGCTAGAACCTTGAGAAGGGGTCTTGATGCAGTGGGGCTCCCCGGGGGCTCTCTTTTCTTGCCCTCTAAAGCTGACCCCTTGAAACTTCGCAGTGGGTAGCCTCTTATCGTAGAATGTCCGCTCCCTAATGAAGTCTTACCCACCGCGCTCGAGTGATATGCATATCTGGGAAGCCCCGCCAGCTCTACCAACCCGCCAGTCATGTGATGAACTACTAGGAATCACGAGAGGGCTGTACGATCTTTTGCAGGGTCGCTTTGCTACGTTAAAGGGGGCTTGATCCTAGTTTTCGTGGCGAATATTTCCTTCATATAAGTTGATTGGTGAACTGAGAGATTAAAGAAGGCCTAAATGACTTTGTGAAGTTTTTAATGTACTTAGCTCCTTTGCTCTTTGCGGTATGTTAGGAAGTGATTGATGTTAATATATTATTCTAACTTACATTAACATTGCGTAAAAAAGTATTAAAACGTTTGTAAAAATTAAAAATAATCATTACTCCCATGACTGTTAGTTACATTGAATGATGCATGTGAGAAACTCGGAGTAAAATAGTGACATGAACTGCATTTACACCACTATGTTTTAAAGGTACTAAAATTATTTTAAAATTCATTGAGTATTTTAATAGATGCAGTTTCATATTAGAACGAAGTAAAGGAGAACGAGAACATTATTTTATGTAAAAGAAGTATTTAATGTTTTGAAATAGTATAAAGTTTTTTGAATTATTGTTCATAATACTATAATTGGTTTAGTGGTAATATTTCAGCGTTTAAATGAGTTGTGTTAAATTGTTGTGTGTTCATCTGATCATTTTTAATAAAAATAAACTTTATATTTTGAAAACATTCATTAAAAAATTCTAATCTGTCTGTTTTCTGTTTGTGCAGGTGAGTTAAGCCTCTCCGTCAAATCCTCCTGCAGAGGTGTCACGGCCGTCTGTAAGTAGAATGCCCGCCTTTTCTTCTTCTTCATTATTGCGCGCCAGGGCGTGGAGCAGCGTGGAGGGCGACCGGGCGGCACAACCCTCTCCTGCCCGGAACCCGCCCTCAAGACGGCGTAATCTTTTATAATTACTTCCAGCGCTTCCTCCTTCCCTGAGCGACCGCAGCTGGCAGGGGAGGCACCCCTCCCGCCGTCATCTATCACCCATCAGCGGGGGCGCAGTTTCAAATTAACCGCTCTGTTCCCTGCGTTCTTCACCCCCTTCTTTCACTACCCTCTGTGCGTTAGCCCCCCCGCGCTCAGTTGATACAGCCGTTGTCGCTTTGATAATTTTGGAATAATTGCGTTGAACACTGAATCACGGAGATATCAGGGAAGCCTAAGAGTTTTATGTCGGTCATGAACGTGAGCTGTGAGCAAGGGTATCGAAATTCGCCGTTCAATATTTATCGACATTCGAGAATAATGAACGTTTTGTTACCATTTGTGTCGTAAAAAAGGGATTTGGGTCCTGATTGCCTATCCAGAACTGAAACTGTGTAGATGCGAGCATGAATTCTACCATAAGGTAGTGGAATATGAGTATTCTAAACATTTCTCTTTTTGCTGTTAATTCAGAATGTTTTATTCAAACACATTTGTATTTGCTTTATTAAATTTATTCGTGAAAACGGACAATATGCGGTTTTATTAACCCATATCAAGTAACAAATTTCAGTTTCACAATTAATTTCCAGCAATACCTTATAGAAGAATCCGAAAATACTCACGGTTATATAACGGCTTGTAGATTGAAACGGTACATGATTCCGTAAGTTGTACACGAGTACCCTGCATTTCATGCAGCTGTCGTTACAGAGCAATGCTGACCGACCGAGATTGCTATCGCTGCCGGTGACATTTCGGAACAATGCAACCGTTTCGTAACAGCTGTGAGGGACACTCGCGGACGCGCATGCCTCTGCCCCCGCACCAGGGGCGCCCTCCGCCCTTTCGGCCGCCGCTCCCTAACTCAAGCTGCTCTGTTAATTAGAGAATAACAGGCTTCATTCGTTTCAGCAATCTTGACAAATAAGTCGCCATTACGCGCATCCGCCCCGGGCGAGGGAACGATGGTTGCGAAATTTCATCTTGAAAGCTCGAACAATATCCTGCGCTCCACGCGAAAGGGGGCTTTGGAATTTTCCGGAGCTGTAGTCTCCCCCCGCCCCCGCCCTTCTTCCGTGGGGTGGGGAGGGGCGGGGCGGGGCGGCGTCGTGGCGGCGCCTTCGCAGCCCTTCCTTAAGCCAGCAGCCCCTCTCTTGCGTCTCGCGCTGGTTAAACATCCCTTATATAATCTGTACCTCGCGTGGGGGGTAGGGACACAAATTCCAGTGCTTGCTCCGCGATAAAACACTGTCACCCTCCAGGCCCC
>BOPP01000005.1:12265643-12288787 GCA_017312745.1 Gryllus bimaculatus | reverse complement strand
GGGCGGGGGCGTGGGCGGTGGTGGCGGAGCCTCACACAAAGCCCCCACGGGCAGATAACCCGGGCAGGCTGCCCGCGGCGCCGGCCGGCGCTGCCAACTTGCGCAATGTAAAATAACAAATCATGGGCCTCCATCGTATTGTCCGACGCCGTCACCATTGTCTAGCTTTTGGCTCTCTCCCGCCGTGACAAAACGGAGCGCCGTATAAAACGGGACACAATCACGAGATATCAACTACAACAAACTCACTGCCGCGCCACCCGCCGCCGCCGCGGCCGCGGGCTCGGCCGCTAATATATAAATAATATTACATGTTTCTGGCGCGGATTTGTTGGGGCGACGTGCCGACTGGCGCCCAGCACGGGTCATGGGACGAGAAAATATCGCCTCGGAATAAACAGCGGCAGCCGTGTTGCAGTGAAGAGACAAAATTGTTTGTAGCTTTGTGCTGCCGGGTATAATACGTCTGCGCCGAAACAAACACTGGGTTGTTTGGGGGCGCTGTATTTACTGCGTTCTCCACTGTTGATAAAAGCCACTCTATTGTTTTGCAGGGCTGGGTTTCAACATCATGCAACTGAAGGTGAGGCAAATGAAATGCAAAGTGGGACTTGATTTAAGGGTTTTCTATTATTTAGATGTGACTGTAGTGATGTTGAAAAAAGACTTTAGGCTTGAATGGAGGTCTTGTTATTTCTGTGCGCGTGTTTTGAATAGCTTCCCCTCTTCTGGCGGCAGGCTTTATGACAACTTTTAATTTAGTCGTAGAAGAGGAGTAGTTGTTTCTCATTTGGTGTGATAGTCTTGAATAAATGTTGCAGTAACTTCGTAGTTACGTCTTTGGCTTATGAGTTGAAGTTTATTGGTTGGTAAAAGAAAATAATTGACTAACTATGACATTTAAATTCATTTACTCAAATTAACATTAACGTTAGAAAAAGATACGTGATATTTAATGCACTCTATTCATTATCGTACGCTCTATTCTTATTATCTTTTGCATTGATATTTATGTAGGTTATTAAATTATTTGTGCTAACCTTAAAAAATATGATCATATAACCATATTATCGGATAAAATACATTATTTCTGGAATTATTTTTATATTTTATTTACACACTAATAGTAAGTTTTTGATATGTCTGAAATGAAACCATCAGCAGTATTTCATAAGTGGATTCAAAAGACGGATGTGTTCATTGGAATTTGAACTGAATATATCACACATGGCTTATGAAAGCTATGTGAATATTTTAGTCTAACAATTTCAACTATTTATAATTATTTAGACAATGCATTCATATATATCATACAAGCTATTCTTCATCAGATCGTCTACAATATTCTTTTGGGCAATTTTGTCAAACCCGCTGCACAAGTGAGCACTGTGATGTGGAAAGAAATGCCTGGACGAGCCCCCCCTCCCATTGAGGCGGTGTGGCGGCGGCGTGTTGCTCTAGAGCTGGCAGCAGGCGATGGCTTTCCGATGTGCCGTCGCCATTGGATTTCTATCCCGGTCTCTGATTACTTTACCAATAGCCCAAGCCTGGCGTCGTTTCTTGCCGCGACTCGGAGAAGAAAAAATCCACTGGGAGGGCGCGATCTGGGAGGCCGGGCGATCGTGGGTAGACTGCGCAGGCATTGATTCTTAGCACCGGCTTCCTGCGTGCAAGAAGGACGGGTAAAAAGGACATTGATATTGTGACGTAGACATTCGAAAGTAGATACTATCAATAAAAAAATTAAAGTATAGATTAAGAGCAGAACTCGATTAGGAGGAGGGACTATCGCTGGAAAAAATGAAGTTTCATACGAAACATGCTTTTATTTTGTGTTAATGTCGTAATTATTTCTTTGTAAATTCGTAAAACGATTGTTAAGTATTTGATCATCAATTACGTATTGTTTTCTAAAAAAACTTGTAGCGTGGACATTTTGAAAAAATGATCGACATTTTCAAGTGATTTCTTGAATAAATTTTTACTTTTACAATTTTTTCATGATATAACGCAGCTGATTGGGTCCAAAAAACTTATATGAATGAGTTTTGGTGGCTACCAGCCCAAACATTTTTATTTTTTAAATACAGATACAAAATATTTATTTTAAATATAACTACGTAAGTGTGGAATGTGTAGGAAAACGCTATCACGTAATTAAACTTCTAGGGACATGCTTTGTTTATCTACATCGCACTTATTGAGTTGCCTCTTTTTTTCAAAGTTTTTGTCATCATTCTAGCTGATTCATAACTCATTCATGTTAAAATAAATTTTCATTGTCTCAAGATATAACTCTCAAGTAAAAAAACAAAGTAGATGAACTGAAAAAAAAATTCAAAGTAGTTCATATATGCCAAAGGAATTGCGTTAGTGGTACAATAATTAAATAATGGATATATGTATTGTTTATACACTTCTCACGTATTCATTTCACTCTTGTTTTTAAAGACTAGTTGTCTTCCATCCTTAGTGACTTGCTATCATCCTTCTAACCTGTTATCGTCTCGTATTTTCATCTTGGCCAGCTCGAATTGCGGGGATCCCCCACAGTAGCTCCTGCCTCATTAGAATCTTCCCCGCGCGAGGTTCGACGCGGTCCCTCCGCATTTGCGCCCGAGGAGGTAGCAGTTGCGAACGCAGGGGGCGGCGACGGCGCGGCCACGGGGCGCAAGCTTCGCCCGCACCCGCTCCTCGCTCCCGGGCAGTGGCGGCGCGGCGGCCGGCCGATTGCCCCTCTCTCTCTCTCTCTCTCTCTCTCTCTCTCTCTCTCTCTCCATCTCTCTCTCTCTCTCACACATTCACACACACACACAAAACTGCACACACACGCACGAGCCACATTGTCCATTAGTCAGTTAACGGGCGGGAGAGCGCGCCGTCCAGAGAGCCACATGAGGCAGCGCAGAGAGCGGCGTGGGCGTAGTGCGCTTCGCGCCACCCCGCCCCCGCCCCGCCCGCCGTCGCAGCGGCAATTCCCGGCAGTGTTTTGGATCAGCGCCGGGGTATCGCGCGCCGCCGCCCCTGTGTGCGAGCGTACGTGTGAACGCGGGCGCGCCGCGTGGGTGAGTGTATGTATATGTGTGCGTGTGTGTGTGTGTGTGTGATAGAGATTAAACATCGCGGCCCAAATGAACGCGTCATAAATATCCGTGGAACCTCCCCTGCCTCCACGCCCCCACCCCGACGCGAACGCCCGCGCTCCAGCCTCCGCCTCCGCCGCCACCACCGGGCGATCTCGCGAGCGATACCGCCGCTCGCCCGCTCGCCCATCCACCCTGCAACGCGGTCGCCGAGGTGCGCACTGGCGGGTTTTCTGCGTACAATAACTTAAGTTAGAGGCTTTGGCGGAGGTTCCCGTTCTCGCTAAAACCCAAACGCCAGAAACCTACACTTTTGAATATTGTATTTTTTTTAGGATCGATTTTTAAAATGCATAATTTCTCATTCGGGATCAATCGAGTTATAATTTTTATTTTTTATCTGAAACTTCCGTTAGCCTAGCAAATTGTTTTATCATTACCTCTCATTAAGTATTGAATTATTCACGCTAGTAGTGTATATATTCCTCAAATATATCCCCCATAAATCGCTTGTGCACCAAGGAACATGACAAGGTATCCGAAACTCCCGATATAAAGTGTACTGTTGATAGCAGTGACGCACAGCTTTTGATGTGGTAAATAATTAAAAATCGGAATACAAAAATAGAAAAACACATTCTGGCAGGGTCGAAAGTTGCCTACGACTGAACTTAGTAACATCCAGGTTAAAGTCTTCAACTTTATCGTTACTTCTCTTCCAGACATCGGTCAGATATGAATATATGTGAAGATATGTGAAGCAGGAAACAGAGACGGTATCCGAAACTCCCCATATAAGGTGTGCTGTTGATACCAGTGACACACAGCTTTTGGTGTGAAAAATAATTAAAAATCGGAATACTAAAATAGACAAAACATTCTGACGGGGTCGAAAGTTCCCTAAAATTAAACTTCGTAACATCCAGGTTAGGATCTTCAACGTGATCGTGGCTTCTCTCGCGGCCATGGCATCGGTCTCCTATCCCCAGCAGTTCAGTTCGAGCGACGCATTGCGTCTTCCAACGCTGCCGCCACCGCCGCCACCTTGTGCGCCTCCTGCGCCGCCGCCGCCGCCGCCGCCGCCGCCGCCGCCTCCACCTCCGACTCCATAAATATCCGGCGGCGGTGGAGTCCGTCGCGGCGCCGCGCCCGCGCCCGCTTTGTCGCCGCCACAATACGGCGCCCCGTAAATCCGTCGCTACGTTTGTGCCGGCGCGGGATTCATACGCGCCCGCGCCCGCCCCGCGCCCCCTCCACAGACTCCCCCCGCCCGCTGGCTCGCCCCCAACCTCCACCACCCCCTGCGATAGCGCACCAGCGTCTTCTTTATTACAACAGCCGCGGCCCAGATACCGCGGCCGAATTATCATTTCTGAAAAAGGGCTGAACTTTTTCGGGACCCCTTTCGTGTAATTTTTCACCACCTTTGTTTTATTGTGATGGAAATGCGTGCGGATGCGGATAAATTATACTGTTATTTTGTGTGTGAATGCGCGCACGATTCGTGTAGGGAATGAATAGGTGAATCAATTTTTCATTATAAAACTACATGGATAAAATTTCATGTGCGTTTTACCCAGAACCTACATTAAAGGTCTAGGCGCAAGAAATGTTGAAACTTTAATTTGTAAGTTCAATTTATAAATATAAATAAAAGAGTTGAAGACTTCAGTTATTTTTATTTATCTTGGAAACTATATCCCTGGTACATGTCTTTGAACGAAGTATTTTTAACGCATTTCCACTCAAAATAATCCTCACCCCTTTTAATATTTTTATCTGAAAATTAGAAAAAATAATTTGGTACCGCTTTTTTCCTGCACTTGCACCAGCACGCACCTCCCTACCTTTTTTCCTTGCTCGCGGATTCCGCGTCGTTTGCGATCTGGCGTTCGATTCCCGTAACGACGGAAAAGGGAACTCTGGCGCTTTTTGCCCCGGAGCGAGCGTAAATCCGCACTTAATTGCGCAGAACAATGCGCCCGGCGAGGTGTTTTTGTTTTTAACGCGGCCTCGCGCCGAGGGGGGCGCGCGCGCGCCTGCGGCGGAGGCTGCGGCCGCTATGCGCGCTATGCCAGCCCTCGCCGGCACGCCCCCGCGCCGCCCCCGCGCCGCCCCCGCGCGCTCCATGCCGTGCTCGCCAATATGGCCGCGACCTCTGACCTCCGCGGTCGCCGCGTGCCGCGCCCGGTCCCCCTCCAGGGGGAAGCGCTACGTAAGTTTTCGTGGGCATTCAATGGGTTCGAATTGCTGCTATATGATCAGAGTACATTCTGAAAATCTGAATTAAATTCCTTTCACATGTCTTTAAAAGTGGAAGCATATGAGAAATTTCTCATGCAAATAAACACTTAAACACACGAATATTTTGGTTATTTGGAAACAGGAATTTTGTTTAATTTACTTTAAAAAAACACTGAACCAACCTCACTTTTTATTTGGGTGTAAATAATAATTTTTGTACTAATAAACGAGTTTAAAATAAATATTATTTTTAAAAAATCCTACATATATTTTCTTTTCTATCCTTTTTTATTAATTGGGTGCAGAAACTACTATAAAATTATAAATATTGCATAATGGAGAGCGTTCAAAGAGAGAATTAAAAATAACTATGGGAACACAGTTCTAAAAATGATATTTTAAAATCATGCTTCGTTTTTCGCGCACTTTCTTGTAAAATGCATTATTAAAATTAGATATTGTCGTTCTTGAATTAAGAATTGATTTAGCGTGTTGTCGTTGCACAAGATCAGTGTCACAACTTAAAAATAGACATTTTCGAAGCATCACAATATTAAACGCTCCGGTCAATCTTTAAAATAAAAATTGTTTACCTGGAAAATGCCAAATTTTTGATGTATCGCTTTTCTTACCTGCACATATTACACCACGAAATGAGTTTTAATATGTTACTTAAAAGTTACATTTCATTAGCGTAATATACAGTGCTTGGTTTATAAAAATTTAAGTTCCAAAACGCGCCCCAAATTAATGATTTATTTAATAGAAATAGTTCAATATTTGTATTATAATTTAATAACTATTCGCAAGGTATCAGAACGCCGTTCCTTCCCGTTTCATCAGAAATGAAGCCCTAGTAATACATAATCAAACATTTTTAATGATTGCATAAATAAACGTACAACTATACCCAATACTAGTGGCATGAAGCAGCAGGAATGTCGCCAAATAAGACGAAATTTTTTTTTTTCAAAAAATAGTAGACACTTTGTTCAAGAACACCAAATAAAATGATCTTACTGCAATAAATTAAATATTTTATCAAAAATTGTCTTCACCTCCAGTGCAATAATACATTACAGTATACAATATCTATAGTGAACAGTTCATTAGATATCTAGAACATGCAAAAGTTGCCGTTTTATAACATAACGCTATGGAAAATATTTAATTGCTGGCAGCGTTTTACCTTGAGCCTTGCTGTCGCATTACGTCAGCTGTGCTGTAAACTATATCGCAACGGAGTATGACTATTCAAATGGTGCACGCAATACGGGAGTAAGCGGAATAACATGCGTTTTCTGATTAAATCGAAACTTTTTAATAGTTTTTTGATTTTTCCCGGATTTCTGAGTATCTAAACCATAGACGGCTCACAAATAGTCATGCGATTTCTTTGCGCACTGTAAATGAGTAATATAGAGAAATTCAATGTTCATAATATACGGAGCGAAAAATCATCTGAAATCTCTCCTCGTGAAATTACAATATATTCTAAATGATCCCTGCTTCTCCCCGTCTCTTCTTCGGCCTGCCTCCTCGCTCCGACTCGCGCAGTCCGCGCCTGCCTCCCCGTCGCGTCGCCCCGGCCGCCGAACGGCATCCGTCACGGGCGTCAGCCAACGCCGTCATCCCGTCAGCGCGCGCCCTCGCGGCCATTGACGGACGACGCCGGCGGCACGCCGTAGCTCACGTTCGCGCGAGTTCGCCGCGGCCCAATCCCCCATCCCGCCGCCCACCCACACCCACACTCGCCACGCACGCCTCGCCCGGGGCACCGCCCCGGTCCCGGCCCCGGCGCGCAGCCCCGCTTCCGAAATTTCGATTCCGGGAAAAATTAGATTTCGGAAATGACGCGCGCGCAACGCCCCGCGACGGCGAGTGGGTTGCAGTGCCGCTGGAATTTGTTTATAATTCATTTAGAGCCTGTCCCGCGCGCCCCGTGATCGAGTTTTGGGCGTGCCCCCGGATTATAGTTTGATCAGGAGTAACTTAATTGTTGCTGTTACTACTGACGGAAAATTGTGTTATGGACGCGCATGACTGATAAGCGTGGGGTTCAAAATTTGTGTTGGGTGTAGTTTTGGCGAGTTCACGCAATAGTAGTACAGTATGCTTGAAAGCTCAAAATAGTATGTGCATATCAATTCCGATATAACCGGGAAAAAGTTTTTGAAAATCGGTAATGGATAAAGTCAAAAAGTTTGTTGTTGTTGTAACACACAAAACAATTTTTAATTAATTTAATGGTCATCCATAATGCCAATCAATGTAAAATCCTTAGACACACATGTATTAAATTATTATACTCCTATATTTTAAGGGTAAATTTTCAATGGACATACATGTTTGATGATAGTAGAGATCTAAGTTTGCTTAAGATTTAAGGTGAGGTTAGTTTTTGTTTCTTCACCATAATTTTTATTAAGTTTCGCAATTCAAATCCATGCTAAATATAAACTACTCTAAGTGCAGTTTATGAGGCGCATTAGTGTATTTGTGTCTAGCTTTAATTGTAACTTGAGACTGTGCGGCATTGGAGCTGAGAACCAGCCCTGAGGGCGCCTATGCGAGGCAAGCCCGATCGCCAGCCGCCGCCTTGCCCCACATCGCCGCGCCGGCCGGATATAAACAGCGCCATTCATTACGGCGGCGGCGATGGCGAGGGGCGAGGCGTCGGGGGCGAGTGTTGATCCGACCGCCGTCCGTCATTAGACTTCGCCCTCCGCCCTCGGCCCTTCGCGGGGCTTCGAGGGCCAGAGTGTTTTCCTGCGCTCGGCCCCGCGCGCGTATTTGTCACCCGGGCGTTATCGCTGCGAGCCAGACGGCGCGGGGGGCGGTGCGGGGGCGGCGCTGACGGACGCCCTCCGGAAGGAAGCCCTCCGATCGCCCTCGGCCCCCACTGCCCGCCCCCGCCTACCCGCCCGCCCCGCCTCGCCCGCCCCGCTCTGGCCCCGCGAAAGGTTGCAGACGCAGCGCTTGGAGACTGCTCGTGGGGAACGAAATCGTTTTCTCGCATTTTCGCTTTTGCAAGCGCCAGCAGTTTCTCCTCCAAATTTTTTTTCCTAAACAAAAAAACCCAACCATATTTTGATAACTTTTTTTTAATATTGACAATTGAATGAAATTTTCTTAAAGATGTTATTGTTTTCATTCCGGAAATAATGTCTTTCGTACAATTCGTCGTTCACCTTGTATATCCACACATTCGCACTGTTTATCAGAGGTGCCGAATCATCTCTGACCTTTTATCTAAAATCATGAAATATATTTATTCGAACCCTTGCGGCAGAATAATAATCTGTGCATTGGTTTTGTTTCGATTCAATATCAAATTCTTCGGCGGGCCAATGCCTGGACCATTTTTCTAAATCCAGCATTAATCATTTAATATTTTTATGAACTGTTCTCGTCCATTCAGTAGGCGACAAGCCCCTTAGATTTGTGGTAGCCGCTCTGAAGAAGAAGTCCTGAATACTAGCGGTTTGCCGGCGTGTTCGAAGTCGGGTGTCGCGGGAAGTTCCCGGCAGGGCGTCCTGAAGCTACGGGCGCCAAGGTGTTCTCGGCCCCCTAACACAGGGACGGCGTCTCGCTCGAGTCCTTCCCCCCCCGGTCACGGCGAGAGCCTGTCCGAATCAATATGACCTGAGCATTCATGCTCAATAGGTGAAGACGCGTCCATACGCGCTGCAGTGCCGCGCCTCCGAACCGCTACATTGGTCGCCTCGCCTCGCCCCATGGGGGCGCATCGGGGCCCGCCACGCCAACGCACGCCAAGCCACGCACGCCCGGGCCGGGCCGGGCCGGGCCGGGCCGGCCGCGTGGTCTCTGCGGGCGGTGGTGGCGGCGACGGCGCGCGGCGGCGGCGGCGGCGGCGGCGCGGCGCGCCGAGCGGCGGCGCGGCGCGAGGCGGCGGTGCGGCGGCGGGCAGCCTCGAATTTGTATAAACCCCGTAGGAGCGGCCATGTTATTGAACGACGGAGCGCCTCCCGACAAGAGGTGGAGTGTGTGTTGCGTGACCCGTGTTTCCCACACGGCGTGCGGCGGCGGAGGCGGCGGGTCAGTGGCCGCGCGGAGACGGTGCCTGCACCGTGCCCAGGAACAATCAGCAGCCCCGCACTCCGCTCCTCTCGGCGTCCGGCAGCGTTCGCGTTTGTTTCCGTCTGGCTCACGGGCGCGCCCGCGCTCACTGAGAGAAGCAGCGGTGCCCGTCTTCAACCTTGAGTCTATTACGGCCGAAATTTATTACATGGGAATATCTAAAAGAGGTGTAATTGGAGGCCTCCTTGAGTTTCCCCGTTTCACGATTGAAGTATATCCATGATGCGCATTCTCAAAACAACACTTTTCATATGAGATGTTATAGCAAGAATAATGTTGTGAATTTGATAGCAATAATGGCAACGAACATTAATGACATGCATAATTTTCTTTTGTATAAAAACATTTTGATTTGGTATAGTACCTTCTTACAAATATATTTCGCGAAGCAACTTCATGATTAGAACTCGTAGAATTATAAACTTAAATTCATGTACAATGAGTAAGCAATCGTGAAATGATATTTGACTTTGCTATTGATACGGTGAAGATTTTGAATTTGGTGATGTGAGAAGTTGTTGTAAAACATTAGGATTGCCTTGTCTATTAGTAGCTTCTGAAAAGCGGCATTAGTAGAGAGGGTGATAGTGGACGTAGGAGGTAATCGGACTCGAGCACGGGGTTCTCGAGTGCGGCAATTCCGGGAACAAACTGACCCAACATCTTTTCTACGTGTTTCAGGAAAGCAACTCTCTTGATGGGTGAGTACACGCATCGCACGTGCGGGGGTCTTCGGTGGCCGTTGGTGAGACACCCACTCCTCATTTTGTGTGGACTCTTTGGTAGTAGACTTATCCATTGCACTCGCTGTTCTTGGGGTTTCAGGCACGTCCTGGACAGAAATCTTTCTTTTTCCCGTACGCCATTCCTAGTAGTTCGAAGGGTGTTAGTATTCTAGAAGTTAAGTTCGTGGGAAGCATGAAAGTCTCCCAGGGAAAATCGGCACTTTTGACCCTCACAGTAGTGTCTAGAAAGCCGTGAACTTGTTTCCACTTCGTCGGGCTCGGCGTGAGACTGCGGCCTTTGTGCGGTGACTGTGGTGGCGCGGTGGAAGCACCGGGGAGGAGAACCTCGCTCTGCCTCTCGATCCTTCAGGGGAGGGGAGGGGCGAGGGGTGGGGGAGGGGGCGTCGGCGGCAGCAACCCTTCCCGCAGACGGATGGAGGGCGTAACTCGCGGAGAAGCCCCGGCGCGGGACGCGCAGGGGGTGGCGGGGGGCGGGGAGCGCACAACAGGAAGGAAACAGAAGGGGAGGAAGGAAGGAAGGAAGACGGACAAAAAGCCGCAGAAGATGCGAAATTTCGATTTAAGATGGAAATTGGAGTGTCAACTAGCTTTTGTCTCGGCCAGTTTATGTATTTCTCTTCTGCGTGTGCGCGGCCTCGACTGCGTTGCCTCCCCCCGCGCCGTCGCCATGTCGCTGGTTCCGCCCTACGCGGGCGGGGAAGGGGGCGGAGAAGGGGGGAGTCAGGCTCGAGATAAGGCTGCGCCGGTTGCCCTGGCGACGGGCAGGGGGCCGCGGCGGTGAAGGCGGCGCGTGCGGAGAAGATGGAAAACGAAAAAATTCGGGTGACGTAGAACTTCAGGGCGAGGACGGCGGAGCAGGGGACCGGTGGACGTGATGGCGGCGAGGGTGGGGTCATGTGTGTGGACGGCTAGGACTCTGCGACCAGTAGATGACATATCAGAAGTAGCTAAAATTCAATAAAGGCGCTGAAAAGCGAGACTGTTAGGAAATGTGATAATAATGTCGACATTTTATTCGAGATCATTTTGGAATGTATTTTGTCTTCCGTGGATAATAGGACTGTGAAGTCGCCAATCCAGAATAGTGTGAGAGTAGAAGTTTGCTAACTGAAGACCACTTTTATTGGGGAGTAGGAACGTGAGATTAATAGAACAACTCTATAAGTAGTGGAACAAATAACGGACGCCTTTCGTTGATTTTTGGGTGTCCTCATTCAAACTTAAGCAAGTTGGAGAGTCAACAAACATTAGTCGTGAAGATATGAAACAAACCCGGAGTAGATTTAGAAGATCTATGAGATCATTGTGCGAGGAAAGGCGAAACAATGCAGCGGGGCCAGCAGGTCGCCGGCTGCCGGCACGGGCGGAGGTCAGCCTGGAAGTGCGTCCCCGAAACGGCGCTGTGGAGGGCCCGCGAGGCGTGACCGCGCTCCGACCGCGGCGAGTCACTTCTCGCTTTCAGCGGGCTGCCGTCCTCCCCCCGACCGCCCCCGCGCGTCCTTCATAACGTCTCCGAGCGTCCGCCGCGCTTTCTTTAGGGTTCCGTTCCGTGTGCGTCTGCGCCGAGATATTGCGCCGCTGCGAGTCCGACGCTGCGATTCGCCACTGGACGCCGAGCGCTGCGGTGCTCTTCTTGGTCTGCTGTAGGCGGAAGCACACTATTCAGCTCTAAACAAAATATTATTTTTCGGTCGTGAGTCATCATTAAATTCGATCTATTAAACTAGGAAAAGTCGACGGTACATAAATAAGAATACACATTAAGCTTATTTCACTATCGCTGTGACATCTCTTTAATTTGACTTCAGTGAAATTATTACATCAATGAAACAATCAGTCCTCGACCCTTAGTCTTCAGTCGGTTGTCAATCTAACGACAGTCATTAGATACGTTTTATGCAAGTATTTAAAGTATGTGTTTAAATGTGGATGATTTCTGAAATTTAGCTGAGCTCCTTTCATATTTCATTTCAACATGTAAGGTAGTACTATCTTTGTACTACATGCGCTCCTAATGCGTTATCCGTCCAAAAGTATTTATTCATTGCACACAGCAAGCGAAAGTAAGTTATAAATCTCGCGAATGCGTTGAATTGAGAAGTATTTCCCGCGCGAATAGCGACCTAACTCCCTGGCCGATATGTTCGCTTCGACGGGCACTGGCCCGGGCACCGGTGCACCGCGCTGCGCCTCACCGCGCTGTAGCCAGGCGATAAATCGCGGCAGCGGGATATTCAAAGGCTGCCGAACCGCCCGCGCCGCCGCCACGCACCGCGTCACGAGAAAGCAGAGGCGCGGAGTTCCCCGGCGGTCTAGGGCGCGGTGAGGTTGGGCGATGTGTGTGTGTGTGTGTGTGTGTGTGTGTGTGTGTGTGTGTGTGTGTGGAGATGAGACGATGGAAGCGGCGTAGGAAGCGTAGCAGGAAGGCGGGTGTGGCGGCGGGACGTCATAGCCCGTCCCAGCGCCGAGCGCTCAGTCCCGCCTCCGCCCCCGCCCCCGCTGCGCCCCAGCCACGCCCCCGCCTCCTGCCGCGCGCTTAGCTCGCTCAGGGGTGCTCCGTTCTCGCAATGCCTCTGTAGATTACGCCTCAGTTGTCACTGCAAATTCGTATACGCGGAAAATGAAATAAATATTTTTTAATGAATTTTCAATGCGCGCGGAATTTTATCACTAGAATATTAATTACTATGAGACATTTTTATTAACAATATTAGAAAATGTGTCAAAATGAATTATTGTTTTTACTTCCGTAACAGCATTATTGTATCATTTATTGATGCATTCTTGAACTTGAAATTATTATTATTACGAAATCTGGAGAATCGAAAGACGCGAATTCCACATCAATTTTTAGGTTATGGAGTTAAGCATGCAACTATTATTTTCTTTTTCTATTAACCTCTTTGCATGAATCGTAAATAGTCTTATCTGGCGTTCTAGATTTGAAGAATGTGTTAATAGTGTCTGCTATAGTTGATATCTTGAACAGTAGCTATTCTGTAATACAGCTGTTATCGCTTCGTTGTTGAATACAACGGCTATACGATATGCATACCGCAGAAACAATGTGTGGAAGGAGCTACAAAACAGCTACGATTACTCCATCGTTCCTCGTATGTAAATCCCGCTTCAGTAAGAGATCAGCGACGGGGCGTGGACATAACAGTCAGTAGTCGCCGTAACTCGGGTCGGCGGAGGCCGTCGACGCCCATGCATTCCAACGGCCTCCTCGGAGCCTCTTGCGCCGCACCGCGATTGTCCTCCGCGAAACCCCGAGCGCCTCGAGACGAACGCGCGGCGCCTGAGGATCGAGGACCGTCCTCGCCGCGGCGGCCTCGTAACTCAGCGGCGCGCGGAGCGAGGACGGCGGCGGCGGCGGCGGCTGCCCACCCCTGGCGGCGGCCGCGTCTTCGTAGGCTGAGGTGCAGCGGGCGCGACGTAATCTCTCATCTCGCCTGGGCCGAGCCCCAGTGCCGCCCCCACAGCGCCTTCCTCCACGCTTCCTCCACTGGTATGTCCGCCCCTGCTGCCTCCGACTCGTACAAGCCTCCGCATAACTCTGTAAACCTCCTTGCGCGTATTCCATCTTCTGGCCTGGAGTGTTTTTAGCAATGTAGCACTTCGGAAACTTCGGTCACTGGTAGCAGTAGAAACAACTTACACGTGTTATGTGCCTTAAAAGCAGATCTACATTTCTCTATTGATTGAGACATGTTTTGCTATTTGTTCCGCCTTTTATCGAAAGAACCTCTCTATTTATTTAAATAAAAAAATCACAAACCTTTTGTCCATTGTGACACCAACGTGCACGGTGAGTTCTCTGCTCCATTCCACTCGTGATGGGTGCCAATTGTGCACATTGGTGGCAACTGTCGAAGTCCCTGTCAGAAAACCCGCTATCGGATTGGCGTTGGCCGCTGAGTAGCCGTTTTGGTCGGCCCTGGCCGCCGCGCCGGCTGGCCGCCGCCGCCGCGACGGCGACACGCGCCTACGTGACAATACGCGGGCCTCGGCGCCCGCCCCGCCGCTGCCGCCGCCGCCGCCGCCGCCGTCGCGCGCGGCCGAAGGCTGTATCCTGCCGCCGGACCAGCCCCACGTCACGGCACAACTCGAGCAGTGTGCCGTAGCCCCTGCCTCCGCTGCCGGCCGCGACCTGCTGCCTGCCAAAAAGAAACACACACTCGAAATTCCTCGCGGCTGCGATCACGCCGACTGCGAGGACGATGGAAGCTGAAAATAGCAGACTTGGCCACTCTACACATTGAGTTTGCGATGATCTGATCCACAATTGGTTTTCGTGTTTTGTTTCTTTTTATGTAATTATCTATTTTACGTACTTAGAAAGAAACCTATTAGAGAGATACATTATTTTAAAAAGCTCGCATAAACATCGATTTTATTAATGTTCTTTAATATGCGAGTTTAAAACTTTTTTAATACGATTTTTCTTGAGAACTACTTGGCAATCATTTTTCTACTTAATATCATTAAAAGCTTATTGCAGAATTAATAACTTCTATTATCACGGAAATGTTTGCATCTACATTTACATTTCTTTAAATCTCCATATTGTAATCTACAACCACTGTTAATATAATTTTCTGTTGCTAATTATTCATAGACGACTGTTAGGTGAGGCTATTTTCGTAAACACATTTCCAACGTCGTTTCTGCGTCAGAGACTTTTCACGTAGTCAGGGGCTGCCCCGCAGCCCGCAGCGCTCTCTGGGCCGCCGGGCCACGCCGGCTGGGAGAGCGTCCGGGAAGCCGGGACGGAGCGAGGAGTTTTTCTTTGTTTTCTCGAATTTCCTCCTCCTCCTCCTCCTCCTCCGTGCTTTTCCCAGTACTCAGAGTCCGCTCGAGTCGACAGAAGCGGTGGAGGCGGCAGCGGGATAGCGCTGGCTCTCCACCCTCTCGGCCAGGGAAGACGCGCCTCTCCGCCCCCGCTCCCGCCACCCTCGCCGCCACCGCCGCCACCGTCGCAGCCCCGCCCCCCGGCTCAGGCGGTGGCGCGCGCGCGCGGAGCGGTGCGGTGCGGTGCGGTGTGGTGTGGCGTGGCGGGGGCGGAGAGATTTATCGCCTCCCCGTGATGCACGGCTGCCAACCTACACGGGCGGAATTGCGGGCCTACAGCCACCGTCCCCGCGCGCCCTGCGCCAGCAGGGTCCGTGGCGGTGGCGGCGGCGGGACCTGGCGAAGGGCCGTGTTTTTATATTTAAACTTCGTTACTGCCTGATTTAAGCGCGTGTTTCGCGTCGGTCTTTTGTTTACAGCGCTAGCTCTCGTTTGCTGTCACGGCCTGTTCCTCGGCACTCTCTGTAACTTGCCACTTCTCTGTTAACTAATCGATATGCAATAGAATTTTTTTACCAGGATACCCACATTGTATGAAATACCGGTCATAGGAAATTTAGAAGACATTTTTTCAGGAATCTACGTGCTTCGTAGTCTGAAAGACTGAAATCTTCAAATTTCTTATAGCAAGAGTGACTGTTGTTTAATCTGAGAAAACTGAAACTTAGATTGAATGTCGATTTTGAAGCAAAATAAGTAGTGAGAAGAAAAAACTCCGTGTACTGGACTAAAAACATAAGTTTGTAGTACTCCTCTGCATGTGCTTAGAATGCGATTGCCTACTATTTACAAATACCAACGAAACATGCGAAAGGGAATTTGTCAGTGAGTATTTCATGTTCTGCAGATTAAAATTTGATTTAATTGTCAATGGAATAGAGCTATTATTCAGCATACTACATATTTCGTACTTGTAGCAACGAGAAGTTCATTTAAAAGTCTCGCATTGTGCCACCACACTGAGGTTATTGTCGTTTTTAATATGTGAAATTCTCCAATGCAGTATGCAAACAATAAGTGGTTAGGGAAAGAGGGTCTGTCTCGAATTTTAACCGCAGTGGAATTGGGCCCGTGGTCGGAACAATAAATACGATACGTCTAAGAACAATGTGATAGTAATGATGAGGGATGACTGGGAGTGTAGGGCAGTGCAGTGGCTGCAGCGGGGCAAGTGTGCGGAGGTGCAAACGGAGCAGAGGCGAGAGCGATGGCGGGTGGCGGCGGCGGCGGCGGCGGCGGCGAGTACGGAGCAGGTCGCGCCGGGGTCGGAGGCAATTCCGTCGGCGGCCGGTTTATCCGCGCTCAACAGGCCCATACACCGGCGCAGCGCGGGGCGGCACGGCGCGGGGGCGGAAACGACCCTCCGACCCTCGCGCGCCCTGCCGCCCCCGCCCGCTCCGCTGGGAAGTCAGCCACCCCAGCCAGCGCTGCGCCCCTCGCCCTGCCCACGGGGCCCGCGCGGCAGCCGCCCCGGCTGCCTTTCGGACTGCGGGAAAACGATTGCGGCCCTAACCTCGTTACGAGTGATTGTGATGGATGGATTGATGCGCACTGTAAGGAAGCATCAATTTCCTATTTGGGAACGTTACGCTTAACTATTACCTAATAAATGTGTACAACTGGTCTTACACGGAACATCTCAGACAATGGCATTTCCACATCTACATATACATTACAGAATAAGATAATGTATTGACATATTAATTTCATTCTACGGCGTATTTTATGCATTCAGATCTTTGTAAATATTGTACATTTTTTTCACTACTTTATAACCATGTCATTAATATATCATTTTTGTTTGCAACTCATATTCGCAATATACAAATTCATGGGTAAGTCTGAAAGATGGGAGGTATCCTTTTACTGGGCAATTTTCGTTGAACGACGTACACTTCTACTCGGTAAAGGAGTTATTTCTGGCCAGGAATATCTGCGTATAAAGCAATTCACATCATGTAAACGTTCGTGGGGTTAAAAACCGACAGAGCTCTTGACGTAGTACACGTGTTGACGGCCGCCCCTCTCGGGCCTCGCTTCACTCGCGTCGGCAGCCGCCGCTTTTCACCATTTAGCCGATTACTTTTCCTCGGCGGCGACCCACGTCTCGTTGCGGCAGAGCCATCCATGCAAATTTATTCATCCCTCCTCTTCCGCGCCGCGCCCCGCGCCGAGCGCTCGCCCTCCGCCGCGCTGGCGCTTTCATTGCCCACTTGTGCCACGAGCGCCACCCTCGTCGCCATCGCACGTGCACTGCGCTGCTTCAATCCTCGCTATGTGCCGTGAAGTACTATGTACTTCTTTATTCAACCAGCTTGTTCAGGTTTCTTCTCCAGTTTTCCCTCAAGCATTTCGTTTCATAAATAGTGTATTTTGTTGTTTCATTTGTAAATATTACACATGAAGAATTGTTATACTGATATCGTAAGAATCTTAGAAGGATATTCGTCGACACTGTTTGTCTGCTAGATATGCAATATTTCTCTCGATAATTAACATTTTCCTGTTCGCTGGTAATTAGTCCCCTTGCTTGAGAATCACAAAATTTTAATTAAGTTGAATATTATACTCACGCAATTTTGATTCTTTTATTTTGAGAAAGGTACTTGTTATTACTAACTTACAACAATTCTTCTCTAGTTCTTATTATGCAATTCATATCAGCCCATAACCCTTTAGTTTTCTTAGCGAAGAAGAGTGTAAAATAATTTGTTTCTTTGTACTGGTCATTTTGTACTTTAAAGAAATTTAATATTGTCCCAGCTTTTTCTATACTTCGTCTTTCCTTGATTAAGCCTCGATGTGAATGTTAAGTACATGTTTGCTCTTTTTAAAAGATGTGTATCCTATTTTCTAATAATTAACAAATAACATTTGTTTAATTAGAGTACATTTCGATTATTTACTCCACTAATTCATAGCATTAATCAGAGTAACACGTGTTCATTTCATTCTGAATTTCATTCCCATGTGAATCCAACAAACCGGTTTATAACCGCTTGAGGACGCTCGAGAAGTTAGATTCAACGTGGCCTTCGATCGCACCGCACACAAAACGCCTCTGAATTTTCGTGTTTCCGCAAGTTCCACCCGGCCACAGACTGGGGCGGAAGTTGCCCAAGTTCGAACGCCAACTGCGCCCTCTTCCTTTCCTGCTATTTCGCTTCTTCGCCTCCCCCACCTCCGCCGCACCACCCTCACGCCTCACCGTTCCCATTTCCATTTCCAGCCGCATGGAGCCACACCGTCTCCAGCCCCAGCACGCGCCTCTACCGTAGTAGTGAAAGTGGCGTTTCCATCCCTTCATTCTATAGCTTTCCACTTTTTTTACTCTTTTAATTTTTTATTGGCAGTACCATTGCTTGCCGCATCTCCACCGTCACCTGTGTCATTGGTACCTCCTCGCTCAGCCCTCTGTAACGCCGACCTATCTCCCTCGCTGGCCTCCTCACGGCTCCTCACGCGTGCCTCCCGCGCGCCTTCTCTAATGTTAATTAGGCCGGGACGCGTGCTCGGCGCTTTATCCCGTTCTTAATTTGTTGAATTACTCGTTGAAAAATGGCGGCGACTCGTTCTGGTTAACTCGCCGCCGCACGCGGATAAGTAACGAGCCGCCGGCAGATGATCGGGTTTTTAGTCCGCGAGGAGCCCCCCCCCTCCCTTTCCCCTCTCCCCCACCCTCCGCAGACCGCCGTCGGCCCAATTCCGTAGGATTAAAAAAATGGATAATTTCTTTAAGTACCTACGCCGGTGGCGGAGTGCAATATGACTGCTTCCGGGCCAGGAATTCCCATGGAGTTTATGGCGCTCGTTTTTTGGCAGGCCATATGTTTTGAACGTAAATTTCAATCAGGCCGTACCGATAGAATTCTCATTTAACACAAAACGAATATGTATATCTGTCCTGCGAAATTTAATTCCAAACTTTTCTTCGTTCCTCGTGCGAATTTCTAGCTCGTTTGCCGGAGTCTTTTATATCAAATTTTCGTTTATGGATGCGAAGTATAACACTCGAGTTAGGCGAGCAGCCATAAATAACTCGAAATGTACGAGGGAGCCGGCAGAACAACAGTGGAGCGGCAATAAGAAAACTTAACACGAGAAACTTTACGTCTCGAAATTAGGTTTTAACCGCAAGGGGTACCACCAGCAACGTGCCGTCTCGCGGCCGCCGTGCCGTGCCGGTGGTGGTGGTGGTGGTGGTGGCGGTGGCGGCGGCAGCTACCTTCCTGACGAAACACATTATACCAACTTCTCTGTGGAAGTTGCGCTCTCCCTCGGCTCGCGGTGCGATCCGTCATCGCGTAATTTTTTAACGAGATTTGTTGGGGGCGCAGGCGCGCGCCGCGAGGCCTGCTTGCATCGCGCGGCCGTGGCGCGGCGAAATCTAGCCCCGCGTGCACCGCGTGACGCCTCGCCAGCCCTGCCCTGCCCTGCCCTGTCCTGCTCTAGCAGCATTGGCTGAACCCGGCTCTGCTCCGCTTTGATTTGGCTTCTTGCTTTACGGACGCGGCGGTTTATTTTGTTCACTCACGCTTTTAGCTATCCCATACTTATCCACTTTGTTAGGTTTGTATCTTGACTTGTCAATACTTTTGAGCCCTATAAACTCATTAATTGCTGTTGTTGTCCAAATTCTATGTTTATGGGGCCTTTCTGAATTGTCTTTCTGTAATTGTGTTTCTGTAATTTTAAAATATTTATCCTCTCTCCACCGCTATATTAGTTTCACTTTGTCATATCTCTTCGCGAGAATTATTGTTTCCTGTCATTAATAAGTAGAAAACGCGTTACGTGACGCATTTTAGCAATGACATTATACTTCGCGCAGAAAAAGTGAATACGTCATTAATTGAACCATAAAATGCCTTTTTATGATCGATTAAATATATAAAAACCTTTGTTAATGACGGAATGCACAAAAGAATTTCAAACATTATTATGCAATATGCTAAAACATGATTATCTGTTACACAATCAAAGTACCATGACTGTTGAAAAGGCTGTACTGCTCTCTTGGTAATATGTTATTATTCTTATATTTATGTCACAGCGTTTTCTCTGAGTATATGTAACACAACCAGGTTTCTATAGTTCCCAAATATATGCCATTTTGAGGTTATAAATGTGTTGTTTTTAGACTGCTAAATGCAGCCACTGATGGACGCTATCGAATGGGTAGGGCGCTAACTTGCATCGCGCCGCCAGCTCCGAGCTTGGAATCTCAGCCGCGGCGCCGTTAGAAGCTTCCAGAGAGGAAGTCGGCTTGTGCCAGCCGGAACATCCGTCTCTGCGTCGCTGCTCTCTTTTGCTCCCTTCTCCTCTCCTCTCCTCTCTCTCGGCGCCTCACGCAGCGTGGTGTATTGATTTTATGGGGGCGTCGGCGAGCTCCGCGCGCAAAATCATTTTTTTTTTCGCGGTGGCGGCGCGGGCTGAGGCGAGGCAGCGGCGGAGGCGGTCGGTGGATTGTGTGGAGGCGGCGGTGGGGAAACCGGCGGAGGCGTGGGATAAGAAAAATCGCATTAAAAAGATCCACAATCCAGAGAAAAATAACGTATAGGTTGTAATGTATTTACAGGACGGAAAGATGAATGTAGGCGGGGAAATAGCATAGGAGGAAAAGCACGAAGTTATAATTGCAGACTTTCGGGAATGGGAGCAATGGGTAGTTTAAGCGAACGAAATGGAGTGGTCGATGCGGCAACCGAGAGGCAACCGACGCACGAACTGAGAGAAGAATAGGCCGAGAAAACCCAGCGGGGCCAATGTTGGGGTCACGTCGCGTCGCGTATGTTGCGTCGCGAGGGGGCGTGGTCGGGGTTGGGGACGTGGACGGCCGCGGAGGCTGTGAGTGCGGCGGCGGGGCCTGCGTTTTGCCGCACGTGCATGCGCCGCGTGTTTGCTGGCGTCTGCGGCGGCGGCGGCGGCGGCGTCCGCCCGATAGAGCCGTCAGCCATCGGGACGCGGCTTCATAACTCGCGACCACGAGCTGGCACTTACAGCACCGCAGAGGCTCTCGCCCGCCGCGAGATTTATCTCGTCGTCGACGAGAGCGCTCGGCGTCGTCGGAGCGATTTTCTGCACGTAAACATCCCGTCCGAGAGACGCTGGCGCTCAATTTTTTCTGAGAAGATGGTGTTTTTATTCGTTAATGTCACGTGAGGAATGGATTTGTTGGCGCGAGGTAGCGCCATATGTTAAGGCAAAGTTTCAGCAACGGTTGTACTAATGTAGATGGGTCCTAATGGATTTGGTTTGCTGATAGTGGGTTTGGGAGGAGCATGGAGTGAAATGAGTATTGTTCAAACGGTGGAACACCTAAATAATTGACTCGGAAATATAATTACGAGTATATAAGTTCTGAAAAAAAAATGTTGGGCTACAAATATTAGTCAAGGCGATCAGTACGTATTGTGAACTATTTCATCATGAAACCAAAAATTTCCATACGCTTCGATATCCCATAGTTCTCCACAATGCAACGGTATCACATCACGTTACCTCCGGAGGAGACACATAGAAGCGGTGAGAATATAAGGGCTCTATCTAGCTCCCAGCCCTTTGAATCGGGAGTACATAGTCTGCTGGGATGTGCGAGGAAGTGAGCGGGGCGTTGCTTGGCGTGGCGGGGCGGGGTGGGGCGAGCCCTGCATTCAGCCGAGCCCCTCTTCCTTCCCTGCCTTCGGCCTCCGCCGCGTTTACCCAAACTGACCATCCGGAAGAGACGCTATATCTCCGGCGCAGTGCTGCCAACGCGTGGCGGGTTGCCAACTTTGAAACGCAACGCAGAAATAACACAAAAAAGAGTCTTCCCTCAGACTTCTCGTGCCGCGCGAAAGAGCGCGTGTACGACCCCCCCTCTCTTTTTTTTCTTTTTCGTTCGTCTCGATTCCATGTATTTTTATAACGTCCTTTAGCTCTCGCCTCGCCAGTCCGCTGTCTCTTATTTTTGGGCTTCCCCGTACAGACTTCGGGAGTGGAAATATGCCCTGAAAATATATCGTGTGTCTGCTCCGACCATTCATAAAGTTGTTTTGATTTTTGATTTATCTAGCAATAGGATTTATAGCTTCTCCATGTGTCCCGCCGTCCGTTTTTAAAAATGAATGGGGAATATTGCGATCGAACAATAAAATACGACCAATCGCGAACGCTTTTTTAGTAACGGGATCGTGTTTGAAGCATGGTAAAGAACTTTTGAATTCACAACATGAAAATAAATCGAGATGTTCGGTGCAAACAGTCAGAGTTTTCTGTTTGACGAAAGCCAGAGAAATGATATTTCTCGTGCACTTGTTCTTTACATTCAACTACTAAATATCTCCAATACTCTTACCTCATTCCCAAAGTCAATCTGCAAAACGTTCAAAACAATATTGTATTTATTACATAACACCAAGACTGTTCCTCTTATTTCCAATAGTCACCCATGTTCGGTTGTGTCAGGACCTGGATTTTCTGACATACGTTTTATCATTTGAAGCAAAAGTTCGTCTTGTAGTATTTTCTCCAAAGTCATGATTTTAGAGTTATCAAAAATTAAAAGAGTTAATATCAAAAATTAAATAAATGTCATGAATTAGCAAAGAACCGGTAAATTGAAACATCTGGTGATATTACAGTTCATTTTGTATATTCAAAAATATCTCGGTTGTCAACGTCGTGCCGATCATCCTAATGAATCGCAAAAAAAGTTCGTTTCAACCGGACCAAGACCTCAGCTTCGGTCTCAAAGATCTCAGCTAGAAATTTAACAAGAAATGCTTTGAAATATCAAATCGAGTAATTAACAAAACGGTCAAATGCACTCTGTAGGCAGAAGCAAATTCCCATCAATTTTGAGCTCGTAATTTAGAGCGAATACATCTTGTTGTCAAATGCTGACGCTCCAATCACGTGACCGTACCAAGCAGCGCGCCGCGCAGCCCGGTCAGCCAGTCCCCTGTTCGGCTCCCGGGCGGGTGACAGGTGAAGCGGGGTGGGGGCAGCTCATTAGCCGCGCTTCCGCGGACCGCCGCGTGGGTGAGCTACTGCGCTCGGAAGCGCGTACGTCAGTCCGTTATCAGCGTCTGTCAACTGGTCGTTATGTTAAAACCGCCCCGCCCGCTCTGCCTCC
>BOPP01000005.1:12232800-12249776 GCA_017312745.1 Gryllus bimaculatus | reverse complement strand
CCCCGGCGACTTTACCTCCTGCGCCGCCGCCGCCGCCGCAGCAACGATAATGATGACGCATGGCCGCGCGCCTCCCGCGATGGCATCTCCGCGCGCCCGCGCGAGTGACACGGTCGCGACCGACTCGCGAGGGAACCGGTTGCGGGCGGGCCCCACCGCCGCTGACCGTTCGCTCCCACCGAGGGCGGGGTGGGGGCGGGGGGACCGCAACGCCCTCACCGAGTGTGCCGAGGAAGGAAAGTGAAGACGAGGAAAATGCAGTTTTGCAAAAAAGAACTCAATGCTCAACGCAATCTTTTAATTTTTATATGAAACGTAAAATGATGTTAATTCTTTTTTACTGAAAAATCAAATTATAAATACAGCTAGTTTTCTTCGCGTTAGACCACACATTTTTACATTCATGTGTTATATTGTAAATGTTATAATGTTAATATGTCACCGTGTTTACTGCGAATTTAAGCATGAGTAACATGCAATTTAATGTGTTCAACATTCAACAAGTATTGAATTAGTGTAACAGTACAAACAAAATAGTTGTAGTCCCCATTTATTAATCATATGAATAAGAGTTAATCTTCCAACGTGTGAAAAAAAAATTGTTTGTAATGTATGAAGATTCGCAACACCCTAATAATATTCGATATAACCACTACTCGCTAATCATATTTTTGCGATTTCAAGTGTTTGTGTAATAATATTTTTTTATGAACACATACATTGTAAAGTCATTGGAAGCTCTTACAGAGCGAAACAACTGCATCTCCGGTGTGCCGAAAGCCGGTGGGTTCGCATCCCCGCGCCGGCCTACCCAGAAGAGCGTCGGGGGTCCTTCGCATAAACAACGCCGGCCCCCGCCGCGGCCGATGCTTTCCCGGGCGGCGCGATTTATGCCTTAATCGCGTTGGGCGCGGGGTCCGCTCGGCCGCGGCTGAGGTGCGCCGGCCACACGCGGTGCCCGCGCGCAATTAAAGCCCGCCCTCCGACGCGCTGCGCAGCCGACGGGGCCATGGGGGCGGTAGGCGGGGCGGGGGAGAATAGAATACCGCAATCAGTACTAGTCGTCTACTTTTCAATGCTAAGTCACGGTTTGGGACGTACTAGTTGGAAAGAAGGATTATTTATTAAAAATAAATCTTATTTATTCAAAATTCAAGTCTAGTATGTATATTTTACTAACATGTTAGTATTCATAAATATATATTTATTGTGTTTAAATGTGTTATAAAACAATTAATATCCACCATTTAATACAAAATAATAAAATGCATCTCTAATACAGTTTCAAATATGCAAAAGCAGAGGACGTTGGAAGAGGAGACATTTCTTACGGTCATTCCTCGTGATTTCTAATTCCAAAAACGACATTAGTGATTAAAAATAATACTAACAGAACAGGAATATGTACCAAATAAAATAAAAAGAGAATTAGTTCGATGTTTGCGGTTAAGAGAGGAAGAGCGGGTTTCATAGCTTGAGCATCGCCATGTAAATACCATTATTATTATTATTATTATTATTATTATTATTATTATTATTATTATTATTATTCACTTCACCATGTATCACATTTGGAAGTTTAACAACTACGAAGAAATGTTTCCTGTTTTGCATTTGGCAGCTATGATTGTAACCTCTTAGCTACTAAGCATAATATAACCCTTGGAACAATCAAAACATAATAATATAAATAATAATTTATAATAATTATTAGCATGTACTACACTTATGGTAGTATTAATCTACGTAGTTGAAGTACCCAGAAACTACAATTTTAAATACTCATTCAAGCACCTATAATTCTTATACTCCAAAATTTTACTATCCATTCATCTATCATCGATTAATTCCATTAGCTGCCGTTCCTCACACGTCCATCTCAACCTCGACGCCGACTGTCGGTTCGAGGCCCCCTCCGCAGCCGTCCACTTCTAATATCTTCGTCTGGTGCAGTAGGGCCGTCCGCGGGGGCCGGGCCCCACGCGGCGCCTCCACGCTGCCCACTCTCGGGCTCGCTCTCGCGGCCTCGCAGCCGCGGCGATTTACGAGGGCAGCTGCTTTATGTTCCCCGGAATCCGTCTCTCGCTGCGGGAATGTGGGAAGACGCGGCGGATTTCTAATGGTCGCTTCTGGACGCTTTTCTTTGTTTCGTGTTGATTTACTCCGGGTTTCCGTATGAGGAGAAACACTTCCGTATGGAGTGGGAGTATTGATGGAAGTAAGAGAAAAATGACTTCAATAATATATACTGCATTAATCAGAAAATTTCAATTATATAGTTTTTTATTTTGTGTTGGAACTTTTATACAACTGTGTAATCCGCTCAAAAGATTTCTACCTTACAATGATAGAATTGTAAGCCCTATATGTGTAGCATTGAGTTCTAGAAACGATTCCACATTTAGAGTACGTATTGTTTCAGAAAAATATGCAATACGAAAATGCCTTTAATACAAACTACCCAGTAATCGTCTAATATGGGATGCATGAAAGCATCAGACCAAATGAATGTAAAAAATAAAGAAGGTGATGTTCAAACATCTAGAAAATAATTTCGAAAATTGATATTGGAATATACAAAAATTCCAGATGCTTAATTTTTGAAAATCAAACAACATAATGTTTTAAAATAATTATTTGTGAATCTTCAAAACTCGACTGAGAAAATTGGACTAGATTTATTGAGTTTTGCAGAATTTCCCGACTTGTCACTATTAATTGGTTCCAATGTCGTTATGGCTAGTCGGGAAATATTTGGACTTATAAACTGTAGCTGAAACGTATCAGGTAGACAAACGAACATTCACTGCTCTGATTGAGAATATCCAAAGAAGATTATGAAATTAATGGCCGCCCTCATGGCCGACTTTCCGGTATAATGAGCGGTTGAGACCACTCAACCTTTCCAATTGCGGAAGAAATTGGGCAGTCCGGGAGTGAGCGAAAGCCGTCACTCCTACAAGTTGCATTCCACATACGTTTTGCAACCACTGTTAGTAAACCTCCTTTCTAGAATTACCCCGCCGCAACACTCGCGCAGGAATATCCCAAAGCCTGCGTCCGGTGCGGTAATACAGAGGTCGTATTATGCAGCGGCCGCCGTCGGTTTTGGGCGGAGGCGGGCGACGTGGGGAAGTGGGAGGAGCGAGTTCCGGTCGTGGGGGGGGGGGGGGGATGGAGGAGGAGGAGGAGGAGGTTGCGGGCGGGGGAGGCGCACGCGGCGCGTGAGGGAAATCGCCGATCGCCCAGCGCCCCTCGCCGCGCAGCACTTCAAAGGCGCCGCGCGCAGCCCCGAGCACGTCCGCGCCTCCGATGCACCGGAGGCGGCGACTGCGCCGCGCTACGCGGTGCTGCGCACCCCACAACGGCTGCGTGCGGGCTGCGCACGGGTTGATCACGCGCTGGCGCTCAGTAGCGCGGCGCCTCCTCGGGTGCTGCCATCCAAGTGGCCTGGGCAAAACTATATGTTGGACAAATGACAGAGCACGCACGGTAACGTCAACTTCACTATGCACAAATTTTGAAAAATTTGATTCGATCTCGTCCCTCATTTCAAATTCGTAAAAAGTGGAGTTTACATCGTTTAGTAGTGAGGATCAGAATAAAAATATTTTATTTATTCTCTCTTATTGCATTCAAAGAATAATCAGAAATAAGTTTACTCATTGCAATAATGAATCATGGATTAGTACGTTTTAAACTTTCGGGGACCAAAACGTATCCGGTCAGCCTATCGTTTAGCCATTACTGAGATGAGTATCTGACCACAGCTAACACTTTTCAATCTTGAACTTGACACTACTAGAACAAAATCGAGATTTGTAGTAAGTTAATAAAAACTTGAAAAAAAGGGTGGTCAATTTTACAGGGATCAATTCTGCAATAGGTATGCTAAAAGGCCATTTAGTTTCACTTGAATATGAAACGGTACCTCAAGATTGTTAAGGAATTTTACAATTGCTACTGTGGTCACAACTAAATTTTTACCCGAATTCCTGAACGTCGTTATACATTACAGAAAATTTAGAAATTGTCTCTTCTCTTATCTTGAAAATATCACCAAAAACTCAGTTTTATATACATACAACAATTTATAAAATTAATCTCTTAAACGTTTTTAGTAGGAAATTGTGCATATTTTGATGTTTGTACCAGTTGAAAACGTAGTCTTACATTGTAATATATTCATTTCAAAAAAGGACTTTTCCCGTTTTTATCCGTTTCCAAGGACCTTTATTATAGCTGCAGTTAAAAATTCACTTTTCTTTTTTACAATCAGATGATGATCTGAATGCCACAGAAAATTAATTTGCTAAAATATATATGTACATAACGATGAGTCTACTACAGCCTTTTTTGAACTTATTCATTAAATTCTAATTTTTTCTACTGCCCAAGGGTTAAAGAAGTATTGACAATTTTAAAAGGTTCTTGCTACCTCTTACACTCATTCTTGATTTTATTTATTAGTGCTTAGTTTTATTTATTAGTTATTAAGTTAACTGTTTTTATCAAGAATAATGCCGTTTTATACTGTGATGGTGTAATCACAGTTTTTATTCTCCTGATAATATGAATAGTATTTGCAGAAAAAGTGACAAATTTAAGAATCAAGAGTCCATCAGTCAAATTTGAAAAATTCGTAGCATGAAACCAACAGAATGTAGCCAATAATTTGGAATTTTATGTGACTTTTTTTGAAATAAGCATCAGTTTTCAAGCGAATTTTAGTCTTTCTTCGAAAGATAAAAACATTTTTTGTAGTGAAGTTCATATCACAAATACTCATTATGAAATCACTCATACAAAGTGTTCCCTTTCTGTTCTTTTTCAAAATGTTTTAACGTTTCCATTTAATCTACCAAGTTTGATTGATGTGTGTTTTTCATAATATTAGCATTTGCATTAGTTATCAACGTCATATTTCATATTTCTGTTGCATCTTATTCAATGGAATGAGTGCATGTATATTTTGTAATACGATATGTATTTATACACATCGTTCCTATTTATAGGAACTTTGTTGATTCATTACATTGATGTAGCAATAAATACAAAAATGTATAAAAAGTTTTGGGGAACCCTGCGGTTACGATCAGAGGAATACATTGAACTGTCTCCCAATTACTGCAATATAACACAGAAATTAATTTCACCAATATTTTCAAACACTGCTTCTCGTTTATTGTGCTACCAAATTTGTGGTTTGTTAATTTCAGGAGCTAATAAGCGATAGCTATGATCAATATCACAATAAATTTGGAGCCTCATTTCTGTTTATTAAGTTATTATTGAAAGGAAAGTTCATATTTTTTAAAAGTTAATTTATACATTCCCTTCCGTAAAAAAGTTTATCAATGAAATTTATTCTCACTTTAGAGAAATGCAATATGTTTTGTATTCTCGTAACCCTGTTTTAGAAAATAATCCAATAATTTGGGGAAATATGTTTATATTTTAGCATATGCGTTAGACCTACTACTCTTAATTCAGAGTATGGGATTATGATGCGTCTACAAAATTTAATATACATCACATATTGGACTCCAAAATTCACTTATCTATTTACAGCAGCAAATAATCAATACTGAAATTATGCAAATTTTGGTTTTGGTGAGTGTATTTCAAATTATTCAATAATTTAATTCTTCCATACCATTATTATTTACATCTACTGTAAGACTGTAGACTACTGATAAACGCTCCCTCACTGATTTCATAGGTATTTCCTATTTCATCTGTAAGTAATATTGGTCATGTTTTGCTGCGTCTTGAAAAATAATTACTACGGTGTTTACGAAAGAATATTGGTATTACTCATGGCCGTTCTTGCTAAAAGGTTGCCAATATATACTTTTCTCAAATGATAATAATTTACAATCATATAGAGTATTATTATTATTATTATTATTATTATTATTATTATTATTATTATTATTATCATCATCATCAAATTTGTATTTTGGACTGTTATTATAAATTGGTTGGAACATCTGAACAATACATTATTTCAATGAAAAGCATTAGAAAACTATTTTCTATACTGATGTATAGATTTTTTTATTTCCTATAGGCCGTATTACCATCATTATCCTCATGAAATCATGTTAATATGCAACTCGAAGCATAGTTACATTCTAAATTAATGTCAACATATTTTAATTGATAGAAAAAATTACAAACTTGGCTGCTATGTTTTAACAAACCAAATAATTATTTCACATGCCAATGTCGGTTCACTACATTAGAGCCCGCTCACTTTCATTACTATACTAAGAGAGAAAAATGACATTTGCTCAGGGCTTAACATTCCTCACTCACACCTTGTGGCATTTTCTGCTTGGCTCCAATTTGATTTTATTAGGGACATCGTATTCTAGTTGATTTTATTAGTACTGTTCGTTGATTTTCTTTACCATAGGTCAGTTGACGAGATGCGGCCTTCTCTTTCTTGTTTTTTTCGTGCGTTCGTTATGTTCGCGACAAATATGGGCTAAATTCCCTTCCATTGGACATTGAAATATATTAAGTTGGTTCAAATTAGTAATTTGACCTGTGATTTCCTCTATTTTTCAAAAGAGGATTTGCATTTCGCCCGACCGGTCTGGAGAGACAGTTCATTATTAAAACTTGCACTTTCTAATGAGGAGACATAAATTCTGAAAGGAAGAAATAATTCTCTGCGAGTTTGGTTGTGTAGAAGATATAAAATGCAAAGAATGCTTTCATCGCTTTTACTCTCTTAATGAATAAACTATGTTCAATTCTCATTTGTGATAATAAAATCCTCGTGTCCTTCACATTGCCTTTGATCTGCCTTAGCTTCTAAAACAAATAGAACGGAAGGTTTATTAACAAACGCGCGTAAACGAAGCACAGAACGTCGGAGTATTCGCTGCAATCAGTCCTTGCTGCGTCTCTTGCGAAGTAAACTCAAATTGGTTTCTTAGTGAAGTAGTTATGCAGGAATATATATTTAATACACCATAACAATAGATAGTGTCTGGATTGCTTATATCAATTACTACGATACAAAATTATGCAAAATAGATCAGAAGTGTGGAAAGCGATTAACTTCTAAGTAACATACTCTGAATAATAAAGGATTAATATAGTGTCGATTAATGAATGCCATTTAGTAGTTACTTAACTGCACAGTAATGTGCTAGCGAACTGTATATTCATAGAAATTCTAGTATAAATTATATTTATTTTAATGTAGGTTTTTGTGTTTATCATGTTTATGAAACATTACCTATGAAATATTTATAATTGGACAAGTGATCAGAAAGAAACTAACCAATCAAATGGCGCTAATATTGAAAATAAAAAAAAATACTTCTCAAAGATTGAAAATTTTGGATTCGCCTTCCGAGACACATGGCAGATTAGGCCTACCGAGTTTCCAAATCTCGTTTGGGAGGGGCAGCAATGTTCACACTATGTAGTATAAGCCTACCACCTGGCATTCGGTAGCGATAACCTTTGCGCAAAATACCATCCGTCGATCGATCGCTTGTATTACCCTTTGGTGTCGCCAGAGCCTTCGCCTTCGCTGCTGCAGCCACCGTCGCCGCCGCCGGCAGTTGTTTCGTAGGCCGAGTCAAGGCCCACCGCCGGCCGTCGTTCACTTCAACCAGCTCTCTTACCAAAACAACCTGACAACAAGGACTGAAGAAGGGGAAATCTCTCCCATGACAACATCAGGATAAGAAAAAAGAAGCCAAAACACTTTTGGGATGTGTGTAATTACTTTAATCGTGGTGACCCACCAAAATGTCAGTGCTCCGTTTATATTATAAAGTGTCAGCGTCGTGATTGGAAAGTGCTGTTACGACTTGTTGCACAATCTTCGTACGATCCTCATCTTCGCCTTTGTGGCGGTTCCCGTAGGTTTTTCATGCAAAAGACCTTCCTGGGATTGTAATTTGGAGTCTCCACCTTTTTCTTGTAATTTACGTCATCGTTAACACAAGCATAAACACTTACGTAAAGAGATACATATTCATTTCTGTAGATAAAAATAGTATAAAAATACTGGATTATCTTACTATACTATTTTCTTATAAATAATAGTAATAATAATTATTATTATTTTAATAATAATAAAGTGTAGGAAATAACGTATTACAAAAATGTATTGATAGCTTTGAAGGTACTTGATATTAAAGCACTATATAAAAACAATTTTCATTATTTTACATTTAATTTTAATTACATTTAAGACATTGAATCAATGAAATATTACTATTCTATAGCCACAACTGATGGAATACAGAAAAAATCCCCATTCCGCAAGTACACCGTATTCTTTCAAGGTATGCATATAACAAGAAAAATAATATTTTGTTTTAGAATTGTTTTGAAGGTCCTTTTTGAGGGAGACATTCATTCATATAATATTTTTATTATTTAAAATCTCACAATCTTTAGACCTACGTTCAAAAAGTCATTGGTCTTCATATTCAGGGTTTAATAAATACAAGTGAATACAATAGTAATGAAATAGGATTACAAACTGTAAATGGCCAATTGGTTGAATTAATCTACAACATATATTTTTCAATTCGTTCTCTGTTTATGATAAAATTTTAATTTAGCGGTTGTAACGAAAAATCAATTAAAATTATAATTTCATTAAATTTGACCTTTGACAACATTTCAAACCAATTGTAAAAATACATCAAGAAAGTCAGTCTTATTCTGACTGAAACATTTTCAAATTTTCTTTCAAAACAAGAAAAATAATAAATGTGGATTTAGTTTAACTCATCAAGGAACGCAGAGCAAGAGATAATTACGCGCTGGCGGGAGAGAAGCGCGCAGCAGCTCGCCATTCGCCGGGCGGTGCGGCGCGAGGCGGCGCGGCGTGAGGCGGCGCGGGGCTGGGCACCGCGCGCGGCGACGGCCGAAGCCGGGCGGCGGGGCGCCGTTGGCCGGGCGCGCGACGCGGCGATAGGCCGGCGCCTGGCGGGTGGGGCCACCGCCGCCGCGCCCGCCGCCGCACCTCGCCACTTCTAACGCGCGCGGCGGTCGCCCGCGACGAGCCACCTCGCCGTCGCCGATGTCCACGTACTCGTCACATCTGCGCCGACGCACCGCGTGCGATTCCGCTCGCAAAAACGGCACCTGCGACTCTGGAAATGGGTTTTTTCTCGCGATGGCCTCGTAATGGCTGACGCGAGTAGAAAATGGCGACCCTCTCCCCGCGCTCGCCGGTTTCACTTCTAACGTTGTTTCTCGCGATCTGAGTAATCAGAGAGGAATTTTTGAACAATACGAAGTGATTGTAGATCCCGTCGCGTGTGTGGGTAGCGCCTGTTACGCGTTTGCGGTGACGTGGGCTCCGAGGCGGGCGGGCAAAGCGAGCCCCGACCGCCGCCGCCCGCCGGCCAATGGGCTTAGAGGCGGCCCTAATGGATCCATAACGGAGTCGACACCGCCGTAATGGCCCTCGACCGCCGTTGGCGCCGCCGCCGCTGCAATATCGCGAACGGGCGGTGCCAACATTTATTGCGGGTGGCGCGTTCCGGGCCTCGTATCCTCAAGTAGCTGCGGCCACGTGGACTCTGTCGGCCGGTTGCCCACCACGCGGTACTCGACTCAACCGACGGTATTGTGCTTTTATGCCCTGCTTACCACCTCAATTTCGAATATAAATGCTCTGTCACCACTAGTAATAATAAGTGCAGAGTACATTTCGAATTTTGAATTTAAAATTTAATATAATTTTTATTTTAAATAAATTTACAATTATTAGTTACGTTCAGTAGCGTACTGTGTGGCCGGGGACGGGGTTTCATGGGACTTATGTTTCACAGCATAGAAAGTTGTCACATCTTGACATTGTTAATAAATTTATAACATTAAATTAATAATAATAATTTAAATAATGAAAGAAATTAACATAATTTAAAAGAATTATATTCATACACGTTTGAAGTATATAATTTTGGTATTTATTTTTTTATATTAATATCTTTTTAATATATTTGCTAGGGATAATATCTGGATCCAAAAATACAGACTATATATTTTTCATAGTGATGAAGATTAGTCAAACCTTGTTTGGTTACCGAAATATAAAACACTAAATTGAAATTCAGTAGAAATGAATAATTCCTTATAGTAGAACTTCAAGAAAGCTAGAGCCTTCAGATATGTACTCTTTTGGGAACTGCTGGCATCACCAATAAATTGCATTTTAAGCCATTTAAGTGTTTCATTTCTAGTGGAGTTAGTAAAGCGTATCAAAAATTGAATTAATGTATTAATGAAGTATTAAAATTGAGTTAAATATATTAGATTATTTAAAAGTAGATACTCTGAATAAAGTTCCAGCATTTCTTGTGAAATAAACAAAAATAATTTTTACTTTAGTAAATGTTTTGTAATTTATAAGAATGAATAAATAAGACAATAAATCAAAAATATACTGTTGGTTAATATCCCTTTTTGATTTTCAATTTTTAGCTCTGCAAGTAAGAAATTGTATTGAATTGAACATTTAAAATTTACAATTCGAAAGAATACATCATTTACTTATCGAAAGTCGCAAGCGATACAAACAGTTCTGAGAGCTTTACAACTCCTGCCCGACTTAATAACATGTTCCAGCGACATCACTTCAAGAAACTATAATTTCAGCAGACAACATCACCATACACCGATGCACTATGCACGCGTCGTTTACCGCATTATTTCTCGAACACTTAACTTAGCAAATAGACCACATCAGCACTGCAATTATTTCGAAAACGAAACGAAGCCCGCACTTCCCCGCCCGCGCACGCACTTTCCTCAGGCGCCTTCGGCCGCTCACTGGCGCCCGCGCGACGGCGCTCGCGGCACGCAACTTTCTCTCGGGGCTCGGCCCCCGCGGCTTTTTGTCTCCGCAGAAAAACGCGGCTCTCGCCCAAAAAAAAATGCGCCGGCCGACTTTCTACTGTCGCTGGCCCTTTGTCCGGCCGGCGAGGGTCTCCGAAGGTGCAGTTCGGACAAGGGCCAAGGGGTAGGCCCAGGGCGCCCGGTGCGGGGGCGGCCGAAGGGTTCGGCGGCTGGGAGGCTGCGGGTATTGTCCGCGGGGAAAGTTGCCGGTCGACTGGGCCATGTAGGCCGCCGGATAACGGGACCGCTTACGCCACCCGCTCCTCAATTCGGCTGCCCCCGCCCTGAGCGGCCGCTGCCGCTGACCCCTTCGCTGCGTCTTGCGACAACCACCTCTTCCCGGCGCGCGCTCGTCAATGGGGGGAGTGTGCAAGTGGCCGGACGTCGTATGGTACACAAGGTTTCAATATACATAAAACCGAAAACCAAAGAGGGCATACAAAATTACGTCGTTAACAAAAAATGAAGAAAATACAAAAGAAACTCAATCCTTGAAATGTAAACAAAATAGTTAATTAAAAAAGAATGGATTTCAGGACCTTCTCTTAAACCTTATTAATAATTATAAACACCAATTAAAACTCTGTGGCCAAATTCAATTATTAATACTTATTAATAATTTCTATTCAAAATACTATGAAATGAAAATTTTTAAAATTTGAATAACATTAATTTCTAGAATACTTGCATTTAAAAATTCATAATAATATGGTACCTACAGTATATTTGTATTCACATATTTTCTTATGTTTCAAATTGCATCCCTTAATATTAAATTTCAAGGATTAACTTGATGATACTATTCATATACACATCTTTAATAGCAGCGACCTCTCAGTACTGAATGCTACTGGAAATATGAATGCCTATAAGCGATTCTCATTCTCTCTCTCTCTCTCTCTCTTTCTCTCTCTCTCTCTCTCTCTTTCTTTCTTTCTCCTACTCCCTCTCACTCTGGAAGCTCCCTCACTCCCTCTCACTAACATTCTCTATGGCTACGTGATCTAAAATAGTGAAAAATACGGAATCATGCCTTTTTTCACTCTAATAAAAATAACACGATCCGTGAATAAATACAACCAAATATTTCTAGAAGTTCTCTATCTCAATAATAGTTTTAGATTTACCGCGTATATTATGAATAATGCAAATAACTCATAGATTGACAAGGTAAAAATTAAGATTCGCATTACATTCTTTGGTGAATGAAACTTCTGATACTTCATTCTTTAACTATCTTTACAATTATCTTTTCTAATATATATTATTTTCGAAGAAATCTTTCTTTTACCCCTATGAATAAGTTGGAAACTGGAAAAAAAATTACAGAAGAGTAACATATCTTTTGCTATCCTGTAATTATATTGCTACATATTATGTAAGTAACCTTCTAGATTCAATAAGGATACATAGAAGGTATTTGATATAATCAATAATCTGACATTATTGATATAGCTTGAATAATTCAACTCGGCTAGTAATGATTTATGATCTTATGTACTTAACGTTATCTTGAAAATACCACATGCGCCGATTACTCAGCAATAGGAAAAACTTAGCTTACCTGATTATACACAAATGTAGGGAATTAACATGGCAATGCAGCAGTACACTATTCAGCAAAAGTTAACGTATTAGCCTATTCAACGGCAACAAAGATTTAATATTCGCATTTATTGTTTTTTATCGTCAACGATTTAAATTTCGTTGCACTGAAAATTGAGTTATGAACTAATTGTAAATATTAAATTATAAAATAAATATATTACATTAAATATTTTAGAAAAAAAATTACATTTAATAAAAATGGACATTTCCCCTTTTTTATATTAAATGCTTTAAGTGAATTCCATATAAAAGACCATTGCATTTTGTTTGTTATCCCAGTATGCTTACATCTGAAAAAACACAGAGAATCTAAACGTGTAGGCTACAACGTGTATCAAGCGTAGAGCTTTGCCTCTCATTACAGCGAATGAATATTTTTTTATTATAAAATGCACAAAATTGAAAGCGGCGTAGAGATGATTAGTTTGTGCAATATTAATGAGTCCGCTTGAATTTCAGGCCATTACGCGTTCTAATTTACATTTTCGTCTCTTGCGCAGTGGGGGAGGGGGCGCGTGAATATAACTCCTCCCACTCTCGTCTGCCTCACCGGCGCCGCCGCCGCCGCCTCCTCCTCCTCCTCGCCCCCGAAAATCCACCACACTTTTACACCTCCCCGGAAATTTTTGCTAAGATAAAACGCAGCCAAATTATTAGTCCCTATAATGTAGATTATAATAACGAGCCACCACCGCTGGCAACCACCCCTGTTTCACCCCCTCCCGTCCACGCCTGCAACCCCCCGCCCCGGACGCCCCGTCGCCCCCGCACTCTCCCTGGAGCACACACACACCCCTTTCGGCACATTGTTGCCGGCGGCCCGTGCGGGGCCCGCAAACTGACGTATTCAGCGCTATTATAGATTCATGTGAGCGCAGCATTCAACCCTGCAGGGAAATGGCGCCCGCGTTAAAAATAGCGTATTAGTTAGCGGGCTTCACCCACACACAGAGGCGCCGGTCTGCGCCACATCGCCCCGCGCTGCTCGCCGCCGCGCACACAATGCCCTGAGAGATAATACACCGGCCCGCATGCAACGGCAAAAGTCGTCCCCAGCGAATATTAACCTTGGATAAAGCTGATGCAAGGCATCTATACGGTCCCAGAGCGTTGCTTGCAACAAAGACTGTTTTTACGCCTTGTTTCGGCGCAGTTAAAACCTGCTCGTTTGCCCTGCCGCGTACACCGCCATCCGCCGCCCCTGCTGCGCCCCGCCAGGGCCTAATTTTTACAGAGCACTCGCCGTTTAGCAAGTCGTAAACGATCGTTGCCTAATTTTTTGATGGCGCGTTGTTTTTTTCTTTTCGCAACAAACCATTGTCTTTTTTTCCTCACAATTCTTCCCTCCACGATCAACACAATTTTTCAGTAATTATTTGAAATTAATACCTTGATTCCGCAATAGGAATCGTGTCGTCAATTGTCTGGCGACGTGTAATCGAAGAGAGGAACCCGAGGGGACATGGAAGCGAAAGTGAAGGCGACGTGTTGCGCCATGTGCCGTCGGGACACGAACCGATGTCGACCGCGACCGTCCACGCCGCGTTCTGATACCTCACATCTCGTTATCCCCAACGCTTGACCGAAACCTCAGTTCGGGCCTCGTTCACTTTTACATTTAAAACCGAATCTAGATAAGGAGCCGTATTGAATTCGAATGTTTGAACAGCACGACTGTAGGTAATGGTCTGAGAAGTAATATTAGTTTTTAGATCATAGAGGAAAGATTATTTTCCGAGAGAAAATTTTAATTAAAAGCACGAATGAGCGGCGATGGCGGATAACGGTGGCGCCGAGGTGTCGCTCCATGAGGCCGTCGGGTCCGCGCCGACGCACGCATCATGTCGTGAACGAAACGAGTAAAATTTTATTGCATTTGCGGGGTCGGGCGTCGGGACAGCGCGAGTGTCGCACAGCGGGCGTCCCGAATTAGGGGCGATGTACAATTTGTTGACAAGCGCGGTCCGCGGGGGCGTCATTTTGTTTTTAATTTGACGGGACGGCGCCCGCGGGAGTAGCCGCCGCCGCCGCCGCCGTGCACCGGCCGCCGGCGTTAGGCCTACGCGGGGGCCGGGCCGCCGCCCAGCCGGCGCCTCCTCGCGGCAGCCGCGGCGGCGTTCGGCGCCTGATGGATGCGCGTCCAGGACGGCTCCCTCGGGCCCTGGGCAATGCAACTGTTGAACTGCGAGGGAATGACAGGCAGATGCGCAGCGGCCGGGTTCATTTGTTTGCCGATTCTGATTTGTTGTGGATTTGGAGAGGTGTGGGAAGGAATTTACTATTTACATTTATTTATGCATTACAATTTGAGGTGGAATATTTTTTGTCAATGATTTCTTCACTGCAATTCGCTGATATATTTTTATAATTGAAAGAATATCCGAAATCAGTGAAAACAAAAAGGCAGCGTAAGTTTAACTTCTACTCTATCAAAAACTTAATTAAGTGTACTAACAAAATTAACAAACGATTGAATTTACTACGTAAATAAAAGAACTAAAACTACGACCACACAGGACGTTTACTAGCCTTACTAACACACACACAACTAACTATCCTTCGCTAATTCAAGCTACTCACATCTGCAGTAAACATGCATAGCGCCATACTCACTGTCCAGTGCAAAAATAACCGCGTCAAGCAATCACAAATTAATCCGGAACGCAAAAACGAAATCAAGCAGAGCAGTTGGGCGTGTAGGCTTAAAAAAAAGCAAGCGGTCGCGGAGCGACGGCGGCCGGGCGACGGCGGCGGCAGCGACGGCGGCGCCCGCGCGCGGGGCTGCCTACTATCGGCCGCGGCCGCTGTCACTCGCCACTCGCGCCCGCCGCCAACCTCTCAGGCACGAAGACACAGAAAATGCACTCGAACCACACTCCACACCCACACGCACACACTGGAGTCCTTAGCGGTGGACGAACGCGACGTTGTCCGTGCACTGTACGAGCAGCGATCTGGGTCTTGACGAGCGACGATAATTCTGAATCGACGATTAACCACGTAATTTCGCGTTCGAAGATCTTCTTGGCGCCGGTAATGGCCGCGGAATGCCTTAAGGGGTGGGCGTCGCAATGTCGGCGTACAATGACCTTAAACGGAACCCCGAGTTCGCGACGAGCGTCGGGTCGCGCGGGGATTACGTATTGATATATTAAAGCAGAAATATTGAAAATAAAACCATTTATAGAAATAAAAGAGCGTAGACGGGCTGCTCGGTCGGTCGGCGAGAGAAAAAACACTGGCGCGGCGCGTCTGCGGAGCCTGGGGCGGCGGCGGTGGCGGCGGCGGAGGCGGCGGCGGCGACGGCGGCGGTCCGGCCATGGCGGCAAGATGGCGGCCGGCTGCGGCGCGGGCCGGGGGCTTCCCGCGTGCGCGCAGGGAGGCTGGGCGGGTCGATGCCGCCGCGTCCCTCGCTGCGCAGCGCGCCGAGCGCTGCCCGCCCGCCCGCTGGCAGGCCTGCAGCATGGCGGCGCCGTCGCTGCCCTCCGCCCCCGCCTCCGCGCCCGCGCAGCCACAGCTGACCGAATGTCAGGCGGTTAAGTGCGGGCCTTGGATTTTTATAGACACCAATTTCTGGCGCTATTTGTCAAGAAACTGAGTATCATTGTTTCTAATTCAAAGAAAAGTTTGACTTATTTTGTTGAGCATTTTAAAAAGTTCTTCGAAGTACAATTTTAACACACATGTTTTATGGATTTAAAAATAGAGTAAACACAATTCGCTACCCTATTAATACTTTTCGAAACGTATCAATTTATTTTCGAGTATTTTTGTACCGGATAGATCATCGTACCACGAAATTGTACATAGTACAATTGACACATATATACATAGATGTATATAATAGGTTGTTATACGTACATATTAGGCGTATGTATAAATTATAATTTAAAATTGTGTTAAATATAATTTTATCGCATATTTACGTAAAAAATTCACTTCTGAAAATAATGAAGCAGCCTACACTGTTAACGGGGTCATTGACAAAGCGACACATGCCACATGCCACTTCGGCGAGAAAATTACTGAGCGACCCAGTGTAGAATGTTTCCGAGCAGAACTGTAAAGTACTCGGCGGTTTTGACTGCACTCGGCCGTGTCAACGCGCCTCGTGGTCCCCGTTAACATTCCTGACGAGTGTCTCAGCCTCCTCCCCATTCTCCTCCTCCAAGACAGTACACGCCCCCGCCTTCGCGGCGTCTCCAGCGAGTTATGGAACCGTTGTGGTTATTACACCGAAGCTTGGCAGCATCGCAGGTCTTCTCCTACCACAATACTCAAGAAAATTGCGTTCATTCCCGCTCGCTATTTGCTTAATTCCCTCTCATTACCATATCCTCACGTATAAATCCCGCGGCCGACCACATTCCTCGCGCGGGGCCAGCGTTCTCAGCGCGGGTCGTAGCGCGGAGCCGACGTCTGTCGTCGGGGTAGTAGAGCGCGGGTCCTTGGGGGACCCCCCCTCTTCGTCCCGCCGCCCC
>BOPP01000005.1:12213677-12232413 GCA_017312745.1 Gryllus bimaculatus | reverse complement strand
GGGTGGGACGGGGAGGACGTCGGCCGCGCCGCGGCGGCGGGGTCGTATCGCCCCGATCGAGCCCCGACGCCGCCGCCGCCGCCTTCAGCTGTTCGCCGGCCTCGTTAGTGGCGCTCCCGCGTCTATTTTTGTGTCGTTAAAGATGGCGGCGGCGCAGGCGGTTATTCCGGGCGCCGACGAACGACGGGAGTTGATGTAGGGCCGTTGCTTGGTGACGTTCGGCGCCTGCGACCGTCGCCCTTGCCACTGCCACTGTCACCGCCGCCACCGCCGTGTCTGTCTGTATACCTTGAAATATTTCCAACCAATTTTTTCTTCGGTCGCTTTTTTTTTTGCCGCTGCGTCAGAGTTTTCATGCGCAAGAAAACCGATGTGTCGGGATTTCAAAGCACGTGCGAAGCGCGTGTGTGCGCGCGTCCGCCGAGCCGCAGAACGCGTCTGCGGAGGCAGCGTAGGCGGTGGACGCGCGCGCGTGCTAGCCTCCCGATCAATAGCTTGCCGCCGCCGCCGCCGCCGCCGCGTCTGCACATCGCGTTACCATGGAGACTGTTCGCAGTCGGTAAAACATGTTTAAGGCGGCCGGTGAAAATTATTATGGGATCACGCGCTGGACGTGGTTTGCATGTTTTCGAGCGGATCGGACAAAGCGCAGTGGCGCCGGCGGTTGGAAGGCGGTGTGGGGGGGGGGAGGATTCTTTGGATGCCTCCCCCCGCTGGGTGCTGTAGATCTGTTCACTTTGTTTGCGTGCTTGGGGAGATTCGGGAACGTACTGTAAATACGGCTTAACTTATTCCAAAATGTGAGAGTTTGTTTAGCCAAATGTTGTCCTTTGTTTAGAATTTTATTTCTGGGCGTGAGTCTTTTCTATTTTGGCGTTCTCTCACAAAACGGGTGCCTCGTGACTTATTAAATTACAGGGAATTAATTTGTTTCATAAAAGAAAATCATATTTCTGTACACAGGGTGATGTCTTAATAATTGCTTTTCAGAAGTTTTGTTTAAAAATATGTAATGAAATGTTTTTTCTTTGAGTTTCAAAATGAATTTCTTACTAAAGAATGCGAATTTAGAAGATATATTTTTTTCATTGGTGGACTAATTCAAGTAGGAGTTATCGGAAATTATGGAGAATTGATAAATGATTTTTTACTGAAAATAATAATTTTACTTTTCTGATGTTGCTATGAATTACCATCACTTGATAAAATAAATCATTCTTACATTATGATGAAATTTTAATTATTTTTATTGAGGTTTCGACTTTTACAAAACACATTCATGAATAAAAAACATTTAGTCATTGTTTATTTTGTAATTTTACATTTTTTTATAAAGTATGAATCTTTACGAAACACATTCATGACTCAAAACAATTTAGGAAGTAAATCAAATTATTATTAATTATGTTTGTGTAACTGTGCAATATTTCGTGGAAGAATCCTTGGTTTGAATTAAAATTCTGAATTATCACAGGTAAAAAATACAAGGATTCTTTTCTACAATAATTACTGTTCCCTATTCTTGTTTCGGTCGGCCCGTGCAAATGTTTTAAGAAACGAAACGTGTAGGGTGCCCTGGATGCGGCGCGGCTGACTCCGAGGCGAACTTTGCGCCGAGGGGTGCACGGCCGGCGCGGCCTCCCGCCGCCTCTGGCTGAGTTACGCCACCCGGGCGCGTCTTCGTATTGATTTTGGGGCTTTTGTACTCGGGTGGCGGCGGCGGCACCGCGAGCGGGGGTGGCGCGCCATCGCCTCCACCGCCTCCGCCGCAGCTCCGCGAGAAAGTTTTTGTCGGTTTTCCTTCCATCGCGCCGACCATTCCTCCAAATGCACCGTCGTATTATTGCGTTGCTCTCGGGCTCTTTGGGCAAGGTATGACGATACGGGGACCGCCCCACTGCCCACCCTCCCACCGGCCTCCATGCGGTCGTTTTGCCCCTGCTCGTCTTCACCCGCCGTCCCCGTGAAGCTGTTAATAACTCTATCAGCCAGCAACGGAATAACCGTAAGCCGCCCTACAATTTCGTGCCCTAACCGCGCAGCGGTCTGGAGTGCGCGTTCTGGGAACCTCAATGCAGTCGGAACATCTCTGTTCGGCCGTCCGTGAAAATTGCCTCGGATGCCCCCCTCAGGCTGTACCCCTGTCTCACCGACTGAGTGACGGTGTCCTGCATCCCAAAATGGTGATGAATGGCCTCCAATTGCTCCACATTACGACTGAAAAAGCATCTCAATTTTGAGAGTTTCGAATAGCGAATTTTCTTTCTCCTCGCTCACTTTGCTGCGCTCTATTTGTGATGATAGGGGGAGTTATTAACTTGCTTTAGACATCTTCATAACGGTTTGACAGGACTTTCATTAGGTATAATTTATCTGGAGGTTTTATCTCGAAGAAAACCGTCCATCTCTACTCTACACTCGATTTCGCTTTAGTTACTGTGCTGACTCGTGGAAAGTTGCCGATAAATTATCTGTGTTGGGCTGATCCTGCTGCTCACAACTTAAATATCGAGCTGAGTCAGTGCGTTTTGAAAATGTGCTCAGCTAATTGCATCGAAGAAAGGCCAAATAATACTCTACTTAAATATATGAACATAACAATTAATGTACCTCGTATGTTTATCTCTCATTACTTTTCCTAGAACACTATAATCTGATTATTTTGTTAATTAACATTGATCATTTTCTCATTAAAACAAACAAAATGAGAGACTGAGATAATAGTGTGCAATCACGTTCACAAATAGATTCAATTTAAGCTGTAACTCTAGAAAAAGGTTATTCAATCTCTTCGTAAAGTATTTTTCGCAGACAATTGTTTTCTTGTGGATACATCATCTTTGGCACTTCTAAAAAACAATGTAATGTAGAAGCAGCAATTTCATACATTGGTAAGGAACCCGCATAGAGACAATTACGTAATGCAAAAAGTGCATGAAAGCAATTTTTTTTTCAATAATACAGATCTAATTTACAAACTCTCGAAAAAATGAATTGAACTCTGCAACTTGATATTAAGAACATTCCAGCGCCCCAACTTGCTTTGCTGCTAGAACCGAAGGCATTCGACCAGTTGGGCCCCAATCGCAGTGAGCCTTTGTAACCTCCGGAACGCACCTCGTTATGGCGCTCAAGGTGGACGGGAATCGACTAGAGCGCACATTAATCTTATGCTGTCAATAATCCTTCATTTGCACATATAAACGCTCGCCCCCTTTACCCGGTACCTCTGCTTCCTCCATCCCCGACGCCTCCTTTTGCTATAGCCATCTCCTCGATCTTTTTTCTCCAATCCCACTTTAGCCACTCCATTTCCACGCGGTCTGTTCGCCATCCCCTGGTTACCTCCTTCCCCATCTCCCCCTCCCCCCTTATTGCCTTTCTCCATCGCCTCCATCAACGTCCCTCATTCTTCCTCGGCATGCCACTGTAACCACCGCCACCCACCACTTCCTTTTCTCATTATCATTACCATCACCACAATCACCATCGCCTCTTCCACTCTCTCGCCACCCCGCCGCCGCCGCCGCCTTCGTCGCCGCGGGCGCGCGCCTGTGAGTGAGTCCTCATTATAAACTCAATTAAAGCAAAAGGAACAGCTTATCGCGCGGCGCGGGCGGGGCATGGTGACGCCGCGCGCTCCGCTTCGTTTTTGTTTTTTTACGGCATCTTATTTATTTTTCCTCACCGCATGCGAGCTGCTCGAAAGGTTGGGCCACGTCCCTCTCAGTAGGGGCTTGCCGACCAAGAATTCGCTTGACCACTAAATGGTGTACTTCATGAATGGATTGTGCTTGGAATTGTCCATTTATCCAAGTAAATGCTGCATTGGGTAGATATATTAATTTTTCATTACAACGCCTAATAGTGAGTTACAATGAAATGTTTTCGATTTGTGATGTGAAGATCGTTGCACATATTGTGATGTATGGTATATTGTGACATTTACAAATATATGTGTGTAATTGTAGGGTGAAGATATTGTTCTTGCGAATTGTAAAACTATTAATTTTCTCTTAAATTCCCGTTTGTTATAACTGCAGTCTACCTTCGTTAACTGTGTTGAACATAAATATTGCAATATGAGGAGAGAAAAAATATAGAAAGAAAAAAAGAGAACATGGAAAGATAACTAAAAATAAAAGATGGAGTTGTGAAATGTCTTCCAATTGAATATTATTTCTGAAATTAAATGTAAAGTGCATTTTCTATTATTTCAAAGTGTACTGTGCATTGCAAAAGTCAATGACCACATTTCATTACTGAACGTTATCAAGAAATCACCCTTACTGTATCTAAAACTGACTATTTCACCACTATAACCAAAATAAAAAAATAGAAAAGTTTCAAAATGCATATTCGGTGTAATTGAAACCGGAGAGAGTAGAACTGAAGCCATTCTTTGTAGAAATTTGGACACAGGAAAAAAATTACTATTAAATAAAAATCCAGGATTACAATATCAGTCTCTGCATCAAAAAAGGAGAGATTGCATATTATACTGATATTAAAATATAAATAGACACAAGTGTAGAAATAGATGTTTGTATTTTTTGCATGTAAAATGATTTAAAAGTCATTGCTATTTTAGATTTTCCATTTTATATGTTCTCGTTTTGATATTGATGCTCATGGTTTAAAAAAATATTTTTTCTAAGTTTTGTATTTTTAATTTTTATTTTAAAATTTATTAACGTCAATTCCATGTTCTCTATTTAATAAATTATGAAGACTATTTTTGCCTTTTAAGTGCTCAGTAAAGTTACCTAACGTAGATATTAGGGCCTAAATATTCAAATATTAGGTATTTATATAATAATTACATCAGCTTAACATAACACAACATAGCGTTAACATTTGCCATTTGACAACACATGCAGTAACTGATGATACTAAAAAAGTGAAATGCTTTTACATTCGTGAAGTATAAACAGAGTCAAAAAGGTGACGTTCAGAATACTCAAGCTGCTTTAACAAACTAGTGAGCAAAGTAGGCGTAAAATTTTTACCGAATAATTAATTTCAAGAAAACATTTACAATTTTGGAAATCCATCTTTCAAGCTTTGACAAGCTGACACATTCACTCAATCATACACAGATTTTAAAAATGAAATGCTTCCAAAGTGACCAGAAGTGGATTGGAGTCCCTTGTGCTCTGAACGCCTCGAATATATGATTATCTTTTCTGTTTTTACTTCAAAATATTATGAAAAAATAGTTTTGGATTAATGTTTTTAAAAAAAATTCTGATATTGAATTGAAACTTTCTTTTTAGATGTTATAATTATAATAAAACTTATTAACGAAAAACAGACACACTTTTCTATTATATATTGACAGTTGTTATTGTTGAGTTATTTTGGAAAAAATCTTTATGGCCATTACGTTTGTAAATACAGTACTTATTTCTACACCGTATTTACACTTATGTGATGCATAAGAAACTTAATTAAAAACTACTAAAAAAATCCGACCCCAATGATATTTCCTTTCGTCTCTAACGTTTCTTTATAGTACACTTAATCCACATGCATCAATTAACAGTAAACTAAGTGGAATATCGTATTGTCTACAATGTATTCGGAGATGAGATGGATTAGCGAAGGATGCGATTTACGAAGTATTTCTGGTGTCGGCGATCAGAGCACTTCAATAAAAATGGCGGCGCGGAGCGTCCGGGGCGCTTAGTTGCGAGTTACCCTCACTGACCCACCGGGGCGGAACGGCCGTCGCCAAGCGGTCCCCACGTCCCAGGGAGGGGGCGGCGGGGAGGGGAGGAAGTGGACACCTCGACGCGCCGCGGGCCGATATTAAATTTCAGCCGAGCCGTCCATCTCCCGCGCGGGGCGCAGTGCTGCCCAAACGCCGTTCGCCGCCTGTGTGTACCACGCCACTGCGGGGCTCGCGAGCGCGCTCTTTGCGCCACTGCTAGTGGCTCGCCCTTCTAGAGGCAGCAGGCTTTTCAGTTTGGAATATGCAGATATCGTTTTATTTTATGATGTTTTGATTGTTTTATGAAAGTGAAAGTTTATGACAACAAAACATTAAAATGCACTGGTTTCGAATTTTCAAAACTCCCCTCTTTAAAATAATAACAATGAAATAATAATAATATAATTATATAACATTTTAAATAATAATTAATATATTAATCTTCCTTTATATAACATGAATATGTAATTATTTTAAATATTATATCAATCTTCAAAAAAACCTGTACCTGGCAATTGAGTTCTTTTATTCATATTAATTGTGAAAACAAATTACCCGATACAAATTATACCGATAATTGAATCAAAATTAATTCATTAGTTACCAATGGGAAGGCGAGCTATTAAGAGCACTTCATGTTAAAAACATAATGAATCGTTTACAGACTAGATGTCAATCATTCTTCAAGAACCATCGTTCCGAAAAATTAAAAATTCATCGGAAGTTATTTGTTCTTGAAAAGAGCCAGAAAAATGTATCGAAATAACTCCAAGTATATTTGCTTATACCAGAACTTCGCTTTGTAAGCAGGCCTTAGTGAGGTTTGGATGGCGAGGCCACGCGCGGCGTGGAGCGGCCGCAGGGGTTGGACATCGGCAGCCACGCGCGCGGTGCGAGCGCAGCGGGGCGGGACAGCAAGAATTAAACCGCGCGCACCTCGAGGGCGGGGACGCCGTCCCGCGCCACCCCGCTCCGCCCCGCCCGCCCAACCCCGCCCCGCGCCGCCCCGCCCCGCGCCGCCCCGCCCCGCCCCGCGCCCCGCCCCCGCCCCGCCCCCGCCCTGCCCGCGCCGGCCCCGCGCCGCCCCGGCCGCCGCCCCGCCGCCGCCCCGCCCCGCGCCGCCCGCTCCGCCCCGGCGCCGCGCCCGCCCCGGGTTAACCGAAGCTTCCGGTAATAATACCGCGTGGTTCGGCGACGACGCGGGGCGCAGGCAAGGGAGGTAGGAATTTGTAAGCTCTTTAAAATCAGGCGCCAAACAAAAAGCCGGTCCGCTACCCGCAATGCCCTGCCGCGCAACTCCACAGGGCGCGTGGAGAGGGCCGCTCGCGCAGCTCGCCTTGTCGCTGCGCGGAAACAGGCCCCTGGCCCTTTGCTTCAGTGCGTGGCGCTCCCCCGCAGACTTGGCCTCTAGCATCTCCAGTTTCGCCCTCTATAATCAAACTTCGCCTGCCTGCTCAACACATTCTGGTGGCTATCACTTACTATCAATAATAATAGTAATAATAATATAATAATAATAATAATAATAATAATAATATAATAATAATAATAAATTAAAAATTCGTCCCGTGGCGCCAGGACCTGTGCCGATAAGACGTCGTCTGAACCGAGGAGGCTGCAGGTTGAAGTCCTGCGTAGACATGGCAACATTTGTGATTGTCCTTCACCCTCATCTTCCTATCATGCGATTAACTTAAAATCAAATTCGGAAGGCCAATTCCCAGAATTGTGCGTTATATAAATACGCAAAGCCTTGACATACGTGAAACGAAATTCTTCTTCTGCTCAGCGTTTATTATCGAAGGCAATAATTGCCACCTTAACATCAAATAGTCAATTCAGTTTAGTCAGTTAGGCGATTACTGAATTATTCTGAAATATTATGCATTATGAATAAGGGAATCCTCTCTATCTAAGTTAAATTCCTCGAAGATGCCATTTTAGAATTCTGAGAAAGTTTTAATATTGTAGATTAGATTAAGAAACATTTTTTGGGAGAGAGAAGAGCATATTTTTCGCACCATAGAATGCGATCGTTTTCGAAGTCAAGCATTAAAGATGAAATGTGTAGTGCATTGCTTGTGCGCCAGCTTTATCTTTATCTTAAGCAAGATTACAGATGCTCTAATTTTAAATATTTATTTTATGCATTCGCTTGGGGTAAAATCACTACCTAGCAATGGGACAGGATGTTTGCGTCGATGACGACTTTATAAATCCTACACAAACATCATGTTTCGTTGAGTAAAAAATGACCAATTTATTCTTAATAATTTATTTTTACTTTTGTGAATTTAAAACTGCAATCCAGTAGATGGTAGTGTATTTTTCCAATTATATTTAAGTTACCCACATATAATAACTATATATCTGCCGGTACTATTATGATCTTCAAGTCATATTTCAGGGACCTTCATTGGTCAGCAACACAACATTCCACTGTTTCACCTACATCCCTATAAATCATTATGAACCCCAGCCATCGGTTCTTCCCCTTCACCTCTGCTTACTCCATCTCTCCTACCGCATCAACGCCTTGCCACGACATGTACGCGTCCACTCTCTTTACTACTGTCCGAGCAGCAACGCGGAGCCGCAAGTGCGCTCGCTGTGCATTCAGAGGCTCGTGCCCACTTAAATTAATGTAGGTAATGAGGGGCGGCTCGGGCGGGTTGGCGCTTACCGTGAGCACAGCGGGTGAGCGCGGGCGCTCCGCTCTAGGCCTCCGCCGACTCCGCCTAACCCCGCCCCGCCCCGCCCCCGCGCCTCTGCCCGGCCGGATGTCGTTATTGGATCACCGCCCTGCCCCCGCCCCCACCGCCCCCGGGAGGCGCCACGCCGTGCCGCGCCGTCGCCGCGCTTTGAGGGGCCGCTCTTTATTTCGCTTGCCAGTGCTCTGCAGCGGCACGCCAACCGAAAATTATATTTCTACGAGTAATGACTGAAAATGCTGCATGATTGACATACTTGTTAAATGGGAATTGAACTGTCAACTGGATACACTGGGAGAAATATAAACTACCAATTAATGTAGTATTCGTTTATGTTTCAAAACATTTCAATAGATATTGCGATTGGGTCAATTATTGTATTTTTTTTGTACATGTTACAAAAAAATACATTTAAGAGTTCAATATACCAATATTGTCATAAAATGGACACTCCTTTTTTAAGAATAAAAGATTATATCACATGTCAATGGGAGGGGGTAATAAAAATTAATGTACTAATGGTGATGAGGATGATAATGTAAGGGATAGATAGTAAAATATACAAAACCGTAAAACATAGACGTTCATGATCACATGATTCTTACTTTTTCTGAAGCCTTCTCTAACGCCTTTTCTGAATTATTCAGTATCTTAAATCAGTACATTTTTTAATGTTTTTTTCACGATGTTGATATTCTACATTTTCTGATAAAGTTGTTATTTATGTTTTAAATTATCGAAAGAATTAATACGAATTGATGTTGTTATTTTAAACAAACTGAAAAATGAATAAAATTCTTTACATTCTATTAATTATCATAATGTGATTAAAACGTCTTTCCTTAGAAAAAGTTTAAGGATAGGACCTCGCTTTATGTAATAGCAGACGTGTGATCTCTAGTTTTGAGCTTTGATGGCTCGCAGCTCGAGCGTTGCGTCGGCCGTGCCGGAGACAGCCGCCGGGACCGAGCCCCTCCCCCCGCCAGCGCGTCCCTCAGGACGAGGGCGAGGGGGCGAGGGGTTGGAGGGCTCCCCTCGCCGCCAATGGCGGCCGCCCGCCGCCCCACGCGCGTTCCCGCCACCTGCCGTCCGCGTTATTGGCAACGGTGCCGTTTCGCAGACCTCAGCCGACGCGCCCGCCTCCCCGCCCCCGCGCAGAAACAGCTCTCCGGCAGGCCCCCGAAGACACGGAAGGGACTTTTCGGAACTTCAATATAGCCAACGGGACCATAGTTTCAAGTTCAACAGATTCTTCATGAAACTTCCGCAAAGCTTGACACTATATACAGGTTTCGTGAATGCAAAATAGCCTGAAAAGGTTATTTTGCGATTGGATCTGAACACACAGGATTTTTCCGACGTAAAACTACAGAACGCAGCCTATCAGATGAAGCCCGAAAACGTGTAGCGTATCTTCCGGAATCCCGTGTTTTTAGCTAATTATGAATATTTGTTCGTTAGTTTCCACGCGGGAATTTCAGAAGACTGGGCGTTATCGGCTCCGGGCTCTCGGATTCCGCGTCCAGTTTTCACCTCTCGCTGTGTCCGCTGGCCGCCGCCTACGCCGCCGTCTGCGGCCGTCGGTGCAGGTGTGGCGGACCGCCAAGCGAGCGTGTTGGCCAGGCCGGAGGAGCGGCCCGGCGGACACCTCTGCTGGACCCACGCCTCTCTCGCGTCACGGGGCTCGGTGGCTCGCGCGGGGAAGAAAGCGGTCAAAAGGCACGGCGCCAGTTTTCGAACGGATCCGCAGGGCGTTTGGTGGAGATTAAAATGAAATTTCCTTCTGAAATAAAATTTCCTTCTGTGTTATATTGCTTATGTTTCGTTCTGTAACGTATTGCTTATTTAATTTGTGCGTGCGGTATAACAATAGTAGCAAGAGAATTGAAGTTGATTATACGAAATATTGAAACGTTAAAGTAACTTACAGTTATGAGAGATTACTTACATTGAAACGAAATTATACGAAACCAAAGGGAATGCAACGAATTTTTACTTTTCAAAGTGTTTTGTCCAATAGTGAGATACGCTTTCAAGAAAAGTCTTGCCTGTTAAAATTACTTCTCTTCTGTTGCCACTTCATAACTTTTAACCCAACGTATATCCTATGTCTTATTGTTATGAAATAAATTATACGTGAAGAAACGTATCTTTGAAAAGTGTACTTAAATAAAGCTCTGGGATAAAATGGCAGAGAAAAGTACATGAGACGAATTAAAAATTAAAGTAAACTCGTATGAGTCAGTAATGTAATAATTATTTCCAAATGCTATATATGGTGCAGGTCAATAATGTACTAGTAATTTCGAGATGCTATAAAAGGTGCTGGTTTCAAGTATTACGAAATTCGTCCATCTGTGTGAGCAAAGCGAACCACAGTAGCTGCGCGCGGGCCTCTGGGCGTGGGGAGGCTACGGCGGCGGCGGCGGCTGCGAGCGCCTCATTAGCGGAGGCTGCTCGCCCGCGCGCGAGCCTTCGTCCACACGCGCTTGTGTGCGTGCGCATGCGTGCCTGCGTGGCCGGATCCTTATATAGCCGACCGGCTGTCCGCCCGTCCGTCCGTCCGTCCGTCCTGCGCCGTCAGCCGGGCCGTTGGTTCATCGGGTTCGTCCTGCCGGCCGGCCGGCCGCTCGACCGGACGTCGTCGGGAGCGAAAAACCGGCGCTCTCGGCCACATCGTTGAAATTCTAAATCATTACGCGGCGACGCAAAAGGGCGCGCTACACGGGCGCTCCTCGCGAGCGGACTGTGTAAAGAAAGAAATTTCTTCGCGTCCTCCGTCGGCGTTTGTTTTCGTTTTTCGACGACGCAGCCGGCCGCCGCCGCCGCCGCCAACCGCGTCCACAGTACGCAGCCGCGCCGGGCGACTGCTCGTGTGCGGGGTCCCCCTTTTGGAGCCCGCAAAAGGTGGCGGCGGCGGCGGCGGCGGCGACGTCGGTGAGCGGCGCGGCAGAGGGGACTGCCGATGGCGCGGCGGGGCGCGTTCATATGACGCGCGGCGCGGCTCTCATAAATCCACGAGTAATTGGCACATTTCACGCAGCGACCGGCAGGCGTCAACAAAAACCCCGCGCGCGGGTACCCCGCTTTAATAACGCCGCATAGCTCCGTGCTCCGGATTCGACTCGAGCGCCTTCCCTTGTCCAGAACTTTTTTTTATATTTTTATTTATTTCATCGTTTTTTGAAAATTCCTTCTTTCTCTTCTCCACTCCCTTTCATCGCCATTGTTAGCGTTATTTAAAGGGCTTGTAACGGGATGCCGTTAAGGTGTTTTGCGGTGTGCGGTCGCTCTCCATAATTAATAAGCTGCGCGGCCGCCTCGCTCGCCGAGAGACCCCATGTCGCGTCCGCAATTAACGGGGAAATGGTTTTATTTAGACGGAAAGAGGCGAGCGCGGCGGCGGCGAGCGGCCGGCCGGCCGGCCAGCCAACGTGCACTCGGAGCGGCGGCGACCCTCGCGGCTTTTCTGGGAAGCGACTTGCGGGCGAGGCTGCGACGCGGACGCGGCCAGGTGTCGCGTCGCGTCGCGGCTGCGGACAGGTTTGAGGCAGGTCAGGTTCCAATTCGCGGCTCGCGCGTTCTGCGAACGATCCCGCGACCGGACGCGAACACTGACCTCTGCGGCCGCGCGGACGGCGTTCGCTGCGTCGGCGTCCCGGCTTCCGGTGGCGCGGTCGCGGCGTCTGCGAGGCCGGCGGAGGCTTTGCCCGGCTCGAGGGACTGCAGCGCTCGGGGCTCCGAATAGCGTTCTGCGCACTGCTTGTTTCGCTCGTGGAGTCCGATAGAGGCCCAACTAAAAAGAAAAAAAAATACGAATTTTCAGTTAATGTACTCTTCAGAATTGCGAATTGGTCTTCCCCCAGCAACAGCAGTCTATCTTACAGTTCAGTATGGCACAAACAAATGGCAGGAGGCTTCTTAGTGTGAATGTAAGAATGATGCATTTCAATACAAGGCGAAAACTCCAAACTCATTTTTTTCAACGCCTGATTTTTTTGAGTTGTGCCACTACTACAGACCACGAACGATATGTTTACTAATGCTATTTGAGACATCAGATGGTTTTCGCTTGAGTTACCTCAAGCCGAAAAGATTAATGAAACAATTAAGGAAGGATTCAAGTTACAGTGATTTTGAAACTAATCTTCTAAGAGTATACAAACTGAAGTGGCATATAAGCAATATCGGTCTTGAAGAACCTATATCTTAATATGATCTGTTTAGAATTCACGCACGTTTTAATTTGTAGATAGTATTCTTTACTGATGTATGAAACACTGCTCCATTAGATAGGTTTATTATGGAACTTAAAGGATCTCATGGCCAACTTTCTGTATGTAAAAGTTGCATTAAATTTACAATTATAAAATGCACATTAAATAAAACATGATTCACTGCTGTTCTTTATTGCTATTTATATGATAGCTATTTTAGCTGCAGGTTCGCCATTTGCGTTGTAATGAATTTAAATGTAATATCATAAAATGATTACATTTTTTTTATAATTGGTACCTATTCTGGTTGACAGAATGACGAGCTATTATCTCTCCTTTTCTCTATGGACGTTATTCATTGTCATAATACAACAAAGAAAATAACCTTTCAACATCTACATCCGTTAATGCATGAATATTATTTCAGTTGGTAGGAAATGAAAAAATATCATTAAATGTAGTTTGAAACGTAATTAAACTTAGTAATTCTTCGGTATCATTTCGATGCGCATATATTTTCGTCTACCAAGGAACGTGAATTCAGATATCTGAATACAACCCAAACTGATAATAGAACCCTATTACTGATTCGTATATTCTTGAGTTGCATCGTACCTTCAACTTCATGTCATGAAGAATTCTGCGCAACCTGTGCTTGGAACGCCGTTTAGATGCCGTATCTATGCCATTTATGGTATCTTGAAGGGTTTGTTTATTCTGTGGCTTCATTGCGCCTCTATTGTCTGGCAGAGGCCGCTCCTTAGAAAAGATTTGGGGTTGCGCCATTGCCTGGAGCAAAGACAGGGCACTGAAGATACTTCGAAGGGGCGTTTCAACTTTCCCCTCCAAAAGGAAAGGTTCCCAACACATTATCACTAAGAATGATTACTGTTATCTGCTGGAGCATTGCTCGCACGAAAAACTTCTTTAGCCTCGGGTGGGAACATTTGGGGCTAACAACAGCCTGTTATTCCACGGTATTGATTTCCATAATCGGTCTCGAACATTTTGGATACAGCACGATAAAGTTTACTCGCTAAATTAGTAAGTACGAAAGTTGATTTGCTCCGGCGCTGGGGGGAGGCGGGGCCGCTGCGGGGAAAGGAAGGCGAAGCGGAGATGCGGGGAAGGTCGCCGGCGAAAAGACGATCCGCGGCCGAACTTTTAATTGCTTTCTCGCCCGATTGGGGCGCCCGGCGCGGCATCCGCATGACGGATGGTGATTATGAAAGTAATGAGACTGTCCCCATGCATTCGCCGCAGAGCCCCTTCCAACTTTCTCCTGCTCCCCGAGCGACCGACCGCCGCCAATAAGTTCGGCGGGCGTTCGGTCGGCGGGAGATTTATGGACAGCCTTGGAGCTTCATTCGGGCCGGGGGTATTGCGCCTCCCTCGAAGGCGGCGCGGGGGCGGCGCGCAGAGGCGTAACGAATGTGCGCCCGGAGAAAAATTCTTCATTTCTGCGGCAGGTCACGCCTGCGGGATTCTTCTCTTCTCGCCGCCGCGCGGGGGCGGGGGCAGGGGGGAGGGGAAGGGCGGGAATTGCGGCTGGGCACACGCGCGCGCTCACACAATATCCGCCGGTAGTGTGCGACGTGCGAAGACGGACCGCGCCCCAGTCCAATATCTGTCTGTCCCTCACGCCGCCGCAGCCGCTACCTCCCTCGCCTCTCGCATCTCCACGACGTTGCCTCCCGCTTCCACCCCTCGTCACCTCATCGCCTCATCGCGACGTCTTCCACGCCACGCCCACATCATCGCTCTCGACGCTGCCGCTAGACCCGTCCCGTGCAATCTCCATAGTTTCCAGAGGGCCGCCGCGACATCCAACGCCAGCCAGCCTGCGTTTTGTGGCGAGCGCGTCGGCGACCGGGGAGGGGGCGGGGCGTCGGTATTGCGTTCCGAGAGGCAGAGGCCGGCGCCGGACTCGTGGCAACAGCCGGCAGATGCCGCCGCCACCGCCTTGCGCCACGGTCTCATCGTGGAAATTAAATACAACCGAGGTCCCTTCCGGCGCTAGCTCCTCCAGGCACTGCTACTTTGGAGCGGAAATATGTCACAAGAAAGTGGCGCTGGGGGATGGACGGTGCATGGCGCTGCGTAAGTGAACAAACTAGGCTTATAATGAGGGATAACTGTCCAGTGTTTAATGTTGTGACTTGTATTAGTGAGTTCAACCAGTTCGTACAAATATATACTCACTTTTACTTATACTCACACAAGATATGATATAATATTTCTCAATATAGATTATTTGAAATAAAAATCATTAATTCATGATCAAAAAAGTATTTTCTTTTTAGGAATGACATATTTTACCAAAATTTGTCCTTATCGCATAATTCAGAAAATAGCATCTCACGAATTTGACTTTCCAAAATATCCTGAAAAATGGTATAGTACTCTGAAATTTCACGGGGTCCTAAAGAATACTACCAGAAAGTCGCGCCTAAAGTGATCAAATGCCTTCTTACGCTCTTGCTCGCCGTCGAGGGTAACATTCTTCAAATTCTTCGGTGCCTCACGATGCCCGTCCATCTTCTTGTCCAGCATGACATATTCATTCCGTGCACATCGAAATTTTCCACTGAGACGCCGGGCATGAGGGGACACGCTCATCATAACCGCTGGCATTCCAACGCCCGTCCATTCGTCGCACATGCGTTCAGGAGGAGACGCGGCGCGTGGCGGAGCGACGCTCGCGGAGGGCGCCACAAACAATTTCGCAAGCATCCACCCCCGCGCCGCTCCGCTCCGGGCGCTGACCGCCGCCGACGGGGGCGCCGGCGAGGGTTGTCGCCGGGGCCATCGAGGGCCCATGTCACGTCGCACGCCCCCGCCCACGCCCACGCGCCGGCCGCGCCCACGGGCGATGACTCACGCCCGCCGCCCGCTTCCCGGAATTTGAGCTACGAAGACGCCGCCCTGCGCCGCACCGAAGGGACCTGGGCCGCCGACTGCCTCTTGAGGATGCACCCTCATATAGCGATCGCCTCCTCATACATTGTGGAGACGCTTCTTGAGAAATACGGATTCTGGTTATGTCTGAATCGCTCTTTCATTCGCCCCGATTTCATCGAATCTCGTTCAGTACGCTAGAATCGCCCCAGGCTGACATGGAATTACGTCGCAAATCTGTCGGCGAATACCACCCATAATGTTTTAGGAAGAAAAAAAACACAAGCAAATAATTGCTTAATGTTTCGTAGAAAACCAATTCTTTCCAACACTGTCATTAAGTAGAATAAACATTTCACATATTTATTTACACAAGATACGAAAATAGCTGTAATACCGAGATGTCATTGTAAGCACTAGCTGGCTGTATAAAAGGTGAATTACTGCCATACAATTTTATTCTAAAATAATCTTGTAATGTTGCACTAAGAAGGGTGTTTGAAAAGTTCATATAGCAGAGTTATGTTCATAAAAACTGAAATAATAATACGGCAAAATAATTTCAGCAATATTTCGTAAAAAAATTTAAATCATCAATTTTCTTCCCCTTTTTGTTCTAGATGAAACATGTATCTTACCGGAGTTGTACAGGCTATACATGGATGCGAAACTAATACATATTCATGAAACGAACGAAGAGAATACTTTTAACTATAAAATTATATCAAACTTTCATACACTTTAAGGCGTTGAAAATAATAATAATAATAATAATAATAATAATAATAATAATAATAATAATAATAATAATAATAATGTCTTTAGTAATGGCGAGGCTGAGGCCACAAGGCCTGCTCTTCCGCCTAACCACTCTACTATAATAATATTCTAAAATAGGAGGATTTTTCTCTCTTTCGCCCATATGGTTAATTACCTAATCCCGCGCAGTACTTGTAATAAACTTGGAACAATTGCCTGTACAGCGTCAACGGGTTACTCGCCGAGCGCCGCCTGTGCCTTCGCGCGTCGAGCGGGGCCGCTGCGGCGCGGCGCGGCGTTCGCCAGGCGTCTTCCGCGCGCGCGGGCGAGCGAGCGCGCCGTGCGGGGACGCGTGCAAAGGCCGTGGGCCGCGGCGGCGGCGCCTCCAAAGGCCACAGCGCGCGCAAATGTCATATCAGCGTCCGTTGTCTCCGCCACGAAAGTTCATCGGCGACGACGAAAGGTCCTGCGGGGGGCGCGGCGCAAGCGCCCTCCTGCACGAGCCCTGCCAGCGGCTGGCGGCGGCCATCGCCCGGCATGCGACAGGGAAGCCCGGGACGTTTGCATCGAAACTACCCATTTTGGGATTGCCACACGAACTGAAAAGGGAGGGATGAGATTTAACTGGTTCCGAAGAGAGAGCTTGAATATGCCCTTCCCAGAATGGATCGACGAGTCCGAAATCTAAATAAGTTCCTTGTAGAAGAGTATTAGTTATCAGAATAGTTACTACGATCTTCCTGGTTGAATATTCTCTTTTTTCAGTACTTAATTGTTGCGATTTAAATTTGGAATATTTATGTAGTTTTGATTTCAATTTTTTTACTGAGATTTTGGTGTGTGTGCAACATAGATCCATACAGTGACGAAATATTCAGATAAAAAGCTAGAAATGATGTGTGATGACGAGGAAATTTGAGTAAATCAAATTTCGCGAAAACGGGCAACCTTATTTCGTATTTATCGCCACCATTTGTTTATACATTAAGAACGTAAAGACCAGTTATTCTTTCCGAAACTAAATTCTTTCTGTTGGAACAACTTTGTTGAACATTTACTTTCCAGCTTTATGCGTATTATATATTTGATATCAAAGAAGGTGTGAGTCATGTACGAATAGCAATGAACATCAAATTTGCCTTGATAATTCTCAAAGCCCTTTTGCAGCCCACCAAGAACCCTGACTTGCCCTCAGGTCACGAAGGTCAGCCGCGCGCGTACGCCGACGCAGCTTCTGGCATCGCCTCGTCACCGTAGTCGCTGCCGCCGCCGTCGCTCTCGTCTCCGCCGCCTCGTCCGATGCAATATGCATGGGGACGCTTTAAACTTGTTTACCGCTTACGGGACGGCGCGGCGCAGCTAGAATAGTCATTACTTCTTCGAAAATAAAACAGAGCGTCCCGCGGTACGAGAGATGGCTTAATGCATAGTTGCGAGCAAGACGGACGCGACGGCGGGGTTGCCGGTGCCATTCCCGGCCGTTCGGGAGTGGCCGGCGTGCTGTAATGACGGAAAATGATCGGGTCATTGTTTGCGCGGCGCGCAAGCATCATAATTGTCTTGTCAACCGCAAAAGAACGATCCCATAACTTAAAGAACAGGACACGCACGGCGCGGAAATTGTCTGTCAACCTGCGAAGCAATACGCAGATTTTGCTGCTTGTTGTGATGCTGCAGGCGAATGATTAATCTGCGCTGATGCTACTGTGCAGTAAACAAACAGCCCGCGCGCTGTAGTCGCATTTCACACGTTCTCTAATAGATGTGCTATTAAATATAGCTCTTGCTGCGCAAGAAATTGAGCGGTTTGTTGCCGACTATTCACGTAGGATTATGGTTTTAAATTTACTGTATGTGTGTTTGCATCATGATCTAACTGACGAGACAGGTGTTGGCAACGGAAACAAAGGCAATAAAGATAATTCATTTTCATAGGTAGCTATTTTTCTTAAGTCTGTTGTTTAATATGTAGATTCTTCATTTTTAAAGCCATTGTCGTATTTTCACAAATGGTTATAAATAAAAACCGATGAATGTATAAAAAATGTATTGTGATTATCACTTTATGGCAGAAAAAACTTAACTTTTTGTAGAAAAATTCATAGTAGTGAATTTGAAACAATTATGGAACATTAGGACACACAAGCAAATTGTATGTGGTGTCATGACGATACATTCCCACACATGTCTCTAGTATTCTCATCCTTCTAGTATTCTCTTCCTTTCCTTGTATTCAGAAATCTGGAGCATAGTCTCGACACGGTGACGTGGGAAAATTTGAGCGTGGTTAGGTTTTAAATATCTCAAGAGGAATCGGAGAACAATTTCAAGAAGTCAGAACTTCGAAGAGCGGCGGAGAAGCTCTTGAAACTCCTTGAGAGAACCAGCGGGGGCGGGGCATCTGGGCGGGAGCGGCGCGCTGGCGGGAGGGCGGGGAC
>BOPP01000005.1:12185792-12196307 GCA_017312745.1 Gryllus bimaculatus | reverse complement strand
ATTAGCGAGGCGGTTTCCATTGCCCACGGAGATTCGTTGCGTTCGCTTGATTCTACGGCCCGGCTGGAACAGTTAAATAGATGAAACGCTGTTTCAAGTTTACATTAAAGGAGGATAAGTATATTTCTTCCGAAATATACTTTACTTTGCAAGGTCACGTATTGTGGGATAGTAAATCCACACATTTACATGGGAGGGATTCCACACTTCAGTGGCCATAAATGTGCGATAGATATCAGGAATTTTTTTAGAACAAAAATCCCAGGTAAAGTAGCAAGGTACTATGGTAGTAAATAAATATTCGTATTTCAAAAACGACAAGAGTAAATAGAATTAATGATACAAGTAACATTTAAAAATAAAGACGAAAATAATCGAAATTCATTAACCATAATAGAAAAATAATAGTAGTCAAATAAATTAAAGTAAAAATAAATAAAAAGGAGACTCTTATTTACACTACTACCAAAGAAATCGGCAGCAACGAATTGCTTTTGAGGAATCTTATCTATATTTTTATGTAACATTCTTCCCTTAATTTTTTTAATCCTATGCACTTCATTATCTGTTCTTAAAATAGTATAAAAATATTATTTAAAGCGAAAATAAAAGATCAATGGTTACTGTCTTTGAACCTTTTTTCGGTCGCGAGGGGGCTTGCAGATCACTTCTGCAGGCTGATGCGTCGTGCGATGCTTCTTTCGAAACACAGCTCTGCGGGTCTCTTATCGTTTAATTTCCGCTCTCCAGGCTGTAACATCGTTATCACACAGTATCGCACACAGTCAGTGCTCGTGATGCATTTAACTGCCTTTAATTTATTCTACAGCTATCACCCAACGATCTTGATCTAAAAGAATTGCAGGTCAAGAAGCTCAGTAGACATCGTCTGTGTTCCTTCCTCCAACTTCCATCATCCATCTCTCAGTTTACATCGGGCATACTTGCCAAAACATACTAGTTGGTACCAAAAATCACCTATTTTTCAACTTTGTAACGCGCTTCAACTTTCCTTCAGCGCTAAATTCTATTACCAGTGTATCTTTGGCCATCGCTGATTTCTTGTGCCTCCCTTCGTCTTGAATTATCATCTCCTCGCATCTGCTGTGGCCGCCATCTCCTCACGTCCGCCGTCTCTCCGTCTCCTCTCCTGAGTCGCCGCCGGCAAGGGCAAGGGCAGATAGATGCCCTTGCCTTGGCGCGCGCCCTTCCACCGACCCCCGCGCCTCGGCGGAGGGCACATTATCTTTTAAAGGACTGCTGAAGGGCGGAGTCCTCGTTTTCAATACCGGTAAGGGCTCTGTTTGCAGATAAGGCGGAGGGAGGGGGCTCCACGAGGGTTCCTTCTCGCCTCCACAGCGCCGGAGTTTTCTTCGAAAGCCAAGGATGCTGTCATTACATTACATTCTCTTGCTACTTGGCTACCTCTGCACAGAAGCGAAATTAATATAATTCTAGAATTTTCCGACAGTACATCATCTGAATATTCAGTATTATACACGCAAAATAGCGTGTAAAATCTACATTATTCACACTTCCTCTCTGAAAATTATCCACGTAATATACTTTTAAAGTCATCGCAGAAATACGAGCGAACTTTTTTCATATAGAACTACTCGTCACTAAAATAATACAAATAAAAATAAAGCATGACCTGTTACATTTCAACGCCCCGTAATTTTGGGCACAATTTTCGCAGCTCGTAAGTTACCCCGCCGTAAATCTCAATCCCAGAGCATAGGCCCCGGCGCCCAGCGTGCTGCCGTATTTCTCTTGAACTACACAGAACCTAACTTTTTAGCAAAGTTGGTGTAAAATAAATATAATAAAAATCAGTTGTACAGCTGTAATCCCTGGTAGTCTGACCAACAAATAGGATGGGGGGAGCGTGACGGTTGTGTTGAAAACGTGGTGTGGTGGAATAGATGAAGGCAATCAGGTTCAACAATAACTCAGATGTGAGAGTTGGAACGTGGAAGCAAATTTTTGTCAGAATATCATTTTTGAGAGGGTGTTACGAAGAAGGCAAAATTGCGATGAGTAGGTTTTGGAATACTGAAGGGGGTGGTAGCCTGTGTATGTGTGTGTGTGTGTGTATGTGTATGTGTGTGTGTGTTTGGGACACAGAGCACAGTGCAGTGCAGCGGAGGTCGCCATGGAATTCAGTCGAGGGGGGGCGAGGGGGTGGGTGTGCGTCACCGGCCGAGCGAAGCGGGGGTGTGCGGGCGCGAGCGGCGCGGGAACGGTGAGCTTTACGGGCGCGTGTCGCCGGGATCGAGGCGTGATAAATCGGTACACGGCTTCGGACACGCTGGCGTTGTGCTCGCGACCCGCCGCCCGCCGGGACACGCCGCGCCCGCGGCAGCTCATAAACTCGGAACTCGCGGAAAAAATCGGGTCGCGGATAAATCCGGTTCGTGTACAAAAAGCAAGAGCGAACGACGTCCGCGATGACTTTCTGTGTTATTCCCCCAAGTGTGTACTGCTGCAGTGAACTATTATTGATTTTATTTGATCACATGAAGACTATCTGATATGAATACGAAATACTATAATATTATGTTCAGGATTCAATTAGATAATATCATAACAATTAAGAACAAAGCAATACTTTAAAAGAAAATGTTTGTTCAATAATACACTTTTCCCCAAAACTAAAAAAAAAGAAAAGGTAAATCGTATGAATAATGCGAGCGTTGCTCAAAGTACATTGCATTCATCTAATCACGATCATAGCCAGCCCTATGGCCGAGGTATCATTGCTTGTTTATACGCATGTTTTAGGGTAAATCTTAACTTCGTGGAAGATCGGTGCCGATTGGGAGAGCTAAGGTGGGGCCAGTGAGTGGAGGTGGGTGGGTAGGGACAGGGTCAACTACTCGCTGGGCCTCGCTATACGTCGCGAGCAGCGTCAGTGGGGCGTCGTAACTCGGGCGACGATCTGCCCGCCCGGGGAGAGCTGACGTTTATTCTACGAACGAAAAATCGCTCTGCGCGTTTTTATGATGCTGTCCAAAGCTCACAAAGCCTGTCACGTGTTGATAGGGTACCGTACAACCTCATTGGGTTCGCCCTGTTGTTGTTTGTGAAAGACTTTGGTGTGAGATTTGTTATGTTTTATATTTTATTGTAAGTTACGAATTAGGTGCGAAAGAATGTTTAATAACACCGAAGGCAAGAATAAATGATGTGCTGAAAACCATAGATTATTCTTGAATTGCACGAGACTTTACACGAAGCCTGTATCCGAAGTTTTTCGAGAAGTTTCTGATTTAAAATGTCAAAACACTAAAATTGCAGAATTATATTTATTGCATATTCCTCTAAATATTTAATACAGTATTTTTATAACCGTCAACTTTTATTTAATTTTCATCTTTGTCAATCAATCACTTAAATTAGAGTAATTTTTGTGCTATATTTTAAATTGATCGTCTACTTTCAGAAACCATTATAATAATTTTTTGAACATGTATGTTTAATGTGAAGCAATATTAGTTTTAAAAAATGTTGTTGGGGAAACTATTGCGAGAAATACTGAAGAGTCGAATAGCAATTACTTCGAAGGGCGTGAGCAAATCTGCTAGAGACCTCTCTAGTGTGCTGCAACTCATCAGAGAGACTTTTTACCACCCGCGAAACGGACGCTTTTGAAGGTGAAAATAAAACCGCTTTTTCCTGCGACCCGCAAAAGAAACTTTCTAATTCTTTGAAAAACGCGTCAGGCCGGGCGTCGAGGAAGGTAGAAAAATAACACCGAAAAAAAGAGAAGCGAGGAGAAAGCTCACAAACAAGAGAGTTACGGCGGCGGGGCGACAACAGGGTGGATGTTGTGACAATGAGCGCGCAGCCCTTAAAAAAGGTCCGGCAGTGGTGCCGGCGGTGGCGGCGGCGGTGGCGGTGGTGGCTGCAGGGGCGGTGTAGGGGATGGAGCGTGTGGTAGTGGCGGCGGTGGGTGCGCCGGGCTAGGAGACAGCCATAAATTTCCGCGAGCGCCCGGGTTTGTCTTTCGGGTGGAGGTGAGCGTGGAGCGTGAGGGGCGGGGGTCCACCCCTGTGCCTCTCCCCGAGCGGCCGCTTGCTCCGAGCACCTACCTCCGGGCGCGGATGTCCCGGGATGCAGGACACACCGAGCTCCAGCTCTCTCCTCAGCTGCCAGCGGGGTGGTCCGAAGGTGCGCTGGGGGGCCTTTTTCTGAGGGTCTGACAGACTACCTGAAAGAAGAAAGAGCACTCGTGTTAAATATATTTTCTCCTTATTTACAATTTTAAAGGTACGTGGGAGTCCGCGAGATTGCTTTCGCGATAGGAGATACCCTGCTATGTTCTAGAATTTCCGGTTAAAATGCTTTTACTTTTAAAGCAGACTAAGTGCGACATAAGTCACATTGTTTCCTTTGCTGAAGCATCTCTTTATTCGTGCTTCAACTTAGTTTACGTATCCGTGCATCATCCATAAGCTCATCATCAGCATGCGCAACATCGTGTTCTTTAGGTAAACTCGTACTACTGGGAGATAAACATTTCTATCTCTCAAAACTTCTTTCCTCAACTCTCAATAATAATAGTAGCTTCAATACATATTTAATTTTCGTAATATTTTAATGTTTAATGCTTTTGAAATATGTAAGTATGACTTTCTTCGAAAAGTGTCTGAATTTTATATCATTCCTCAGTTGGCCGTTTGTATTATTCTTCATAAAATAATTTTTTCTGAAACAATGGTTTTTGTACTCAAAAAATCTGAAAAAGTGATACATTGTCCTTGGGATCTAACATTCCTGTATCATGAATAAAACTCGACTTAAATCCCTTCCCATACCAATTACTTTTATAAATTTAATCTTGTATGTTTTCGTACTTTTTCTAAGATGTTAGTGATGTTAGATCTCTCTAGTAGGTATGGTCAGAAAGAAACTTGACTTGATATCGTGTAATGATCTGCACAATCGAAAATCTAATTTTCAACAGTTATTTAAGTGTGATAATATCGAGGGAAAATTTGCGCAACAAAAGAAAATGATTTTCTTTTATGAGAAGTAGATACAATAGAATTGTATTAGTACGTAGACCTATATACAATTAACACGGTACTAGCGATACCATAAAATGTAGTTCTTGATTAATTAATTATAAATTTCAATTTTTCGGAAATATATAGTGATTTTTTGTTCAGAATATGAAAAATGAGTGATATGAATGAAAAGTGTTATCGTATCTTTAGTATGAATGTGTTTTACAGTCAATTTATCTTCAGTAAGGCCGTAAATTAATATTTTAGAAAGATAATTTTTGGCTTATCTAATATTACATAAAGTACGGTAGATATACTCGCCGTCCTACGGCAGATGACACGTTGAGAATCACTACCAGTAAATCGAGAGACAAAATACAGTTCGTTAGTTGTTAAAATTTCCAGGGTTCACAAAACAAAATATTCCTTCCCCTTCCCCCAAAATTCCCCTTCAGCACTGCCCCAACTACTGTAATGAAATAACCGTCCACTTTTCAGCATATCAAATGCAACACGGCTTCATTACTGTGCCACCTATAGAGTTACAAAAAAAGTTCCCCAAAAAAATGTACGAGCTCGGTTAACGCAATTTATTCCGCCGTGCAAACAGAAAAAAAATTAAAAAATATATAATTCAATTAGCCGAAATGAGCGCCAGCACGATGCAACCACTGCAGATAGGGCCCACCACGAATACGTCATTACCACCGTAAACAGGGGGCGAAATGTCGAGGAGGGAGAGTGAGGGGCGATCGGGGGCGGCTTGTATGCCCCCTCACGCGTCCCCGCGCGGGCAAACACTTGCGTCATAAGTCCTCCCCCGCGCGGCCGCCCGCAGCGAGCAGCGTGCAATGGGCAAACATGGCGACCGCACGCAAACAGGTAGGGTGACACACGGCCTTCTCTGCGCGCTGGATCCTTGCTAGTAAATTTTGCCATCTGACAATAATAGCGTCTACGGTGGAGACATGCACTTTATAGACAAAGGTTCATCAGTTGAAAGAAAACTACAGTTGCCCAGTGTTGTTTTTGTTTTGTTAGGATGCCCTTGTCATAAACATGTTTTCAGAATCATCTTTGGAGAGGCGTTAAAGCAATGTTTAGTGTGTGAACATGTTACTATTTTTTTATAGTTATTTCGATTATTTCGAAATAATACGCACAATGTTCTAGTTATTTTAAATTACATAGTTTTCAGTCCTAAAACTGATAACATTCCTCTTCTGGATCACGATTGTTGCTATATTTCCGAGCTCACTTCTCCACGACCTATACGGAGAAAATCGATTGTCTTCATCGTTTTCCCGCTTTCTCGCTTTTGTCTTTCGTCACCGGTGTCACCGCAGGGTGTCTTCCGGCGCAGGCTGGCAGCCAATGCTGCTGCGTTCCGCGATGCTTGTTTTATACATCGTGGCTGCGCTCTTGGCGCGCCCCTACCTGCACAGCGGGAGTCTTTGCTGGCTACATATGCCTCAAGTGCACACGGACGATTTCTTATTTGGCGGATATCGACAACTGTCATCAGCGGCGCGCATATGCAATAATGAAGCGGAAAGCACACAAAACCATTGTTCTACCACGGCGAAACCATGCGAACCGTATTTCTTCAAGACGAATTGGTTTATATTTGTTTATTATTAATATTATCTGTTACATCGTAAATAAAAGTACAGATTTACCTGTAGAAAATCGGTGTTTTTCTTTCAAAGCATTTACTGAAATTTTATTGTGAAAAATTCAATTCTCTTCATTAAATTGTGAAGAACGGAGTTCTGTTGGTATGAATATTTTTAGTAACTTAATGACATAGCGATCAGAGCTGAAAATGTATCAATAATTATTACAAAAATATGTTAAACACTATGACATGCATAAGCAAACTAGCGTGTATTAATGTTTCCTTTATGTGTTTAACGAAGGTAGATAAAACGTGTATCGATAGCTCGTGGTATTAAAAAAAGGTAATTTAAAGACAATGTGGAGAGGAAACGTTCATAAGAATATCGACTTCGAAATCTTCTTGCAACAAGTTCACGTACAAAAATCAAAGTGTATTCTCGTCTCCTGGACCTGCAGAAAATATCTCCAATGTTCAACACGGTTTTTTGTTCTGTGAGTCACCGCAAATTTCGCCGAAAATGAGTCTCGTACTTACAGAAAGAGGCGTTGTAATTTGGTATTTTCTTAATGATGTTAAGGGCGGGCGCGGCGGAGCCCTCGCATGGGCGAGGGGAGGGGCGTGTGCAGTAATTCGGCGGGCGCCGCGGGCCGTGTCGGGCGCGCGCGTTTGCGGAGGAGCGATGCGGGGGCGGGCCCGGCGGCGGGGCGGGGGCGAGGGCGAAAGACGTTGTTTAATCTGGCCGGACAGCAGCCGACGCCCGACTCGAGGCTGGCGAGGCCGCGGGGCGCGGCGGCCGCCACCCAAGCCGCGTCCAAGACCGCGTGTCACGTTGATTGTTTGGCAGCCGCGCGGGCCGTTGCTTGGGGAGCCCTGCGGCCGGCGTCCCCCCCTCCTCCGGCCCGGCGCGCGGGCGCAAAATCCCACGGGATTATCCGGGAACCAAATTGGCAGGCGCAAGATGGACGTTGCTGGGCGGGGGCGCGCCCGCGGCGGCGGCGGACTGCAGTGTCCAGGGCAGCCCGCTGCTCGGCCCCGGGCGTGGGTGGGCATGGGCGGGAGGGGCGGAACACGCAGAATGGCGCGCGTAAATTCGCCGAGGAAACGATGTCCGGAGCGCCACCGTTTAGGGCACAGCGGTCCCGGCGCGGCCACTCAGGGGCGAGGGCGTGAACGCCCGAGCCCAAGTGGCGTGTAGATTGCGCCGCGCCGGGGTGCTGCGTAAGGGAGCTTTATTGATGCCCATTGTCCCGGCCTCTGATAATTTTGGCAAGGGATGTATAGTTCGTTAGTTCGAAAGTGCGAAACAATTGCTTTGATCCCATTTTTTTCATTAGCGCAGGTGAAAACAAGTAACAGTTAAAAAAAGTAATGAATTGTAGGCGGGTTACACAGTAGTAATAAGAACAGTTATCATGCTAAAAAAATAATGAGTATTAATAGAATTATGTATTTAGTTGTTTATGCTGTTTAAAAAGTTTTAATTCTGATCAGTTCTGAATTATTATATAATTCCCGTTTCTTATCTATATTTTTAATAGACTACAACCAGGCATATGTATAAAATATTACTTTAAGTTTTATCAATACAATATTATAAGTTATAGAATATTTTACTGACAATGCCTTTTATTTGTCATACGTACTTTTTATAGTAATATAATCTGAAACTAATTCTTCTCGCTCCACAACGGCTCTTTTTCAATCTGGTCGTGGGTTTGCCTGAGAAACTGATTCCTGTCGAATAGGCTCTCATTTGTATCCAATTCCGGTTTCTCCTCACCCAATTCGCGATTGAAGTTTTCGCTCCACCTCTCCTTTGCGTGCGAGTTATTTTCGTTGGCGCAAATTTCTCAGCGCTGGCGTAGGAGGCAGCAGCACTGCCCCTCACCACCCGTCACCACCTCCTCACCGCCCACTCACCCCTCCTTATCGCCGCCTCAACTGCTCCTCAGTCCCTCCTTGCCACCCTTTCACTGCTTTCTCACCGCCCCTCACGCGGGATGGCCCTCACGCCCCTCACCGCCCTCACGCCCCTCACGCCCCCTCACCGCCCCTCACGCCTCTCACCGCCCCTCACCGCCCCTCACGCCCTTCAACGCCCCTCACCGCCCCTCAACGCCCCACAAAGCCTCTCACACCCCTGCAACCCTGCATCAACGACCGCCCTCCTCGTCTCCTGCCCTTTTCAACTGCCATCCTCAGCCGCCACCGCCGCCACCGCTGGCCGAGGTTGGGCGGCGGCGAGCGGAGGGGGAAAACGGCGCAACCATTGCAGCGTAAATTTCTGCGCTTCTCCCGCGTGCTCATCAGCAAAATCAGCGCCGCAACGCCGCCGTAATTTCACCGGCGGCCGGCCCCCTCTGCGCTTCTGCTCGTCGCCCCCGCCGCGCCAGGCGGCGCGCCCATCCCACTCCGTGTGGAGGACTTCGTCTGAAATATGCGGCTTCTAACGACAGACGGAACCGGCGGCAGAAATTGTGGCGACAGAGTATCAATATTTACTTTAATTCGAATGGTGTTGGCAGGAATTGAAGGAAAGATTACGACGCCCTTCGACGGTGTTGACAAAATTCTCTACGGTGTTCTCAATTGATCCAGAGATAGGAAAAATACATAAAGCGGTTTTGATTTTTAGTGAAAAATGCAAATATTTGATTCGTATCTTTTTCAACTGCTCAACACGACTTGAATTTCTATATTCATTGCGTTACTACCGAAACACAACTGCTGTCTTCGAGAGAAGGATCCGAGCAGAGGCCATCCACCACTAATAATTTTGTCACGATTTGTCATTAAGAAACAAAATATTTTATGATTTTTTTTTAAATATATTAATTTATTGCAGTCGTTAATTTATACTTGACCAGTGAGCGTCGTCTTTTTGAAAAAACATTTTGTCGGTTTATCACCAGATTTTTACTCGGCAGGCTTTTAAAACGGTGTACCTATGATAGATTTTAATTAATTCAATTATTTAATGAATTGCTTTCCCTATATTTATTCGGGACGGATACTCTCTTGCTTTGTTTTGGGTTTTTTTTCTCTTTACTATTTATTCATACTAAAGATTCAAGAGAAGATCGGCTTGAAATAAATATTAATATATTCACCATTTTCCTTCACTACCTAAATCAGATCAATGCCATTAGCATACTGTATGACATCTTTAATTTCCCTACTTACTCATAACCTTCTCTTTTGCAATCAAACATATGTTTACCCTTTCGTTTATGTCGCTCTCTTAAACTCATGAGCAGAATTTGAAATTTGTATATTCTATTATTTTTTTCTCGCCATGATTTTTTAAACTTCCCAGATTTCTATGTAGCAGACTTGCATGTGCCTGTTATGCACTATTATTTAGTTTTGCTCCTTACTTAGAAGATGCAGACACGCTAGCTAAGGGCCAGACCGCGGCCGCGTTTCCGGAAGCCGGCGGCGGGAGGGTTCAAAGGTCGGGGTGGGCAGTGGCTGGCGTCCGCAAACGGCGTGCCCGTGGAGAAATTAAACGCGGTGTCGGGCCCTTCCTCCGCGCGCCTCGCCGCCGCGCCCAAAACCGCCGCGCCCTCCCGCGCCGCCGCCCCGCCGCCCCCCGCCACGAGCGCCGCCGCGCCTGGGGGTGAGGCCGCACGCGGTGCGGGGTGCGCCATTCGAGGGGGCGGTGTTTATCATGGGCGGTGGGCTCGCTCCGCAGCCAATAGTTGCCGAACATTCGGCGGGGCCCGCGAACACGGCCAGCCTCGGGCCGGACATGATCGCGCGGCTTGTATATAAACAGGGGGCGGGGTGGCGGGGGCGCGGAGGGGTGATAACGAGCGGGTGCCCGAGCCCTCGCCCCCCCGTGTCCTCGTCCCCGCCCCCCGCCCCGCCCCCGCCCCCGCT
>BOPP01000005.1:12157720-12185767 GCA_017312745.1 Gryllus bimaculatus | reverse complement strand
TTGAAAGAAAATTACGCAGCTTCGAACTGGATTACTTTTAACGTTTTCTCATATGATCACAAAGATATGGGGAAAATAATAAGCGGTTTTGATTTTTAGGAAAAAATGCAAATATTTGATTTGTTATCGTATTTTTCAAACTGCGTCAACAGACCTGAATTCTCATATTCACTGCGTTACTACCGAACACAACTGCTGTCTTCCGGAGAGTGATCCGAGCAGAGGCCACCACCACTAATAATTTTGTCACGATGTTGCATTAAGAAACAGCAAATATTTTTATATTTTTTCTTAAAATATTTAATTTATTGCAGTCTTATTGTAATAGCATTTTATGTTCTGTACTTGACCAGTGAGCTGCGTCTTCTGGTAAACGATATTTGTCTTTTTACTCACCAGATTTTTACTCTGCAGGCTTTTAAAACGGGTACCTAATGATAGATTTTAATTAATTCAATTATTCAATAAATTGCTTACCTCTATTTTACGGGACGGATACTCTCTTGCTTTGTTTTGGGTTTTTTTTCTCGTTTACTATTTACTTCATACTAAAGATTCAAGAGAAGATCGCTTGAAATAAATATTAATATATTCACCATTTTCCTTCACTACCTAAATCAGATCAATGCCATTAGCATACTGTATGACATCTTTAATTTCCCTACTTACTCAGAACCTTCTCTTTTGCAATCAAACATATGTTTACCTTTCGTTTATGTTCGCCTCTTAAACTCATGAGCAGAATTTGAAATTTGTATATTCCTATATTTTTTTCTGCCATGATTTTTTGAACTTCCCAGATTTCTATGTAGCAGACTTGCATGTGCCTGTGTATGCACTATTTATTTAGTTTGCTCCTTACTTAGAAGATGCAGACACCTAGCTAAGGGCCAGACCGCGCCGCAGTTTCCGGAAGCCGGCGCGGGAGGGTTCAAGAGGTCGGGTTGGCAGTGGCTGGCGTCCGCAAACGGCTGGCCCGTGGAGAAATTAAACGCGGTGTCGGGCCCTTCCTCCGCGCGCCGCCGCCGCGCCCAAAACCGCCGCCGCCCTCACCGCGCCGCCGCCCCGCCGCCCCCCGCCACGAGCGCCGCCGCGCCTGGGGGTGAGGCCGCACGCGGTGCGGGGTGCGCCATTCGCAGGGGGGGTGTTTATCATGGCGGTGGGCTCGCTCCGCAGCCAATAGTTGCCGAACATTCGGCGGGGCCGCGAACACGGCCAGCCTCGGGCCGGACATGATCCGCGGGCTTGTATATAAACAGGCGGCGGGGGTGCGGGGGCGCGGAGGGGTGATAACGAGCGGGTGCCCGAGCCCTCGCCCCCCCGTCTCGTCCCTCCTCCCGCCCCCGCCCCGCCCCCGCCCCGCTCGCCGCTCGGTCGCTGGCCACCGCGCGACCCGCGCTCTGACCTCGCCGGCACGCAGTCGCGCCCCCGGGTGTCTACGCCCACCGCCGCCGACGCTGCAAGAGCGCGGCCGGGCGTTCATGGGCTGCCGTCACGCGTTCCCAGGGCGGGAATGGCGGCCCCGAGGAGCTGCCGCTGCTGCCACTGAGCACTTTACTAAAGGCTATTATTGTTTTGATACTGGTAAGGACGATTATATGTGATTCCAAAATACGGTTTAAAAATATTTCCATATCTTGGCGTCCATAAAATATGTGAATTCATCAATCAAAATCGTGACGATTACTTGTATTTGTATATTGAAATAACTTAGTAATGAAAAACATTTAATACGTAGGTTCGATTTTATTGATGTAACTTATATATTAAATATTTTTTTGGTCATGAATAAATATTTACAGTACGAAATACTGACACTTTGCGCTAAACAAGAACATTTACTCTCAGCCAAAACAAATTGTCTCACTGTATTGGGATCCAATCAACAATTATTTATTAAGCCTACAATAGAATTAAGTCTTTAAATCCTCTGTAACTGCAGAATAACTGTAAAATAGACATCGCGTGAATAACCCTCACTTGTACAATACCAATGCGGAGTAAGTAAAGTGTTGGAACAAGAGAGGATCATAGCGCTCAATTGAATGTGATGAAATATGGAAAGGAGCTTTGAGAAACAGAGTGACAGTTTGGAGTTGCGTGTGTCTTCGTGGAAAGACGTGTAACCCCTTCGCCCCGCCCTCGCCGCGGGGGTGGGGGGTGGGGGAGGGCGCAACAACCGCCCGCCACGCGGCCGCGCGTCGCGGAGCGTCGCCGCCACCGTCCGTCACCGCCCGCCCGCGCCGTGTCACGCAGGCGTATCTCGCGTGGCGTGCGCCCGTGCGAGCTGCCCGTGCTTGCTGCTATCTGGCGCGCGGACACGTGCACACGTGTCCTGTCGCGTGGTTTGGCCGCCGTCGCGCAGATACGCTAGGTGTTGGGGCCTGGGCCTCGTAAAGCACATCGCATGCCGCTCTCTCTCGAGGCTAGCCGCCGCTGCCGACCTGCAGCCTGGCGAAAGGCTTAAGTGAAATTTTATGCCCCCGCACGCCCCCGGCGTATATCTGCGCCCAAACAAGGGTGGTTTCGATAAAAATATGATTTTCCTCGAGAAAAAAAGCGTTTATCTCGGGTACCCCGGAGAGTAATGGGCGGTAATGAGGGGCCTAAAGCTCGTAAATAACGATTAGAGGAAAGTTGACATTGGATTTGCGATACGGAGGACGGAATTTGAATAGATAATCGCACCCTGTTGGAGTTTTTAAGACCGATTATTCGATAGGGGTTCTGCGGGTGATTATTTTTCAGTAAATTTCTTTTTAATTTTAGGAGAGTTTTGCACACACACTCTTTGTTTTCAGAAAGTTGAAAAAAATGTATAAATAAATAATTGATCTTCCACTTCACTTGAACTCCTTTCTTGAATTTTTTGAGGCAGAAGAATTGAAAAGATATTTTGGTGGTCTAAAATGGCTTGAAAGCACGCGAAGGTCTAGGAACTGGAGCCCTTCGTGACTATCGTCAATCTTCTTTTTAACTAATAACGACTATTATTTCCAAGGAAAAATTGCAGAATAGCAAATTTTGTTTAGAACAATCTTGGGGTATGTATTATCATAAGTGCGGTGTAATTTATTCCGCTAGCTTCACTCCTGAATTTCAAGTTAATTTTTTCATGCCAGTATCTTACTGGTGAAGCCGTGAAATGTCGATGATAGGATATCAATGGATAGGACTTAAACGTCAGTGACAAGATTCCAAGTATTAATTCAAATATCGGAATTTAGTGAAATTCTAAAGACGTTAATTCACATTTTTACTGATTTGCTCTTTCATCTTGATATATTATTAACTCAATAGTAAGCGCCCTTTAGTTGCATTTTCTTAGGACGTGTGTGGTATGAGCTGAATATGGACTCCTTAAACAAACTGAATTTGCATTAAAAAAAGGGCAAAATCAAGAAAAAAATCTGTTGCATTAGATTATTAGTGAATCTGAAAACTTAACCATAAATGCTAGCGCATCATTTCCAGCTGGATATCCTATTTTCAGTCGTAAAATGTGCCTTAAATTAGAATTGATTACATGCTATTTAATACATTTATTTCCATGATAAATAATTTGATTTTTTTTAACAATTGTATAGTAATTGTAAATAATGTGAGGGTGTTCCAATGAACAATATATACAAAGTGAAGTATCGTGGAATATTATCCAGCGTATTCCAGTTTATTGAGCCGCTGCACCTAATTCACGTGAAATGTATTGAAGAGAACGGAAAGACGTGAATGCGTTGGCGTCTAAAACCCCCATCCCCCCCCCCCCTGCGGGGCTGCCTTCGGGGCCGCAGACGGCGCGGCCGCTCGCCTCCGTCGCCTCGCACGCAGAAGCTCTTTCAGCGCGGCGCGACGTAAAATCGCGTCGCGCCCAGAAGACGCGCGCGTCTTTCCGCGTCTTCATCGCGCGCTCGCCGCCCACTCCCCCGCCCCGTCCGCGCCGCGCTCGTCTTCGTGGCGTCGCCTCGGTTTTCGCCGGCGCTCCAACGCGCTTCGCTCTTCCGAACCGGGTCCGGGCGGGGCGGAGAGCGGTGGCGGCGGCGGGAAACTTGGAAGACGCGCTGGGAGTGCCTATGGGTGGGGTGGGGCGGCGGCGGAGGCGCAGACGACTTTTGGGGCTGCGATTTTGGAGCGCGCGCCGCGCCCCAGCTGCGCTCCGCCGAACTCACGCAGGGGCGGGGCGGGGCGGGGAGTGGGGTGGAGTGAAGGCGCGTGGCCATTCCGCCTCTTCCGAGAGGGCGGCTCCCGAGCCCGGATCCGAATGCGGCGCAGTGTTCTTGTAAGAGAGCCCAAGGGATATATTTGTGAATTTGAGTAGTTGCATTTCACTTCTACGATTTGGCTACTCATAAATGCATTACGGTCATTCCAATTTCAAAAGGTAAATAAAATACTGTTGATATGAAAATATAGTTTTACATAACATAGCTTTTAACATTAGTACAAAACTTTTCATTTTCATATTTCATTCTTGCAAATTTTCAGGTGAATAACAATGTTTCATGAAAATGAGATTTCACATGAAAAATAAAACTATCACGTTACAAAGTGTGTGATGTATTTCACTTCATTTTTGTGTTTTGCATTTACAGTAAGGGTCGTTTATAATGAAAATGCCAATATAGACCGTAAGAAGCTAACGCAGATTGAACATTGGATCTGGAATAATGCAAGAATTTACGGGAGAGTCACAATGCTTGAAATTTACTCCTGAAATTTGAGCAAAGAACTAACTCGCGTGCTTGGCACACTGCTACGGCATAATTCGACCGTACCGTCGCTAGTACCTAGCATTAGAGTGTGCGGTAACTGAAACGTATTTAAGCAATACCCGCCCCCAACGCCCGTCGCCCACAGTTTTTGCCGCGTGGCAGCCCTGGGCGCGGCTTACTGGCTCGCAGATGCTTTGTGGTTTGTTGAGAGCGCTTAATTCCCGCGCCGTGTACCGAAGGACTTTATACTAAACTCGCAGAGCGTGACGGCTCCCCACTTTTCGCCTTTTGGATCTTTTGTCATGCCACTCCGAAGTTCCGAGGAAATAAATTTTGCAATGATATTTGGTGCATAAATCGCCGTGTTCACTACAACGGAACTGAAAGTTTAGTTAAAATTGTTTTCATTTCTCTTTTCGTTACTACAAAAAAATTGTAAAACTACACAAAGTACATTATAAACCACAAGCAAATGAAGATAGGCGATTATCTCTACTATGTGAATGAAAGACATCCTTCCTGTACACCTACTAGAATAATGTTGACAAAAACATTACCACATGCGAGAAATATTTTTATTCTAGTATATTCTAATTCCAGTATATTTTGAGCGTAAAATGCAATAGTTGTGCACATGCCATGAAATAAATATACTATATCTCCCAGTAGTGAGGTAATGCTCTTTTTAAGCATTGATAGAACAGTTGGTCTCTGTTCTCTCATGCGCGTTGCGGTAGCGGGGGAAACAGTTGCGAATCGACTGGTTCACGCAGATGGCGCGCGCGTCGCGCTGCAAACCGCGGTATCAATCCAGTTGCCGCTGCCGGCGCTGAAATGTTTACGCACATATGCTTTTAGTTGGCGGAAAAAGGCAATCGCTTAATTTTTATTCCCAAACGATAATAAATAACATCGCGCGAGTGGACTCTTTTTTTTGTTCGTTTCGTTTTCCCCTGCCCGCCATATGCGTGTACCTCGTTGTAGCCGCCATATATGTACGTGCACATGTTTTTAACACGTCGGTAGGTTGGACGTGCGCGTGATGTTTTATTTTTTTTCGAGGGGCGGCCGACAAATTAATACAAAGTTATACCAGTCCCTCACTTAACGTTATTGCAAAAGTTATGCCGCCCCGCGGTGCGGCGGGCCGCGGCGCGGAGCGGTGTGGCGTGGAGCCGGGCGAAAAATTCGACACGCGTCCTGCACGAGGCGAAGGCAGTTGATATACACATTACGCACCTGCCGAGAGATGGCCCCGATAGCGGCTCGGCCGGCGCGCTGCTTACTCGATAGGAATGCGGGCGTCGATCCCACAGGGGGAGAGCGGTGGAGGCGGATGCGGAGGGGTCACCGAAGAAAGTGAGGGATGGCGATGATAGCAGCGAAGTGATTGCGGGTAGATGTGGGGGGCAACGAAGGTTTCGCAGTTGGCAAAGTCGAAGGCGCAGGGAGGGGCGGGTGCTGGGAGAGCGGCGACGGCAGCGGCTGATTCCGTCGCGGTGGAAGGGGAGGCGATGAAGAGCGCTGGATTCCCGCCGGAGATTTACCTCTAATGTATGGTAATGATTTGAAAATGTATTCGTCTTATTCCTCCGGCCGATAGAAAAATATTCACGACCCCATAGTTCACGTCACGGCAGTAGCCTACCTAGGGTAAAAACTTTATCTGCTCTGGCGTCTTCCAAGAGCCTTTGCGGGCGCCGGCGGATTTTTCCGCGCAGCAAACCGAAGAACTGCTTTGTCGCCCCCCTCCCCCCACCCGCGAGCTCCCTGGGCGCGCCGCGCGTCCCCGCACGGCCGTGCCACCGAGTTTTTTCAATGAAATGTTTTCCGTGCCGGGAAAAGTCGGAGTTCGCTGCGTTCGTTCGTGTTTTTGCGTGGCTTACTTGGGGATGCATGTATTCGCGAGGGGGTGCGCCCCGCCTAAGCGCCACCGTCCCGCCCTTCACCCGCCTCTCCCCGTCCCGTTCCCGCCGCTCTCCGCCGGGCCGTCGACCTCCGCCGGCGCCCGAGTCGGCGCCTTTAACATTAATTCAAGTAACTACGTGCTTTAATATACACGTGAATCTTCATGAAATTCAAAACAGACGCGGCATAAATTATTATGCACAATCTACTGAATTGTTTCTTGGAGCTTTTTTAGACACCCCTTCTGCCTCTCGGCTTCCCGTCTCTCGACGTCCCTGTCTCTCTTTTAGTTCTTTTTACGAATTTCAATTCAGTCCGCGCCGCTCCTCCTCCGCTTTGCCTCCTGCGCGCCGACCTCCCTCGGCCCGCCCCTCGGCAGCCCCCCCACGCGCCTCTGCCACGCCCCGCCGCCGCACCCCGGTGGTTCGCGAGTAATGAACTCTGCGATGCTCGCTTGTTTGACGCTGCGGCTGCCCACGACCGGGGCAGCGCGCGGAGAGTTACAAGGAGGTCGAAATCGGAGCCGCACGGCCGCGGGAAGGGGGGCGGGGCGGCTAGGGCCGCACGAACGCGTGTCTCCGTTTCGTGCTGGTGCATATCAACGACCCCGCGTCGCCCGCGCCTCGGCCCGGCGACGGCGGCGTGGCCGTGTCGACTGCTCTTGTGTATCTATGCGCTGTCCACCGGGAGCTTTGTCGGGAGGCGAGTATCCCCTCCTCACCGGTGTGATGTGTTCTGTAGCGCAAGGGGAGGACTTCCCACTAGCAGCCGCTTCCTACGGCACACGCGGGCGCAGCGCTGAACCTGGAATGAAATGAAGCTATTTATTTGTTGAATGTGTCTGTTGACACATTAATCCCTGGGTACACCCGTTTGACGTGCGCGTTGTGGATGCTCATTACTCTAGTTAAATGGATTCCACTCGTTATATCAAATTTTCATAATTGCAACACAACTTTAAATTATACAACTTCATTCCAATCGTCTATCTGCGAAACTGATCTGTGAAAATTATATACGAGCCTCATTTCCCAGACATTTAACGACATTTTTCTTTAAAAATATGTAACGTACAAGAATGTTTTCTCGCGGTTTGGTGAGGTTTCTGGGCGGGTTGGCAACCCTGTACCTGTGCAGTCACGTGTCGACGACGCAGCCGGAAACGAGATAGGGCTTCCCAAGCTTAAAGCCGGCAGATAAAGCGTTGTGAGGTGTTAATTAATATTAATTTGAATATCTAGATTAAGACCGCGTATAATTGTGTGGGAGGGGCTTGCAGCAGGGACCTTCATAAGGGCGAACTCGGGCGCGGCATTAGCATAAACATAAGTTACCGCGTGGTTACCGCTGGCGGCTGCCGCAGCCGCACCGGCGGCAGGGTTGCGTCCGGGATGCGAGAAAAACAGAAGCCTGGAACGTTCTGTACTAATGATAATTATTACTTTTTTTTTTTCTTTCTTCCGCAGGTGAGTAAGACATCGGAGGAGAAAACTGAGAGAGGCACCGAAGAGAGAAGTCGCGCGGCCGTGGCACCTCCAGGTAGTGAGGCGGACACCTTGTAATTAGCTCTATCTCGCCATCTGCCCTCCCAGATAGAGTCGTCACAGTTAAAGCGGTGACCTGATTAGTGGCAACATGGGCATTTCTCCCTCTGCCGCAAATTTGTAGTATTTCTAGTAATCTATGACGTCTTTGAATATTGGAATACTTAGTTCCGACATTCAACTTTTTTTCTTTACGAAAACGTATAGTGTTGTTGCACAAGCAATCGAGAGAGCAAACTAGCAGTGTATATTTGGATTTTCTACTGAGCACTCATGTTTTTCAAGATATTAACTTTTGTCTTTCAATTTACTCTATTCCATTTTCTATCTGCTATTATTGTTTTTTAAAATTAATTAATTCAATTAGTTCCGTATAAATTTTAATATTTTCTTATTTCCTCATTGCAGTGGTACATAACTACAGCTGACTCTCTGCACTGCTCGTGTTTTGTATTCTCTTTGATCTGTTGCACCCCTCCAGTCGGGAGCATTAACAAGACGCCCTTGCACACTTACCTTTTTAAGCGTTTGGTCGTTGAGCATTTTGACATTGATGGTTTATGTTATGTCTGCTTGTCATAGATCCTTAAATTATGCTGATGTCTGAATAAGCTGTGACGCAAATGTGTGTAAAAAATAATATATTGGCGACACAAACTGCGTACCAAAATGCGTTCAACTGAGAGATACGCCTTTAATAATCGAAGCTCAGGAAATTAACGAATCCGGAAATATCGCTGAACTTGCAATTCGTCAGCTCATTCTCTCAGGGGTTAGATCTTAAGGAACAAACGATATCGTAAAGCTAATACGTGTAGTTACACGAAGATAATTATAAAATATGGTTGTTCATGGCGCCCACGATATGCCTGCTAGCCTTGAAAGTGTTAAGATGTAGGTCCCTGGCACTTTCAACGATTCCGCCTCATCGATCGACAATATTAATTATGTTCAGTAGCTGCGCCGCGTGGCAAACACATTCGGAATTCCCATGCGTCTCAAGGTATCAGTCCCTTTCGATCACAACCGTGGAGCCACATGGCCTTGAGACACATTGGCAGCCCTCCTATTGCTGTCACCGCCTCCGCCAACACGTGTCGGACGTGCCCGCCATTCTGTTTGCTGATTATTTCGATTGCTTTGTGGCGCGCTCTTTATAGCTGCCATATCCGAGACGTGCGTTGGCTTTATGGTTGTAATGACATGAACAGTTAAGTCGTTTTCTTGTCGGGTGCCCGTTCGTTTGTGTCGATGCCAAACGTTGCTTCTGTATGCACTTGTACACGTAGGCAATGCAATGATCGACGGACAGGCGGTCGAAGAAGATAAGGAATCTCGTTTGTACTTCAACAAAACTGAAACGACACGATATGACATTTATTTCAATGGAAACGTATGATCTCCGATATTGTTTAGTCACGCCGAACGTAATGAGACACAAAATGGTTAGGCGGTAACATACAAAACCGTTCTAAATGAAATTAAAGACAAGAAAAACAAATTGCGGTTGTAATTCATACCAACATTTCAATAAATTGTGATGATAATAGTTATCCGTATTGAAATATGAAGATAATTATTTTCTATGGAACCATTTCTTACCGGATTACTGCGGCAACATTAACGAAAAATGTAGCAAGTCAATTAAACATATTGTTAATGGGATGAAATACTGGCACAATACGAAAATTGATGACTTGAGATAGCTTTATTTAATGTTTTCGCTGGCGGAATATATGAAACATAACTTTCAAAAATTGATGTATTTTGGAGCATTATTCAAAGACTTCAATGGAGCTCTATTCATAATTTCCATTATTATGTGTTAAAAACTTTCATAATTACAAATTTGTATATTACAAGTTGTGCTAGTTTTGTAAACGATCAAAAATATTTTTGAATACTTATTAAACCAATATGTTTTATTACCGTTAAAATATTTGAATATTTATTTTTCATATGATCAAATAATTAATTAGGAACGCACGACTTGTAAACCAATTGTTAACTAAAATTTTGAAGTAACAGTTAAAACTCAATTTTAAGGGTTAAACGCACATATGTACCTATTCAACCATGAAGTTGTTGTAAAAATATTAAGAACATAATGCAACAAAGCTCTTATGTGAATCACTGGTTAATTCACTCGTTGCAGGAATTTGAGAAGGTTCGAGAATGCCGGGCAATGGAGAGAAATCACGGACTGTTCCGTCGTAATTCGAAGTAAAATTCGATGCTAATTAATTGCTAAAATTAATCTTGAAGAAACAGCCTGGCCGTGATTAAAGCACGTTCTTGGAACGTGTTCCGACTGTGTCGTGCTCCGCGTGTCGTGACGTGGCTGAGGAATCGACACGTGTCTCGATCGTGTCGGAAACCACTGCTTCGTCCGGTCGCCAGCCACGCCGTGGAAGACAGGCGTGCCCAGAATGTAGGTCTTCGTCGCGGTGCTTGCGCTTAAAATCGAGATCGGGAGTGTCGATGACCGATTTAGTCATAAAAATTACGATATTTTTACAACGATTTCGTTGTATAAACGTTGTTTCTACTTTAAGAATGATTCTCTTTCACATTACCCGAAGTATAACGACAAGAAGACGTAATATATTTGTAAGAAGAGTCTTAATTTATTTTTCTTCTTTGTGTATTGTAATAACCATATGAACAGGTTGATTACTGTTAAAATGTCACCAACAATTACAATGCCAAGAAAACATAACAGGGGATAGAAAAGTTATTTTTTAAAACGTAAATATCAAAACCTGTTATTTTGTCACATGTAGTCCCATACGATTTGGGAGGCCTATCATCAAAACGAATGTCGAAGGAGTGAGATAATTTCTCCACCTGTTGGTAGCGATCCTCCATCTTGGCGAATCTCTATAGCGCACCCACCCGTCGCGTCATGTAAACACGCCACGAAATTCGCTCTCCCTCGCCTCCGGTCGTGCACCGCAAGGTTGTCGCCCCCTCCCCCCCCCTCCCCAGCACTCTGCCTTCTCTGCCGGGCGGACCTGTAGTCATTAACCCACTTAATCCTTCACGGCGGGCTATTAAGGATTATGCCCCATATCTCCCATTATGTTCGAGTTAGCGGCCGGGTCCTCCGCATCTTTGATGGCGGTCGCGCCCCCACGTCCTCCGCCGCCGCCGGTCCCCGTCCCTCGTCGGCGCTTCGCACCCCCTCAAGGATTACAGACGGCGGTGAGCGGCGAGTGCAAGAGAACGCCTGCCGTGGCGGCGCCAGGAAGCGCTTCACGTCTCAAATGCACCACCCCTCCCCTCCTCCGTGCGCAGTCGTGTAGGCCGCGGGCGGGATGACGCGAGCGAGCGGTGCAGCGGGCGGCCAGCTCCGTCGGGGCGGGGGGGGGGCGGGGTCGCGATATATACGGAGGGTGCACTCCCTCTGAGGTAGGCGGCGCGCACCCCACGCCGCCAACCCCCCCCCGCCCTCTGTCCTCCCCTCGCGGACGAGGTCATGGAATTAATGCGCTCAAAATTGCGCGGGAGGGCACGGGTGGCGCGGGAGGCCCCGCGATTGGCTCCGGGACGGAGGACGCACCCTCCGGCGCTGCGTCACGGAATGTTTTGTGTCGGAGCGAGGGGCCACGGGCTGTCTGGATCGGTTAGTCGGGCGATTTGCAATGAGTATTTTTTAGGGGAGAGGGGGCTCCTAAGGAAGTCTGCCATGCAGTTCGCTTAACTGTACTTGAAACTTAGGGCCATAGGACGAAAAAGTGGTGTTTATTTACACGCTCCAGGAGAAACGTCTCGAGAACTCATTCACTGTTCTACTTTTTTAGGTAAAAACTGATACATTGAGATACAAATAGAAAATTCTCACTAAATACGAAAATCGAAATTCTCACTTTTATGGAATTCGTCTTCAATTTGAAGGAGTATGTGTATATTACCCACTTATAACCCACCCCGAAGGAGTATGTATATATTCTTGCCACTTATTTTTCTATGTAGAGTACTTAATTGTATGATGTTTGTTTCTAACACTCGTTTATTAAAGTTTACGAAGTTATAATTACACATGCGATATTTTGAAGCTGTAATAAGAACTTACAATATCTTCAGAGATGAATGTCTAGAAAACTGGCGTTCCATGTAACATCATCATTATTTTCACATCATTATTTTAATTATAACTCTGGAGGATGAAGAAACATGAAATGATTTCGTAAGTAAGGGGGACTACTGTACCATTTTATTTTGTATAAATACTTTTTTCATAGTATTTCAACTTCATGTTGTGTATTGATCATTATTAAAACAATTCGTGGATTTTAAAACGTTGGAGAATAGTCTGTTTAGTGAAAACCAGTTTCCTACGTTGTGGGTGATAGTTTCGGAGAAAGCACCTCGCAAGCAAACTCCGGGTCGTCCATAGACTCGTGATGCGTAAATCGCCACCGCAAGTGCCGCGTATTTTGGGCGCGCCCTGTACGAGGGCGGGAGCGGGGCGGTGAGTCGGGCGGGGCGGGGCGGAGGCGGGGGCGGAGGCGGCATGGAGGTAATATCACCGTGACTTGTCGCGGGATTAAGTGACGGCGCGAGGGGCGCGCTGACGAATGGGCGGTGCGTCTCCGCGGCCCACCAACGCCCCCTCCTCCTCCCACCGCCCCCCTCGCCCACGCCGCCCGCCGCGCCCGCCGCCGCTGAGGAATTAGTGTTGCGCCTTGGCTCGTGTACACAACGCTTCGCGAGCTTTAGTCAACGCAATATTGTTTTCGAGAGAGTTTAGTCTTGTCTCGCCTAATAAGACTATGTTTGCGAAATTTCATATCGGTACCACACTACCTTTTCACAAATTGCATAGGTGTCTCTTAAAAATTCCGTGGTCGCAGCAGATACATTGTGGTAATCCATGATTATTAATTAAGGATAGTAGAGATATCAACCACAAAGTACTTTATTACAACATAAATTTAATGAAATGAAATTTCAAAGAAAACAGCCAGACATGTTTTGGGACTTCATGTCTCAGGATTCCGTACGATTTACAAGATGGCACCCAACTTGAGCCCTACTACGTGTTTAATTCATTTACTTTAAGCCACTGAAAATGGGATATAGTCTCCAAACATGTGTAAGCGGTGTGTTTTCATTCCATTAAAATTATATTGTAATAAAATACTTTGTAGTTGATATCTCTGGTATTCTCTGTTAATAACACGTCTTTGAGTTAAGCAGAAATTTTATTTGAATACTGACATTGCAATTCTCCAAATAAAATTAAGCTACGTGTCTTTGATTCCTCAAAATGGGTAAGATATACTACTATGGTTGAAAATTAGGTCTGTGCTAGCAAACGGAATACTTGATGTCTAATGGGAAGTTGAAAAAACGATACAAAATCATGAACCCTTTAAATTTTTCCTAACTTACATGAGGACGATGTCGAGACGTTTACAGACGAAACGTCTCCAGGATCTAAACAATAATTTTACATCCGGCAACGCACGCAGCAACCGGCCACCCTATCATGTGAGTCACGACAGATGAGGCTCTACTTTGAATAGCGTTCATTGGACCGTCGCGCACTCGCCGCTCCCGGGGCAGCGGAGGTCGCGGGCCAGTCGCAGGCCAGGGTGTCGCGCGTCCCTACGCTCGGCGGCTGGGGTGCGCGTGGACACCCGCTTCGTAAAGCGCTCCGGGGGACGAAGAGCAATAACTTTTTTTCACGTGCTGCCCCAACGTTGAGTGCAAAGGAGCGGAATAGGGGCGCGAATGCGCTTCTGGGGGGGGGGAGGGGGAGGGGGAGGGGGTTCCTCTTGCGCGTGATAAAACATACATGACCCTTCGCACGGAGGAGAAAACCGGAGAAGAGGGGAAGTGGATTTTCTACTCAGCAATTTTTGCGGAACTATTTGCGGGCCCTTTAGAGCGGAATAATCGCCTTTCGTATTGAGAAATATTGCCTTCTTCATTATCTATGTATGCGCTCAGTTAGAAAAAGGAGGGAAGTATCTGAGGAGATATAGACCTTGAAACAATGTGAAATAAAGAGATTACTCTTAAGACATCACAGTATAATTTGTTTTTGGTTATGTTCGAAATTTTTTCCTAAAATAAAATATTGTTGGGCTCTATAAGCATCATTAATTCGAATGTGACGACATAGAAACGAATGTTATCAAGAACCAAACTTTACATTGAATTCTCATATGATCGTGAAATGGCTGCTGCCTATTCAAGGCGTTAGCTGTAGCCCGTGTTTCTGCTAGAAGCTACCCGTACCTCGACCGGAAATCGATCCCGAACCCTTGGCTACCTCTGGGTCAGAGGTCACGCGATAGGGCGAGGGGACGTTTGGCAGCACCCGAATCAATTGTCATTATCATCTAATTATCTGGCCATTAATCAGGCCTTGGCTATCTGCACTGAGCGAACGCATCTGAGCGTGTAGTTCTCCACCAGTTACGCGAAACATGCGGATATCATGCAGTTCATTTTAAGAGTATTATTATTAAATACACATTTGAATTCTAGTTTAGTTTCTCTTCGTTTTTCTTAGATTTTTTCTTAGGGCGATTGCATTGATGTATAGACTGGTGAAATGCTTATTGTAAATTGTAAGGAGGCAAATATATTTGTTAAACAAGAAATTAGAAGGCAATTTTTCATGAATCTTTCATTTGTCAGATTGTTTCTTTTATCGTTCGCTTGGTACATTTTTCTTCCAATTTTATATGATTCACATTTATTTCCATTGAACAGCTGAAAGGTATTGAATAATTGAATAAATTGTAAATTTTAATTTCCAGTGTGATAGAAAATAAATACTTCTGTCTGATAAAATTTAACACACATTATTCAGCAGCGCCTTTTAACCTATTTTAACCTAATAATCAAAGACAGGAACAAAGCTCGAAATTAGCTTTTTTCTAATTTCCTCATTCTTACTAGTTAGCATGGAGAAAATCACGTTGCCTGCAGCGTTCTCACTGAAAAGGGTGGGAGTCGCAAAGCCGGCCGCTTTCCAGCTCGCAGGAATCCTCTGCACACTTTTCGCGGTACGTTTCGGAGGCGCTTTGGGGGTCGACGCCGCACAAAGGCGGCGGTGGCGGTGCGGCTGGCTGCGGCGGCGGCAGGCGGCGCCGGCGCGGCGGCGGCGTCGGGCGGGCGAGCGCGGCTTTAATTACAGCGGGGCCTTAGCTCAAATCCCGGCGGCGGCGGCGGCGGCGCAGGCGATGGTGGGGTCGCGGGGAGGGGGCGCTATCAGCGTGGGGGCGCCGGCGGCAATGCAAATGCGGCGGAGGAGCGCTCGAGGCCGGGCTGTGTGCGGATCTGCCGGATTCCCAAGTTTACCGCCGCTGCCTCTCGCCGTCGCCCAACTTGCGGCTGCGGCGGCGGGGCAGGCGCTGGTCCGGGCTGCAGGAGGGAACGTCGTGCTTGTAGAGGGGAAGCCGAACGGAAGGCCGGGATTCTTGGCGTTCCCGGAGAGTTTGAGTTCTGCTCAGGATGCTAGGAGGCATTGGGAGTGTTGAGTTTTTGGTGGTGTGAATGTAGGGAGCGCGACATCATGTTTGGCTTTCGGAAACAAGTGAGAGAGCCGTTCAGTTATTTCAGGATCCATATTTATTCAGTATTCTATAAATTTTTGTAAGTATCTCGACGATGTTGCTACAATTTAATACGATTTACAGTTATATCTATATTACACTGTAATAAACAAACATGTTAAATACTATATTCCGTACTGTATACAGTGTTATTTTAAAAATTTCTCCAAACATTTTGAGCCAGATTTAGTTTTTATATCTCCTCGTCCTCCATACATCGGCCTGCAAAGTACGCACTTGACGTTCACGTACTTGAAAGGAGACCGTGCCCAGATCCGTCCTAGAAGCGGCTTCTCCACAAACAACTTCACGCACTCTCACGCCACATCGTGAATCGCCCGCAATGCCGGGGCCTGCTCTGCTTCCGCGACGCCGCGACGCAATGCTCCGCCGCCGCCGCCGCCGCCGCCGCCGCCACCGTCACCGCCGCCACTGCACTCCTCGTGGCGGCGGCAGCGTCAGCGTCGGAGCCAGGGGATTTCGTGCAATCCCCTCGTGTCGGTTCCCGCGGCTTACCGTCTCGCTCCCCCTCCCCCTGTCTCTGCCTCCACCCTCCTCCCTCTTCCTTCTCCTCCTCCTCCTCCTCGTCCTCCCCCGCTCCCTCTCGACTGCCAGCGCCACCGCCTTCGACGCCGCAACACGACGCGACGCCGCCGCCGCTCCTTGCAGCGCACGCCCGTCCCGGCGCCGTCGCCCCGCGTCGCCTGCTGCCCCTCAGCAGAGCTGCAAAGACCCGTTCCGGGCCGACTCGCTCTCAAGATGTCGTGCCAACGAGCTCCCGGTCACTTGAGGCTATCGCCCCGTTTCCCATACGACGCGAATGGTGCTTTCTTTGGGTTCGAGCAAGTATACGTTTCTCGATCTGAGGAAAAGTGTAAATAAATCGCCAAAATGGAATTGAAAATCTTTTTAGGAATTGATGAAAATGGATAAACAGTAGCGCGATGTAATTCTGTTTTGTTCGAGATATCGTACAGTACCCAGAATATATGGTTCGCCATACACGCTCATTGTTTATTGGTCGTTGTCTGATATTGACGTAAAAAATAAACCAAAAAGATATTTGATATTAAACACTATTCCATTTACTAATTGTTCCAGTACATTTCTGTATTCGCTCTGAAACTACTCTAATAGTATTGTAAATATTTTCATAATTACTACTTCAGTATTTTGTAATGAATGATTTGAAAGCTTATGCTGGATGTAATTTAAACTCTTTAATTTTAATACTATTTTTTTCATTCTGTTAAATGTTCATAAATATGATTAATTTTTGTATAAACCATTCGTCGTCTTACACTAGTATCCTTTTAATATTATTAGGTTATTATTTGATGTGTATATCACTGTAGATAGATACATAAACATTTGTATTTATGTAGATAAAATCTGTTTCAGACTCTTCAATTGGTAATTCTGTTGCATTACTCCATCACTCAGTAATAATTTCAATGTAGCGCCCGTAAAATAGAGTGAAGCTGATATGATGTATATTTTAGATACAGATGTGTTTGAAAACACGTTTTGCTCATTAATCAGAAAGTGGTGTCACTTCAAAGGCATTTTACTGACTAATTTATTTGATTATTTGCATTGTAAGAGACCGTAATTTCAGTAACACTCATATTTTCAGTATGTATCGCCGTTCACAAATATTCCAGACAGTTATTGTGATGCCATTGCCAAGAGAAGTTCATTGGCTTCCATGAATTACATCTGAGTTCTTACTGAAGAACTATTAATCACAAATAATAAAGCGCAATGACTTGCCATGACGAAAACTGCTTTCGTGGTTTGACTCGCCGTATGAATGTGGAACAAGTCCATCCAGACGAGAAGTAGGGCTCTTATCAACTCCATCTCTGATTTCTCTGGCTCCATGGGATGCGTAGCGCATGCTCTTGTTTTGTTTTATCGCCCCTTCTCACGAGACATCCGTCATCAGCATCCGCAGACGTCGACTCCTCCTCAGGCCTCGTCCTTCAGAGCGGCGAAATGTATTGAACATCCATAAGATCTTGCGGAGGGTAGCGAGTCATTGCTTTACCAATATTCAAAGTAGAGTGCACATACATGGAAAGTGAATTACCTTCGTAATCTAAACGCTCCACCCTGCCTTTGCAGAGGGTGGAACCATTCACTCGTCCCCCAAATGCACCCTAGGTCTACCGAACGCTCGCGACGCGTGGAAATGTCTATAAAGTATCGACCTTAAAAGCGTTTCTGGATCTGAAGAAATGGTTTTTCAATCCCCACTGTAAGCACTTTTGACGTTGAATGTTTTCAATGACATATATTATTATTATTAAACATATCATGGTTGGGATGGTTTCAACAAAATGAAATTTACAGTTTTCCGTTTCTTCTTTTATTTACACATGGTTGAAGTATGGCTTAAATATTGGGATTTAGTCACATATGATAATGGACAGACGTAAATGAAATTGATCAACATCATTTGTTGAAGTTAAAGAGATGCTAAGCGCAAAGATTAATTGTTTTTAGTTGCAATTGACAAGCAGTGTTGCAAAGTTTTGCACAGATCAATAACAAAATCACCAACGTATCTAACGTAATAACAGTAAAAACTTGCTGTGTTAAATAGGAGTATTTCTTATTTTGTTAATGATCGGTTTGTTTAATTCCAGTAAGTTTCGTTTGAAACACGTAAAGAACTACAAAGTGCGTAATGACTAAAGTCAAACTTATGAATTTGAAGAAAAGCATGCCATGTTAAAAAAAAAGAATGCAATTCCTAGGTTATAACAAAGATAAGTAGCAAAACTATTGCAAGAACTATTGACTTCAAGTTCTTTGATTCTGCAGTTAGTGATATCTTGCAAGTTTATTCATAAGTAAAGTTGGTATTTTTGCATTTTGTAGGGTAAGTTTTCTTTGCTGAGATGTTTTTGCAGCAGCGCGAAAAGCATTCAATTTTGATTCTTTTCCTCAATGCCTAGCCAGGACGCAACGCTTGGCACGCGCGTGTCAGGGTGAAGCAGGACCACTGACGGGCCGGGCCGAGGCCGCTGCAGCTCGGAGCAAAGCGGAGGGCAGAGCGTATCGCCGCATCTAGCGCTTTCCTGCAGCAATCGACACCTCGAATCGGCCCCGGCGGCGGCGGCGGCGGCGGCGGCGGCGGCGGCGGCGGCCCTGCCGCGGCCGTGACGGCGGTTCCCAGAGCGCCGTTCGTGCAGCGGGGGCGGGGGCGGCCGGCCGCCGCAGCCGATCTCCGATACGCCCGCCCGTGCTGCCCCGCGCGGGTCGTGAGTCGCCCCCGCCCCCCCCCCCGCCCGCGCTTAGCCCGCCGCCCGCCCCCCGCACTTGCTGTCACGCCCGAGAACTTTCGCTCGGCCGACTCTGGAGTCTTGACGGAATTGCGCCGACAGGCGGCGTATTTACCTGCGCAGCACAAATAAGCACGCGTGTGTTGATGTGAAAGGTATTGGCTTGTGTGCTTTCAAAAATGTTCATAGATCTGGAGCACTATAGTTAAAAAATGGAAGAAATTGTTTGCATTTTCTACCTTTAATATTTGCAAAAATATACTTGAAAAAGGATGTTAATGCAAAATGACAAATGTTTAATGAGCAAAGTAGTGCTCACCGTTTTCTTTTCTAATTTTGTGATCTTCTTATGAAGTGTTTCGAAGAATTATATTCAGTTGTTTTCGCGCATCTTTCAATGACCACATGTCCAATCATTAACAATAATTTTACAAAAAAATTTTGAAACACAAAAATATATTTTTTTAGAATCCTCAATTTAGTGATAAATTAAAACTGTCGAAAGGTGATGAGAGCGTAAAGTTGAATGTTATCAGGTCCCTCTATTGTGATAGTAAACGTGGTGCGGATACACACGTGCAAGTTTGATGATAAACCCGTCCACCTTGCGACCTCCAGCGTGTCCATCGCACCCGATTCTAGCCAACCATGGGTTTGGAAGCCTCGTGTATTACCTATGTTTTATCGCCGCACTTACACCGCGCGTTTACCAGGAGGCCGGGCGCGGAGGCGAGTCGTGCAGAACCTTAATACCGACGCGCGCGGTGAGCGAGCCAGTAGGAAAACAAATTCCACCCGCCAAACGCCGTTTAGAACTGCGAAACAATTACTCCCAGCGTACATAATAACATATTTAACGCGAACGCGGCGGCGGCGGCGGTTGAGGAGTAGAGGGAGGAGCACGGAGTAAAAAACGCGAGCGAATCTAATGGGGCAGCGGCTATGGCTGTGGCGTCTCGCTGGCGCGCCCTCCGATCCGCGCCTAACTCATTCGCCGGCCGAAGGAAGCGCGCGTTTATTTTTGAACGCGCCGGCACAAAATCGGCCCTCTTTTATTTGGCGGCTATTCGCTGCCCGCGGGGTTACCCTCCGAGGCGGCCGCGCCGCGAGCCGAACACGTGATAAACAGGACGGGCGTGCGGGTTCGAGGGCCCCGCGTAAAAACCGGTTGGCGATTGCTCGCTCCTCCCGAGAGAGGGGGAGGAGGAGGCTTCGTTTTGTGATAATGCGGGATCGGCGAGGGAGAGAGCGAGAGAGAGAGAGAGGCAAATTGTGGGCGCTTTTTTGATGTACAGCAGGCCCCCCCCCAAATTGGGATCCGTGATTAGGAGGTCGGTAGCGTTGCCGGCGCGCTCCGCAGAGCCTTAATTACAGGCACGTCTCAATCGCTCGGCGCGTGGTGGAGTGGCTGAAGAGGATTCTGAGACTCTTTGGGATGTTCTCGGATTTAAAACTTGAAATAGCTAATTCGTTTGTGCGGGAGATGCCGGAAATATTGGCAATCTTTGAATTAATATTCTTTGAGATTAGAAGATGTCGAGTTTTCCAATGAAAATTGAGTATAGTCAGATGTATTCTTCAGATTTAATTACACTTCAAGCTAAGGACATAATTATTAATTATAGAGGTTATTTATTTAACTAACTAAGTTAGTTTTAAAAATATACGTGATTTTTTTGTAATTTGAAATAATGTGTATTGCATCAAGTAACTTGAATAGTGTCAAAAACAATTTTAGAAGTTTCAAAGAAAAGTTCAAGAAGATTATATCTGGTTTTGACAGGTTCTCTACATAGCCTTTCAATAATGTCCTGCAACCTTGAATTGCGGGTAAAGCAATTTTGAGTTGCCTCATGCTTTTCGTAAATAAAAAGAAATATGTCAATCAGAGATTGACATATTTCTTTGTATTTACGAGTTTACCACCAGCTAAGAACTTTAATATACATTGATAAACAACATTGATTTTCGCCATAGTACTGTCTCAATTGTTTAAAAAATGCAGTTCTTCGAGAAACATAGATTGCAAGAAGTGACTAAAATACTAGAGACGTGCGCACGGGCCCCTTCCACAGAGTCCGTTCCTTGGCCGGTGCCTGGACCACTGGAAGGCCGCTGGAGCCCAGAGCAGTTTGAGTTACGAGGGCGGCCGTTGGGCCGTGATTGCCCGCCGGCTTTGGCCGTTTGAAGTCGGCGCGGCCAGTCCAGAAATTGGATCAATTTTATTAATTGTGATTTCATTACGATACCCGCGGCTGCGGCCCGGAGCTCTCTCCCATCAAGATCTCGCGCCCGCGCACGCCGGGGCGTGCTGAAAGGGCACCCTCGCGGAGAAACTTATTTCGTCGTAAATTTTTGCGCATTTTGTTTGCTTCGCGGGCGCGTTTTCACGATGACTTACTTGCTCCATGCTCTGGATGTAGGTTGTTTTACGGTGTTAATGTAAACAAAAATGAAAAGCAGGCGTCCGCTATAGTAATGAAGCACACAATTGAACAATCACGAATTATTTGCCAGTCAGTATCATAAATAATATATCTTGTGTGTCTGTGTGTGATTGCAAGAAATATTATTTTAGTCGTATTTTATTTAATATTACTGGCTTACAATACATGAGAAAAATATTAACAATGAGAAAATCAGTTTCTCTTATTCATTTCTTCTTTGACAACAATGATTCAGTGACATCACACATGTTTACGTTTCAAAACGATTTTAAGCGTTGAAACATTCTTGTATACTAATGCGAGGAAACATGTTTTGTGTGTTCTGTCACCATCGGTTTCTAGAAGTTCATGATGCAACCAAAAATGTGCTAAACATTTCGCAATTATCTTCTCAAAGGACACTAGGATGCACTATCAACAGCATTGAGGTAGCGCTGTGTTGTGCTGGGCCCATTTCGAGTGGTGGTGAGGAATTAACTGTGGTGGTGGTGGTGGTGGTGGTTGTGGTGGTGGTGGTGCTGCAAGGCGGAGCCGATGCCGGTGGTTATTAGGGCGGTGATGTCTTTGTTCCGTGGAGACGTCCCCCAAAGGGAGAAGAGGGCGCGAGGGCACCGCTCGCCCCTCCCACTTCCCCTGCGGCTTCCCACCAGTTAGATCGATCGCCCGATTCGATTGTGTGGGGTCAACGACTTGCCTCGGAGGGATTTTTGTTAGACTTCGTAGACCGGCGTCAGGCTGATATATGAATACATACACGCGGGAAGGAAACAGCCCTGTGGTTTGGCGTTATGAATTAGAACTAGTTGGATAGAGAATATCCCTTACTTAATACTTTCTATTTTAGGGTTTTGTATCTGTTCGTGTGGTATCCCTGATATGATGCGTGCTTCGTTAAGTTTACCAGCAATTTCGTAAAAAAAATGACTAATTTAAATGCAAATTATTAGAGATATGTTTCAAAAATAATCGCCGAGAAGAATTAATGAACTTAATTTAAAGACGACTACAACTCAGTATATAAAATTCTACCCTTCACAAAAAAATTCCTAAATTGAAGGTAGTTAGTGAGTTGGACGCTGATTTCTATAATTATTTTTAATGTTCTGGAAAAATAATCCCTTTCGAGGTGAAGAATTGACTAGGAAACCATCCAGTGGTTCCTGTACCGTGTGCACCTGGCGCCACACACAGAAGGGGGTAAGGCGACAACAACGCTGGCCGCAGCGGAGGCGTCGACGGCTCCGAGGCGGTTGCGTTGCGCTTGGCGGGTTGCGGACCGCAGGGGCAATGGCGTGCCAAGCGGTTGAACACAAACACTGCACCACAGCAGCGTCGCTGGGGGGTGCGCGGTCTGAGGCGGTGGCGGTGGTGGTGGCTGGGACCGCTGGGGAGTGGGGGCGGGAGTGCGGCTGTCTCCACTGCGTTGCCTCCATAATTCGCAGCTACTCCTCCGCCCACGCACCACTGCGTCCAATAGGCGCTTGCGCTCTCTCGTATCTTAGGTATTTACGTGCATACTCGTTTCGCTGGCGACTTCATGCGCCAGTTTGCGCTCCATTGTGTTCGAGGAGAATCTTCATGGCGATATTTCAAGTTCTAACGCTGTTGTGCGCGGATAAGAAAATAATTGCGATTATTTGAATTTGGGGAATCGGCGAGCTTAATCTTAAAGAATACGTCCTCTGGAAATTGCAGCTCTGGACAAGCCCGAAGGTCTCAGAGAAGAATCTATGTGATAAGAGAAAATAACACAGGTTAATTATGGTGTTGTTATCTTGTAGTTGTTGGGCTCTTTTTTATTCGCTTCCGTTTGGTACCCGTGCATGAAGGAGAGAATAATAGAACGATCTGAACTGCGCGGTGGCCCTAAACACGCAAGGAGAATATGGTAGAAGATGTAGCTACAAGATGTTTTAATCAAAAATAATTTCGTTAGAGGTGACTCTATAATTGCAATAATTGGATTAATATTGAACAGTTATTATTTTTAGTACAAATTCTAGTTCTGTGTTTTATGACATTGTTTCGTTTTGATTTACAATGGGAAATATTATTTTCTAGAAAACATGACATAATAACAATAATAATAATACTAATAATAATACTAATAATAATAATAATAATAATAATAAATTTGTCTTTTATTAATTGGGAGTCTCAGGCCATTAGGCCTGCTCTTCCGCTAACCACGTGTCAAACCTTATTTCAATTTCTTTTTGTATTTTTTAAATGTTTGACCTCCACACGGATATCCGGTCACTTATTCATACATTACATAGTTCAGAAAATTTTAACAATATATTTGTGATCTTCAAATATAATTCATGTAAATAATGAAGATACTACTAAATGTTGGAAAGTAAAAAAAATACAGAGTTTTGAATTAAAATAACCTTAATATTTTCTCAATAACTATGTTCGTTAAAAAAATTGCCATTGCGTTGACATTATTTTGTAAGGAGAATTTAGTGTTAGCGGCTATATTTTTATTTTTACGTATCATAATCTGTTCTGTTAAGGAACAAAAAAAATAACAAAGCAATGCATCTGTGAGAGAAAAGTTCATCAAGGAAAACGTAGATAAAAAGAACTTAAGTTTCTGAAAAATAGTACATAGTTTCAATCATGAGAATAATCACGCATAACATTGCTAATTCCAGAGATGTTTTTAATAATTTGTTATATAACAATATATGGGCAATATAAATTCTCTAGAAATAGCCTATTCTAGAACCTGATCTATTAAGGACTTTATTCTTTTCATAATTTGATTTCTGTTAAGAACGACAAAAAGTGAGCATTGCGTTTCGTGTCTCGCCTGATCCTCTCGCAGGGCAAACTTCTTGCAGTCCCTGGCCGCGTCTCCTTAGCCAGTCGCTGGGCCAGCCGGCCATCGGCGTTATCGGCGCCGGCCGGCCCCCCGCACCCGCGTCCGCACCGACGCATTCTGCCGCTAATGCGTTTCTGATGTCGCCTCCGCTCCCAATTAGACGCGCGTTGAAGGCGGGATTAACTCTAATTAAACGCCGCCGGCCTAATTATCCGACGCGGGCATTGTGAGCGACGGGGGGGAGGGAAAGGTTACACGTCCGCAAAGGCGGCGAATCGACGGGGGCTTCTTGGAACCGCTGGCGAGGGAGTGTCAGTGACCCAAGGGGTCGTGGGCGGTGATGGATTGACCTTGATCCACACCTGGAGAGTTGGGCGATTGTGTACATAAATTATAATTGTTTATGATGAGAGAATAAAGATTTGTAATATCCTAAAATAAATTGTTTCTTTTTCTCTCATTTTCAGAGTGTTACAGGATAATTTAATGGTTGCAAATCAGGCAATGCCTAAGAGGCATATATACCCTACTTTTCATTTTTTTAAATAACTTCTAACTTCCTCTTGTATACTTTTTGTTAGTAGGACGTAAGCACTCTTTGCGAAGGTAATTTGTGTAGGATTTTAGTTTAAAACTTTAACAGTCAAGATGTGTATACTAATCAAAAAAGAGATCTAACAGTCTATCATTTTGAAGATGTTACATGCATACGCTTTTGGCAAACACAATAATGATCGCGATTATAATAAAAATAAAGTATTACTCAAATGTACGGTTGTGTTAAAAGTATTCGCAATTTTGCCGACCACCCTTTCACCGGCTTCACTCGAGGGGAGAGCAAAACAAAGAGGGGAGTTGGCCTCATTCTTAGATCTCATCGGATTATGAGGCACAGCGGGGACGATGGGCGGACACGGACGGTGCGACCAGCGGGACTGCCATAGGGGCGAACAGTCGTTACTGCATCAACAAATTGACGGAAGGGGGGTTATCGCAGTCCTCGTATTGAAAAATGTATTATTTTCGCCGGGCTCCAGCGGCAATTTCCAATTTTCCAAATTGCCGCTCAGCGTCCGCGGAACAAACGCTGCATTACCACCGCCCCGCCCTGGCCCCGCCCCCTCCTCCAGCGGGCGCGCCTCCGCGGGCGGGCGTGGTGGGTGTAGTGACGGTAGCCGCGGAGGCAACGCGAGTAGTCGTGGCAGTTGGGCGAACTACGTCGGGGTGAAATCGAAGACGACAGCGAGGAGCGGGCGGAGGGGAATGTGGACAACTGCCTGCCGAGCGGCAGTGGGTGGCGATGAGGGGGCGGGTTGGGGAGAGGGGCGATTGGTGGGTGTGGGTAGCGAGGCGTGTCGACCGTGTCCACCGTCATGTTTATGGCAGCACAGCCTCCAGAGCGGCGCGGCGGCGGCGCGGCGTTCGACTCGCCGCCTGGGAGGTCCGCGCGTCCATCACGGCCCGCGCGCGCGTCCGGGCGCATACACGAGACGAACGAGTGAGAGACCTCCGCACGACAAGGCGTGGACAGCGCGTCACGGTCTCGGCCGCGCCGCTTCTTTCGGCGCACCGTCGCATGCCCTGGCTCCGCTCTCTGCTGGGCCTATTATAGTTCCGACAGTTTCCTATTACCTAATTTCTCCCATAGTTACCTACATTTTGTAAACTCTAATACCCCAATATCACTACTTTTCGGTCATCATTATTTTACCACTATTCCTTTACACGTGACATTTTCTACTTTTTATCTTGATTCGTATATTGACTAGGTTTATTCCAACATACCCTAAACCCACAACAAGTGTCATGAGATTCATATTCTGCAATATCCTTTTCATCGGCTTTCATCCTCAACCGTCATTTTCAACTGCAAAATTATTACTCCCCCAACCTTCTCCATCGCCTCTGTCCCAGCGTCCCTCTGGCCCCGCCGCTGCCGCCGTTACTGCCGCGTGAGATCGATGGTTATGAACCCGGGACCGCGCTGCTCGTATATCGGTGCCTGGAGAGGCCTCCATGTACCACACGTGTCCGTGTGTTTGTGTGTGTGTGTGTTTGGGTCGCCGTGTTTGTGTACAGGCGAGGTAAATTGTATTCTTTGACAAACGATGGAGTGCTAAGTCAAGGAAACACCTACTTCCTCTCAATCATTTGTTCGTCGAGTCGTGGCTTAAGAAACGCAATGGCTTAAAGAATTACTTCGGAAATTGAAAAACGACTGTACTACGGTTTTTGATAATCGACATGCTGCTAAGCTCGTAATTGATTTGCGATAATAGTTTTTGTTACCTAGTATATACTTCTAAACGGCTCATAAATACTGCAGGAACATTATAAGGTATACATCCGACTGCATTTAAATATTCTCTTACTGCCGCGGAGAATTACGATTGTTGGAGCGTGAGAGCGGAAATTTTCTGCATTTTTCGATATTGCCCGAGAATCTATTCTGAGCGACCTCCGCTCTGGTTCTGAGAGCGGGAACGTCCTTGGCGGTCGCAAGCTCGCGGCCGGGTTGCGAGGCTGTGGCGTGATCTCGTCGCGAACAGCCATGCCACTGTGCAGAAGATCACGGGCGCTGCGCGCGGGTCACTAAGGGCTCACGAGGTCGGCGAGGACGGCGAGGACGCGCGCCGTGGGAGGTCCCCGGTCGCGCCACGACGCGTCGCCTTCTGCGCTGCTTGTGCCCGCTGGCGACGCGGTACTCCGGGGACAGGAATTTCTCGTCAACGAGCAGAAAACGCCTTGCGAAAACCAGAGAGGAACTTCCGGATTTTTTGGTCGATAATCGGCGGTCATAGTTCTCACATCAAGAATGTCTGTTAGATGTTAATGTATTATTTTATTTACTCTATTAACAGGTGTCTTACGGTACTAAAATCAATATAATAGTTGATACATTCACATACTTTCCCATATATGTATTAATATGATTAATTAAATGAAGAAGCCATTAACACAAAGAGAAATCCGATAGCAATTTTTATATCAAATGTTCTTTACATTAATTTAATTTGGTCACACAAGCATATAAATATTTTAATGTTGCAATTGTCGTACAGTGTTATTGATATTGAATCTGTATTCAATAGTATAGTTGTTGATGGAAGTCATATTGACTAAAGAATTGTTTTGCTTTTTCTTCATCTGCATACAACAGCTCTCTCGTCCCACGACACGAGTCTTCGTTTAATTGACATTTCATAACATTAAATCACAAATTATATACCTTTCTTGCTTCATTAACGTCATCTCAGTTGAATTAGCGTGCAAATAGCACGGATGAGTACAGAGAAGTTAAGAGATATATTTCTGCTGTTTTGACCTCTTCCATGTTCACGAACTACGAATTACCCTTCTCCTCAAACTGTTGTCGCCGCGCTGGCGAGCGGTCGCAAGTCATTGGAGGCGGCGGATGACGGCTGGCCGTCCTCGGGGCCCCTCCCCTGCGCGCTGTCTCCTTCGCGGAGGCCGTGCGTCGAGGCGGCCACGGTAATTACGACCGGTCAGTGATGGCATAATTCTGGCGGCGGGCGGGAGTTATGCGCTGGGCGAGGAGGGGGGCGGGGAGAGTAAATAATCGGCCGTGATGAGCCGGCGCGGCCCCCGCCCCCGCGCCCGTTGCCGCCCGCGCATTCGTTATCGCCCACCGCGAGCGATCGCATCGCCCGCTGCTTGATTGGACCGCGCTGCTTACGCCGTATTTATGGCGGCTCGCGTTCGCCCCCGCCTGCCGTGCCCCTGC
>BOPP01000005.1:12133398-12157695 GCA_017312745.1 Gryllus bimaculatus | reverse complement strand
AGGATAATAGTCGGTTAGACGCGACGATTCTGAATGGTTACTCCGCGTCGCAATGCTTCTTTCACGCTTGAGAGTTGTTGCGCTGCGCGTGCCTGAGCATGCCACGTCACCGTACATTTGAGTAGTGGTAGATAGTAATAATACGGCCTGCCAGCAGATGCAACTTCGTTGTGCTGCGTCTGGCACAGCGATCAATGGGCTTCGGGATGCACAATGGAGGAAATTATCGTTTGCTAATCCTGCGTGTAATCGACGAGTGCGGTTTCCCCATGCGGCTGGCTCCCTAGTCTCGCTACGCGCGGCACAGCAATCATGAAAATCCTGCTTGTTCTGCTCCCACCATCCCCTTCAGTTTTAATCTCTCTTACTGTTTTCTCTCTCCTCCGGTCGACTTCTTCCTGTCGTTCCGTTTCTCTTCTCACAACCCATCAGTGGTCCACCCGTCATGCTTCCCGTCTCCTCGGACTCGCCCAGTCCGGACCGTCTTAAGCTCAAAGTCCTTCTGACTGTGCTTTCATTTTTAGCCGCACCCGTAACATCCAACCGAGTCGATTTGTAAAAACTGAATGTAAGCGTTAATATCGGGCTTACGATAGCAGCATTCATCGACGCGATCATACTACGTGTCTATGCGATCTCCCTCACGCGCTCTATGGTAACGACCTTACATTCTCTCAACTGACTGTCTGCTCGTATCGTCACGGGTTCGATCTCGAATTTATCCTGTCTCATCTCTCTCTGAAAGCCGGCCTAACGGCCAATAGGCGCTAACTCACAGGCGTCACCGCTAGATCAACAGAAAATGTATACCTCACCTCAGCTGCGTTCTCGCGCCTAGCGGTGGAAACGGACCATTAAGGAGGCGAGCAGTAGGCGCTGTATTGAAGAGACCTCGGTTCTGGAGCCGAGCGTCACGACTCTCATGTACAACACAATGACGTTGAAGCCAACCCAGCACGTTCTCTTCTTGGCGAGATTGTATAAGTACATCGCCCTCATTGATGAAACCGTGTTGTTCGCATTAGCTGTCAGAACGCGAATCGCGTGGAAGCTCCTTGCGTTGTTCGGCCATTCGACGTGAACGTGATCAGAATTGTGTTAGTCGCTGTTTACGCACTGACGTTAGACACGCGAGAAAAAGATGATATAAATAAAATACGGCAAATGCAGATAAATATGTGATATATTGAGAAAATAAGCATTTTATAGGATATAATGATGAATAATGCGCATAATTTCTTGCTGATAGTACAGTTACTGCTTCCTAGCTTATCGAAGAAGACATATTAAACGTACAGTAACCGTCATTAAACTTCCGTATATTTCTCACACGTTATATTATTTATATGTTTTGGATCTTTCACCTAATATAGCCACGCGCAACATTCTATTGTTTCATTGGATCGTATTGTATAGTTTACCATACTATTGAAAATTGGTAATGTGTAATATTCTGAAATCATACAATCTAACACCAGTCTATAATTATTGTAGGATGATTTCAAGTAGCAGCCTATATATTCTCTCTCAATTTGTTACTTAGTATTTTTTAGTTATCTCAGGTACAATATTTTATCGATTAGTCCGTCTGTTGCTAGTTAAACTCTACTACAAAAGGCTCAAGTAGCAGCTATCTCAACGTACAATACATTTCTTGTAGATTTCTCATACCTAGCCGTGTTAACGATTGTAATCAAAACAATGCCACAGTTTCGATGCGACTCTTCTACCTGCAGCACAGGAGAACCCCCTCCCGGCACCAGCAAAGGGACAGCGTGCTTGCCATGCCGCCGCCGCCGCTTCCCGATCACGATCCGACTAACGTTCCGTGCGAACAGTCGGTGTCGCGACATTGCGCTCGCAGTCGCCCTCCGCCACCCGCCGCTCCGCCCGCTCCGACACGCGACCGCGCCGCGCCCGGGGCGCGATGGCGGCCATCCGCCCATTGTTGGCTCGATATAATACCGCGCCGCTAACCCTCCCGGCCCAACCGAAGCGCGCCCCCTCTCTAAACAACTCAACAATTAACCCTGGCCGCGTTGCCGGGAATTTTATCGTCTCTCAATTGGAAACAGAGGCCTCCCAACTACTTCCGGCGCTGCCGGCGGGTCAAAGCATTCTTTGTACGCGCGGAGAACCGCCCGCCGGCCCTCGCGCTGCGCCGTAACTTCAATTCAACTCTTGACATGATACGGCGGCTATGACAGCTTTACGACGGCCCCATTTTGTTGTGGGCCCGCCGCCCCGGAGGCGGCGGGGGGGCGGGGACGCCTTGCCGCCAACCGCTTCCAGCCCTCATCGGCATTACATTAATTTGTCCCCTCCGGTCGTTTACTTCGAGCCAGTTGGCGGCCGATGCGCCCCTGCCGTGCCCCGATTCAATTACAATTTGAGAAAATAACAGTGACTCGCGGGATTATGCGCGAGCAATATCAACCTCATTATGCCGAATACGAAAACCCACAAAACGCGCATCTGATCCCCTCCGGGGAGTTGCTTTGGCGAAGTGCGTTACGCGTGAGACAACAATCTCGGAGGTCTTGTGACGCGGCGAAGGGGCACGCGACCCTTGAACCGCGCGACCGGTCGGAGAAACTCCACCACCTCTGCAGTCGAACGGCATTTGCTGCCTCGCAAATGAGTATGTGAATTCCATCGAGCACCGGACTCCTTTCTTTCTCGTCCCTGGTCTTCGGTCTATGCCGAAATATTAACACAGAAGGAGAAACGACCTCCCATTTTCTAATAAATTCCTTCAGTCCGTTATTTGTCCTTCCATTGTCTTTCTGCAATCCCCGCAAACACAAGACCCATTTATTAATGTTCCATGCGTGTACTTCAGCAACTCGAGCATTAGGACAAATCTGCGCAAGAAACATCGAAGCGCTTAAACACGTGGCTCCTAGTGCCATCGCGATCGCTTCAGATTTCCCGGGAATGAACGAGATGAAGAGTCAACGTCAGCTGTCATCGACCATCTGCCTGCGGACAACGTTAGTGGATAAATTCGCTCCTAATATTAATATTAATTTAAATAATTAACGCGAATATAATTGTGTGGTACTTTCTTCTTCGTCCGGTTAATTTTAGACTGCCTGCAACCGGCGTAGAAACATCTTCCTCCCGCAATTAATTACAAAAAGAACAGCCCGAAAAATAATGATGTTAATTACTCGACAGCAGCACATTTCGAGAATAAAATAAACTCTTCAAATGATGAATCCGTGTTCGCCGTGTTTGCACGAGCTGCGGGAGAAAGGACATGGACCCACGACGGTGGTAGATCAGGTAATGGGAGAAGCCTGAGACGGGGGGGGGGGGGGCGTGGCTGTCAGACACGTTGCGAAGTCACAAGACGCAGGATATTATGCGCGCCCGGGCGGAGCGGGGCGGTGGGCGGAGGCGAAGTCGAAGTGGGAAGGGTGGCCTTGGCGGGTACCGAAGGCGCCCGAGGTCAATCCGAGGATATGCCCTTAATCGCACGTGACCGCCTTGCTGCAGCCGCCGCCCTCCACCCCTTCTCCCCCCCGCTCCGCTAGGGCCCCACACTCGCCGCCCGGCCGCCCAGGGAACATACTCTAGCCGTCGCTTCCACTGTCTACGGATATTTCTTCGCGTGCACCTCCGAGGAGCTAATCGATCTCCCGACGAAATTTCCTATTATCTTTATCAAAGCGTATCCGGCATTTATTTTCGGAAATGTCTGTTAACTGTGACGGGAGGAAATGCCAGAATTATACCTCCAGATCGCCTGCACAGCCTGCGATTGGGACGAGTCCTACTCGAATAACAGTACTCGCAGAAATGGAGGTCGCAAAATACCTCGCCTATTACCCACTCTCTTATTGCGACTTGCATCAGTTACGAAAACTTTCTTCTCATAAATTATTTATTATGTGTTTTCCACTATGCCCTATTATCACACACTGTTTCTCATATTTTGTTGCCAATATATCACATCCTGTTTAATAGGAAAAGAAGCAGATTACCTTTTGTAACAACTCAATTGTGAATTAAAGAACAGGTCAATGATGAACTGATACACAACACAAGTCAATGTTTCTCCGTAAAAGTAGATCTGCTAATAAAGCTATTCATTTTATACGTTTCACACTATTGATTTTTTCTTAATGTTAATAAGTGATGCTATAATAATACACTGGAATCTATAAAAAAAATTCTAGTTAACGCGTCTCAATTTCAACACAATTAATAAATACTCATCACCAACCCTAGATCTCGTAAGCGAAGTAAAAACCGTCGCCCCCTCATTAAGGAAGCACTACGGCGCGCGTCGCGAACCAATTACCGAACCCACAATAATTAAGTGCGCAGGTTACCGCCGGACTCTGAGCGAAACAAGTCTCTCGCCATGGGGGGTCGGGTTTCGCGTCGCAGTCATCGCGAGGCGAGGGTTGGGACGGGCGGGGCTGGGCGGGGGCGGGGGCGGGCGGAGAGGAGAGCGCGGGCGCGGCAGCCCCCCTCTCATGCCTTCTCCCATTACCCTTCTACCACCCGTCTGCGTCCCTTCCTTCTCCGCAGCTGGTTGCAACACGCGAACACGGATTCATCATTTTTGAAAAGTTTTTTTTTCTCGAAAATTGCTTCTGCATCAGTAATTAAACATCATTATTTTTCGCTTTCTTTTTTAATTAAATTGCGGGAAGGAAGATGTTTCGTACAGCCGTTGCGGCAGTCTAAAATTAACCGACGAAAATAAAGTACCACACAATTATATTCGCTTAATTATTTAACTTAATTATATGTGAGCGTAATTTATGCACTAACTTGTCCGCAAGCAGATGGTTACATGACAGCACGTTGACTCTTCATCTCTTCATTCCCGGGAATCTTGAACGATCGCGTGATGGCACTAAGGACCACGTTTAGCGCTCATTTTCTTGCGCAGATTTGTCCTAATGGCTCGATTCTAATTACACGCATGGACACATTAATAAATGTTCTTTGTGGTTTGCGGGGATGCAGAAGACAATGGAAGACAAATTAACGAGTGAACAGGAATGTTATTAGAAAATGGAGGGTCGTTTCTCCTTCTGTGTTAATATTTCGCATAGCCGAACCAGGGACGAGAAAGAAAGGGAGTCCGTGCTCATGAATCACATACTCATTTGCGAGGCAGCAAATGCCGTTCGACTGCAGAGTGTGATGTTTCTCCGCCCCGTCGCGCGTTCAAGGTCGCTGCCCCTTCGCCCGTCACAAGACCTCCAGATTGTTGTCTCACGCTAACGCACGTTCCCCAACAACTCCCCGGAGGATCAGATCGCGTTGTTTGTGTGTTTTCGTTTCTGCATACATAGTTATTATTGCTCTCCGATAAGGTCCCGGCGAGGGGTCACTTTTATTTTCTCCAAATTGTAATTGAATCGGGGCACGGCACGGGGGGGCCAATCGGGCCCCAACTGCTCCGATAACGCCGGAGGGGACCAATTAAATGTAATGCGCTGTGAGGCCGAGCGGTTGGGCGGCAAGGCTCCCCCCCCCCCGCCGCCTCCGGCCGCGGGCCCACAACAAAATGGCCGTCGTAAAGCTGTCATGGCCGCCTATCAGTCAAAATTGTATATTGAGTTACGCGGCAGCGGCGAGGCCGCGGGCTTCTCCGCGCTACAAAGATGCTTTTACTCCGCGCCTGCAGCGCCGGGAATGTTGGGAGGCCTGCTGTGTTCCAATTAAACGATAAAATTCCCGGCACGCGGCCAGGTAATTGTTGGGATTGTTTAGAGGGCGCCTTGCTGGGCCGGGAGGTAGCGCCGTATTTCTCAGCCAACAATGGGCATGGCCGCCATCGCGCCCCGGGAGGCGCGGCGGTTCGCGTGTCGGCGCGGGCGGAGCGGGCGGGGAGGGCGACGCGAGCGATTCGCGAGCACCGACGTGCGCACGGAACGTATTCGGATCGTGATGCGGGAGCGGCGGCGGCGGCGGCAGCAACCGCTGTGCCCTTTCCTTGTGCCGGAGGGTCTCCGTGCTGCAGTAGAAGGTCGCATCGAACTTGTGGCATTGTTGGAATTACAACTCGTTAACACGGCGGTAGAGAAAATGTACTCAAGATGTGGGTTGAGATGCGGCTCTTGGCTTGTAAGGTAAACTGCACAAGCTCTGTAAATGACCGAAATAATGAAAATACTACACAATAGAAAGTATAGCTACACGACACTACGCAATAGACAGGATTTGATGAATTCAGAATATTCACATTACCAAGTTTTGGTTATTACATAGATTAACGCAATAAAATTCTGCATTTAGTGAAGTTCGAAAATATAAAAAAGTAGAAAATATACGTAAGTTTAATGACTTGAACATGTCTTTGATGTGGAGTTCGTACAAAAATAGGTTTACTTATCTTATTTATTATAACTTAGGTACTGCATTTCTTATTATATCTTTTCGGTCTACGATTCGTGACGACTAACACAACTGACAAGCCAGATTGGTACATCACGGGCTTGGGTTACTGCATGCACTGCACGTTTCATCAAGGTTGTGTTTAAATCTCGCAAAAGGAACGGGTGTTTTCATTTGTGTTGTGACATGGTGCGCGCTACCAGTTCACTTATCAACCCCCATTTCCCCTCCTAATTCCTTTCCCTGCCTCAATAACTAGTGTGAGTGTATACATTTTCTGTTATGAGTGAGTTAATGGCCCTATTGGCGAGATTGTTTCGAAATGAAAATATAAATTTGTTCGAGTTTTGAACCCGTGAAAAAAGACAATTGAGAGATGTAATGTCGTTTACCATAGACGCGTGAGTGGAGATCGCATAGGACACTGGATGGAGATCGCGTATGAATGGCTGCTTGAATGTAAGCCGCGAATATTAACGTTACATTCAGGTTTTACAAATCTACATCGGTTGGATGGTTTGGGTGGCTAAAAATGAAAGCAAGTGAGGAATTGAGGGTTAAGACTCGAGCGAGCGGGGACAATACATGGACACTGATGGGTGTGAAAGAACAGACACAGAAATCCATCCGATAACCTAATTAAAACTGAGGGGGGGGGAATACAGAATTTTTTCATGATTGCTGTTCCCCTTTGACCAATGAATATCTCGTTTACACAGAAATAACTTATTTAATTACAGCCATTAATGACAAGAAATGAATTGAAATCTCAACGTATTATTACTACTACCACTACTCATGTGACGGTCTAGCAGGCAACGCAAAGAACTCTAAGTGAAAGTCGATTAACATTCCAGAATCGTCGCGGTTAAACCGACTATTTATCCTCGAAATCAATCGAAACACGCCCTGTGTAATTCCAGTTTGTCGGGCGAAGCCGCAACAATGATAGAAGCCATGTTGATTCAGTGTTGCCAAACCCCAACATCCATTTCTGCGCCGGCGCAAAAAGAGCTTCGCCGAGGAGGCGGGGCGTCCGCCGCCGCCTGCAGTTGTGAACGGAACCATCGTTACGGCGGCACGTTCGGCGGCGGCGGCGGAGCCCAAAAAAGCCGCGTTTATTCGCACTAAACACTCGGATGTAATGAAACGTTTAGGGCGCGCAGGGGACGGGATTCAGCCCGCTGGCTAGACGCCGCCGCCGCCGCCGCCGCCGCCGCCTCTCGCCGGAGACGTGCCCGGTCGCCACGGCTCTGCGTTAACTTTTTGTTGTAATGCGCACCCCCGTAATCTTGCCTCGGCCTGGCTTCTGCCCTCCCACTGACATTCCCGCTCTCCCTCCTGAGAGGCGGCGCGGGCTCGTCGCGAGAGCGGCGCGGCGGGGCGGGCGGGGGGGGGGGGGATCGACGTCTCGTCATGCAACTACAATTACCCTATAATGGCCCCGGCGCACCTAATCGCCGTTGCTTTGTATAATAGCGAGCCGGAGAGCCAAAAGTCTGACCCCCACCCCTCCACCCGCCGCGCCGCCGCCGCCTCCGCCTCGACCCTCTCCGCCGGCCACGCCCGCCCCTTGGTGACCGGTCGCCTGCCCGACCCTCTCCCGGCCGGCCCGCCCGCTGCCGCGCTGGCCGTTCGCCCGCGCGGGGCGAGAGCCGAGGGCCGAGAGCGGGCGGGGAGGAGCCACGGCGCGGCGCGGAGAAGTAATCGATCATGGCGCCCGGAATATACATCCGAGAACGTTCCCTTCTTCGTGACTCTCCCGCCGAGAAGATTGCCTCTGAATATTTAGTGGAGGAACGAACAGATGGACAGATACAAGACGGACGATGCGGCTTTAATCTTATTGTTTAACACGTACTTAAGTCCCAAATAACTGGCAATTCGTTGAGAAGCATACGCAGGATACACCTCACATATTTCAAACGCTCCTAAGATTAGGGGAGAGAAGTCATGAACGTCTCCAGATGTTTATTTACGAAGAAGAATGACCAAGGAAAAATTTCTTAATTTTTGCGATGCGCTGAAACTTAGATGCATTAACGTGAATGCAATGTAATAAATACAAAATAAACAAACGATGTAGTAATGAATCATCGGTACATAGGTCGTTTCATTACACGAAGAAAAAGAAATGAAAAAAAAAATCGCTCTTCTACAGGAAGGTTTTATTCAGATTTGATTCTGATCAAAGGGCAATCATAGTGACAAACCATATACACGCATGAAGTACGCATTGACTGTACGCCGACACGAGTGAGAGGTTTGTCATGAACCGACGAAGAAAAGAAACGCGAACCACGGGGAATCCACCTCTCCCTTGCAGCTCCGGGCTAGTCGGTGAGCCAGCGTAACGGCCTAGTCTCACGCAGCCGCGACGTGATTGAGACCGCCTCTTGGTCGCACTGACAAGAACGCTTTCCAATTGTCCACACGCGACGTGACATAACGAGCCCCAGACATACGGCCGTCATCGCAGCTTCGTGTAAGGATGCTGGATGTTTAATTCGGGAATTGTTGTTGGTTGATTGTATAGCCATTGAATTTCAGAATACTACTTCTATCTAAATCATTTTGTGAATGACAGTTGTCTTCAACTATGGTTCTGTTTGAAGAGGGAAGTTGAATAAACGGAAACATTTATGTTGATGATTGTTATGCATAAACGTGATTATTACAGCCAGACACATATAATGAATAAAAATGAATTCAAATACTTTATAATCTACAAAATCGAAAAATATTTAAAACTAATACATAGTAAAACCCATAATGATTCCACTGCTCGATAGTTGTTTCTTCTACAGTAAATTTCAATGCACGTGAATTTAATTGTAAATGAAACCATATTTCACAGTACCCCCTACACAATCAGTACCTCTTCACGTGAATGCATTCTGTGGCGCTCGGGGACGCCGCCCAGGCGATGATCACTGCGGGCGGGCGGGCGGACGGGCGCGGGCGCGCGCGACCAGAGTCGTTTCCTTGACGTCTCTATACGGGCCCGTGACCTCACCCGTGGGCTGTAACTCGTCGCCTCATTTCCATAACATGAATCGGGGATGATTGTTGGGAACACGGCGTTCGTGTCACGCGGATCGCGCGCCGTAGACGCCGCCGCCATATTTGGGACGCGGCTGCGCTCCATTTTAATGCGGGCGGGGGCGGCGGGGAACGGGGACGGCACGCGAGCCCCCTCGCGCGCACGGCCGTGCGCTGGCCGACGCTGACAATTGCTCTTTCACTACTCATTTCGCCGCGGCGATCGCCTCGCAGCCGTGCGGCTGCCGGCCGCGCGCTTGCGTGAGGCTGGAAGTTACTCGCTCCCCGCCGTCGTTAGCATGCCATTATATTCAAATAGGATAATTATTTTCGCCGAGGAGAACGATATGCTTTCGTGTGATACGACTAGTGCTGAAAGTTTTTGCTTTTAATGTGGCTGTTGGTCGAAGTTCCTGTCAATATGCGTCTGATCTCATTAGGTCCAGCAGAGAGGAATAACAAGTATTTTACCGTTATGGGATTCTGTCTGGAGTTATTAAATTCTCTGAAGTAGGGACAAGATAACACAATTGATTATTTGTCATAAATGCTTGAGTCTCTTGAACCACGTTAGGAAACTGAAAGAGCCCTTCCGAAACGAAAAATAGTAATCGGTTTCTACCGCCCCTTGACAAATCGTTCACTCCCATAAAGGCCCGTACCTTCCTTTTCCGAATGTCATTAGGACGTCTTCCCAAGGGCGTCTGCCTTCTCCATTGCACGCCCGAAAGACTCGCTGTGGAGGTCCCATAATGGAGCATCCATCCGCTCGACGAGTCACTTTGTGGCGACTCCGCTGCGTCGCAACAGCTGCAAACGGTTTGTTTGACACTCCGCCCGCCGGCCGCTTCCCGTATCTCACTAAGACCCGCCCGCCGCTTCCACCGGCACCGTCTCCGCCGCCTCCATCCTCTCCCAGCGCCAGATGGGGCGACGCGCGTCTCCCGAGACGCCATGTGTTACCTTCGATTTGTGCCTGGCGCCGCAGGCTCCCGCTGACTTACGTCGATCGAGAAATTTACGATCTCCCCCACCCATGCGCTCCCATAACGGCGCCTATTCTTATTCTCTATAAGGGCGTGATGTACTGTAGTTCTTCCGAGAGAGAGAAAACTTTTCCCAATGGCTGAACGGGGCCGGTCGTTCGAGTGAGTTTTACAAGTGTTCGGGTCCCCAGGGGCAGCTGTGGAAGCGCGGGGTCGGCGCGGAGCCCGGGAGGGCGAGCAGGGAGACCTCCAACTGCCACAGGCGCACCCCCTGCGGCGAACATCAGAAGCAGGCGCCCTGATTGGCGCGTGAAAGGGCGGGGCGCGACGGGGAATTAGCTTTTGAGTGGATGGCGCGCGCGATTTCGAAACCTGGGAAATATTGCGTCCATTGGCGTCGGAAGGCGCAACAAAGGTTGTGGGAGAGGAAGTGTGAAATTGGCACCGTTTTAAGTTGATGGCGAGGCCAGATGGCAGGCGCACGCAGTCGTATTTCACAGACTTCGAGATGGTTCCATGGACGGGTGAAAGACGCAGTCGGACGAACGCCCTGTCGCGGTCCGGGATTCACTGCCCCAGCCACCCCCACCACCGGGCATTTTTACGAGATGGCGTTTCATTTTCGAGCGACCTCGCTTTAAATTAAAAGGGAATTATATTAGCCATAAACATTCCCGGAATGTGTGGAAAATTGCAGGAAATTTCTATCGTATATACGCGGGAGAGGAAACGCATCCACTAAAGTTGAAAATATATTTTTAAAATAAATAATCTTGTTTTAGTTTACACCTAATTCGTTTGCGCATCGCATTTATTTCAAAATATATCATACTTTCCCTCCGCGGTTAACGAACGACGTTCGAATGAAATTATTCAAACAATAATTTTATTCCATACAAAGGGGAAAAAAATAGTGCCGTGCGTAAAATACTTTGCGCAAAATAATAAAAACTAAAAATACACCCGTGAGAGATGACTTATGAGATCCGTATTTTAAACTTTTTCCCTCAACATTCAATTGCACACATCAGCAGCTTTGCGAAAAATATATAATAAAAAAAAGTTGGTTGTTGTTGGCGCGAGCGATGGAGCGTATGGCGCGCGATCGGGTGGGAAGTGCTGCCCCGGAGGTGTGGGGATGGGGGGTAACAGCAGCCTCGCCGCAGCCTCGAGAGCGGAAGCCGAGGGGAGGGTCGCCACCGGGCGGAGCTCCATTGTTTTGTTTTGTCCGCGAGACCGTAGCGCCGACCCGGAGTTTTCGCTGTGCTCTTGCGAACAGCGGATCCTCCAACCCTCCACCGCTTCCCTCCAGCTTACTCCACACGCTGCCGCAGTCGTCGCCATTGCCACTCCCACGACGTCCCCGCCCCACGACTTCCCTCTACTGTACAGTGGCGTTTGCCGTTAGCCATAGCATTGCCAGCTCCTCTTCAACGGGCAGTTCCATCACGCATCGGCGCAACCCACCTCGCGGCCTGCGGTGCTCGCGGCCCCCCCTGCCGCTCCCCGCTGCGACCTCCGCCCACCGGGCCGCGATCTCTCGAGTGCGCCCTGTTCACCGGTTTTTCGAACCAAATCCCCCCTGCACACGGCGCGCGTAAAACTCCGCGCCGCCATTGTAGTTCGGCCGCCCTCCCGCAGAGCGCGCGCGCTCGAACAATGCGGCAGGGGCGCGGTGCGACCGGACTCTGACGTCACGCCAAGTCCGCCCGCCCCCGCGCCGAGCGTCCGCGCGCTCCCCGCCCCGCCCTCGCCGCGGGGCCCGTCCACCCCTTTCGTATAATACAGGCACATTTTTCATGCGATTAAGCGCGCGTGCCTGGCGCGGAGAGGGCGGGGCGCCGACGCGGCCGACGCCGCCGACGCCCCCGACGCCTGCAGCGGCGCTCGTCGCACCGCGCCGCGTCGCGCCGAATAAAATAGGCGAAAAAAAGCGCGCGCAGGTATTGAAAACAAAAGCAGTTTTATGCGCTCGCGCCACCTGAGCCGAGGTGCGAGTCTGTGCCCGACGCCCCCATATTGTCTGCGGGGATTTATCGGCGAGTTTTCGAAAACTGCCGCCGACGCTCGCCGATGTCGCTGGCACGAGCCCTGGCAGCAGCGCGCGGTGTTCAGTACTTGATTTCACGTATTGGGCGTCCTCTCGCTCTGAAAGGGAAGACTTAATGAACAGGTGATTAACTGTCAGAGCTCTGTGTGCGTTGCTTTTGTCTCAAAATCAGGCGGATTTCGAGTCTAATTCCCTTGATCTCTTTATGGGTGTGTTTCGTATTATGTTGGCGCGTTGGATCCGTGGACGCCGCTGCCGCTTTTCAGGATATCATCACAAAAACAGGGAAAATATTTCAACGGGATGAGAGGCAGAAAATAACGAACGTAAAAAATACGCTTTATTTTCATTAGAAAGGGAAACGCGGCGTTAAATCTGTTATTCCCGTTGTCGTGTTGAGTGCAGTAGTATGTACTTTGTTGTCCTTTCCATTGTAAGCTAATTGTCTTCCCGGCGTGCAGGGTAGGTTTCGTTTTTTAAAAGACGGTCTCTGTGTCGTCTGAGGGAGAAACTCCGTCCGTCTTCCGATCCCTCGTGCGGCGTGGAGTTGAAGGGAAGAACCCGACTTAGGGCTGAGAGCCGACCAGATGGCTCCACGTGAGGGGTGGGGGAAGAGGCGGGGCGAGGGCCTGGAATTTTGGAGGCTGCGGCGAGAAAGCGCTGTGCAGCTCTTCCGCCGATCTGTGACGGGAAGGCGGGCTTCTTCTCTTTCACAGCCGCATGTACTGTTGGACTGTTAGATTCAGAGTCACATTGTGAAGAGGAACTGAATCCGCTCATAACGCTGTGTATTTTTCAGTACACAAAGAATTCATATAATTTATTAAATGCTAAATCAAAACTTCGAACTGTGCCTATGCACGTGTAATATTTCCCATAGGATGATCTGTTTGCTAATTTTATATATTGTATTCTGTTAATTAATAATAATTTTGTACTGCATGAAGGAAAAATACTTATATTTAGCACAAATATAAGATAAATGTATAAACGAAATTACTTTTTTCCTTGGAAGTGTTTCAGACAATGTATCATTTTTGCGTGATTACCGTATATTCATACTTTTAAAAACTCCAGAATGTTACTTCGAATGAACTGTGAGAATTCACCTTAACTTTGGTTCCTTTGGTTTCGTTATACATTTTATTTATGAAATTGATTGTGCTGTACGAAATGCTGTACTCGGTTAATGTTATGTTCTGACATAATTATTTTTTACTGAGGTGTTTTTTGTGTCATCCTATGACCGTAGCATTCTTCTTCTGTGTTTTTGAGTAATTAGTCAGGAGGTTCGTAGGGATGATAATGTAATCAATACACTTTCTAAAATCGTATCAAACTAGTTAAACTACCACTCACTGCCACATCCTGCTAAGAACACAAGATCATTATGCAAAACTCGACGACTCGCCTCTCGGAGTTCAAAAACATGTCCGCTCTCCGTTCGAGAAATTAACGGTTGCCCAACCCGCACCAACACGACTCGTTATGCCCGACGTCTTAAAGGCCCAGTGCTTTCTTTCGAGAGCGTCTGACGAGACGTTGGTTGACGCCCCATGGAGAAGCTCCGGGTTCGCGCCCGCTCCGCATCCGCGCGGCAAAAAACGCGCGCGCAGCGGCGAGCGCGCCGGCCGCTCCCACCGCGCGCTTCGCACACTATAATCAGCCCGGGCGGCACGCGGGGCGCTGCTTTGAATATTGACAATTTTAAACGAGACCGGGCGGCAAGCGCGGGCGCGGCGGCGGCGGCGGCGGCGGCGGCATCAGCAGCGGGACCGGATGATGGAGATGTAACGTGTCAGCGGAAATTACAAATAAAACCCCCCGCGCTATTTTTGCGGCCCTCAGCGCTTTCCACGGGCGCTCATTAAGTGTTTTCTGTAATTATACACGCGCGGTCGGCGCCGGGCGCGGGCGCGCGCGCCCCGCTTTGCGCCGGCGTGGCGGCGTCGGCAGCGCGCGCGCGTCGGCCGGGCCGCGCCGAACGCTCCGAAGCGGCGCCCCGACGCCGTCTGATTACGGGTGTGAGAAACCCTGCGCCCCGGACGCGCCCCTTTGACCGAGACATCCGACTCTCAAATTGTAGAGACTCCGCCCCGCGCGATCGCCTCGCGGGGCTATACTTAGTCTTTCGAAATGCTCCCGTCTTTAACCTTAGAGGAAGAAACGCTTAATTGTCTACGTCGAGAGGAAAGCGGTAGTGGCGGTGCGTTTTCGAATTTAAGTTGCACTTTTTGTTCGGGGGTTCCGTCTTTCGGTTGCGATGAGGGTTTCCGCCCCCCAAAGTGGTTCTATTACGGCGTTACTCGAGCGCGCGCTCCGGCAATCGCTGGAGTGTCAAGCCATTGGGGGGCATTAAAATTCAAATAGAAGTGTTTTCGAGACGGACTGTTTTTCGAAACTGTTGGATGATGGTAAAAAAGGAATCGGTTTCTTCTAAGTGGCGCCTTTTTTCTCTGTATCCGTCTCTTGGTCTTCAACGAATCTTTTCCATTCACGAAGTTTCATCTATTTATCTCTCGGTACGCATTTCTTTTCATTAACTAAAATTCAACTTCTTTTTTTGATCAAAACGTTTATAAAATATAATTTAATAAATCGCATATGTATTAATTTTCAAGAACTAAAACATAATGTTTAATGGGACACCATTTTTGACGGTAGAAAATGTATAACATACATATAATATGTTGGCCAGAATAAATACACTTCAAAATTATAATTAGACTACAGAACTAAATTATAATTCATTACATCGTTGATTTGGACAATGCCGCGAATTCAAATACGATTATTTAAGAGTTTTCACGAATTGATAGTTCGAACAAAATATTACACTGTTAGTTTTAGTGATTAGGGGAATGAAACTGATATTAAGGAAGCAAACAGCCCAGGCCAAAATGCGGACTATTTACTTTATAACTGTTGCCAATAGCTTTACTTCTTGCTCTCCGCCTGTTTTGCAAAATATTCCCAAGCAAGATAATTCCCGTCGCAAATTCGTCCTCCGCGCTTCCGCCGCCCGCCGTGCGGCGTCGCGGCGCTGCTGGCGGCGTCGCCCTGCGCGCACAATGAGGCGGGCGCGCCGCGGCAGGCCGCGGACGGCAGTATGTGAATCACCACTCCGCACTCCATATATATGCGCATCGGGCTTAATTGGGCGCCGCAAATCACTTTCGCCGAGTTATTCATAATTACGCCGGCTGTTCGCCGCGTTTGTTGTCGCGCTCGGCGGCAGCGGTGGCGGCGGCGGTGGCTGCAGCGGCGCGTCCATTCAGCGTGTGGCCGCCGCGTCCAGCGCTCGCGGCCGCGTCGCCGCCGCCGCCGCCGCCCGCGCCCGCCCGGTCTCCGGCGCGGGGACATGTCTGCGCGGAACGTCGCCGCCGATGGCCGACGGACGTGTGGAAAAACCGACTTGCCCTTCTGAGGTGGTGGTAGCGGCGGAGGCGAGGGAAGGAGATGGAGGCTGCGGCAAGACGACGCTGCAACGCAGCGAGGTAGAATAAAGGGAAGGGCGAAGCAGGGTTTGGTAATGGTCACGACGATTTTGTTTGGCACTCTCGAGAATGCCAAACGTGCGATACACCGACGACAATTATGAAAAAAGATGAAAAGGACAAACGTCGCTGGCGGATTCGTCATTCGTAGTCACACACTGTGAACACTGCAACTATTTGGACGAGGGTGAAAAATAGGCTTTTGGACTTTTGCTATATTAGAGCCCGGGTGATATTAAAGTGTTGGAATGTCGAGTCAACCACTTCGTTTGAACATAAATATGTGAACTCCTCTGGCGAAGTTGGTTGTAGTGGCGACCGCACCTTCGTTGGCGGAATCGGCGACTGCGTCAGTAGCGGCGGCGGAGACGCGACGGCGGTGGCGACAAAGACGTTTTCTTGTGACCTCGTCGTCCTCGCGTTCCACCGCAGCCGCCTACGCGCCTGGAGTTACGAGCTCGCCGTCGCGGAAGGCTAGCGGCTCCGTCGATGTCATGCGCTGCGAAGATCGAACAGAGTAGCGGTGCCGAGTTCAAAAAATCGGGGCAGCTTTGCACCGGTTGTGACGTGCGCAACTTGTTTCTGTAAGTGCGTTTTTCTTGTCTTCCTAGTTCCACTCTCATGACAGAGGAACTGTTACTGGCAGTTACTTTTTTTTCCTTTTTAAAATTTCTTATAAAATGAATCATATGTGTAAAAATTACAATTTAATATTTTTCTTTTGATAATTACCGGTTAATCAATATTCAACTGAAAATCAAATGAAAAATGAAACATCAGTTTCGTCTGCTAATAATTTGGGATTGATTTTTTGGGAACAAAATCTGTACAGAATTATTTCAAATTACTAATTACAAACAGAATTTTATAGTGGTATAATAACTACTCATGTTTGTCATGTGAATTAACACTCTCACATGCACTGAGATGAATCGTAGATATAAATTTTAAATGTCATTCCATTAACAGAAATTATTGAGACTTAAATGTTTATTATTTGTTTAAACTCTTCCAGTTATATTTGTTTTACAAATCAAAAGGAAGTTAAAAAATAAAAATTAAGAAAAGGAACTAATCTCAAAGAGTCTGCACACTTTCGATTAAACCAGTTTCTCCGCATCTCTGGATACGAATTATTCCTTTGAGCAATCTAACTTGTGTCCTAAGACGTGTTTCTGCAAGCAATTTAATTGGAGATAATTGTAAACAGAGTGGTATTGAGCGCTGTTTCCGATCTAACACGAGCGTCATCGACAGCTCAGCTTTGCGACGGCAAAGCTGCTTCATTGTGCTCGCAAGCGCCTGTCTGTCAGAACATTCATCCCTGCGACGCGCGTCGACGGCTCGTGTCTTGTAAGGGGCGCGCTCTATCGCTCGTACTGCTCCGGCAATAAACGACAGCCTTCGGAAGCCGTGACGACTTTGGCGACCGCTAAGCGATAGCGACAAGAACGATAATTGCCTCGCCGTGCTGGCCCTTGCTAGGAAAAAAGTGTTTGTCGGAAGTGTTGTCACTCCATAAGCTTGGCGGGTGGCTTTGCGGATTGGTGCCGTGAAAAACTGGCTTTTGAACAGAATGAGAGGGAATGTCTCGTAAATACGGCATTTTGTTGATGATGCAGCTTTTTGAATTTTCTTCAGCTAAATATATTTTCTCGGTGTTTTTAAACTGACGTAAATGTTTTCAGTTCCACAGAGTTTATAAGTTACAAATTTTCTCATGTCTAAAGGAAATCAGAATATTTTTACAAAATACAAAAATAATGTGTCATATTTAATTCTGATCAGTTCCATGAATCGCGTGTGCAATTTTGCGACTTTATTGATCGCAAGAAAATCGATTTGATACAGGAGACGCGATGCGGTCGAGGAGAAACGGGCGCAGCGCTATTCGCAGGCCCTCAAGGGCTCCTCGGGGCTCCGAAGGGCTCTTGAGAGGCCAGTGGCGGCGATAGGCGAAGGGTGGGCGCGGCGGAGATGGACCAATGGAGCGCTGCATCACAGTCGTATCGCCCTCTCTCGGCTACTTCTCTACGCCCTTTCATTCCACTCCGCGCCGACGCCTCTCTGATCGACGCTCACCTTTCTGCATTTTCTCTTACCGTCTCCTTCATGACTGACCAAAGGTTCTCTCTTGCTGATTACGTTACATCCTCATATTTGAAGTCGTAGACTTCCGCGGCAAGAGTCATGTGTATGATCTTGGCTGTCCGGGTGACGCCGCTTCGAAGGCTATGTTGCCGACGTATCGACCATCTTGTCGTGGTCTTCCTCAGGGCTAGTATGCTCTGGCGTCATCCGGACAGCCAAGATCATACATCTTCATATTTGTCCACTCGCATTCTCCATCCATTTTTCCTGCACGACAGTTCTCTTCGTTACTATCTGCAGTTTCTAATACTAATCCCAGCCTCGAGAGGCCTCTGTTCCCAATGTATTCTCCTCGCTTGTCACTCGCACAGGCTCTGTCAAGGCAACCATCGCGTCTCTCAATCCCAACCTCCTAAGCGCGCTCTGAACCTTATCCCTCAGCACCAACACTTCCCATCCCACGCCCTTTCGCCTCAACCCCTCCGCTCTCTAGCCGACGTCATCGCCCCACCCCAACCCTCGCTCCGTCCGCACAAAGCCCGAACGCGCGTCCTGGATTAGAACCGCGGCCCACCGCCCGCAGCGCTGCTATCGGGCATCGCGAATATTGCGCCGCCTCGCGCCCGGGTCTCGGCCCCGCCCCCGAGGGCTTAGGGACCCCGCGGATATTGGCCCTGGCGGGCCCGGGTTCATTTCCTGCGCGCGCTTCGCGGTCGAGGGCCGGGGGGGGCGGAGGGCTGCGTAATTAGCTCCGCAGGTGGGGAGGTTCCTCCACGGGGGAGCATACTAACTGAATTGTTAATTCCCATTACTCATCTCGGAGCGACCCCTTCCACGTCGGAATATTTTCTGGGACCCGTGGAATTTAAGGGCGGCGGCGTTCGGAAGGAGAATGAAACAGTCGAGTTGCGTCGCGTTCCAGGGAGGGGAAGGGGCGTAGAGGAGTACAAACCGCATTCGGAAGTGGGCGAAAGAACCTAAATATCTTTTGCGGCTCGGGAGTTCTTTTCGCGGACCCAATAACGGTGTTTCTACCGCTCCCGAATTTGTGAGTCCCTCTCCCCGTTTCGTCCTCGTGCGGCTCTTCGGTTCTGATGGAGTACGACAATATTTGTAAAATATAGGGAAAGTTATTGCGGGGTTTATTTGAGAAGGACTCCACTTGCTGGGTGGTGGGGAAGTCGAAAAACGACGAGAAGGACGGGCTCCGGAATATCGGGCATTGTTGCGAAGGAACATCCACCAATCTCCAGGCGGGGGAGTGGGAGCACAAAAAGACCCGAGAAAATGTTTGAAGAGTTTTCTTATTCGCGGCGAGAGAGATGACGGAAACGTGGAAGAATTTTTATCCCCTTCCTTTTCTTCCTTCCCTAGCTTCTTTTTCTGCTCTCCTCCGTCAAATCGCAGCGAAGCTGGGCCACTCGTCGTCGCCGCCGCCACCGCCACTTCTGCCGCCGCGGGCGCCGCCGACAACGTCCCTGGGAAGAAAGGAGGCGATTCTGGTCGAGTGCGGGGCGAGGGTGGCGCGGGACCGGCGAGGATGGGCGTTTTTTTACCGGGTTCACCCGGCGTCCTGGAGATGGCTGGTGACAATGCGGCCGGAAGACATCGCGAAGATGGCGGAGGGCGATGCGTCGCTGTCGCCGTCCCTGACGCCCCCGCCCTTTCTGTCTCCTCCGCCGCTCCCCGCTGCCGGCTCCAAGGCACTGATAGAGGCAGCGCCGCCTTCGGCAACGACCAGGGCCGGGCGTACGTCACCGCTTTGCCAGAACATACAAACCAGACGCCAGAAAAAGAAGAGGCACGGAAAGGAAAGAAAAAAGATGGCGACGGCTTCCTGGCATCCATAACTTAAAAATAATAATAGAAGAAAAAAGGGCGGGGAGACGAAACGAACGTACAAAAAGAAGCAAAGAGTTTCGAAGTAAAGAAAAGAGAAAGATATAAAACTCGCCTATGCTTAGGTCGGCGTGTTGTGCTGTGGAGGGAGACTGTATAAAGAGATCGTGAAGGAATTGGCTAAAGCGAATAAAAAGACTGCAGCATGAAGAGTTGCCCTTGATTTTGATACGCTGCGAGGAGAAAAAAGAGTAATCATGAAATAATTACACACCGTGTGATATAGACACGATTATACTCGAGTTTGAGAACTGTACAACTCGATTGGAAAGTAATTTGCTCATAATTTAAACTTCTAATCATTACCTTTAGAGAAGAGTATGGTTTTATTAGCTAAAGATTGGGTCAATTTTAATAACAAGTACATCGAAAATGGTTCTCTGATATATTGTAACGCAAGGGAAACTTCTCTGAGACGTGCCAGTGAAGAGAGTAGCGTATTTAAGAAAAGTATTTAAGGAAATATACGCGAATGGCATTTTAATGAGATGAACGGCCAAGAAAATTTGAGTTTAATTTGGGTTGGCGAGAAAATGGAACGCAACCTGTCCAAGGCTTTCACTTAAACTTTCTGAATCGACTCCCAATTGGTTGATTAGCAATTCCAGAAGCTAAATATTATATAGTTTTGAGTCAGGCAACGAGCCGTGTTAAGTTCGAAGTTGATCACGTATTCTTTCAAAACATATCGATAGAATATCGTAAGGAAATAAAACGAACATGTTTATTTCCGATATGTTCTTAGATAAATAAAATGTATATTTTTCTTATTTTTACTACGTAATTATTTTCTAATTACCGTTAACTATCTTTTCGGAAATCCCAGGGTGATTTCTCTCTTCTATTGACTTTCTTCTCCGTTCGGTATTAACTCAACTTGTCACATGAATCATCATTGGCTGGCAAGCACTTGTTACAATATATTCTCATTTATACCTCATTTTTTCCCTCGTGGGATATTTTTCTCAACACATAATGATAACACACTCAGTATTTCTAACTATTATTTTCTTTTTAATTATTATATTCTTTACAACTAGCAAAGTTTTTTTACAAACTATCTCACGTCTTCAGCGTCATGTCAACAATTTTTTCAAATCAAACAAAACGCAGTTTCGAATTTTCGGCACAAGCCAGGAATGCTTCTGTTCTACCATACCTCTAATATCTAGTACCTCTCTGTTCTCAGCTGCAGCGGTATGCTCTGGGCTATGCGTATTGCCCTGGTCACATCCACCCCTGATTTGGCTCTATCCTTCTCCGCATTGCGTGGATTCATTTCCACCGGTGCACCGCATCGATGAGCGCTCCCCAATACGCGCGCTCTGTCCCCCGTCGCGCGACGAACCGCGCGCGCGTCCCTGCTCAACTCGATGCCCCGGCGGCGCGACAGGCGACCGAAGCAACCTGCCCGCCGAGCACCCGCGCCAGCGGCTGTTCGAGTGGCTGCCAGCGAGCGATGCGCGCAGGTTATCGAGGATCGTGGCCACTGGCGCGAGCTGGCGGAGTAAATGGTGGGCGCGTTTCGCCTAATGAGACACGCAAAGCGCCGATGTGTCAACCGAATGAGAGAGCGGGATGTGATGCACTTCTACGTCTGTTAGTTGGCACGAAAAGGGATCTTTGTGGTCATATAACACGCATTAGGCACACCAGAATGGAATCTATGCATTCATTCGTTACGGAACATTAGAATATTCAACGATTTTCTAAGCTAAACGTCACTTTCTCATCTACAACTGACTTGGGACAAAAAATGTAATCACCGACCAATTTGGACGTTTTGGTTGCACACACAAACAAAACTATACAGCACATATGTGCTAAACACATTCAGACGGTTTGAGGTATTATCTGTAAGAAAAATTACAGACCTTATGTGGTGAAACAGAAATAGCGACCATTTATTTTATTTCTGAACATTAACATATATTGTAAATCCGTTTATTTAAAAATAGTTTTCGTGCTCTTTACCCAGAAACCCTTTTGCATCACATTTCGTAATTATACAATAAAATAAATTCAAATAGAGGATTAGATATAATCATGTAATTTTGTTGACAATGTACGCAATACATACCTTCATTTGAACTTGAAGTATTCACACTACGTTTAAATGTACAAATTATAACAAAATTTATTCAGCCTATCTGCTATAAAAAATGCAGTATTGCATTAAATTGAAGAGAACGTATACTAATAGATTTATTTTCGCAAATATTATATGGGCCAGAAAAACGTTTTTAGGATTGAAAGCCGAATCATTCGGAAATATGTTTTCCTTCTTTCTATTCATGTAGTGCACATGCTAAGTGAAATGAGTAATTTACGTTAAATGTTGAAGGGAAGGATTGGATGTGGAGGTTTTCGAAGCCTGTGTTCTGCACGCGTTCCCTGCCGTGAGGTTCTCTCGCTCGCATCCAGGCTGATGCATTATGAATCATGGTGTTTTTCTCCCACCGCGCCGCTGCTACCACCGCCGCCCCCGGCAAGTAGCGCGGTTGCAGCGCCCCGTCACGATGAATAATTTATTTTAAAAGTCCATTGTTGCGTACCCGGCGCCCCAGGTATGCTCGTTGGCGCATGCGCTATGCGCGGAATTTCATTATGACGTCAGATTTACGGCGTTCGGAATCGCCCGTGAAGCGAGAGCCGCCGCCATCGCTGCCGCTCCCACCTCTCCCCCCGTCCCTGCTTCCTCCCTTCGTCCCCGCCTCTGTTCTGCTTCTCCTCGTCCCTACGCCTGCCTCCGCCTCGTTGTACTGTGTTCTGTTTTCCTCTCGCCCTGCCACTTGTGTCTAACGCCATTGCGACCTGCCTACAATGTTGCAGCCAGAGCTGGTGCTGTTTGTTGTCATTTCCTCTGCTTGCTCTCTTGTTGGCTGATGCAGCAAGTTTAAAACCCTAGTCGCCGATTGTATTGACACCATATTTTTTTAGATAACATGATCGTGAAATTCACTGTCATTGTGTTACTACTTCTATATTCAACTTTGTCTGCCTCACTTCCGAAGCCAAAAGAATCCCTGATATCTCCATTTTACATCACATTCCTGTCGCTATGCTCTCACTATTTTCCTAATTCAATGATTGAATTATCAGCATCGCAATCATATATAATCATATAATCAAGTTAACTTATTCATCAGTATCATATAGTATTTCTATGCCAGTCTTTAAATTTCTGGAATCCTTTCTGTCATCATCTGTTCTTCTGTGAAAGAAGACACCTTGAGCACAAATATCATCGCGACCCCCTATTGTTAATGGCGTCGTGGCGATTGGCGATTCAATCGTAAATCCTGCACGCTGCGCAACGGAGAACCGTGGCCCCAAACCACTCCAACCGTACATCACGTAATGTGTGGCTCACGTTCAAACGAGCAACGTGGCTTCTCTTGCCACTTCTTAGCCTCGAATCAAAATTAAAAACCATTACAATTCTATCGACAAGCAAATCCGGAGCGTGAAATACAATTCGTCGTCCATTTTTTACACGAACACCAGATCGAACTTCCATCGCGTATATCTAGCGCACGTCTACGCGTCTCTGGCTCCGCAAAGAACGAAGCCGCATCGCCAACCGCGATTGTCTCCACGTGCTCGTAAACTAAAAACGGCCAACAAAACATACACGCGCAAAGAAGATAAAAAAAGGATTTCGAAAAATAGCAATAAAAGAAGCGCTAGGAGCCGATGTAGTGTAATTGAAAATTTCTCGATTTATAGGCACGTCTTCCTTCAAACCGCCGCCGATCCATTCGCGGCCCGCCACTCCTTGCGTCAGAACGCGGAAGCCAGCTCGTAAATTAACGCGGCCGGGCGAGAAGTAGACGCGGGGGCGGGGACGCGTGTACCACCGCTCTGGCAGGCGCTGGCGGCCGATACTCCGCCCCTGCTCCCCCTGCGCCAACACGTTTCGCCGTCCCTCTATCCAACCATTACCCTCGTGGTCCCTGGCGTGCCTTCCACATCCGACCCTCTAATCAATGTTCATCATTATTTATTATTGATGAAATTGTATCAACGCGTTTTGTTACTCATTTTTCGGCCCATCTCGTATCTTAGCTATAGTTTCATTGTTCTCTCCGTCACTAATGTTTACCATGATACTGTAAGTGCCCTCAACAACTATCAAAGTTGGACGTAATATATTATTCGTCATCGCGTTCTCCGATATTTCGTTTGGCTCCATCAGTGGGTCATAGTTTCTCTTATATTCAACTCTGACTGCATATTCGCTTGCTTCTTCAACTCTAGCTTAATTTAGTATGTTCTTCAACTCAACTCGTTACTTCTGTGTACGTTCTCGCCTACCGCTATCCAAACTTGCTGCCCCGCCGTTTCTACTCCTCTCCCGCCCCCGACT
>BOPP01000005.1:12109847-12129778 GCA_017312745.1 Gryllus bimaculatus | reverse complement strand
TGGTGTGGTGGTGGCGTGGCTGGCGGGGCGGTGGCGGTGGCTGCGGTGGCGTGGCGGTGCGCAGGTGCGGTGGCGTGTGATGGTGGCGTGCGCGTGTGTGATGGCTGGTGGTTGTGAAATGGTGGTAGGGTGCGTGGATGTGTGTGCGACGGTGGTGGTGTGGCGGCCGGCGTGAGGTGCGTGGTGGTGGTGGGTGGGGTGGTGCGTGGTGGTGTGTGTGGAGTGCGGCGCGGCAGAGCGCCGTGAAGGCTGCAGCTCCGTTCGCTCTCGCGCATCTGTTTACGAGTGGCAACTACAGCGCTGCGCACAGAACCGGTTTGCACTCGCGCACCGTCTCTGCGATTTTATTTTTTCCTCGCGCCCGTATTGAGACGTAAAGCAAGGTGGAGCATACAGCGCCGCGCACCCCTGCGCCCGCCCCTCCGCACCGCCGCGCCGCGCCGCCGCCGCCGCCCCCGCCGACCTGCATGCTGGTTTAATTACCGCGTGCCCTTATCACGAGTGCCGCCACCCGCGGAAATCGTCTGCGCCTCCGGTGCTCCCAGCGACGCCGCGGCGGCGCGCGGCGAGAGAAAGGCGATAAGGATACCACGCTAGGATCGCTTCGCCCAGGAGGATGCGCTCGGGTAAGTATCGGTGAATTGCTGTATCTAACTTACCGAACTACCAGCGGCGCTGCTTCGCGAGCAAGATGAGTGGGGATTTACTATCGGCTGTTGCGATTACTAAATGGGAGGGTGCAGCTCCAATGCTATACGCGGAAACGGGAACGGAAGACGTTCGTTTCTTCTTTCATCCGAATTTCATCACCAAGATTTAATTTCTCATGAACAAATCTCATAATAAATTTTCCAGTAGCAATTCCAGAAAATACAATACATTAGAATTTAAGACATATATTATGATAATCTAAAGAGCACAGCACACAAATGATGCGGAAAAAATCTTGAGACGACTGAAAATGTATGTAGGAAATGTCTTTCTTTGGGTCGTTACCTGATTACTAACTTTCAAATATACCACACTTCTTCGGAGTTTGGATACGCTGCGATGTATTCAACGAGAATTCTCAACTCAGTCTTTCGGCTGTTGTGGAAAGAAAGGAAAATGCATTATTTAACCTTTCCACTTCCACACCGCTCGTTAGCGATGTAAGACGCACGTAGCGGAGGAATAAAAAAATCGCAGACACGAAAGTCGCAGAGGTGTATTATCCAGTGCTTTCCGAAGTGCAAGAGCGTCCAGAGGAGGAGGGCCGCGCCCCCGTCCCTGACAGGCGGCCCCGTGTCGAACGCGGGAAGGAGGTGCAGCTCCGCGTTGTCGGACACCGCGCCCGCGCTTTCGCCACCGCGCTCCGCTCCGCCTCCACTTCAGCAGAACGCCCTCTCCGCCCTGCTCCGCGCCCCGCCCCGTCCACGCCCCCGCCCCCGCCACGCCCCGCCCCGCCACGCCCCGACCCGCCCCGCCCCGCTCCGCCCCGCCCGCCCTGCCTCCCCCCCGTCGCCCACCGCCGCGACCGACCGGCCCACGCATGCGCGGTGCACCGTGACGACGCCACTTACCACCGACGCCCGCCCGTCGCCCCGATAGCACCCTGTGGGAGGAAACTACTTTCGTGCCGGACGGCAGTTGGAGGGCGGTGCCGTCTTTTCGAAATCGCTGATAAGATCGTGTATTCCGAATAGAATCTTGTTGAAGTGTAGGATGTACTCCCGTCTCGCAAGGTTTCTGAGCGGGAATGGAAGAAGCGTTATGGTGGAACAGATGTGACTAGTGTACATTATTTGAAAATAAACGGATCAGATGAAGTGGTTTAGATTTCCACTTTTAATATAAGAAACGAATTTCAATTTGGTTTTTCGTTCAAACATAATGAATTCAATATTCGCTTCTTGAACACATTTTATTATTTTAAACGAAGTAGCATGATATTAATACTAACTATTCAAATCGCCCATATTATCAACATATACAACGTACATTTGGAGTAGATACTTTCGTACAGATTATATACATGGCAAGAGAAAACTATATAATGCACTCGTCCGTATTTTTAGGGAAATATTCCCTTCGGGACCCCTAGTACTGACATCTTTTTTTAACATCTGCCTGTCCTTTCTTTTGTCAGTGAAATGCACTAGTACCTGAATTGTACACATTTTCTCCCAAATGAATATTTCACAATTGTTCTTGCTGCACTGTACGCCCTACGATTGTGCAATAAGTAGTTGTTTGTTATACATAAACCCAGGATATTTTCAAAATTTTCTCAAAAAATACTCGATTTTTTAAAAATGGTTTGCTCGATTAGAGAAAAGAATTTTGCTAAATGTGGTTTATGCCCGATATCATTAAAAACCTCGTTAACTTTCTAAAATTCTAAATTATCATTCTTTTTTACTTTCTCCCACAAGGACGTCATTGAAGTTATTTTTTTCTTAAAGCCATATTTACCTATGTTTGAGCATTTTAAATCATTTCATGTACACGTTTTTCAAAGTACGTGTAGTTTTTGCGTAATAATTATCCATAAAAACATAATACACGACGTTAAAAAACAGCTCCACGTTTTTTAACTTTTAAAAATTGATGGAGCAGAATAATTTTAATTATTTTGCATAAGTGTGATCTTCAATAAAAGTTTTCAAACATTTTATTTTCCAAAATTAGAGATAAATATTTTCAATATATGCAAACGAGCGTCGTAGTTGTTGAGAGACCCGGCAGCGCAATGGTTAGTGCTGGATTCAGAAACCTACCATATCGAAGCGCACATTCCAGATCGAACAAATATTGTTTGTGTGTTGCAAACACACAAAGAGGCGAATGTTGGATCAATTTTAAGAGAAGTGGTCACTAAGACATATCTAGTGGAGTTCAAAAGTGTGAAATGTTTGAAGGGATTTAGTTTTATTATCTTATTATTTAAACGTTACAAAGATCACAAAGCATCAAGTGATATTGTAGCATTACTCGTTTTCGTTTGTGGTATGTTCTCTATTTTGCAATTCCGCTCCGTGACATGGGCGTACATTTCTTTCGGAGCCGCCGTATAAATTTTAAAATACCTTCATTCTAAGGAAATTTTCGTTATTCTGAATTACAATGCTACAACGACCAAAATGCCTTTTCTCCATGTCTTCAGTGAGTATTGTCACTCTCCAATGGAGTACGTCTTACTTTCGTATTTTACGAACGCCTTTATTCTGTCTTTCCTGCATCTGGACAAGAGCTTCGCGTGTCGATCACAATCGAAGAAGCCAGGACTTTTGCGATTCCAGACTCACTGAGAGGCTGAGTGACGAGATGGGAAGAACAAAAGACGCGTATTTCCTCCTTATTCCTTACCTCCTTTCTTCTCATCCTTCTCTCGTTTTCCTCTTTCGTTTTCTTCTTTTTTTTTTTTTGAGCAAGCGTCAGAATGTGACTCCTGTAGGCGACTGCCGGTGCACGCGGGGAAATGTCCATTCGCATTCAAACGAAGTTCATCACTTCGTCAGCCTTCCTCGCGACTGTCCAAATGGCCAATGCAGTCCACCTCAAATCGGGAAACAACCAAAAAGAGCTGGCGGAAAAACCGACATTTATTTATTAGATAGTTTTCATTACCAATTAATGTTATCTGAGTACTGAGCGCACGATTTAAAAGTCTTCCTTTGGTTACAAATTGTTAGAAATAGTTGTCCTTCAAAACGCTCCATTTTAAAGTTTAAAATTACAAAAACAGTGTCATTGGGCTAAGTTGTTTATACGGCTTTCGATAATGCAGTGACAACGTTTACGGACGGTGGGAGATAAAAAATAATGGATCTTTACTTGGTTTAAATAAATGTATGTGTAGCTGAAGTATATCTTGTTTACAAAATTTAATTCAACAATGCATCTACTAAGGAAATAATATTTCTCTATGTTTGGTAAGAATCAATGCCCCTTATTAAAAAGTGATCAAGGCCACCTGCTACAACTGTTTTTAAATATCACTACATCGTAGCAATGAAACTATACGTTAAAGCGAACCGGGATTCATTAAACTGCTTGAAATCGTTGTTTTGCAGTGGGCTTTCCACAGCGCCCTAATACCGCCAAGGCAATAGGTTTTTTTCATGACGTAGGAATTCGAAAAACTGGCCTGTACTATTGTACATTTAAATTGAAAGCACTGCTCCTCAGATCAAACTAATGGACCCTAATATCTCGCTCTTTTTGATGTCGGTAGATGAGTCGTCACGTGAAAACTCTACATTGATTGATAAACCTTTGACGGAGGAGAGGAGCGAGGTAATTCTTCAAATACATTTGATTACGTGAATGTACAACTTTGCTTGAAATGGCCAAGTAAAAAATGTCAGGTATGCAAGATTATAAGAAAGGACATAAGGAGACATAAACTTTACTGTCAATTTTATACTAAACGTCAATAATGTTAGAATTCTCGGTAAATATTCTTCTTCATTATTCCAGTTCTTTGCTACGAGTAGCATAAATGAATTAGAAATTATACTTGAATTAGAGAGTCTCAACTAATTGTGAAACACAGTGCTAATATTTATGTGTAAAAATATAGTAAATTTCTAATATTTTATTGTACATATTCTTATTGTATTTATGAATTTTGTCAATTGCCTACACTCTGGAGTGTCCCTAAGAAAACTGAAGATGGATTTTCAGAAAATGAGTTTTGAGAATAACACACGAATAAAATTTTATGCATTAATCTCTAATTTCACAAGAATGCAATAATCTCTAATTCCACAAGAACAATGCCAATCAACTTTTCTATACATAACATTTTCAATTTCGCAATAGTAGACTTGCATTGCTTCGGTGTTGCATCCATTCTGAGACGTCAGCTCACTCAAAGGGAAATCTCTAACAAAAGAATACTCATTTCTTTAATCTATTTGGAGTTGTATCTGTACAAAATTTTCGCTTTGCATCAAAATAAACCATCTTCGATTTCTCTCGACTGCATCTGCCGCGTCGTCCAGTGCTGCTCGACCAGCATGGCGGCCGTCGCGCGTATGGAAATGAGCATTCACTTCTCGGTTTTGCTTCGACGTACTTGCGGCGCACATGGTAGCTGCTGCGTGGATGGCGGCGGCGACATGCGCAACTGCAGCTGCTTGCCTTTGCTGCCCATCGATCCAGCCGTCATGGAAATCGATTTGCATCAACTTCGTTTGTGGCGAGACGCTACGTTAAGTTGTAGCCTCCTGTTTAAATTAACGACGGACACTGATATCATAAAGCTGTCTTGACGTGAGAGTATTTCCGATGAACTCGTACCCGACGAAGCACATCATTTTCTAAAATTGACAGTATACAAGCGACAACATGAAGCTGTATTTATCAATGAAGCCAATGAGCCAGTTAAGTTTCTGTTTTTTACGATATTTAAAAAAGTGTTTCTAATTTGCGTCGAATGTATTCTTAATAATTAATACTACTTAAAGTAACGTCAAACATTGTGATAGTAAATATTCTAACATCAAGTACTTGTTGGACAATAAAATTATTCAAAAAGGAAAACTAATATAGTTAACTTTTACTTAAAAACGATGTTTATAAACAAACTATTAAAATGCTGATTATTGTTATTTCTGAAGGTGTTGTTTCTGTAGACGCTATAGATGTTTACATTCACGTCCTCTGTTAGTATGAATCAATTTCTTCTCTCTCTACAACGTTCCGAATTATATAGCAAGCAATAACACATTCAAGAAGCGTTTTCAGCGTGCGAAATGCTCTCCGTTGGCGTAAAAAGGCGAACGACTGACCACAAGACGCTCTATTACCTGCGCTATCTCAAGCCGATGAATGCAAGAAATACGAAGGCTCAAGATCGCTTAAAGGAAACCGCTTAAGAAGGCAGAGCTGTCCCCTATCCTTACGGAACCGCATGCGCCCGGATGTTTATGAACTCCTGCCGAGAATGATCATTACGTTCAGTTCTTTTTATGGTCTAAAGTGGTTAATTGTGAAAACCTTTCACACTCATTCACACACAATCAACCTTTAATGTCCATTTTAATTTCGCGCGAACCTGTGTAAAAAAAATTTATAATTAAAATGTACTAGTATTTTTTTATACATGTGGATATAAGGCTCTTTAATGACTGAGGATATTGATACACACTTTAGTGATGACCTTAAGAGTTGATAGTAATAATGATGGTGGAGAAATGGTGGAATTTTGATAACCGCATTGTTCATCACAAATTGTAGGTGGATTGGATGCGGCATTGAATTCGGACCCTAATACTAGAAGCCGTATGTGAATGCCACGAGCCCCCAGATGTATCTTGTAGAAATTATTTGCGAAGAAAATTTCATAATTCCCCCACTATAAGTTTGATATAAATAATCTTAATATATTTATAATTTTTAGGTTCAGAATTTAAGCATAGTTTTCATTTTTTTGAAAATAAATCAAACGAAAAGATAACATGTTTTATGTTTTTGATCTTATAGACGTGAACTGCTAAGTTTTGTTAAAAAACCTAAATGAAATGAAATTGAAAGGATGTATTGTTACTTACTTTCCAGGAGCTCAATATATAACTACCAACATCTTCAAAAGAGTAGAAAAAGCATTCTAAGAAACACTACCACCCTCGAGAACAAAGCAGCAGTTGGCATAATCCGGATAATAATTCGCGGCGCCATTCTATCGCAGTGAAATCCGAGCCGGCGTCGACAAACGAGCCTAAATTGCCGCGTTTTCGCGTTGAAACGACTATACGTCACCGGAGGCGGCTGGACGGCGTTGGCGGCCGGGCGCGGCGCGGCGCGGTGCGGCGCGGAGCGGCGAGGCGAGGCGAGGGCGGTGCTGCAAAACGAGCAGGCGGCGGCGGCGGCGGCGGCGCCGCATCGTGTTCGCCGTGCAAAAATGCCGACTGTTTTAATTGGCCGCGGTCGCACGCATGCGCACAGCGGAGACCCGGAGGCGCACGAAGACTCGAGAGGCCGTGACTTGGCGACAACGCCACCAGGAGGCGTCGCGAAGAAACAAGAGCCGATGCGAAGATAAGAGTGATGTAACGACGGTCATCTCGCTACTTAAGAAGAAGGTTTGAAAATAAATTAATATTGAAATTTAAAAATTCAGATGTACGTATTAGAAATCGGCAGCTCGAACTTTTCCAGTTATTAATCTCCTTTTCTTTCGGGTTACTAAATGAATAATCACTTTGTGTTGATTCATTGTGACTAATAGAGGTAACTTAGAAATGCTATTTTACTTGTGTAGTTCATTACAAAAAAATATTTTTTTAATTTCCACTTTAAGATAAAAAATAAAAAAAATAGTCAACATTCATACTTACTCCACAGCTAATAAATACTCAAAAAGCTTTCCCTAATTTTTAAATGTGTATTAAGCACATGTAGAAAACACGATTATTTTTTCGAGAAATATTGTTAAATATAATTTTCCAATAAGAATTAATTTTCAAAATGAACATTTCAACATCAAAAACGGGATGAATTAACGATCATTGCAACACGTAGAAATATTACATGAAGAGTGAAGGGCCATTAAATTATTTGTGAATTTTAATAATAATTTTAATCAACATATTTTTTAAATAGAATTTAATCGTTGCAACATTGTCATTATTCCTAGTTAAGTGAAGCCAGTAGAAAGATATTTGAAACTCTCTTGTAGATATTCTATTCTCGTATTATTCATAAATTAATATAAACAAAAACGAAATAATGAATAAATTAAAATAAATAATGTTTACCCTGTAATATGAAAACATGTTTTGTAAGTGTTATTTATAACCGTTATGAGTTGCAAGTAGAGGTCGAATTTTTTATGCATCAATTATTGTTGAAAGGTTTTGTACACGATTTATTCTCACGAATGCTGTTTCTTTTTCCTTCCCGTCCATCCACCTTCCGGCACCCTCTCGCCTGACAGGGTTCCTCGCGTTCTGTCTCCGGAGAGAAGTTGAAAGCAGGTGTGCGTCCCCGCTCGCCGACCTCCCTCACGACCATCAACGCTGTTTACCCGGAGCATACCCGCTTATTTGTCCGCCGTTCACTCAAAATTAAACAGCCTTATTACCGCGCTTGCGGAAGAGATCGTGGCTGACAATGCGCTGCCTGTGGCGCAAGCCCCACCGGTCCCTCCCCCGCGTCCATCGCCCGTCCCCGCCCCTCTCTAATGCAGCCGTTCCCATCACCTCCCCTTCCCCTTCTTCCCCCCTCCCCTGGCAATTCAACCACTCCCACGCGTCGGTATGATCTGTAAACCAACATCTCAGCAAATTAATTTAGACGAATTAATTACTAAATAAGGCAATTATTTTCATTACTTGGTTCATACGCTTTTTATGTTTCCGCTGCAAATTATCAACAGTTTTCTTTGAAAAATGATCGCTATGGGCATTACATTAATTCAGTGCCTCGTCGTCGCATAAAACTGACGACCGGGAGAGTGGGTGTTTTAACAAACACCATAAAGCATGACTAGTAGCGGTGCAAATTAAAGTGGACAAATTAAGTACCAAATAAGGTAATTATTGCTTTTATCGCGTCATCTCGTCCGCCTGAATTTCATCCCTCATGTTCTCACCGCAATGCCTTGTCGAGTCTTATCTGGTTGTGGTGATGGCGTTGGCGGCGGCGGTGGCTGACAATTAGGATGACGTCGACCGAACCGGAGAAGTTGATGGCCGCAGGGCCACTGGCAGGGATGGGAAGGATGGTTGAGATGCTGGTGACTGCGTGGAAGATACACTGATGGTTGCGATGGAACGCCGAACCGCTAAGTGTCTTCACCCGAATCTGTGCGATGCTCCTACGTATGGTCGTGAGCGGAAGCCGTTTGTTAGGCTCATTTGTGTAGTATGGTAAACGTACATCCTCTAGGAGTTATGAAGCCGTGTGTGTCGAGAGGAGTGGGCCGCGAAAGTAAGTTGCGAAATAACCTGTAACGAGTACACCCTCGTGAAGTTTAATGAAAATGGGTCTGGCGCTCAGACGCATACTGCAGCTATGCAGAAAGCATGTATATTTGTCACAGTCTACTAAGCTGCTAAGTAGTTACACACATCGTTAAATTTTATTACTCAAGTATCTGAAAATAAATGAAATATAGAGTGTCAGATGCTTGAGACGAGCTCATAGTAGATGTGAATTAATTTAATATATCAAATTAAATACATTTTAATGAGATAAAAATGCTAATAAAAAAATTATTATTAAATTTCATTTGTTCAGAAATCAAGGTAATAATACAAGGCAGAAGACGATAGTGGACGGAAAAAATATGAAATATATATTCTATTGTGTTCATAAAACACAAAATATTACAACAGATGCAGGACTTTGGATGTAAAATCAAATACGTCAAGAAGTATATGCGATTACTATTCAAAAAGTGAATCACATTTTACGACTAAGATATTTGTGAAGGAACGAGTTAGTGGAAAGCAGTTTCTTCTCAGCTCAATAAAAAAGCAGAAGCGACGTTGTGTTTATAGCAATCCTGATGAATATCAAATATATTAACAGAACGTAATGAAGAGGTAGCAAGGACATTACACCGTGTTGAGAACTTCTGTTTGTGTGAATCAGCTGAGCGTAGTAAACGAAACGAACCCACGCCGTTGAACCGCAGTGCCATTGGAATCCGACCTCACGTCCGACCGTTCCCTGCTATTACAAACGGGCAGCCCCGCACGCCGCCGCTGGCTGGCTGGACGCTCTCGGCGGCGGCGGCGGAGAAGGAGGAAGAGCAGGAGGAGGAGGAGGAGGAGGAGGTCGGCCGGCCGCGGCGCGGCGTGGCGTGGCGCGGCTGAGCGCGGCGGAATCTCGCGCGTGTTCCCGCGTTCCCCACCAGAATGCGCGCGGGTTGCGCCTCTAATTGGAGGCGGCGGCGGCGGCGGCGACCGGTCCAGCCCGGTCGAGGAATCCGCCGCCCGTTGCCTGCGCCATTACCATCGCTGTTACTGCCCCCCTCGACCGCGCTATCGACATCGCCATTCTCTTCGCTTTTTGATATCGGAATTCTGTATTTCAGGGCTCCGTTTCAAATTCTGCTTTATACAGACCCTACCATACAATAATACATCGTTACGTTTCACTCGTGGCCATTTTATCATACCGCCTTTTGTCGCCAACAACGATATCCCTGTCGCACGGAGTTCTCCCTCGTCCTCTGGCCCGTGTGTGTTCGCATTCGTCGTGAAGTGGTGTCCCGCAGGCTTCACCAGTTTCGTTGTTCCATCCGCGGCGCCGTCATCTTCACAGTCACCGCACCCACCGGCCAGCGGCGTCCGAGGCAGGAGTTCGCCGCGGGTGCCCCGGCAGCGTGGCGCGGCGCGGCGCGGCGTGGCGTGCACGATTGGAGGGCGGCGATAAAGGCGCGGCGAGGCGCGAGAGCTCCTTGCGGTCGTTTTGCGGACGCCGCCGCCGCCGACGACGACGACGAGGAGGAGGAGGAGGAGGAGGAGGAGGAGGAGGAGGCGGGTGAACGCAACCTCTGCGTCGAACCCGATCGCCAAGGGACGGCCGGGAGGCTGAGGCCGAAACAGCACTGCCTCGCAGCAGCTTTAAACACTTGACTTGGTCAAACAGTACCAGAAGTAACTCCGAACTAAATTCATCGATACAAACCTCCCATCTCCTGCTAATCCAGTCTGTTTCTGCTTATTACAGTAGTTTCTCTCGTATAGGAAGAATTACAATAAAAGATTTTTGAAATGTGAAACATTTTTTATCCAATATAATTTTTTCCAAATAATATGACGTCCTTAGAAATGGCTTGTTTTCCTCTTGTTGACGCGCGATAGAATGATTCAACTTTTATTATTCGTTAACTAGATTTCATTACGTCATTTTTGTTTGATCAAACTATATTTTCACTGCCATTTTCCCTGATTCGGAGAGGTATTTTTCTCAACTTGTTACAAACATTCACAATTATCAAGCTTTGCAATTATAAAGTTTTCCTTTCTTTTAAACGCTTCTCTGTGAGCAAGTAGATAACAAGCAGTATTGAGGACGCCTAGTATGATAAATCGCTCTGCAGAAGCTCAGAGACCGTCAGGCGACTTTCTCCTGCTCCGCATCTCGTGTTGCTCTCGCTGCATGAGATCCCTACTCTCGCATTGCATCCACTAGTGATCACAGCGTCAATTTCCTAGGGTTGGTCCCGGCCACTGCCGTTAATCGACATTCTCTTCTTCTTCAATCTTCACATCTATGTAATTTTTTTGGTTCTTCCTCATCATACATTGCAGAATTTGCACTATTGTTCTGTGTCGAATGGAATCTACATATATGGGTTAACTTCTAAGTAACTACTGGTAAGATGTTCTTCAGTGTTAGAGAACTAAAATTTTCTTTGTTTTAGAGGAAATTATTGTTGTAAACGATTAATACATTTTAAAGCACTGTGAACACTTTTCATACGTGTGTATTATGTATAGGACATTTCACGAATGATTGATTGCAAGTTCATTTTCTACTACCAAAATCACCTGTCACCAATCCCTCCTGTCGCTCCTTCTCCCATAAAACCACTGCGAAGACTTCATCGCGGCGACGTGAGGGCGCTGCGGGACGTTGGCGCGGCGAGGAGGGGAGGGGGGAGGGGAGGGGGAAAAGCGGAAGGGGCGAGTGAGTAAACGACGTTCGATTTTCGACTCGGCCGCGCAATCTCGGCGAACGACCCCGGCGCATGCGAGGCCTGGCGGCGCCGCCTCGGGCCGCGAACGCGATCGAAGCCCTCTGAAGGAATCGGAATGCGCGAGCTTAACGGGGGGCGTTCTGGTACAAGCACGAGGAAAAATGAACAGGTTCGCGTTTTTTGGGAGGATAAAAAATAACGGCGTTTCTTTTCGACGATTCGGTTGTCGTCCGTGGACGTTTAGTCTGAAGTGAAGTCGGGGCAAAGAATAGATTGAAGCGAAAATTAGAAAACCAGAGTATCGGCATGTTTTAAAAATTAGAAGCTTCCAAACTGCGATAAAATGTTGTTGAAAATAATGTAGCTAGCATTCACTTCAACTAATGAGTGAATTATCAGTTACCCTTATTTTATTGTCTCTAAGTTATCCATCTCAGATTGTTTCGAATATTTCCTGATTCAAGTGCAGGAACGGGTTGCTGGATTTATGTGGGTTTTTGCCGTCTCAAATAACAGAATGGAGAATGAATGAGGATTTAAATGAAAGTGGAAATGGAGTTAAAAGTACTAAATATAAAATGTCACAAAGTTAAAACTTTTAAAGATCAAAAAATATAATTGTACAGACAAATATCAAATGATAGAGATGATGAAGGGTATACTAAATTCACAAGAATATATAAATAACGATAAAAGTAGTTTTATGTTCATCAACTCTTGAAGTTTATTTATCATTTTTCTATTTACTTTAATATCAAATAAAATTAGGGGTTCATTAATGTAGAAAGTATACTAAGTGATTTAAATAACACGGTGGTTATTATATGCAACGTCTTACAGTGTAAATAACATCTACTAAAATGTTATGAAAATAATGATTTATTTAAAAAAGGAGATACATTAAATAAGATACATAAGTGATGCAGCAATAGAGAAGATCTGAGATAAGAATGGACAGAAATATGAACTTCTTAGTCTCTTAAATCTCCCCCAACATATGTAATTCTATTTGCAATTAACATATTCAATAAATTACTACATTCCAAAAATACATTGTCGCTCTTTTCAATTTTTTTCTTCGTCGCATCACTGCATCTTATTTTTAAATATTATTTCCATATTATTCATTGAATACCGTAATATACCAGCAATATTTAAAAAAATCTTCCAAGTATATTTCAAATGACAAACATTGACACTAAATTTCGTTCCTTGTTAAATTATGCGCTTCGTCTTCTTGTGTCATCTCAATTTCTCCTCATTTTTTCAATCCTATTCGGAGTACTTAAATGCGTGAATCCAACATCTCTCCCTTTCCATGCCGGGCCCCGCCCCTCCCCTGCGCCCTCCCGTGCCGCCGAGCGCGTCGGCCGCTCCCGCTGACTTACGATGGAGCAGCTCCCGCACGGCGCGTCTCACTGCCCGGCAGCTGCCCGCCGCCTTAATGAACGCGGCCGCGCCCCGTCGCCTTGCGTACGCTTAACGCCGCCCTTCGCCGCGTTTTTTTCTGCAAATCTCGCTCGCTGCTCGGGCTCGTCTTCGGGCACGAGCAACAAGCGATCCGACGATAGCGTTAAAATGTGAAGTGAGCCGCAATACTTACGACCGAGCCACCAGCGTATATATCTCGCGCTGTAATGCCGGTAATTGAAATATTCGCCGCGAGGGGCGCGCCGGTCGAATATTACGCGTCGTGTGGCGCAACCAACCGACCGGGCCGGGCCGAGCGGAGCCGCGTGTCTTTCGTTTATTTGTTTGTAATTGCAGACAAGGGGGTTTAATAAGTAATCCGGCTTTGAAGGCGGGCCAACCTCCTCGTCGGCATTGCGGTATGGTAATGCGCGTGATTGAAACGTTGCTCGTGCCGCTTGCGACTTTCAATATTTTTTGGTCGTTTCTTTCTTGTTTTGTGGGAGGGCTGGCCTTCTCGTATCCGCGTGTTTTAATGCTTCGTCCACCTACTACAAAACGCTCTCCCCGCCCCCTCGGACCAAGCGGCAGCGTAAGGCTACAATTATCTCCATCGCCACTACGGAATTTTTGCTGAAAAATGAACTCGAATTAAAATGTTCCCCTCCCTTTTGCGTCGAGGGGAGGGGAAAAAAAGAAGAGAGAGCGGGAAGGGAGAAACATTCTGCCTAATTGTGGCAATCATCATTATTCTTTGATTAACTCGCTGCGTTGCAATTCGGTCTCCTCCCCTCCTGCGCCACGCCGCTGCCAGAGATGTATATTCGCCGGAGAGGCGGGAAATAGAGACGGAGGGTGGGCAAAGCCGGGCCCCGGGCGGGCGCGGAGGCTGCTGCGCGCGGCGAGTGGCAATTATTCTCGAACGTTCCTTGGAGTGAGGTGGCGGCGGGCGAGTGGCCCCTGCGGGCTACCAGCTCGTTGCCGGCTTCCAGCGCGGCCCCTCGCGCGCCGGAGAACGTCTCTGCTAATGACAGGTCGCCCTCCCGGCCGCTTTCACCGCGCGCCCAAGCGCCTGCGGACGTCTTTATAGCCGCGAGCACCCGAGTGCCGCTGCAGATGTATCTGTCCGATGAAGGTTGCTGCCGCCTCACGAGGAAACTCTAAACGTGTTTGGGCAAATCATTCGGAGCAAGTGGTTGGTACTAGTCGAATTAATTGGTGGGTTTTGTTCACGGAACCTGTGCTTGTGTACTTTCCGCGTGAAATCGTTCGGGAGCTAGAAATATTATCATCTAAGTTAATTATCGTTTATTTTTATTTAATTCTGAAAGCTACAGAAACAAAACCCAAAAAAAGGAAAAATTGTGGAATTTCTCTTTCTTGAAAAAAAAACAAAAACAAACACCTACTTCAATGCACAATTACAGAAATTTTTTACACATCCCACCACTACGGGAGGATTGTTGTATATCCATACATGGTATATCTCATAATGGAAGTAATTATTCATGTGAAAATAAATTATTGTAATCTGCACACAGTAATCCATTGAAATATTAAAAATTTCTTCGTTTACCCAGTCATAGCTTAACTTACCCTACACGTTGGGTGTGTGTAATAATTATTTTTATACAAGTGGCAGTTTATACAGACTAAAGTTAATGTTCCTGTACATGAAGAAGTGTTTCTAAACTGTTCAATATATAAAATCATGTATTAACTTTGTGACAGATATGTACGTCGCAATGTCTTCCACTAATCTTGCAGTCAACTATTATACAAAGCATTTTATCCAATAAAATTGATGAAAGGGTGGATCTTTAATCATTGTTCATGTATCTATGCAATCACAAGAGGGTTGGTCTGCCTTTCTTCGCCCTCTAAAAGCCTCCGAAACTTAACTGGTTTTAATAGATGGAGCGATGAATTCGATGTAAATGATATTCATAGACGGGAGCTCCTTTCGATTTATGCTTCATCCAGCGCTCCCGCCGCAGCGCTGCGGCCGTATCTTTCATTAGCATATCGCATCTCGTTTTCGCACTTTCGCCTCGTGTTCGCGATACATCCTGAGCCGTGCAGGTCGCGCCATGCATTTTCATTGGGCAAATAATGTGTGCATCGGCGGATGGAATCGATTTTCTCAAGCATCTTCGATACCTGTCCAGAAAGCAACCTGTAAAGTCTGCCGTTCATAGTTACAGAATCGATGTTAGGAAGCAGTATTAAACGTACAAGCCCCATCTTCGTAAACGGAATCCGCATGGACGGCGATGTAAATTAGAGTGCAAATTGTTGCGATTTTTATTGCGTTCAAGAGTGTTGATGACAGACAAGAAGCTGTAAAGGGAGGTCGATGTTAGAATAATTTCTCTAAACCGTGCAACGCGACGCAACGCATTCTCACTGGGCGGGGAGGAGAGTAAGTAGAAAGAGGTATTGAACTTGCTACTCGTGTGTTCACTCGATCCTATTTCAATTGGTGCGTCGAGCCCTAAAGCTGTTACGCTTTGAGGTGTTTTCGTACAGCGGCAGAATAATATTTTATTGCATATATAATTAATATTTACTGTTTCAGTACGTTTTAATAATAGTTCGAATAGGATTAATTATTAACCAAACATTGAACATCGTTTTAATTAATTTCTTTCTTGTTTGATCGAAGATTCAACATAATTTATTCTAAAGATAAAAAAAATAATTAACAAATTACTCTCCAAGAAGCACAAGAATTGGGCCCAGACTGTCGTCCTTCCCTGGAATTATTAGTGAATGTGGGTGCCCCTGCGGAGTCGTGTGTCTGGCGCCGTAAGACTCCGTGCGCCCCTTGCTATGCGCTCTAAGCGCCTGCCGCTGGCGCCTTCCGAACCCCCTCCCCACCGCATTCCTGCCCTTCTCCGCCTTCTCTTACTCCTACATTCGCACGCCTTTCCTCACACTTTCCTCTCGCATTCTCCACACGTTTACATTATTCTGGTTGTCGTTCTTTCGTTGCATGTTCTTTTGTCGCTTCTTTACTCAACTTCTGTGCCTTCACGCTTTCCTTGCTTCGTCCTCACTGACTCGTCTGTCTCTCGTATATCTCCGCCCGCCAGATCATTCCAAATATTCTATTCGCACTTTTCGTATTTTTATCGTTTATACGCAATACTTTCGTTCACTGGTTTTGTTTGGCAGCGAAGATACCGCAGTTTGTAGGGTCGAGTCTCGCCTGGCATCTCTCCCACTCGGTCCCAGGAAACACCCCGCGTCCTCGTCGCTCCTCGACCGGCTTCTCCCCGCGCTCCGCCGCACACGCTCCACGACGTCGGCTCCGTCGCCCAAACACTCGCCGCCCTCATCCACCGCTCCAGCCCCGCAGTCGCGTCGCCTCCCCATGTGGACGCTGAGCGCGTCGTCCCAGCGCGGGGCGGGAGCTTTGCGGGGCGACTTTGAAGCATGGGCGCCCGGGGCTGCGCCACGTCGATTTGCGGCGCGCAGGGATCTCCCCCGCATGCATCGCGGGCTCTAAGAAGACAGGAAGGCTGCGCGATATACGGCTGCGCGGGTGAGAAGAAATTGAAACGTAAATTAAAGGGCTGCCGGGGAATGCTGCTTTGTGTTTATGGGCTACGCAAATAAATTATGGGGGTTTGAACGATGACGCTTGAGGAAATTTAGTAGCAGTGCAAATACTTGTATGCAGAGACTGGCAAAGAATACATATTCATTCTGAGAATCATTAAAATATGCATGGTGCATTGAAAAATATTTGAGACTTCAAAGGTGACACTCAGAGAGAGCCTGCTAGATTGGGAGGGAGAAAGAAAGAGAGAGAGAGAGAGAGAGGGCGGGGAGAGGGAGCGATGGGAAAAAAGAGACGGAGAGAAAGAGGGGGGAGAGGGACAGGATGGAGAGAGGTGGAGTGTGAGAGAAGAAGAGAGAGAGAGAGAAGAGAGAAGAGAGAGAGGAAGAGAGGGGGGGAGGGATGGAGAGACATTCGGAAAAAAACTTTCGTGTGGCCTTAAATAATACACTGCATGTCACGGGATTAATGTTAAGCCTTCAAGTACTGAAGTTTTACATAGATTGTAGCTTTTGCATAGGATAACTACTATTTCCAACAAGACGTTTTTGTTGAATTTTATTTATTTCTTCTAATTTTCATGACGCTAAAAACGCTGATGATTACAGATTTTAATTCTACCAAATGTAATTCTCAATATTCGCTATTCATTTTCCGTTCACGTAATATCCACAGTTTGTTTCATGTAATTAAAAAATAACTATACTTTTAGTTAGCCTCTAGTTGTTATTATGTATTCCATTATCTGCTCTCTGACTACAACTGAAACTTTCCAAGCATCATCCAGTTTCCCCAACATTAGGGAGTCGGATTCCAACGCAGGCCGACGCACGTGCAGTGCGCCGCTGGGAGCGTGGCTTAATGACGCCCAGGCGCTCGATGCATTCCGAGACAGGTCGGGGCGCCGCTTCGCGCCGGTGACGTAAGGAAACGCCGAGCACAATGGAACAGGCGAAGGGTGACGCGACGGCGACTCAGGCGCGCCCGCCGCCCGCCATTGTGGGGCTCGAGACGGCCTTGAGGTGTCTACGTTGCAGGCGACATTGCTGACAACTGACGCCTGCTGACAACGATGTCAAGACAATGTAGTACTTGTATGGAATTGAACTGGGCTCGAGCCTTTCACTAAATAATATACGTTCGTGGCGTTGTTCAGTTTCGTGTCTGAGTAATTTCAATGTTACGAATTTTTAATTTCGTGAATGTCCTTTCCGTAATTAAAATACTTTTGTTATTTTTTTATCAGAGTAATGGGAATGGTAGTACTAGTAGTTTGTTTAAGTGCGGCGCGATTAAAATTGTGGTAAATACTTCTCTGATTCATATATTTATAAAATATGAAATTAATATATATGATTATAGTTTCTAAAAATATTAATTGAAATCTCACATATTACATGCTTAAATTTCTGTGTCAGAACTACATTACATTTAGTTCACGTCATAAAATACAGAACTTATGTTGTCTCATTATGAATGTGGCATAACCCTAGTCAAACGAGTTGCATTTTTGCGCGATTTATCGTGTGTATAAGAATAGTGTTCCACTAGGAAGAAAGATGATGAAACGCATAACATTTCATACTCTCAACAAATCGTTTAAAACGTCGTAAAATACCAGTCGACGACGATTAAAGGCCTTCTTCATTACTCCCCACTTTCCCACGGGCTCTCCGGCACGCACGCTGCGACGCGAGGGCCCTTACGCGGCTTTACATACAATTACCGCGTGGGAACACGCCTCTATAAATTCCGACCTTTTCCCAAATATATGCCGGATGGATGGGTGTCGACTTAATGTAATGGCGGCTAATGGTGCTTGTTTACATACCCCCTGCGCGAGCCATCGGGGCGGGGGCGGCCGGCCGCTCTCCCGCCCCCGCCGAGGTCCTCGCGTGCGCGGTGACTAAGCCTCCGCCGCCCCCGCGTCGCGCTGCCCCCGCAAGATACGGATGACGCACGGCCGCGGGTTCGATCCCGGCCGCGTGCACCCGGCCCTCCCCCAACCCCCTGCTTCCCCGACCGCTAATCGTGGTTTATTGACACGAACCAAGAGGAGGCGGAGGAGATGGCTGGGCCAGGGTGCGCGCCGACGCCATGTTGGAGGCCCCAGCGCTGTGATTTCGTGCGTATCGCGGTCGGCGCCGTCTCCTTGCGCCCTTGCTCCCTCTGGTCCCTCCCACCGTCAGGGGGCCCCATGGGGCGGTAAATCTTCCAGGCGACAGACGCCGCCCCCCTCCCCGGACCGGGGGGTAGGGCGGGGCGGGACGGGGGCCCGCTGAGGCCCTGGGAGCGAGCTGACATTGAAGAATTGCCCCGGATTGACGCAGGCAATCTTCAAGCGCCCCCTCTCCCTTCTCTCCTTTTTTTTATTTTTAGTTTCATTTTTCTTCCCCGAGTCGCTCTCTGTGTCTCATTTCGAACCTCTTCCCCTCCTTCCATCTCTCTTGCACGGTACACGCGGCGCGCTGGCCTGGGGAGACGTATATTTAGAGAGCTGATTTGTATGCAGTTTTGGTAGGAAGAACGGCTCGCAGGGGAAGATGGCGGCCTGATAGAGTTGGGGGTCGTTGTGAAGAATTCTTGCAGAAATTGCACCGTTTTTATTCTTAAACCTCAAATTACCATCTTATTACGCTCTAGCACTCGAGCATATGATGCTGATTAACTTTTTTATATAAAGAAAAGATAATGTGCACTATCGCCATTAAGGAATTTAAAAAAAAATCTTTATCACATTGCTTGTAAAGTAATATAAAACTTAATTAATGAAACTTAACACATTCCAGATCAGAGATAATAGTTTTCAAAATTTCTATTACCTCGTTGGAAAAAAAATTATCAAAACTTTGTATTGGCTTCAAAAAGGTCATCTAACTATCAAACTATCAAAACTATCAAACTATGTTTGTCAGAAACTATCAAACTTGTCTTTGTTTGAAAGGCTAGAGAAATATTCTGTGAGCACTTAATTCATTTTATAATGAATTAAGAAAACGTGTTGATTATAATAACTTATTACAAATATTTTAAAAAATTGACTGAAACCGAACAATTATTATTTTGAAAACAAATCTGAATATGGCTATATGCCCATTTGAAAGTGTACCTTTTATATGCAACTCCAAATAATTCGGTTCGGGAGTCGAGGCCTCCACAGCTCCTCTCTCAAAAGAGGGCTGCGAGATGAGTTTCCTTACGACGGGAGCCAACCCGCGTCGACGTGAACGGCGGAAACTGTAACTCGCCCCCGCGCGCCTGCACTTCGTTAGAGCGTTGGGCGGGGTCACTGCCGCCCCGCCTCCACCCCCGTGC
>BOPP01000005.1:12074678-12109836 GCA_017312745.1 Gryllus bimaculatus | reverse complement strand
ACCTAAGCCGCAGCCAAGCGGCGCGGCGCGGTGCGGCGGCGCGCTTTGATTCCGCGACCGTGGCGCCGACTGCTCCGCCCCCTTCCTCCCTCCCTCTCCCTTTTCGCGGCCGCCTCCGCCCAATCTGCCCGAGTGCACGCACGTGTCGCAACACGTGTCGCGCACTTGTTCGCCTTCCCGCGACGCGCGTTTCCGCCGCGCGCGAACGCCGCCGCTCCGCACTCTGCGTTATTGGGCGCGCCCGCCCGTTACTCAGGCCGCGCGTCTCGCCGGCGCCGCCCCCGTCACCCCGCAGCTGTCCTCGTCTGCGCTCCGCGTCGCTCACCTGTTCGGCGGTTAATGGTCACGACTGCGCGCCTCACGTTGCCGTTGTAGCAAATCTAAATTGTAATTGCGCGACTGACACACTCAGCGGCCGGAGTTTAACGTGCTTGTTTTGTTTTCTGTTGCAGGTGAGTCAACATACAAATAAAACGCTTTCTTTGATGCGATGGACGGGTGGTGAGTACGCGATGCATTATTTCTGAAAATTTTCTTTCTTCTTACGAACATTTTATTCATATATTAATTCTGCAATTAAATATAACCTTTTTTCAAATTTTAAATTTCCATTCTACAAGAACAAGTAAGAATATTGCTGATAAATGATTAAATAATTTATGAATAAATATTTATTATAGAATTGTAAATGTTAGAATACTAGTATGGTATTCACTCCTATGGAGTTTCTTGTAAGCAATTCAATTATCATACATTTTCTTCGCTACTCATTTTCCGCTCAATATCAAATTGAAAACATTCAAAATGTTTAAATGTTTCAATTAACAAGAATGTGCAAATTTACATCCGAAAGGGTCTTGCGATTTTTAAGTATTTTTTTTTAAACTTAAGTCACATTTTAATTTCATAAAAAAATAAATGAAAACTTTATTCATTATTCGCGTTCATTATTTTTAGAAGAAAGAAACGCATATTAAACACGCTTAAATAAGGAAATTAGTTTTAATAAATAATTCCAGACGGAGGTATTGCATCATAAAGTTCCTTTACTTTTTCCGCGTGTCGTAAAACACTCTGTATGTAACATAATGATGTAGATAAAAAAAATTGGGAGTTACAAAAAAGGATGACGCACATTCGTCACAACCAAAACGCATAAAATCCCTTTTAGGATATCAAGAACCGTTTCCACGCCGTACTATGGCGACGATATTCCGCGATATCTTCATGGCGGAGCTGGGAAAAGGTTGCGAGGTCGGTCGAAGCCCGAGATGACTCTATCGCGGCGGCGGCGGCGGCGAGGTCGTCCGTCTTGGGCGCAGATGACGCGGCGCTCGGCGCGGGTCCATTGTGCGCGCGTCGGGCGGCGACGCGGAGACTGCGGCGCGGCGGATTCCGCGCATATCGCTCCTTGTGGGGAGGCCCCAGATGCCCGGCGCGCGGATTAAGAGCTCGCTCGCCCGCCCGCCCGCCCGGCGGCCCTCGCCGCCGCGCCACTGCCGCCAGGAATGCTGCGAAATGCTACAGCTCCTCCCCGGCCGGGTTTTGGGAGCGTCGCTGCGCGGTCATTGGTGAAGAATAGGGGATTTGAAAAGCTATTGTCTCTATGAATAGCAACAACATGGAGAAAGTTTCTAGATAAAGATGCAACCAAGTTGACAAGCACCTCTACTCGAATTGTATTGAGAAAATGATCTTTCACTTTTCTGTTCCTCAATCTTTGTTAACCGCTCTAGTACCACATAAATAGCTTTCTGAAAAAAAATTACCATAAACTGAGAAAAATAGATTTTTTACGCCCATGGTAAAGTTTTTTATTAGCTCATTGTGTAAAGTTAGTCATTGTGGTGCAGATTCATTAAAGAACATGTGTTTGACCAATCACTGAGGAGTTTATAGTTGGGAAGTAATCAATCATGGCTTAACGTTCTGTCAAATGTATCGTTCTATTGTGAATTTTACTATGCCGAGACAACTCCTGAGGATGTGACGGAAAACTACATCTGTCCAGTCCTGTTTCCAAAGGATAGCACGCGATGAGAACCATATATGTTATTAATCTTAAAAGACACAAGAACTCTGAAGATAATTCTTGAATAAATGTATTGAATCCTAACATACATGAACTTCTAGACTAAAGGCGGATTGTGCTTATGCTTAACCAGTGCTAACTGGGACACCTACGCACTTGTCCGCTAGGTGGCAATGGCTGCAAACTGCATGTCATCTGCCGTAACTGTTCAAAGTTTAACTTATAATAGCTATCATTAGTCGAAAAAAAGTACCGTGTGAAAACCGATGTAATTAGTAAGAATACAATCGTATGAACATCATAATTATCTTAACGACCTCGTTCTATAATACACTATTAGTGTTTTGAAATAATAGCTTAGGTAGCTTCCATTTTGAAACTATAAATTCACCTTTTCAATGCATGTTTTGTTTCGTGCAGTGTACCGATTTCAAGAACTTTAATTTATTAGAAATTTTTTGACAAATGAATGTAAAATGAATGAAATAGTTCCTATTTCAGCAGCCCCACAACGATCACCAGAATCATTTGAATGCCTAACACTGCTTACGATGGCAGATGCTCGTCGGACAGACGCGAAAAACGGACCCGCGGTAGATAAACAAGAGACGGGCGAAGGGTGTCGCGAGACAGACGAGCCCTGCGCCGTGGCACATCGCTCTGGGGGCACGCTTTGCGACGGAGCCATGTCACGGGGAACGCAACTGCTCGGGGCAGGAATACGAAAAAAAAACTTATCACAAGGAGGAAACTTGTTTTATTTCTCGGAGGGGGACTCTGCTGTTATTTACTCAGAAATATATGGGGGTACAATAAAAAGCTTCCATCTATTTTAATTGGCTAAAACCTCGACGGTAAAATAAAAGTTGCGGGGGAGCGACGGCGGCGGAGGCGGCGCCGGTGGCCTGTAGTCTCCAAGAGGGAAGATCGCATCAATCCAAGGATTCTCTCGGGAGCGCGGCGACGGTCCGCGTCTCCAGCGCAGGCGTCGCCCCCAACAAGACGCTTCCCTCTTCGGCGCCGCAGGCCCCGCTAAGGGGAGACGCCCGGAGGAAGCCAACGAGAGTCTTCCTTCATGTGTGAAATTAGCGTCCTGCAACTGTTTCCGGCGATGATCTTCCCCTTCACGAAAACTCGACGAGGGTTGGTTTTTGTTTCCTCTTATTCTTCGGGACGTTTGTCAAGACTTGATTATCGGAATCATCCTTATGTAAATAGAATTAATGGTTAGGGATTAGAATGAGGACAAACGTAGGGTGGATTTCGGACCAGTTGCTTTTACGATGCGTGTACTTGAAGGCGGTGAATACAACTCAGGTGGAATCTATGGCATGGCTCAGTAATTGGCTTCAAAATAAGGAGTACGTCAGAGATATGTTAGATCTATGGGGTCTCTTCGACAAGGGCGTGAAAAGAGCTTCCAAGTGGTGAACTCTTGGGCCGAGTGCCTTAGAAACTCGCACAAACTTCGCCTGTCGCGTGTTCTGCAGAGGGTCGCGTGGAGGGGAACACGAGACCTCGTCAGCTCTCCTCGGGCGGCGAGGAGCGCCACGGGGTGGGACGGCTCAGCAGCGCCCAGGGTAGAGGGCTGTCTAATTAACTGGCGGCTGCAAGACACAAGGCAGGGGGCGGGACACGCCCTGCGGGAGGGCGCGCAGTCACCCTCGCGCAGCAGCCGTCGCCATCGCCACGCGACTTCCTGCCGACTCCGACATCTCCACCTCCATCTCGATCAGACCACTCGCTTCTCTGAGGTTTTCTTTCACTGCAGGCACCGCCATTTTAGACCGCATATTATTCCTAAACGGCGTTTCTAGCGCTGCCAACTACGTTGTGCCTGCGTTTTTCCCGTAACTACCATCACCATTATTATCACCGTCTCTTGCTTGGCACCCAACTCGCTCTGCTTTGTCTACAACTCCCCTTCTCCTCTTCAAAGAAACTCCTCACTTCTCTTCTTCTTTCATAGACTCTTTGCTTTTCCCTTGTAGGGGACATTCTTCTTGACACCCCTCTCTTCCCCACGTTTCCATATATCTCAACGAGCGCTAGCGTTGAGGATTAATTGCGTGCTATGGATTTTTAGTGAACACGGTCGATGCAGGGGAGGTCGACAAACGCAGCTTGGAAGAAGGATGCGTGCAGCGCCGAGAGGAGAGTTTTAGACCCTCCACGTGGAGGAAATGGCAATTAAAGGAGCTTCTGTAATGAAAGAGGGAACTCACCCTATCTCCGTCCGCCGTCCCCACTCTTGGTCGCGCTGACGCGGAGGGACTATCGGCTTAGGAATGGCCGTTTGCATGCTTGTTGACAGCATGACCCCTTCTTTGCGACATTCCTCCGAAGTGTCCGGAAACGCGTCTGGAATGAGAAACAGGCAAAGACAAATTACAAGGTAGTTTTTTTAAGGGGACAAAATTTAGAACTTACGTAGTCTGTACAAACAATCATACTTTTTAGTAAGGCTATCATTTGTACGTGGAAAACTTAGTGAAAGTGTTACAATTTTCGAGTTTAAATGAAGGGATTCTTGTAAGAAGTATACTAGTCCAGATTCGAGATTTTTTTAGGAGGCACCAAAAAATTCATATGGTAGATGTGCATGGAAATAGATTTATAGTTTTCCCCCGCCTTATATCGTTCAATAAGTTCGGCACTTGCCGAAAGCAATGTTTTTAGCAGATAGAGCGAATTGTAGGGAATAACTTGGTTTAATATCTCAAAATATGGAATTTTGGAATTGTTTGATTCTTCTAAGAAATTCCTGAAATGTTGATTCGCCATATTCTTACATCAAATGAAGAAACCACCTGCTGCACGAACGAATATAAAGACTTACAAGATGCATCATGCTTTAATGAAATAACCATTGGGAAATAGTACTCGTATAACTAATCGTTCTATCGTTGGAGCACAAAGTTGTAATTGCTTACTTCGTGTCTCTATTGAAGCAACAAGATGCATTACGATCTTTACAATTGTTTTTATTTCCATTTGCAATGGTCATTCATATATAATTGCTTTACACTGTGTAACACAGACGATACTTTTCTCTCCTTTTGCTGGGGCTCGATATCAGGTTTTTGAGACTTCAAAAGCCTCCGAGAAATATGACCAATTTACTACCTGTCAGTTTTGAACGTGATGACGCTGTGTGAGGTGTTGGCTCATTAAGAAAACGCCTCTCTTACACGAAGTGCTACATAGAATAACGTGTTTGGCGAATTCCTAATTTTCTTAGCTGTCAGTCGCGGGAACGGATTTGGCGGGGTAGGTACCTCTCGAGAGCTCAAAGTCCAGCGACTATTTTTCCTGCGCGTTGCCGCCGCCTGCATTTGTATAGTCCTCTTTATCTGGAACAACTGATTTGCTAATTTTATTGTTCCAAGAATGCGAATTCCAATTGCATTTCTCAAAAATGTGTACTCAGCATTCTCTTGTATGATGCACTGGCATATGACAGCATCATGAGGAACCATACTATTTCATTGAAAGAAATACTTATAATTTTTTTTAGCATAGATACTTTACTAACACTGGTCATCATTAAGGTCGAAGAATATTGGAATTTTAAAATTGGAAATTTAAAACTTCATGTACTCGATAAAAAGTATTATTAGGCAGTAATATATTTTACCGTGAAATAAAAATATTGTTCAAATAAACTGAACTGTCTAAATATAGTAAACTAATTGTTACATTTCTTTTAAAATTGGGTCTATTCTGATGAAAGCATTGGCTTCCTGACTGAGTCAATAGAATCTTGCTGCCTTGGAGACGCCGCGACCTAGGCATGTTGCCTATGTTTCAACCGTCATACTGTGTCCTTCTTCAGAGAGCATGTTGTTATCATCTGCCTCACGGCGAGTGGTTCTAGTATTTACCCTGAGGAAGGGCGCAGTATGACGGCCGAAACGCTGGCAACTGTACCTGGGACACGGCATGTCCCTGACATCCACATTTCCATGGGTCTAATCAATTTTCCTACTCAAATTTAAAGTAAAATGTGCACATCTTAGACATGTAACCACCATTATTCCTCGTGTTCTTATTTGACGCAACCATTTGCCCCTCAGACTGCTTCTTCGAACAATAAAACAGATTTTTATTGTGTATATGTGTGCACAGTGGCATCAGCAAGAATTTCCTCTCGTAGCTGCCCTCTCTTACGCTGTTCTGTCGAAATCTTTTTCGGAGCTTGAGCATATTCTTCTCCATCAGCAACTCGCCACCCCCCCCCCCATCCAGGTCCACTCCACTCCGCTCTCTCTCTCTCTCTCTCTCCGTCTCTCTCTGTCTCTCTCCGTCTCTCTCCGTGCATCACCCGCCCATCCCGTCTCCGCCCACGCAGGCGCGGCAGCATCGGGCGCGGCGGCGCCCCCGCGGCGCGGGCGGGGATGGGCGAAGCGGCGTGGGCGGCGCGGCCAGGTGCGCAGCGAGCGCGGAGCTGCGCGGGGCTGCGCGGCGCAGGCCGTGCCGGGCCGGGCCGGGCCAGGCCGGAGAGCGCGCGGGCGCGCGCGCGCGCAGCGATTGCATCGCGCGCAGACACCTCAATTACCGCGGGCGGGCGGGCGCGGACGCGAGCGATGGCCGCGCGCAGATACGCGGCGCCGCCGGACAGGTTCTGCGCACCCCGCCCGCCGCCGCCCCCGCCCCGAGGGTGCCTCAGCGACCGCGCCCCGCGGAGGCGCGCGCCCCGCCCCCCGCGCTCCGCGCCGCCGGTTCCGGATGCCAGCTTGGATTCGCTTGAGCGTCTGTTACGTAATACGAACGCCCTGTGGAACTCGAAACGCACGTGCTGAATAAGAAGATCGGGAGTGCTAAGTGAGATCTGCAAAAAAATATTTTGCACGTTACAATGAGTGGTGATACACTTCCCTAGAAGTTACGCTCACTTAACGTCTTGAGAGGGATTTGAAAGCAATAGTGAAACAATGATACGACTCGTAAGCTGTATTGCAAAGCAAAGTATCCATTGTTTTAAATAAAGTAACTATTGCAGTCTTGAAATATTCATATTTTAATTCGAACTAATAAAGTACAACCGCTCTCAGAATTGAGCGCACACCTTTAATGTACATCTTTAATGATACCATAATTCTTCATATATGAATGTTTTTCTGGTAATAAAATTTGTAATTTTGATATCTGAGATGTTCTAGGAGTAGTGCAATGTTAAAACAGAAGATTGCTTTATTAGGTGTAAAATTAAATATTTAGTGTGATACCTACAAATAAGCGTTGCACAGAAATACACGTTCAACACAACACACGTTCACAAGCACGCTTTGAAACCTACCCTTTCAAATGTCTTCTTAAGTACAAAGTTTTGAAAAAGAGATTAGTTAATGGTTAGATTTTCTGAGAGCTTCATTGAATTGAAAATAACCCTGAGAAAGGAAACGACGATGGAACAATCAAGACGAATTGAGAATTTAGCCATGTGTTATACCAATTACCACGTACCAAGCACATTATACCAAGTACCACGCTACTTTTGTGGTTGTTCCACAAAATTTTGACTTGTTATTTATCGGATTTTTGAAGGTAAATTGTCAGTGTACTTCATTTTTGTGGTCAATTGCATTTGTAATAGAAGTTTTACATATTATTTATTCAATTATTTCAAGATATTTTTGTAATGTATGAGTGAAGAAGGTTTGCATTAATACATATATTTATTTTTTACATCACAATTCAGCAATAACTTTTTTTGTATGCCATTTCGTATTTTCTAGCAGCGTACGGTCAATTTTGGGAGTCATTGTATATTTTCTTACTCCCATCATCATTTCTTTGACCGTTTAAAATTTCCAGAGGAAGAAGCATAAATTTTTATGTTCTCTATGATTTCTCACATTATGTGAAGAATTTCTACCAATAAATTACACACGATATTCTTAGGGAATATAAAATTCTTTGTAAAATTACTCGTATAATTATTCGGTTACGGTCGCTGTTTGACCCTGGCTACTGACTTAAATAAAAGTGATAATGTTAGCAGTAACTTCAGGCCGGCGTTCGCCATTGGGCGTGAGTGCGCCACGCCCATCCAGATATCAGTTCATTCACCGGCTAGGCGGAGGAAGGGCGATAGCGGCCTCCGACGGTTAGACGGCGACCGGCCGGGCCGCTTCTAGTGGCAGCGGACGGCGGAGGCCGGGAGGCCGTTCGCGGAAGAGGGCGGCAAAAACCCTCGTCGGGACAAAGCGGCTCTTGTGCCAGCAGCTGCCGATGCGCAGCGCTCGCCGCCTCCGCCGCAGTGGTTCACTGCAGCGCCGTTGCTGCGCGAATTGGCGAATCAAGAAATGTAGCACTATTCTAGAAAGTCATAGAGAAGAATTTAAAAAAAACGTGTGTACTGCCAACAGTATTGAATGCCACTTTGATACATTTTCAGTTGTTGGAAAGAATCAGGGAACGATGAATAATTGCAAGTGGTAATTTCAGTGGAGGAAACAATTATTATTTCCTCAATATTTCCAGGCGCTTTTAATAATAGAAATTTAGATTCCCTCCTTTCGCATAGGTTTATTTTATTATTCCTCTTGAAAATGATGTGCAAGAAGTAGCATTACATACATGTGTAATTTTTCCAATCAAAGAAGCGATTCGAAAATAATACATGGTGAGTTGGTTTGTCTTATTTTTAATACATAGTAGCTCTACAGTTTGAATGTTTAATGTGATTGTTTCGTTTCCTTTGAAACAGAAATTCCAAATTATACGAATGGAAATATAAAATTATTTTGTGATTATTTTTCAATCAAATGAAACAAGTAATTTGAAAATATTATCAAGCTTGTCTTTATTACCTTCGTTTCAGTTATCGTAAGTAGTTAGTTATCATAACTAGATGTTTTTGTGATATATTTTTCGTTGTAACAGTCATCTCAGTTAACATTAATGGCAGTGAGTTGAAGGAACACAAATAATAAAAATACAAAAATGTATTTCAGTCATCATTCAGCCATTTTAAATTCTTCAATTTATTAATCTTAATCGATTTTTCAATACTGCACTTATTTGGAACCCTCTCTTAAGTAGATTTTATTGGATTACAACAACAACAACAACAACAACAAAAATGATAACGAATAACTTGTGTAGAACTAATAAACACAATTTTATCGTGCAAATTCTTAAAAATCAATGTTGCCCGAACATTGCATTTATCTACTTTTGTAAAACCGCTCCTTCCTTCCTTCTGGCGACGTCAGTTTCCAGTCTCTACCAGAGTGCCGCAGAGCTGTCAACTACCGCCCAACTCCAATGCATAATAAACGAGTGATCGTAAATTACACGTAAAGTAAATTAACAGCCGATAAAAATAAGTGAAGTAATGGAGGGAGCCGATCGAAAACGATGAAGAAATTTATGAATAATTTACAGAAAATTGGTAGAAATTAAACGCCAACCGTTCTGCGTGGAAATAAGGGTTAATCCATAAGAAATGATCTGGTGGCTTGTTTATGTTTTTAATTTCTTGTTCTATCTTGCGCCTTTTTCTTCTACGTCCCCTATTGGTGTTTTCTAATTCCCAGGGAGCCGGTCTGACACAGCCCCTCTTGTTTCCGCCAGAATGATCTCCTTGAGTCTTGGACCGGTTATTACGTGGAACCAGTGCATGTAATACACATGCTAATATCGTCTTTTGAATCTCCTGTTACGATATTATAGGCATTAAATAGTCCACATGTTATGTCACAAATCGAAGGACATTGCGCAATACTCCTACAACCAATGACAGCTGATGAAAATTTAAAAATGAGAATACCCGTAAAACTCTTTCGAAGGGTTTCCAGAACTGAACGAACTAAAATTATACGTATTGTATTCACAGTACATTTTTGAAATTTAATGACTGTATATATCTTAACTACGCGTTGCGATCACAAGATGTAATAATGCGATGAAGTTGAGAAATACTAGTTTTCCATTATTTGTTCAGAAGTCTAAAAGTTTAGGAAATTCGAATCTCTCTTCTTTTGAAATTCTGGAACAACTCCAAAAAACGACGGTTTGTGATTTATAGTCGTTATTATTTAATATTTTATTTTATTCATAATTAACAACATTCATGAGAAATAGATTACTTTAATAATTTTAACCGTTTAGTTACTTTCTTAGTATTGCTCTGCATAAACAAATAAGGTGAAAAAATAATTATTGAACAGCACGAATAAAGTTTATTCAATATTTTCATATCGAAGAAATCCGTGTAAAATATGTTTAAAAATAATTTAATATTTTAAACGTCTATTTAAATGTTAGTATAAGTATAGTAAAATATAGTTAATAAATACTCGTACAATAATTGCAGCATGATTGAAATTAATTTGAAATGATACAAGAAACGTTTGACTTAAAGGTTATTTAATGCAAATATGAAAGCATAAAAACTTACATACATAACAAAAATAAAAAAATAAGTACTTTATGAATAAATTGTTTTGGAAGTCACTTTTAACACATTTGTGCAACATTTAAAACATATTTTCCTCGATAATATTAAAAAAAATATTTTTTTTTCATTTTCTTTGCAAGAAAAAACATATCCTTTTGTTGCAAATTTGTCAAACTTCTGAAGAATCAGATAATAAGTATCAAATAAATTGGTTGTGATTCATGATAAGGCAATCGTGATTTAATTATTTCTGAGTTATTTTATGAGTTTAAATTTTGTATGGTATATCATTAAATTGAATATTAAGAGTGAGATAATTTACAGATACAAATTGTTCATAAGAGAACCAATAAAGCTACACGCTGATTAAACGAACTGAAAGTAAACAACAGTGAGACAGATACTTGTAAATAATGCCCCATCTATTAATAGTACAGAAATGTTTTTAAGTTACAACTGTATCTAGAAATGACCGCGCTGAAAGTATATATCGGTACAAAACGGTATTTGATTCAAGGTGTTTAATTTGGAACTCTGAACTATTCAATAAAAAAAACTTCTGGCCCATTGTAGCAGGGGAACCCTGACCGCCATTCCTTTCCGTGCCCTTTCGGCTCAGCTTGGCTGTTTGGTGGAAAAAGACACGCGTTGGGCGGTATCTGTGCAGCTCCTCGTTGCATGTAGGTTGTTTTCAAGGGTACTACGCCATTGTTCAGTGAGCACCCGCTCGGCGTGGCGTGGGGCGCGGGGGCGGCGCGATCGGAGGCTGGATCGCGCGCACCCGCTCGCGTGCCGCCCTGCACCGCCCCCGCGCCCCCGCCACGCCGCGTCGGCCACGAAGGCCGCTGCCGCCCGCCCGCGCCGGTGGCCGAATCGCCGTTTGTTTACGGGCATAAAGATCGCATATCAGCGGCGGTAATGCGCGCAGTGGATCCGGCAGGGCGGGCGGCCCGGGCGCGGCTCCGTCTGTCCGTGTCTGTCCGTCTCGGGCGTCCGTGGGTTCGTTTCCGTGTCTCGCCCCCGCTACCCAGAGCCTTTCACCGGCCCTGCCCTCGCCGCCGCGCCCGCCCCGCCCCCGTTGCCCTCACCTTTCACCGGCGCTCGCTGCTGCGTGGGCGGAAGTGCTGCCCTCGTCAGGTGCAAGATGCTCTTGATGAACGGAGAGAGCGTTTCGGCACGTAAAAAATGCCGCATCTCACCCGTGGAATCAAGAAGTTTGTAAAACTTATAAGTTGTAGGTGCTAACCTGTTAACGTCGAGTAATTGCCTAGGACTCTTTATAGCGCACCTTTATTATTCTCACTCGCTTCGCATTCGCCTTCGCTTCTTAATAGCGCACTTTTTTTTATTATTCATAATGTAAATATAACATTTTCATCTCATTTCATTTTTCGTGTCAATTAAGATCATTAAGTTCACTTACATTACTGCTTTAAAAAAAGGCAGTTTTTGTGTTATAATAAATAATCGTGATGTAATATCAAAACATTCTTTCTGTCGAAATGTTTGCCCTCTTGCTTCACATTTCTTGCCAAGCATTTTAGTGAAAGTTACCACTATCACATCATTATTGCCATAAACACGTCGTTATATTTCTTTCTGTGACTTTTTTCATATGTGGTCTGTTCATTTAAGTGACTGAAATGCCAATGACTTTCATAGATCTCAGCCATATATGTGATTGAGGTGTTCTAAATAAGTCGATATGTGGACAAGAAAGCCAAGTAGAATGAAGATTGCCCTATAATAAGAGGTCAGCTGTTTGATAATTCATCCCTAATCAGCGTCGGAAAGTGAGGTTTTAATTTAATATTGATACGTGTTTCTCAATTCGAATTTTTTGGATAAAACTGTATGAATGTTATACATTTGATTGATATAGTGAAAAATGACGATTCGCTGGTGCTCTCTGCATTATTTCAAGCCGTCATTGGATTAGTTATAAGTTGCCTCTCAGTACGCTTTATGAGATAGCGTACTTAACAAATTAATAATTATTTTAACAGAAAGAAGAAAAAAAAATCTCCAAAAATACCTGAAGGATCAATAGGATAACCAAAATTTACCTTCATTAGTAGATTCAATTTCATTAGAGAAATCCCACCTAGATCCTTTTTCGTCTTTCTCAGTTGGCTTTATCAGTTAGACAGGAAGCACCAGACTCATTTCCAAACTCTCAGATAAGGAACCGGCCCAGTGACATTTCTCCGGAAGCCAGAGGAGGAAAGAGCTGTTCCCAGCGGTCGAGTTGGGCCGAGTTCGAAGGCCGGACGAACCGAGGCTCTCTCGATCGCTTGAGAGCTCGTCGCTATCGCGCGCCTGATCGCGTTATCACCGACGGGAAGGACGTCGACTTGCTGCTTCACTAATCGAATTCCTGAGGAGCAAACTAGATAATGGGGTGGTGATAATGTATGTTTTTTCGGGAGCCAATTAACCGCCGATCAAATATTGAAATCTGCCTGAAGTTTGACGGAAATCTACCTCTCTATCCCTGCTGCACCGTGTGCGTGAACAAAGTAATTTGCTTCAACACTCAACGAGAGACGTAGAGTAGACCATTATTATTATTTATTATAATTGTTATGGCGATTAGAGTGAATGAGGAAAGACGAACATTAAGATAACTTGAATGTTCACCTACGCAAACGCGTCTTTGAAGTAATGTGTTAATCCAGTCGTTTTTATGAGAATTTCAGGTGTAAGACTAAAATGAATACGAGTATTAACATTATTTGTTACGAGGAAGTCAGGTGTTGACAAGTATAATAATGTAGACGCATGATAAGGCGCTCGCACCTGCGAGCAGCTCGCTGCAGCGGTACCAGGCCTAGAGGAGAGAGACAGAAACAACGCAATTGTTTACATTCTTATTTGAAAATATTAGAAGTGATAAAAAGGAAATTAACTTTTTCTAGAATGGAGTTTCAAAAACAAAAAAAATGTTTGTTGGTTATTGTTTTTTCATAATATTCCATAATGTTCCATTTGTTCTTATTAAAAGTCATGAAAAAGTAGGAGAAAGTAGAAATGATTTTTCTACATTTTCATGTAATATTCCTCTTTTAAAATGATTACGTCTTGTGTTCAATGTTTTGATTATTACTTTTGAAACCATTTGAAGTGTCCAAATCAGCGGATAGTCCTTGTAAGGTGTAGTTACCGCCTCTCGCAGAAGTCGGTGGGGTGTCCTTTCCTTCGAACGACCCCTTCAACTACCTGCATATCCGCACTCTTTTTCACGGAGACCCCAACCGCAATGAGGTTGTCTGGAGCGCCCGTCCCGCGCATATGGCGTCGCCGCCTGGGCACGCCTCGCACCCGAGCGGTCCTTGCGCCACGGCGCGGCGCGGCGTTCCGCCGATTCGGGCCGCCCCGTCGACCCCCGCGCAGATACGATCGCCTCCGACGCAGAGGTCTTGGGTCCTGGCCCCTTGCCCTGCGCCCCTGCCCCTCCCTTCATCGCCCCCCCCCCCGGTTATGGACAGCCGTCGACACGGACGACGGGTGTGTTTAAAAACATACTGCTATTTACTTTTAGAAAGTATTTATTCCATATTTCATTCATTAATCCCGAGGGCAATAATATGAAATATATTTTCTTCCGAAATAAAAACTTCAAAAATTGTATGCCAATAATCATTGCTGAAATAAGTAAGTTGACAAATTAAACAGGCAACCATTTCCACAAACAAAATTAATATAATTATTCGATACAGTTGAAATTAGTAGTTGTGAAAACTGATTCAAGTCAACAGATTGTGAATTGGTTTGATGTTTTCAGGAAATTAAGTGTAATGTTAAAAGAGAGAAATGGAAATTAGTGTGTGATTCTTTTCTTAATATTTATTAACTTGACTTAAATTCAGCATTTTATGCAATTTATGGCATATTTATCATAAAAAAAGTATTAGAAAGAAGAATTTTCTAGCGAAAACGATGACGAGTTTGAACTTCCCGTTGTCAGATCCATAACTCTTTGTAACAGTTTTCAAGCCGAATTGTGGAAAACCTATGAACAAAATGTTATAGTTTCAAATAACATATATATTATTTTATTAACACACTGCACATACCATTCAGAGCAAGGATTACCTTGAGCAGGTAATTATTAATACTTCTTTAACGAAGGGATAGAATGATCATGTGTGATAGGACGATCATCAAAAGCATCCACGCCCGAGATGGGATTCGAACCCGCGATCCTTCGAAATTGAGATTGCTACGACACTATTGCCTTAGCGATCTCGACAACCCGGATTGGCAGTATATTTTAGTAGTCTCTTTCAAACATTCAAATTGATTTCCTTTAAAAGTTTCTCAAAGTCAGATAGAATCTCGTCATTTTGAGGCCGGGATATGAGGTAAAGAATTATTGTCAGAAATTAACAAAGTGCGGATATCTTCTCCGGAAGCTGCTGAAGTCTAGTGCACGTCAAACCCATAACCATTACCATAAGCCTTACCCGGAGAGCCCAGAGAACTTCTCGTAAATCGAATAAACGACCAGCGAAGCAAATAAATACAGAAAGAACAAGGGACACCCAGCTGAAAAAAAAGACAGAAAAGAAACCGCCTCGTGAGCGTATTACCCCAAGCCCCTCGTCAGGGGCGGGAGAGAGGTGGAGGTGGAAGCGGGGCAGGGGCGGTCGGCGGAGATTGAACGATTGAGCGATTTGCAGCAGCGACGGCCGCGGTGTCACGTGCGGCCTCGGCCCGGCCGCTGCCGGTCGAGATCCCGGGCGATTGCCGGCGCCCCCGAATCCGCCCGGCCCGCGCCCCACTTGGGCGGTCGCCCGCGGAGGCCCCGCGGCGCCGCCCCGCCCCCGCCCCCGCCCGCGGCAGCGGCGGCTGTGACGTGCGCCGCTCGCGACGCGCCGGCCCCCGCCCTCCCACGCAGTAATTGGGTTTGCTTAATTGATTAGAAAAATCTACTGGCGCGTTGGGAAACGCAGCGCCTTCTCCCTCGCCCGCCCCGATCGCGGACCAATCGCATGCGGCTGCTGCAACAACCTGTGGGGTGCAGTTCGAGATACGTCACGTAGGATTGCATTACGGCTTAATAGTGATTGGTAACACCACTATCAAGGTTGTGCAGTAGGCAGACACTGTTCACAAAATTATATCAACTATATAAGGAGCTTCTGGAGAACATATGTGCTATTTTGAAACGATTTCTATCAAATAGGTTTAAGGGTGAATTGGATAATTCAAGTAAATATACGATAATATTTGAAACGTGAAAATAGGTATTTTCAATTTTCTTATTTGAGAACATTTTATGTTGACTGTACGATTAAAGGTAGCATTGGCGAAGTATTTGCTCACAATAAGTTTCAGGAATAAGAGAAAGTAATTTTGAAGATTATTCTTTGTTAATAAATGGACTACAATTTAATACCCCTTTTTGTAATAAATATTGTGACTTTTGGAACTACTAAATTTTACATTCAATTGTCGATAACCAACAATTACCTCACATCTATCATTCATACCGTTTGTGTTTATTATTACCTATACACAAATCTCCGGGCTCCTGTCGCAGGGAACTACCGGTGCGGTAATACACTCGCTTACTTTAACGGATGGCTTCTTGCCTCTCGAAACTGTCGAAGGCCCGCCGGGGCACCACCTATTAGTTTACTAATAAAAGAAACGCACTTATAAATAAGAAGAATTTGTCTTAACAGCGCTGCCTCGGGGACCTCCCAAACGGGCTGCGGCTGGTCATTAGGACCGGGAGATACCATTACTTAGCATCCGAGCCGCAATAAACTGCAGCCGCGGAAGAGAAGAAGAAGGCGAAGAGAGTGGAATTAGCATTTGGGAGCGCGGCGCCGCGGCGCGATGTACACCTGGTCGGGGCCGCGTCCGATGCCCAGCGTCTTGTGTCCGCCGCCGCCGCCGCGACATGTGTAACATGGAATCCGCAGTCGAAATTTCGCGTGGAGCGGATGCATTCGGCAGCCAGAGGGCATCGGTTCCCTCCAGTCTGTTCGGGGCGGACAAGAGAGGCGCGTCTTACGGCGGCGAGGTAGGCTTCGGGGCCAAGAGGAGGAACAGGAGGGAGGGGGCAGCGCCAGGAACTGGTCCGGCCGGGGGCCTCCCGGCCTGCCCCCCTCCCCCCCTTCCAGGGCCAACCCGACCAATCCAGCAGGTCCCGAAATTTTCAGACAGGACGGGTTTTTGTGGGCGTCCGCTGGCCCGCCTGCTCCGCCCCGCGACCCGCCTGCGCGATTTTTGTCATCGGAATAATATGCGGTGAATTAATGTAATTACATGCCGTTTCTCCGCTCGGGGCTCGATCGCTGGATGGGCCGAGACCAAGCGAGAAGGGTAGGGGGAGATTAAAGATATTGTTTAATTTCGAATTACCTAACTGTTCGAGTTTGTGGTACATGTGTATAATTATGTTCGAATGCGTGATGATATCGTATTTGCTTAGAGGCTGGACAGAATATTAACTTACGTCGACGCCGAAACCATTCATCTGGCGTCGTTTTCACGAAGCAGCTGGCCGGGAGGGGACGCTTCCCCTGCAGTTGTGACGGCAGTGCTTTACGAGCCGTCTAGTTCCTGCCAAGGCAGGTGTCGCTCCGAGGGTAGCTTAACCTACATCTCCCGGCAGTTGTCGATACCTCGGAGAAAACAGTACTATCGTTTGAGCGCCGTTACGAACGATAAGGCTAGATGCACGCTCCCTGGCACCTGGTACGATGGTGTTGACAGGCGAAATTTCGCGCCTCGAAATCGATCGCGAATATCTTCGCGTCCAATTAGGAAGTATCAAATCTCTCAACTCGACGCCCGCGAAAGGTCGGCGAGGGGGTGAGAGTTTCAGAGCTTGTTAAAACAACACACGACCGCCCGACGGGCCGGTGCCGCTGCACCGGACGCTAATAACATCTACGACGCAGTCTGCCGCCTTTCGCCGCCTTAAAAGAGCCCTTCACCCGGTTCCCTTCGCTTCCGGCGCAGCCAACTCCTCGACTCTACTTCTTTCACTTTTGCTTCTCTTTTGTGAACGCTTTTGTCAGTGAGGCGTATCCGACTGACGAGATTTTTTAAATTTGTTTCTTCTCTATAAAATTTGTTTTTGGAAGCACTCAGTGCAGTGTTGATCTATTTCCCGAAAAGCTGTTGTTGTACATCTTACAAAGCAAAGTAGTTCGTCTTCTTTTCAAACTGATTCAGTAAATAATTAAGATATCTTCCCCTTTTCAAAAGAATTCTACTTACAGTTAAAAATAAACAATTTCAAATACGGTTATCAATATAAAAAAGTTGTACCATGAAAGTTTTCATTTGATTTTGGGTTATGAAATGAATTTAAAAAATCTGTGAATATCTTGTATATTCATATGTTACCACAAGACCACTAGCCTCGTATTGTTCGATTTATTTAATTATTGCGAATAAACTTTTATGAAACCGCTGAAATCATATTTATAACTTTTTGAGAAAAGTGTAACATACAAGGTTATAGCAACTCGGTAATTATTAATTTTACGTTCAAGTGTTTTGGAACGTCGTTCTTTATTTTCACTTTGCATGCCCAGAGATAAATTAATACTGAATACAGGGGATGTGTTTATAAGTATTTTAGAAATTTTCTGTTTAACAATCAGGGGAATATATTCGTAAAAATCTATACTACTACAGGCGCGATAATAGTTTTAATAGTTTTTTGTATAAGAAAAACAATCGATGTCATTTTTATAATATTTGACCGTCAATGCTTAATATATACTCGTTCGAGCCGACAAAATAAGTCTCTACCTTTCCCATTTCTGCCTTGTATAGTCTACCAGTCACTTTCCAAAGTGTACATCTCTACCACCCACGCAACCGAGGGCACCGCCGTCGCCCACACCGCCCACGCCGCAGCCACCTGATCACGGTTTACGACCGCACAGCAACACGCCGCTAGAGCGCCGCCCGCCCACCACCCTCGCCGAGCCGCACGTTCGTGGTTTAGGCAACGAAGCGAGGGCCCGGCTAACCTGGTTTAGGCGCGTCCTCCACCACAATTAGGCCCGTTTTCTCTCTTCCTTCCGTCAACCTCTTCCATACAAAATTCGATCCTCCCCACACCACTCTCAACGAGAACAGCACCCAACCGGAAACATCAGATTGCGGCTTCTATCCAGCCCCCGCCTCTCCTTCTCTCTCTGAATCCCCGGAGGCAGGTGGTTGCGTGATACGCCACCATACTTGCCTTCAAGTTAAGGTAATTTATTTATAATTTTTCTTCCGTAAGCGTTTTCGATGCTCTCGAGCTTCCTACACGCACTGCTGCGTTCAAGCGCGAGAGCTTCGTTATTATTTATGACGATTTTGAATATTCGAGCCCGGCCTCCTCAGTATTCCATGATGCGGCCGATGGAGCAGCCGGTCGATTCGCCACTGCATGATGGAATCTTTCGGGCGTCCGTGACGGGCGACCGGCCCCCGCCCAGGTGCTGCCAGGCAGCGCCTTCGTGCCCTCGGGCCCGGCGGAGGGCGAATGGTCGCGCAGGTCCACGTGGATGTGGAAGCGTGGGCGAGTAGGTGAAGGCGTGTGAAAAGACAGGTGGGGAAGACATGAATTTGAATAGGTGTCGGGAACGAACCAGGAGAGAATTATCCGGCAAGTCCAGTAAGTAAATTAATGAAGTTTGGTTTCGTTAAAACAAATCAAAGTTGCGAGTGTGCGAAATGTTTGCAAGATGTGTGAGTCCGGAAAATATTTCCTGGACATGATTTTGATTAGAAGGCGTGTGCCCGAGGGTCGGCGGGAAGGAGCGGAACGCAGGCGGGGTGGCGTTTGTAGCGGCGGGGTGGAATTGTGGGCCGGCGCGGGAGCTATCGGCCCCTCCGCAGGGCAAACAGGCAATGGCGGAGCCGCCCTTGTCCGTGCGTCTGCGAGACAGTTCGAGGAGATAAAAGGCGAAAGGGAGAGGGTCCTTGGGGAGTTCACGTTGCTAAGGGACGAAAGGAAAAAGTGAAAGTGGCCACGGTTTTTTTCTTTGAAATTTCCGTGGACTGCTTTCCGGAAAGTAGATGATGACTGCTGATTCGAACAAATAAAACGTTATATCGTTTCTGTTACAATCCATAGCGCCATGTTTCAATGAAATAGGTTTCGACTCATAAGGCTTTATAATTAAACTAAACAGTAAACTTCTATGTCTATTAAGGGAGGTTGGAAATGTGAATGTTATTAAGTTTAAATAATTTATTGCATAATATTTTTATTTTTATTAGAAAAATGTAATTTAAAAATACATAAGGGAAAAAACGTCAGATAAACGTACACAATAAAAAATAATTGTTTGTGTTTGACGTGCTCGCAAAGAATTAGAGAGATACTGTACTGAACTTCTTCACTTGTTTTAATGAACAATCAAGAATATTTGCTTTCACACCTTCACGAAATATAAGTACGTATTTTGATTTTCGAATTATTTCTACCTTGGGTAGTTATTTATAACCGGGATTTTCCTACATTGCGTTCAATAACGAAGTTATATTTTGTCTTAATGCCCAAGTGTCGTTGCTCCTACTAGATTCCGGCGTTCCCGATGTCATGGCCCCCCCGCGTCTGCACTGGCGCCGGCGCGCAGGCGGCTGTCACGAGGGCGTGGGGCGTGGGCGCGGCGGCGGGCGTGCGCTCGCCCGATGACGGAATGGGGCCGGCGGCGGGCAGGCGGGCGCTTTCCCGCGCGCGCCAAAACAGGCGGGCGCGGCACAACGGGCCGCGGGCACGGACGCGGCGGCAAGCGGGTGAGCGGGCGGGCGGGCGGCGTATTGGTTCGAGTGACGGACGCAAACAGCCTTCCGCGCCATGAAGCACGCGGCGATCGAGCTAGCGTGGTGCGGCGCGGCGAGCGCCGGGCGGGGGTGGCCGCCGGTTCGGCTCTCTACGCGCCCCAGCGCCTCTTTTGACGGGCGCGGGGGCGCGCTGACGTCGGCCGCGTTGACACGCGTTGACGCGAGGGTGCGTACGCCGGGGCGATGGCCACTGCCGTGACAATGGCAGCGCAGTCCTTTGAATTCGGCGGCGGAGCCGGCTAGCTGCGCACGATTTGGTGTAGATGCGGTGGAACGCACCGACGCGCCGCGTATTGTGCGCGTCGCGCGCCCTGACGGCGAACAAACGCTTGAGCGCTGCTGCAGGCGAAGTGGAGGTGGCGCTGGCTAGAAGTCGCCCGCGGTTCGCTTTCTACATGTGCTATTAACATTGCAAAATACTTGAATAATCTTTCGGAAGTAATGTAATAAGTATAATAATTATCTATTAGAATACATAGACATTTTCCATTAAATATATCTGTGATGAAAAGTCATCGAATTGAATATATGACGTACCCATCGAATACACCATATCGTGTACTTTATAGCCCGTTGCACTTTTAACAGAAACAATTATATAATTTTTTATGAATGTGAACGTAGGCATGTTCACTTTATTCGAGTAAAAAATTATGGTTCACTTCTTCATTCCTTAATTGAAAACTACGATACTGAAAATTATAATATTCAGTATCGTATTTTTCAATTACGAAATGTTTGTGAATCTCTTGCACACAATGTTTCTAATTAAGCACAACAGTTATTAAGATTGTAAAGAATGGAAATGGAAATTTATATTTAAAAACGAATTACGAAATATATTATAAATATTGGTTACAAGCGCATTTTTATGTCTGTATTTGTACGTCGCATAAAGAAGAGAATTACATTTTATTTTTGAAATAGATTAAAATAAACATGAAATGGATTTAGAAATGTAACATGATCATGAACTTAACATTTCTTTTAAAGGTTTGGTAGATAAAGGTTTATTGTCAAAAAAAGAATAAAATTGGTAAGAAAGTCCGATTAGTTCGTATTTTAGAAATTCAACTTGAGAGTTTCTCTTTTTAATCCCTTTGCAAGGGTCTCGCTATCGTCGCAAACAAGCAACCCGACGGTTCCCAAAATTCCGCAGCCGGAAACCGAGATTATCTCTCAAAAATTTCAAGCAACATTTATTCTTTGGCTACAGGCCTAATGAAAACGATGAGTCGCTCCAAAGCATAAACAATTCTTCCGGCCTACGCACAGAGGGTTCGGCTGCGAGGACGTCGTGGGCGGCGGAGGGAGTTGTGGGAGCGGAGGCGGAGGCCGGGGAGCCTCGGAAGGGGGATGATATACTCGTTGCGTGGGAGGGAGGTACCTTGTAATCCGCTAGGGAGCGGCAAAAACGCTCACTCGCGGCAGTCGCCCCGCCGCCGCCGCCGCCCCAGTCGCATCTCGGAGTCCGATGAAAATTGTAATTGGATATTATAAATCTCCAGCCGCCCCCTCGCCCCGCCCCGACGAGACGCAATCCTAAGAATTGGCGTCGCGTCCCTGGGCCTTGTTTCATTCGCCATTACGTCTTCGCTGCGACTTCATAAAGCTCCCGCTGAACGTTTGCCTGCGTCGGTGCATCACGGGTTGGCTTCTCCAAATGGAATTGGCCCCGACAGGACTTTCAGATACGAATAAAACATTCGTGTTCGGTCTTGTGTTAATGGAATAGGTCTCTTGATAACGGAGTAAAACACAGGAAAGTTCAGACATTTTCCTTTCTGTCTTATTTAACAAGAACTGAGGTTACATTCATTTAGACTATACTCTAGGTATTTGGAACATGAGTACTTAACATATCTTCCGCTGATAAAAACGTATTTTTTTAATGTTTTTCGCTTGTAAGCGATGTTATACACATTCCCATTTTGTTTCATGATAATTATGATATATTAGACGTCTAATCATTCGCGCGTGAAATATGTGATTCACAATCAGAGGTTATTTTTCTTTTTCTGAGAATGAGTTGCGTAAAAGGAAATTGGAGCGAATCGTGTTCCATTATTGTAAAGTGAAATTCTCCAGTCCCCATGTCACCAACGATTATCATCAAGACTTCCGTTTCTATAGAACTATACGTTCTGCAAGTGTGTGAAGTAGTTCGTTTCGTTACATGAGGAATGTGAAACCCTGTATTTCTGCCACCCCCATAAGAGCCACATAGGAAAGTGCACGATATGGAATTGTGTACAATGAATAACGTGACGATTCAAATACAATATAAGCAATAATTCGGTATCGATTTTTGAATATGTATAAATATTTCACAACCATTTTATAGAATTCTTGTATAAATTTATGTGTATATCTTAATATTACGTATGTATATACAAATCATCTTCAATTTTTTGTATTTGAATTGATAATTGACGGCTAATAGTTTCAAAAGCCAAAATTCGATATATTCATCGTTTGGTTGCTTTTTTCTAGCAATTGAAAATCCAAAGCATTAAAAAGTATAATCTCTCAGATTACACCTATTTGTACCTCGGAAATCAACTGAAAGCAAAGTAAACCTCAAACACACTCGCATATCCAAACACACGTATATTCTTACAGAGCATCACGTGGCTGAAGCAAGGATTGTGGCCGAGATGCAACGCATTGACGACGATGGCTGCAACGCATTGACGACGCATGGGGGTGACAAAGAGAGTCCGGTCCCAAGGCGAGCGAGGCCCTCGCCCGGCACGTCCGCCCCGACGCGGCGCGGCGCCGCGTGTCGGCAGGCGCGGCCCGACTCTTCCACCGCTCGCCCGCGCCCCCGGGCCGCTTTTTCTGTAAATTGAACCATCTTTGCTCCAGCCGTGCGGCTTCGCGGCGGCGGCGGCGGCGGCGACTCCGCCGTCAGTGCGAGGCAGCGGGACGCACATTTCTCAAGCGACTGGTGGCGGTGATGGCGGCGGCGGCGGCGGCGGCGGCGACCGTCAGGGACCGGCTCGCCTCGCCTGGCGACGCCACCGCCCCAGCAAGAAACGCCGCCGCCGCGGCCTGAGATATGCTTTGATCGGCCGTCGCAGGCCTTAACAATCGAGTCCTCGCGGCTTGCAGTGCCCAAAGAAACATGCGGACGGTCCCTGAATTTACGAAAGACCCACGCCCTTCTTCGCGATTCTCCTCTGCATCCCCCCCCTCCACCCTTTACGGTCCCCAACCCGGCTACGGTTAAAAATATTTACGGGTTGGAATTATAAGGTAATTCTCGAGAATCTCTACTCCAACTTACTTCTTCTTTTGCGAAGCTGCTGCTGCTGCGGTGGCGTTGGCGGCGGCCGTTGTATGGAGGGGCGTCCGTTTTGTCTTGTCGATACGACGTTGTCGTCGCCGGCGCGGTTGCCAACTGTTTTTTTTTCTTCTGTCGTGAGGTTGTTTTTGTTTTATTCCGCTCGCGCACGCCGCCGCCGCCCGTCGCGTCTCCGCCGGGCGACGCTGCTCGCGTATTCGCGACGCGCTGTTCGTTTCCCGGCCGCGGCAAAAGCGGTGCGCGCGCGCGCTATCGACGATCCCTCACGCGTCGTCCGGCGGGAGAAACGGGCGCCGAGAGCGCGTTTTTCCGCCGCCACATCTATATTCAGCTCCCGCAAGCCCCGTCCGCGCCGCCGCGCCGCGCAGCCGTCCTCCGCCGGCCTCGGCGCGCTTCATTTTTGCGCCGGTCCTTTGAATCACCCCGGCCTGCCTCGTCACAATGGCCGCGGAACGTCGCCGCCCGCTCGGAGGAATAACATAATCCGGCCTAGAACAGGCGATTCCATTGGCCGGCTGCCCCCGAGGGCAGCGCCCGTGGCCTATCGCGTGTGCTGTAGTATCCCGTCGTTCGTCTTCCCGCGACCTGCCGTCGGGAGTAAGACCTAAATCCTAGACTGTCCGTGATCTATTTTTGTACCTCACGTTCGCTTCCGATCCGCGTCACCTTCTTCACGACGGCTCTTGTATCTGGACGGATCGACTGATCTCTTTATCCGCGACCCATATGGGCGGAGCGCCCTCCGCATGTCGAAGCAGGGAGAGCGGATCGAGGGGCTGCTGTCATAAAGAGCGCGGTGCGCGGATGGCGCGTCTCGCGTGGCTGGCAGCTTTCCGCGGATCGTGACGCTTCTCTTTCTCTAGGAAGCTCGTCCTCCACGCTTTTCTCGGGCCGTCCGTTCGGTCGCGAGCGCCCTCCTCTCCCCCAGGGGGTCCCGCGCTGGATTTATTCGCTTACTTTAATTGGCTTCTCGTTTTCCCGGCTCCCAGCCTCTGTTCTCCACCCTCGGGGGCGGAGGCTCAAGAAGTAGTGTTCAGGGCGGCTGTGTACGGAAGGTGAAAAAGTTGTGAGAACGTCAAGAAAATGCCTATTTCGTGTAGAATAGTTCAATTATTTGTTTCTTTTTAACCGTTTTAACGGGTTTGCGGCTACGCTTACTTGTTTATACCAGCGCCTTCGTGTTAGAATGAGGAGTGGCGAATTTTATAGGCGATAGAAATCGCTACGTTTGCCTTTCGTGATTAACGCAGGTCATATCGGGCATCTTTGCTGAGAAGGGCATGGCGAGAAGATGAGCTTTGGTAGGGGTAGGAGCTTAGTTAGAGGAGGGGAGAATTTCGTTGAGGTTTCGATCGCGGCGGAACTGCCGTCAAATGCCACGAACCGCGATCTTTCATTATCTGATGCACTCTCCGCACTGTTGCTCCGAAGAAGATTGTGACGCGAAGTTCATTATGGTTTGTGTTCGGGGTAACGTAATTACCACCAACAACCTTACAAATATTTTTTACGTAACTAATCGTATCAATTTAACGATTATGTCGGTAAGTTCTTTGTGATGTTAGGAAAAAAGCAAAGTGCTTCCTAATTTTGACCATGATGGTCGCGAACACGCAAAATAGTTTCCGCCAGTTAACTTACACAAAATAAAACATTTGTAATAAAATATTGTAATATTTAACCTTTATAAATTTTGTAATTAAATACTGTGATGAAGCACTTGCTTCCGATCTTTATTTCTAATCAATTGAACTAATATTCTGAATAAATTGTGCAATTTGACTTTTAAACGCTACATATAATATTTTCAATCTTCATTTTTTTTAAAATTGAAAGTGACATTTTTTCTTTTAAAATACTACAATGAAAATTCAAATTTGTATATTCTTGGCATGAAATAGAAATTGTATATAATTTTTTGGCCGGCATTATACACAGTTAATGTTCTTTTTCTCTGCTCTCACAGACGCTTGCGGCGTAATTCTTGTTTTTATGGAGAGACCCTGTGCCATGTCGCTACTAAATATCAATGAATGCGCCATTTTACTATTCTCTAGGGAGTTTATTGCAGGCGGATCCGCCGACCGAATACGAAAGCTAAAAGACTTCTCTCCATTTTTCAAAAACGTCGTGGCCGCATGGGCATACGAAGAATATTTTCGGTCTACAGCGCTCTTAAGTAGCACCATATTGCAATTATTTGAGCAGCTTTATGTGACGTCAGAGCGCTAATGCAGTCTGGTGAGGCAGTGAGCCAAGATGCACTGCACCCGACTTCGCATCACCCCCCAACCTTGCCACTCCAGACGCTCTAGTTGCATATTTCTATTCTTGGAGACTTCCGACCATTTGTAAGCCGCGTTGGCATCTACTATGGGATTTGTAATAATTAAAATCCCCCCGCCTCTTTTGTTATTTCATTGCTGAAATCTCGTGGTTATGTAGATTCCTTTCTTTTTTTTCTTTTTGCTTAATTTAGAATGTATTTTAAGTGAGACGCTTTCTAAGATAATCGTTTGTTTCAAACTCATCATCCCTATTTTGGACAACTATCAAATACAAAAGAAAAATAGATATGGTTGTTTTATTTGGTGATATAAGGGACATAACCTCATGACTAGTTGAAAAGAAATCTTTGTACAAGTTTCAATGTTGTGTTTTAATCGGATTACTTTTCACAACTTTTATCACTTTCAATCGTTTTGTAACATTTGTTCATCATTAGAAGCAACATGTGTCAGTAAAGTTGAATGACATGAAAATAACTCAGGATGAATTCACGCATAGTAAGAATACCTGTACTCTGTGATTCCAAAAATCGAAATAAAATCTCTGAAAGGGAGAAACATTGCTGAATCGTTTTCTAAATTCCCGTTGCCACCGAAGGGTACTGCCTACTTCGCTTCAGGGAAGAGTCGCGCGTTTGCAGGCACGCAACTATGCCGTGTACTCGGCGCTCGCCGAGATTAAGACATCAGCAGGCATGCTCCCAGCGGCGGCGGCGGCGGCGGCGGCGGTGAGGGCATACCTTACACATACATGGCCATGTCGGCAGCAGGCTCGCGCTGCATAACTCTTGCTTCAGCGCGAGATTTACATTGTAGATACGCGGCGGGCGTCTAATTGTGCTTTATGCGCACTCGCGAGCGCACGGGTGCGTCGGCGGCACGCGGCAAGCGGCGTGCGTGTCCCGGGGGAGCGGTCACGCGGCCGGGTCAAGCGCGCGGCCCGCTCGCTAGGACCACCGGTCAGGTCAAAGGGCTTCTCTAGCTGCATTGATTCATGCATTAAAAAATAACCAGAAGTAACTGATACATTTGAAGTCGTAGGCTTCCGCGGTATATGTTTAAATGCCTCATACTTACTTTAGTATTCCCTAGAGCCACATCACCCTTGAGCAGTGCAGCATCCTATGAAGAGTATTGTGCAAGATCTATTTCAATAAGTTTCGACATGCGTTGCAGCAGATATCTACATTTCTCTTAGAAAAAAATAATCATTGTTGCCAATTGAAAATGTAATAATATAAACAAACGTGTCAGTTGCATTATCTTGGCTGTCCGGGTGACGCCGCGTCGAAGGCGGTGTTGCCGACGTTTCGACCATCTTGTCGTGGTCTTTCTCGCATACCTGCCCTGAGGAAGTCCACGACTAGATGGTCAAAACATCGGCAACACAGCCTTCGACGCGGCGTCACCCGAACAGTCAAGATCATGTGACTGATACATTTGTTTATATTATTACATTTTCAATTGGCAACTATGATTTTTTTTCTAAGAGAAATGTAGATATCGTCCTGCAACGCATGTCGCAACTTATTGAAATAGATGACGCACAATACTGTTCATTGGCTGCTGCATTGCTCAAGGGTGATGTGGCTCGGAATACTAAAATAAGCACGCGACATTTAAGCATATACCGCCGCCTTCTAAGTATCAGTCGTGTATTATATTATTTTCAGAGTTGTCGATTGATCGTCATTAAATTTCTCCACAACACGAACAGTGGCCTATAATTTAGTTTGTACAGTATTAAAGATGAAATATGTTAAAAATTATATAGGTGGATGTGCACGAGTATGCAGATAATACGCTACTTCAATGAGAGTACGTTTATTAGAAAGTTGAAAATATATACAGTTTACAAACAATTTATATGGTATATGTTTAACTCTGCTGGTTACACTTGATCTATTTTCACTATTAAATTATTGACAAAATTAATATCCTAATCACTGTAAGTTTCGTGTGGACAGTCTAAGTACAGCGTTGTGAAATCTGATGACTACTTTTAGTTTTTTTCAGCAGCTTGTTACTGTATATCATGCAATATGTCCTCAATATTTACGCGTTGCTGTTCCCGTAATTTTATGCACGTAACATCCCGAATCATATACCCGGCAGCCGCATTGCGTGCTCAGTGGGCATTGGAAGTAAACAGGTTTATAATTTGTTTTACAAAGCGCCCCGTCGCAATTATTACTTTCTGTGGGCGAGGCGCGGCCTTCGGCGAGGGCCGCGGGCGAGCAGCTCGCGCTCTAATGAGCCACGGCATTCATGGGGCGTGTGCGGGGCGGTAATGATCGCGCTGAGGAGGAGAGCGAGGGGGCGTCGGTGGCGGCTTCCGAAGAATTCATTTATTCATTCACTTTTGCATGGGCGAGCCCTACTTGCGCTGGGACGCACCCCCGGCCCGGCCCACCCCGCCACGTCGCGTCGGGGTGGCCGGGCCGGGGTCGCTGGGCGTTGGCACTCGCCCAGGGCGGGGCTGCCTGTGGGCGAAGGGGTAGAGGCGCGTTAACGCTCCGCTGGCCGCCGCCTCCGCCGCTGCTGCCGCTGCCCGGCCTCGACACGGCGACCCGCCAGGTCCAAGGAGCGCAAAAACACGCGCCCTCTATCCTGAACCAATGCGGATTTGCAGATAGCGACTAATGTGCGATAGAGCGTCGTTTGAAATGAATTCCGTATTAGAGGTCAAATGCAACGCTTAATGCTCTATTATTTTGGATTGCGTTAAATCGTGGTTTTCTCTAAAACGATATTTGCGCCCTAATGTCTAGAGTAAACCTTCCTATACTGGAGAGCTAAAGATATCCATTCAAGCGATTCTGGTAATTATATTTAATTTGTAATAATTATCGTCAAAATCTCACTGAAAGGTATTTGTAGAACTAATTGTAAGAATCTTTAAACGTTTGATATATTAGGATTACTAAATCATGTATTAGTTTAGCATTTTTCTATTGATTATAATGAAAACAAGTCACTCATTGACACTGCAATGTACTGTGGCGATGTATGAAGTTGTACTCGTAGGGACATGAATTTTGAACTATGTAATGGGATAAAATACAATTTATTAATAATAAAATGGAAAGAATGGGTGTCAGATGTGTGAAAATAGCACTGATAATTAATAGCAAATGGTACTTAAGGTTTCAAAATTAGTAAAAATATACATCTCCAATGCAAAATGTAATTACGACCAGTAGTTCGGTTTTTATATAGAGTTGCATTGAGTGCATAATTGCATTAATTGGGATATTTTTCAATACAAAGCTTACAATGTTAGGAGCCGCTGACAAATTTTCAACGTTCTGTCTTGAATCCGTCCCAGGCATTTGGAAAGCGCACCGAACCTGGGTCTGCCACAGGGCGCTTCGCCGATTGGCGAACGTGGCCGATGATCGCCCGCCCAATCGCCCGCCCGCCCAATTCGCCACACGCCCATCGCCCGCCCAATCGCCCGCCCAATCGCCGCCCAATCGCTCGCACCGCCCAATCGCCCGCCCCGCCCACGCCACAGCCGCCAATCGCCCGCCCCACGCACGCAAACGCACGCCCACCCGATCGCTCGCGCCGCCCGATCGCTCCGCCCGCCCGAAACCATCGCCCCGCCCAATCGCTCCGCCCGCCCAATCACCCCCCCAATCGGCCCGCACGCGCCAAATCGCGCGCACGCCCGCCGCACGCAGCGCGCCCGCGCCGCAGCCATCCGATCGCCCGCACCGCATCGGCTCGCCGCCCACGCCCGCCCAAGTCGCCCGCCCGCCCTTCGTCTCCGCGGGCGCGCGGCAGACCGCGGCATTCTTCGCCCCAATTTTCCCTATACTTTATTCACACGGCGCGGATACCCCTATGCACGTCGCAATAAGTCTTCGTAATTACATTATAATGTATGCGAATTACACTGTGGAATGAAATTTAATGTTGGCGCCGCAATTGGGTACCCGCTGGGTGTTTGGGGCCCGCTGTCCCCCTCCTCCTCTCTTGCACCCAACCATCCGTCTCTCCGTGCAGCCTGTCAACTGCCCGCCTGCCCATTACGCCGGCCAAATCTTTTTTTATTTTTTTTTATTTTTGGGGTTCCTTCACCAAAACCTTCACCGTTCGTTTCAATTCATTCTTAATGTATTTTTAAAGCAGGTATTGAGTTATGCATACTTTTGACCATTCGGTGTTTACATCCCATTGGTTTAAATCAATGGCATAAGTAATCCACCCTCAATTAGGGAAATGTCTATCTTCGAGTTAATGATAACATCTTAACTTATTTTATAGAATAAAACCAAAACGTTTGATCTATACAACAGCAGTCGTTTTCTTCACACATGGGGTTTTGAATTATTCTTTGTAGTTTAAATCTGGAATTTATGGCGAATATTAACCTCTAATTCATGTGACGTTTGAAATTTCTTTTAAATTTATCATAACTCATTTAGTCATGCAACTATTGCTACATGCGCAACGTTTTTGAAACCTCAAAAGAAGCAAATCTATTTTACACCGGTTATAAATCAAAACCTCTCATTTTATAAGAACTTTTAGATTCTCTCTGAAACTCTGAAGCTTTCTAAGAAGAGGCATTTGCTGCCTATCCTTTGCTCACCTCTCTAAAGACCGACCAGCATTCCCGGAGCAGGTTAATTTAGTATGAGTGGCAACACTGGTGCAGGTGCCCGTCCAGTGCAGACGTGCATGGCATGAAAAGACGTGCGATTAACATTTTTAAATGGACCGCGCGAATCGCCATCCCAGAGCATAATGGCGTGTTCGGCGTACCTACGTTGTTACAGTCCCGCCGCTACTTCCACAGTCACCTTCGTCGGTATCAAACTCGGAACCGACAAGAGGAGCAGTGTTGCACGGAGTGGCGGAGTCCTTTGTTTGGGAAGAGCTGATTAGTTGCAAGTGTGCTTCTTCGAGCACTTGCTCCCACCCGGAGCACTTCGCCACTGACTTGCTAGATTGAAAAGAGAGAATTCCCTGAAGAACACAAATTTTTGTAACTTACAAAGTTATTAATTTACTTTTAAAAATATTTATTGAAACATTTATAATCAATGCAGGAATACCTAAAAGTTAATAACTATTTGTTTTTTCAAAGTTGTTGCATTTAATTTGTTGAAATTGTAATTCTTGATTTTTAATCAAACATATTATTCAGCTGCTTTATTTTTATATCCACTTAATTCTTTTAGACATCATTTTCCCGTTGTGGAAATGTGGAGACTTCAATGCGTGGCACTCATGATACCCAAACAACCCAGTATTATAACGTCTAGTGTTGCCATGATTAAGGGCTTACTTTGGGTATAAATTACACTCACGCCTACAGGAAGGAAACTTGCGTGCACTGGTAACAACTGTCGGCTCTTTTAGAGCTCGCACGCATTTCACTTCTTTTCTTTTCCGGCTTCAACAATAATCGCCTTCACCGCTCTAGAATTACTCAACATTTTGGTTTCCCGTATTCCGCAGTTATGAAAGCGCTTGGAGGGAATTCTGTAGCCCCTTTTGACGCTCACTTTCCGTGAGATCACGCGGGCCTCAAAATTCGTAAAATTCTCCTTAATTGTGAGGGAAATCCTGTAAATATTAAGATTTTGGCCTCACGCGCATGTTAACTACGATGAGAAAAGGCATTTCCGGCGGAAAATGAACAGAGCCCCCCTCATCTCCTTATTTCACGCGGCACTTGAGAGGCAGTTGGAAGAAGTGTAACGGTGGCGCATACGTCATTTACACGTGTCTTCGCCGGGGTAATTAAAAGGCTCGTCGTAAAATTATCCGCAAGTGGAACATAACGCGCTCGCGTGGGTTGAGTTGGAGTCTTTGGCCAAGGACGTGACGGTGGGTGGTGTGGTTTAGATAATGAGTGACGGCGGCGGCGGCGGTGGCAGCGCGAGCAGAAGCGGGGGCGTAGCGCGGGGGCGGAGCCGTGCGCGTGCGAGCGTGAACCGTAGCTGCGGGAGCGGCGGCGGCGACGGCTGCGGCGCGGCACAGCACCGTGACAGCAGGCAGCGGAGAGGAGAACAGAGTTCCAGTTGTACTGTCTCTCGCGTTAAACGCTCCATCTTCACCACGTTATTTGACTAAAATAATTGATGTAACAAACACTTCGTGCGGAATATCTTTGCCCATTAATCGCTATTTCAAGCTGCCGGTAATACCCAGAATGAAGCAAAAACAACGTAAAAACAAAAATACTAATTTTAAAAACCGAATATCTGCTGACTTAAGAGTTGAGTAATGCTGTGTTATTTACAATATTACGATTACTCTTTTCTATCTTATTATCTTATTATCTTACTATCTTATCTTATTATCTACTTACTTTACTCTTTACTATCTTAAGTAACCAGTGTTTAACGTGATGTAAATGTGCAATTGGTACGTTATGAATAAAGTAACTAGATTATTTTTAAACAAGCATTCTTTTATGTAGCGGGTATTTTTGACATTTTGATTTTTTATCTTATAAGTCGCTTCTCATATATTTTCCTCTTGTGAAATGGCTTTAGAATTTCAAATTTATATTTTTTTCTATTGGAAAGTGTGCGAAGGATGAAGAAAATAAAGCCAAAAACCAAGTTAACTAAGAATGTTTTGAAAATAATTGAAGACACTGTAGGGAAAAATACTTGATAAAGTTAATTCCGTATTCAAATGCTATAACCATGGTTTTATAATCAGAAAGAATGAACACTGTAACAAATCTTAGCGCACTGATAAATTTATGATTGTTGCGGTTATATGACATGCGTATACTGCTAGGTTGTTTGATAATACTCATTTGATACACTTTTATTTCAAAGAAGTTAATAATGACTTACTAAATATTTTCTAATTATTTACGTGCCATATTAAATCTGAAAATTCACAATATTCAAAATTGAATGTTTTGAATGATGAACATAGCCGTAGCATGGATTGAGAGTGCTCATACTTGTAATATCCATCTCCATTAGATACGTAAGTATGCCATTTGTAATTGAAACAAGTTAGGGAGTGTTACACCTTACCATGTAAATTATTTAAAGTCTGCTGCACTATTTTGCTTATGAGCCACAAATTTCGGTGATCGGCCCCTCTTTCGTCCCGGTGGAAGCGGTCGGCCAGGCCGCCGAGGGGGGGCGCACACGCGCGTCGCAGGATTAGCGCGGTCGGCGTGGTCCCCTGCGTAATCAGGCGCCCCCGGCCCAGACACCCCCGCCCGCCGCCGCTCCCTCGCGCCCCCCCTGCCACCCCCGCCGCCGCCGCTGCTGCATTATCGATGAGCGCAATCACGAGCAGCCGCCATCTTACCGCAATCAGCCGCCATCCATTAGTGATGAGCCGCTAATCACGTCGCCGCTGACATACGTGCGGTCGCCCCCCTCCCTGCCTATTGTTGGCCTGTCATCGGTTGCGATTTACCTGTCCGGAGGGGGAAGTGTCTTGGGACGTTCATCTTCATGGGCAGCAGTTAGCTGGCGTCACAAGAAAGTGAAGGTTATACGAACAGGCCGTTGACTGATATCATTGTACTCTATTTGCTATTCAGTTTTGAAAATATATTTGACATGGCAATATTGATAAGAATTTCCTCCCATTGAACTAATTTGATATGCTATTGCAGTGGTGATAAAACTAATTATTTTGAAGTGAATTTTCCAGCAGTATCGTAATAAAATGTTTCGATGCGGTAAATATAGAGTTCTTCCATTGAGCGCAACAACAACACTAAACCGATGCGAAACTGACATCGCGCATAACGTTTCAAAATAGCATTTTCATATTAACAGTTTATCATTATTTGGAGCTTAATTTTCAAAATAATATTAGTAATAATTTATTTCTTATTATACTTTCAAAGCCATAAAGTACGCATTTCTTTGATCTGTTAGAGTGTTAGTATGTCACTAACCATTTGTGTACGTAATGTTACATAAACGTAATAACCTGGCGTGGAGACTCGTGCGCTTGTTTCCATTCAGAACGCCTGCACGGAGTCGTCCTCGCCTTCCCGTTGCAGTCCCGCTGAGTGGAGAGCGTCCACGAAAACAAAGCGGGTTCCGGAACGGTCCACTCTCCCGCATCTGGGCCGGGGAGAGTCGGTCGAACGTGCCGGTTGCGCGCTGTGATTAAGACGCCCGCGTCCAAATATGAGGAACGGCGGCGGCGCGCGGCGCGGAGGGAAGGGAACGCGGGGCGGTGGGCGGTGGGCGGTGGGCGCGGTCGCCGCGCGGGCCGAGGGCGTGGGGCGACGCCCGCGCCGCAGGCAGGGCTGTCCACCACCAACACGCTCCTAACCCTTCCTACATTCTGGCTTCGGCTCTGAGATACATTGTCTTTTACGATGTGATGATACTTTTATGGCGTTTCGTAATCTTTACTGCGAAATGGTCTTTAGTGCCTTCGAATAAGACGAAATATTATCTGCTTGATCTTGATGAAATATTATGAAACAAAGAATTTTATATAATTCCTTTGGCTATTAGAAGGTTAGAATTGTAATATCAAACGACTACGGTGGAGAAATTTACATCGATTATTATTGTGATATTTGACTAAATGTCACACTCGATTCTAAGATATCTGCCATAGCTGGGACCAAATAGTTAAACATTTTTTGTAAATGAGTGTAAGTTTGTCAGGCTCCATAGAAATAAAAATTTGAGACGCTTGTCGAAAGATCAGATGTATGAATGTGCATGTAAGGAAATCAACGACTCTGCTATTTTCATGTTAGTGAAGTAAATAATTTCCCGCTATAGGGCAATTCAGAAGTTCCTTGCTTTTCTTGTGGATGTGGGTTGAATAATGTGAATAAGCAAGTTTTATGTATTTTTTCAAATTTTCTTATGAACTTCTGATTTTTATTTAATATGCAAGCATTTGTCTTTGTCATTTGTTTTCTTGCTTCATGCGATTTGAATGGAATTATGCACCCACGATTCGACACATTTACTGAGCATATTCAGAATGGTACAATATTGTAAAAGCTGGTTTCATTCTGGTTTCCTTGTGAAAATCGATGTTTTTAAATCTTGGGTATTAATTTGCAGCTTCTTGTTGCTCATACTTTTGATACAAATTGCCTGAATCGACATCACAGTCCATGAGGTGTGTCTATATCCAATTCCGAGATAGAGATATCGTATTTGAAAGGAGGCGCGAATGATGAACGCCTCCCGGAGGTGGCCGCCGCGGCGGCGGCGCAGGCGGCTGGCTGGTGGCGGGTTGGCTGGTGGCTGCGCGGCGGGTCGGGTCGCGGCGGGACGACCGGGACGGGCCGGGGCGACGGGGCAGAACCGGTCCCGCTGGCCTTGGCCGCC
>BOPP01000005.1:12004484-12074664 GCA_017312745.1 Gryllus bimaculatus | reverse complement strand
GGGTGAAGGATGGGTGCGCGCTGCGAGAGAGCCCTAAACGCGAGGTTTCGGTTACGTCGAAGCGACGCGGCGCGAGCGCCGAGGGTCACCGCCGAGGCGTGATACGATCGCGCGCCGCCGCCCGCCACGCCGGCCAGCCAGAGGGGCAGCGCCGGTGGGGCGGGACCGCAGCCTTGCCAGGGCACCTCACGCGACTGAACACCCCAAAGGGATTCACCGGCCGCACTTGGTACTCCATCCGTGCCCTTCATCGAAAACGTAATTTACCCTGGAACGAGCGTGCGCAAATATTCTTATTGCGAAGGCTTAGTTGAAAGAGAAGTTGTTGTTTGGAAATAATTTGTTTTAAAGTTTGGATTAAATAATCCTTACCGTAGAAAAAACCTTCAGAAATTTCAAATATTTAAAATTAATCATTGAGTGTGAGAGACATTGTGCAATAAGTAGTCTGATGACTCTAGAATCAAATTGATACACTCACTACGGTAATGGACACTCGTACATACAATATTGTTTATAACAGTAATGCCCCTGTCGTAATATTCCGTTCTATACGTTGGAAATAGTTCTGCTACTGATATTGTAAGGCAACCGCAAGCAATCTTAAACCACGAGTTCCACAAACATTCTATTCCTCATGTTGGCTTTGCGTCTTTCATCACGCATCGCTTTGGTTCAACTTCAGACGGCGCCGTTTCTCATCGAAGTTGCGTACCGACCAGTGGCGGTAAATTCAGAGATGTTTGCGTTTATCGCGATCCTCTTCTCTTGATGAACGAGGGTTTGCGCAAGCCCCCACGCGCGCGTGTGTTCCCGTGTACCTCTGCACGGTCGGGCCGCCGGTCATCCTGCTGGGCCACGAGAATAAATCCAGGCATTTTCGTCCACTGGAGTGTCTTATGCAGTTAGCCCGCCCCGGGTTCCGCTTTTATTGGGATTTGCTCCCTGTCGAGGTTTGAGGAAGTAAGCAAAGAAGTAGAAAAGTAAGGTCTGATTCAGAGGTTTCTTTCAGTGGTCAACTTTTCCGAGAAAGAATGTTTCATTGCTATATTTGTAAAACAATACATATTTTTTCTTTAGTTAGTTTCTAATGTCATCAAGTTCATATGTCGGAGTCGGAAGATACAATATTTATCGGAAAATAGTGATCATTGTAATTGAAAACGAGTGCTTTCAAAAATAGCTTTGAACGAAATAACAATTCTGTCACAGACAGTCTATTAACCGTTATCAGTTATTACGTCTTTGATAGAATTTCCAATATTAAACAATAAATTTTTATAGTGATTGAATTGTGTTCGCTGTAAAAAATTATTCTTAATAAAAAGTACGACCCCTGAAGGTATTTTAATTTACGCTAATTTTACCCTAAATTGGGCAATACAAGAATTTATGTCCGAATGATTTAGCGACTGTCTCTCGACACATGTTTACACGAGGAAGCGTGAGCGTCTCGAATCTCGTGATATGTGTCATTGTCGGCGACGGCGCGCTCCCTGCAGGGGGCCCACAGCAATATTTTAGATCGCGACGGCGAACGTGGGAACGCAGCCCGCGTCGGCCCTCGACGCCCCGCGAGGCTCTGCGCCCGGGCCTGGCGCTCGGCCGTGGCGATGCCCACAAAGGGACGCCTCGTGGCCGCGCGACGCGTGTTCTGGTGTTCGAAGCCGCTTGCCGACGCCACGCCGCGCCACGCCGCGCCACGCCGCGCCGCGCCTCACGCGGGCGCGAGGGCGCGCGAGTGGCTTTTAAGTACGTGGTAGGACACAGACGGCCGGATAAAGCGCGTGGACGCTCCGTCTGGGCGGATTCTCATTTTACTTATTTTCATTCACAGGAAAGAACGGTAACCGGTTTTCGCCGGGAAGGGGGGAAAAAGACGAAGAAAATGAGAGAAAAAAAGTAAAGTTAGTCTCTTCGCTTAAAAATGTAGAGGTATATACGTAAGCATTTCTTCGGAGTCTTTGTCTGGAGGGTGGCTGCAACGTGACCGACGTGCTTGGCTACCGCGGCGAGTGAGAGACACGGATGCGACGCCGTCGCTAAACGCGCGCACGACGCGACTCTATCGCGGCGGCGGAGGCGGCCGCGTTCACGTGGACGCGCGCCCGCGCCGCCGCGGCGACCGAACCCGCGACACTTTTATCTAACGCGGCCCATCACCGCTTTCTTGTGTTGCAGGAGCCAATGGCTTGCGCAGGAGAGGCCGCCAGACGTACACCCGCTACCAGACGCTGGAGCTGGAGAAGGAGTTCCACACGAACCACTACCTGACGCGGCGGCGGCGCATCGAGATGGCGCACGCGCTCTGCCTGACCGAGCGCCAGATCAAGATCTGGTTCCAGAACCGCCGCATGAAGCTGAAGAAGGAGATTCAAGCGATCAAAGAGCTCAACGAGCAGGAGAAGCAGGCGCAGGCGCAGAAGGCGGCGGCGGCAGCGGCGGCGCGGCGGCGAGCGGCGCGCAAGCAGCAGACAAGGGAGCGCGCGACCAGAACTAGCTGCCCCCCCGGGGGGCAGGCGCGGTGCCGACGTGGCGGCGGCGGCGGTGCGGCGGCGGCGGCGCGGCGGAGCCGCGGCGACGCCGCGCCCGCGGACGATGCGCGCCCGCCCCGCCGTCGCCCGTCCGCCCGCCCGCCCCCGCCCTGCCCGCCTCCTGCGTGGGGCCTGCCACTGACAGGTAGACCGCACCGCCGCGGAAGCAGCCTGCTTCGCGGCTCGCGAGGGGCTCCACGCGCCTACTCATCTCAACGACAGGGTTATTTTGCATTTGTGTTTTGACGAGTGGCATATATTTAGGAGATTTCTCAGTATCTGCGTAGCTGCAATTGGGAGAAAGTATTGGATAAGTAGAGATCAGGAAGCAGTTCACTATATTGTTATAAAAGTTTTGTTTTTTTTTAAAAAACGAGAGTCGCGAGAGCTTTTTGAAAAAGTTATCTCTATGTCTCACACACCTTCAATTTTAGTACCATTTCATTTTAAATAAATACTTAATGAAACATATGTTGCCAATTTGAAATAAAAGTTTTGAAGCAACGGTTTGAAAAAAAACAGTATGTATCTGTTAACAACACAGGGATTGTTTTAGTTCCCATCCGCGTTGCTTCCGTAGACCAAATTATGTAACTTGATCTTTCGTTGCTTCTGACTCAAAGAAGAAGAGTTACAGATGCGATGTGTCGTGGAGAGCCCTATTTGCCTACTTTCTCCCAATTTAGATATCTCTATGTTACCAATTGTTTTCACAATGTGACAACCGCAAACGTTGGTATATATATTTATTTTTAAAATTTGCCGGTCACATATGTCATTTCGCAACATTTAAGATACTTTAAAGATTATTAACGTAAAATAAAATGTTTTAGTCAGACATGTTTATATTTTCCAAATTCCTGCCACTATCGTGAGTTTTCTTACAAACACTTTAACTAGTTTTGAGCAGAGCCAAAAACCTGTTTGGAAGAAAGACTGGAATGTTATCGCGTGGAGCCCTGAGGCGGAGCGTTGGAAGTGTTGCTTATGTTTGGTGTTGGTGTTCTTGCTACCGCTACTAATGTTCGACTTGTATGGTATTATATATCCACGTGCCTTCATGTTTAATGTTCAAGCTGATCAAGTTACGTTTGCAATTTCATTCGAGGTTGTTACCTGCTGGAATACAAATTTACGCTTCTTCATTTTCAGTAGAGAGAAAAAAAACGTACCTGCGCATGAAATTCAAAACGTTATCATCTTATTTGTTGCGTTCTTGTTTCGGTTCTTGAGTGAATCCCTACTTTTGTCAGTAACGTGTGTACTCGGGTTCATGCATGTAAATTTATTATCTCGATAATTCCATCCGACCAATGCCCGGTTGAGCGTTTACCCGCATTAGAAATGCACTTCTTCATTTACATAAATCGAGCGGAAGAACCAGTTGGAGCATGCGCAGCGGGGCGCGCGGCCGGGGCTGAGGTACGCGCTCGGGTCGCGAGGTGAGCCGCGACGGTCGTCGACCCGCGGACCGCCCGCACCTGTCACGCGCTGCCCCCACCCCCCACCCCCGCGAACCGCTCGTCAGTGTGTCGTACGCCCACGGCTGTCGCCAGTTGGACGTTTAGACTCACCACGGTACTCAACAAGTAACACGTTAATCCAGAGACACCTTTTTAATTGATTATTATGACAAATGTGGCGGTCATTGGTAGCAAAGAATATGCCAATTATTCGCTGTAAGAAATTGTAGTTTATGATCATCCGATTTTCCATAAAGTAATATTATTTTGTATTTGTACTTTTGTAATAACAAAAACACTCTCCTGAATTAATAATTATTCAGAATCATTCAATGTTATGACCACCAATTAGCATGTAGGGAAATATTCAATACGTTTGAAATATGATTCGCTAACAATTTTGATCGAAATAAATAAATTAACTTCTTTTTAAATAGCACTGTAGTGTGTAAGAAACCGACACATTTTTACTCTGACAGCGAGCTTAATAATTCGAAGAAAAATTTAAAATATTTTGTTGAATAGAACCATTTCATTTTTTTAGTTTTGCAATGCATTTTATGTTATTTCTTGATTAACATTCCGTAATAGCATGTCGGAAGTGCGTCCTCAGCCGATTTTAAGCAAGTGATAAGGGTCGCGAAGTGCGTGTCCCGTTGCGGCTTCCTGGAAGGCCGTAAGTCCGTCCCCGCGAGGCGTCGGACGGCGCCTGAGTGTCGCCCCCCGCCGCGGCGGAGATCGCCCGCGATGGCGGCTCAGATATCCGACGACGATGCGCGGAATTCTGCCTCTCTGGGAGGAGTGTGCGAGCATGCGTGCTTCAGCGGTAACAAACACCTTGACGGCCAACTGGCACTAGCGTCTTGATCCAGCACTGATAGGGACACCATTCAGCAACATGAAAAAGTTACGGTATTTAATGAGCTCTGCGTACTGTGTTATGTTTCTGTTATTTCTTGTTAAATTGATGCATGCTTGTTTTGCAGTGCTTTTTGTTATGTTTTGTAACGACGTCATACATTTTGTTATGTTCTTTAGTTTTGTAAGTTTGTTTTCTTATAGCATTTTTTTCAATATTCTGTGTAACTTCAACGGTTTTAAAAATAAAAGAAGGTACCTTTGCAGCAGATATATTTTGTAGTCATTAATCATCCTCTATTTTTTCTTGCTTAGACTATCACTAGTAAAATGAATAGATACCAGCATTCAAAGAACTAAACTTAATGAATTGCTGTTTTTTTATGACAGAAACACAGATTAGATTCGAATAGACAAAATGAAAATTTTTGTTTTTTAATTTGAAATAATGTTTTATTAATCAATGACAATTTGTATCGAGGCTATATTTTTAACGATACTACTGAAACATCTATATATGTTGGTACTGCAGTTATTTATTGCAGTTTTAATGGTATTTAAAGGAATCACATAATACAGGCATTTGTAAGATCGTCTTAGAATTATAAGCATAACTTTTGACCTCCTGAATTTTCATCTTAGCTACTTATATTGTTCCGAAATACTAGGCATAATCTTATTTTTTGTTGTATAAATATCAGATCTTTAGATATTGAATTCACCTTACATTGAAGACATGACCTACACTAAAAGTACATGAAGCGCAACAAAGAGATACACAAACGACAAAAAAAAGTTCACAGATTCTCCTATTAGAAGTATTTTGAGGCATTTCACCAGATTAAAAATCTTGTGAAATTAACTGTAATTTTTATAATGTGTTCCATTAACGACCAGAGCACTTTTTATACACTGAGTACTGGTGATTGTATCTCACAACATCCTATAGATATACTCCGGCAAGGAAAGCCAAATTAAACAGTGTTCAAGTCACCTTTCTTTCCACAGAACGTGTGAGCAGCACGTTCTCGTGGGTAACCTCAGGATGGGAGCTCTCGGTCGAAGAAGCTCCAACGTGCCCCTACCGAGGGCGGACGCCAGCTCCTCGGGCACCGTCAGAACGGCCACCAGCCTCACGTTCCCCGTCGGCCACCGCCCTCCCCTCCCCGCCCCGCCCCGCGCCGCCCCGCGCGCTCGCAGGGCCCATTACCCGCCGGCAGCGATTACGCTGTAAAAGTCGAAAGACTTACTTACCCCGCGCTTTCGTAAATTACATAATAACACGGCGTGCGCAAACAGTTCGATCAAGCGCGCGCCTTTATAATCCGATTCCCCGGGCCGAGATTACAGGCGCGGCGCGCGCCTGCCCGCCGGGTCGAGGCCCGGGATCGATCCTCGGCCCGCGGCCTCGCGCGTAGTTTATCGACGCGCGAGAATCGATCGTATCGAGAATTAGCGGCCATCGCGCGGCGTGACGCCAAGCGGCGGCTGCGGCTGTTCCGGGCCCCGGGCGATGACCTCGTTGCCGCCGACGGCCGCGACCCCGCCGGGGTCACCCCACCCCACCACCCGAGCCCTAAGGCGGAGGCTGTTACCACGTGCTTAGTTAAGCTGGCCCTTTGTTCTCCTCTCACGTTCTCTTTCATTCGCGTGCCGAGTTGTCGATCGTTCTACTAAGATAAGCTGCAGGGTCACTGGAAAATTCGTTCGTCTAGGTTCATGTCAACACTAGACTAAAAAAAGAAAGTTTTTCCATTGTACTTAATTATCTCAATCTTACTGTTTTGTTTACTTCTTTCCATTTTTGTCTGTACTACAGAGAAGGCCACACATTTGATAAATAATGCCTTAACATTTACCTTGAAAATTGGAAATCGGAGAGACAGTGTTTTATAAATTTAAACATAAAAGCATATAATTTGCTTTAGTTTTTCTGATTACATTTAAAATCACATTTCTTTTTGAACAATCCAATGCTCTACTTATATTTCTTACACGCTTATATTTCAAATAAAACAATGAAACACAAGGTTTGTTGTGTCAATGAAGTGAAGTGAGTTGTTAGGGTTGGCGGCAGCCATACAATTTAAATATGGTACATTAAGACAACCTGGAAAAGTTCATCACCTCCCAAGATGAAACATGGTACATTGATCATTACATGAAGGTGGGTTATAAATATGAAGACGATGTGTTCTAGAGACCTGTTTGTTCTTTGTCTATACTTTTATGGACTTGTTTAACCGAGGTAGATTTTTAAGCCAAATTTGCCCCAGTATATTATGGAACAGTCTGACTTTAATTATAGGGGTGATCGGATCTCTCTTTTTTCGTTGCCAGCTCATAAAGGTATGCAGAAACGGTGGAACAAAATGTTTTATTGAATACCTTTGCTCCTAGTCGATAAATTCTGTATTTGGCGTGGATCTGCCTTTTAAAAATATGAGGAGAATAATCCAGGGCGATGTTTGCCAACTCGAGGTGATGTCTAAGGGAATATGCGAGCAAACAAATCAGCAGTATTTCAGCCGTTTTTGCGGGAGGTTTCCCGAAAAACCAGACAGCCTAATTGCTCGCTGCATATTTTCCCGGCGCGCGGAGCTGATTGGCCAATCTGGCCTGACTTAGTGCGCCTGCGCCGTCGCGTCGCCTCCGCCGCCGCCGCAGCCGTGGCGACCGTTCACGACCAAAACGAAGGCACAAATTGGACCAGGGTTCATTAAAATTCATTAACCGCCTTCCCGTCGCCCCGTGAGGTGACGCGCGCCAAGGGCAGGCTCTCGCTCGCTCGAAATATGAGAAATCGCTGCCCTCACTCGCGCCCCATCAGCGATTCCCGGCACGCATCCCAAGCCCCTCGGCCAATTACTCAAAATTGTGGCGGCTGTAATTTGCCGCCTCAAGGTTTTCTCTATACATTTTATTTTTGTCACATACATCAATTTTCTACAATTATGTATATTGCGTATCTTAATAATGCCTTGATGCTAGGAATATTTTTAATGAAAATGCGTTTATACAATTTAGTCTGGTAAAGGGCTCAACAGAGATATTATGTAGAATGAACGTGTCAAGAATGCTAATGTCGGCCATTTTGGCTCTTCGAGTTCTGAGCAAATGCTGAAAATCGGTCTCGAAACTTGGGTGTTCGTTGAAACGCCATTCTTAAATATTACCTCTCGTCAGATCTTAAATATAACATTATTCTTAAATGAGAAATTTTTTGATTGAAATTATCACGCAATGATAAGGATTCAATTCATTATTGGTCTCGTCTCTGAAATTATATGATGTTAATATTCATTACGCAATTTTATATTTTACTAATTCATGTAAATAAGTATAAAAAAAGTGACGAACTTTGTAGTGGATTCTTATTCATTTACAAATTTAAAATGAAATGCATTCCAAACCTGTAGAATAATGTCTTATTTATTAGAACGTTCAACCGTCAAATCAACTAATGAACTCAAAGCCGTTTTCATGCGATTGAAGTGAATATTTTCAAATCAAATACAACATTACGCATTTTCATGATGACATAAAAATAGACCCATCAGAGTTAACCCTATTCTGTAAAGAGCGATTTGTGGGATTTTACATATTTTTCATTGGTATTTAATAAGGCATTACTTAGTAATTCCGTCGCTGATCTACTAGAAACGGGTTTGATGCAGTACCTTTATTCGTGAATAAATACTTTAGAGAAAATAACACTGTGACGGAACTAATCATCTAATGGAGGTTAAACTGACTGCTATCTTCTCATAGCATCAAAAGAGCGATCTCGAAACTTTTAGGTACAGCGTCTTTCAGGGAGCGTTTAGGCTCGTGTCCACTTAAGCAACATCCCGATGAGCGAGCGCTCCGTCTGTGTGGAGATAACCAGGGCGGATGAGGCGAAGGGGGCCGTGCGACTGCGTGGCAACGGAGCAGGTGGCGTCGGGTCGAGTCACGCGTGCGTCGCCGCGCAGGTGCCCTCGGCGCTTGCACACCAGCACGTGCACGCGCGTGCGTGCGTGCGCGCGCAGCTGCAACGCAGCGATATCGACGTCCATTGCGCGTCTTATTAATAAAGCAGAGCGGAATGGAGCTCTAGCGAGCCTTATCTGCGGGCTGGCGCCAGCGTGGCGAGGCGAGGCGCAGCGCCGACGTCTGGGGTCGACCCGAGCGTGGCCTGCTGCTTCAGCCTCTTGCGCGCCTGCTTCCCTCTGTGCCATCCACGATCCTCCGAAGCAGGCCATCAGAACCTTCCTTTCAAGTGCGGAGAAGGATTCGCTCTCTCAAGCTGTCAGCAATAAAATGTCGGATATTTCTCGTATGCATTTAATGTTATAGAAAATGATGATATTGTAGTAGATGATGTTCTAACATTAGTTATGTCATTGACTGTTTTAGCGTTATAATTGGCCATATTTTCGTGTGGTAAATACATTCCAATTTACTTTTAAAATATTTGTATGAATGTCGGAAATCAAGAAGATCTTGGCTTTGGTAGCTCAGTGCTAGCATTGCCTGTACCTTCATAGCGTCACTGACAGGGAAGTTCTGAGTTGAATTTTTTATGAGGGCAAATCGGACACAATCTAGAACATATCTACTAAATTTACTATAGACTTCATTAATTTCATTAAAAATTTCATACCAACTCTAAAAACTTCTCATACCAACTTTAAAAAATGTGCATGTCCTATAATTAATGAAAAAATAAGCAGCCAATTTTTTTTTCGATTTGGAAAAAAAGACAAAATTCATTACTGAAATAAATGTAGTGTAATCGATTTAACAAATTTACGGTCCAGTTATTCAGTTATAAAATGTGTTAATTATTTGCGAAACTACATGGCGGAATTACCAATATTCTCAATATTTATTTCCCGAAATATTCTTTTGAGAGAGAAGGGTAATAGTTTCTTAGTTTCCTGGCAGCCTTGCATATTTCATTCGACCCCATTCCTGCTATCGTAAGTATCAATCATGTGAATCTTCTTTTCACTAGAGTAGTAGTTCAAAATATCGCATCAAAATGAGACACACATACAGTAAGTTAATAAATTAAACACTGGATTTGCGTGCTTTACTGTGTATATTATTCGTAAATTCAGGAAGAAAAAAAAACAGAAATTAGTATATTATTTGAGGCAACATACTATATGTTAAAGAATCACCAATCATCAATTATTCATAAGTGGACAAATCAGTTATTGTATTCTTCATTTTCCGTTCATTTTTTGTATTAAATACTTATAAAAGTTAGTGCTTTTACAGTGACTGGTAGCTTTAGCTTTTAATTTTTTATTGCTGAGTGGAACGTCCTGTCCAAAAAATATTTTTAGTAACATATCAATAAATCATTAGTAATTATATGCGCAATGTTGAACGTTCCATTTTTTTAAAATAAAACTAGCCATTACAGTGCAAAGACTTTTTACAAAATATTTAATGGAAAATACTTCACTCTCCCTACCGTTAAGAGATAGATATTAGGATGAAATAAATTTAATGTAATAACTCAATATCACACGGTTCGTTTGTCTTCGGGCACAGGTCTATTCTAATTCTCAAAACGATTTTTCACGTCTCATTAAATGTCAAAAGTGTGAATGTTGAAAGTCAGTATCTCTTGTCGAGTGACACCGCTGACGCAAGCAACGGGATTGCGAGCGCAGGCGTCCAGACTCAGAAACTGAACGCGGTTCGCTGTCTGACTGCGCATCGAAGTCTCCGGCCGCGCCGCGCCGCGCCAGCTGCTTCGTCGCGCCTAATGAGCTCCGTGTCGGCGCGCGCTCCTCCGCTGGGCGACACGCGCGAGCGTGGGCACCGCCCATAATGGGCGCGGACACTCCTGTCAGCGCGCCCCGGACGCGAACCCCGCACCGCCCACGGTCTCCTTCTCCACGGCGTGCACTTGCACATCACTAGTACGATTTTTTACTCTGGTTTTTGTTTTAATCAGAAATGAGTGAGAAGCCTTTGCACACGCCGCTTTAAAAAATACGTTTTTCTCGGGAAATCTTAGAATTTTATGAGTTCCAATTGCTAACTCATAAATAAACGTTTACGGGCTTCATAATTTCTTTATACTTCACGTCAGAATGTTTGTAACATTGAAATGATAATTAATAATCTATTGTTTGATGATGTGTAAAGTATAACAATTATAAAAGCTTGCAACATCATACACAGGAATAAAGTAAAAACATTAACTTGGGTTTACTTCTTCCAATGTATTTCAAAGAAATGATCACTTCTTGTGGTTTGTATGCACGAAGAACGAACATTATTTGGTTTATTTATTGTAATTGCATTAAATACGTTTTTATTAGTTAATATTTATCCATACATTATTTCAATGTATTATTATGATACAACAATTCGTTTGTGTTTCCTGTTCATTACGCTAACGTTCATTGCATTCTTCTTTCCGGATGTAGAAATACAGCACATACGACACATTCATTCACTCATCCGTCGACTGGATAACTATCATAGATTGTTTTAATTTATCAAAACGGGAGCTGGCCATGTTCGATTTATTTTCCTTCGTGAGACGTTACTGGAACCGGAAACCTAGGAGGCGCTTAATCACTTGACGTCTTACAAACCTCCATCGGAGTTACCGTCCCATTTTCCCTCACACTTCATAGGCGGCGCTAGCCGACTCATTAGGCAATAGCAGCAGCAGGCTCTGGGATGCGGGATGAAGTTGGGAGAGGGGAAGGAGCTGAGAAGGGCGGGAGTCGCTGCCGCGCCCACTAGTAGTTAGCGTTCGATTTAGGGGCCACGCTGGAATTTCAATATAGATTTTCTTTGGACAGAACTCCCCGACGGGCTCCTGACTCGCCCGATTCTGAAATATGTATTTATCCTCTGTAATTATCTATGTTTATTGCCAATAAATGTCGTTCGTGTTTAGTTGTGAATACTTATGGTCGATCTAAGCAGGAGAAAACACCAGCGAGGCACAACACTCACTAGCGCCGCGCTCCGGAGTGCGGGAAGATACGGAAGCACGGCCTCTTGATGGTTGAGGCTGTAAGGAAGGCGCGGGAGAAGGCATGGTGGGAGGGCAGCAGCCGTAACCCGCCCCTCCCGTGCTCTCCCAGCCCGACTGCCTCGTACATCAACACTCGGAGGACGCGTCTCGAGCTTTAGGCACTCGCTAACAAGCTACCGCCCCTGAGCCCCGCTCCGGATGAGGGTTGGAATGGGAGATCGAATTAACGCTCGATCGACCGACGTTGAATGCGGCTTCTGCAACCGCCGGGCTCGAATTGGATTAGCAATAGCCACGAAGCACGCTTGGCACCTCGTCGGCAGAAGCATATTCTCGTTAATCAACTTCCAACACTTCTTGGTAAACATTAGTTGGTACAAGATGTTTCAATTTGTCGGAGATATTGACGTGGATTTTCCTTCGCTAATATGTTTCAATAATTGAACGGTGGAAGTGGCAGAACTATTTTAGTCCCTGACAAGAGATAGAAAATATTATCACTAGGAATGTACGTCAGTTACCCATTAATAACCGGCCGTACCTTCACACTTGCAATGTTGATTAAAGTGTATATTCGTAATAAAACAACTTCAAAGGCGTAACAAAGAAAATGAACGTTATGTAAATCGAAAAGCTTTAATACAGTAAAATCTATATTATATTCCAGATGTTTTTGAACTACTGCAATGGAATTGGCACTAATCTTCTACTTAAATATGCGTATGCTAACATGCCTTCGTATATGCATGTTTGTGATTATATAAAAAGGAGTGTATTTGCTTTTCTCTTACATTGCTTGAGAATGAAGTATACATTTTTTAATGGTATCCCTTTTCATCATTATTGCATTTGAAATGAAATTGTACATTGCAAATTCATGATGAAATGTCTATTTCTGGTGAGGATTGTCATTTGACATTTGGGAGGAGGAAAATAATTTCCAAACTACCCACTTGCTCTTCACATGCTATTCAAAACCTGTAGGGTTATCAGACACCGTTGATACGTTCTTTAAAAAAAAGTAGTTAAGAAAATGAAAGGAAATAGAACATTGAAACGTTCACTGGTAGACGATAGGTAACCTCTTATCCAAGCTACCGCAAAATTCTACACGTGTTACAAGATGCTCAGTAAAAGAAAATCCAATACATCATCACTAAAGACGCTCATCTCTCCGACACACACGCACGCGCACACACCTGCACACACACCTGCACACACACGCACACACCTACACACACGCACACACCTACACACACGCACACACATGCAAACGCACACATGCACACACACGCACACACACGCACACGCACGCACGCGCGCACACATGTACACACAGACACACACACATATAGTTCTTCTTTCTCCCACACTCTCTATCTTCTATTTTTTCTTCTTGGAATGGGTATTTCCCTCTCTTAGTTTTCGCTTCCAATTTTTTCTTTGATTACTTCCCCATTAGGAGCTCGCCTCTGAAGCTCCCGCTACCTGCCGACAGTCGGGATAAGAATCGTGAGTTGCGCAAACGTTGCGTAAGGTGGCAGCTTCCTGGTGGGTTGGCTCCTGCTTTCGTCCTCGTCGATATCAGTAATCGACAAATAATTGACCGATTAATGCGTCGAAAGTACGTAACGCGGCAGTTCGCCCGAACGAGCGAGCGAGCGAGTGGCCGGTCGCCGACTCGCCGATTCTCACGCCCCACGGCGACGCAGCAAGGAAGGGGAGGGGAGGGGAGGGGCGCGGAGGGGTGGTGTCTCGATTGCGGTGCGGCGCAGAACAATCGAAAGCGGCGATTGTCCGGCGTTGGGAAACCGCGGGTGCTTTCGCGAACGCTCCCCCTCCGTCGAAGAAGTCTCGGTGCGGGGGGCGGGGCTGAGGCAGGGGTAATTGCATGGCGGTGCGCGCGCGCCCCCGGCGTAGAAAGTCCGAGAAAGTGCCGGGCTGCAGCGCTGCTTGGCGCACAGCGAGCAGGACGGACTCGAACGTTCCCGCTGCACCCTTGTCAAGCGGGACTATCGTCGACTGACCGACAGGGGCGAGTTGATGCATTTACATTTGTGTCCTCCGGGAGAGAAGAAAATTGAATTCATTGTTTATCAACGTTTCATTGTTGAGTTTTGATAAAACGTTCGAAAACCTGAAATAAGTTGTGTGTGATAATTAATGGTAACTAATAAATATAATGGATCTGGATACTGGTACCCGTTTAAACAAAAAAAAAAAATATTAGTCTTTCATAAAATTGTATTTGTTTTAATGTTTCATTTTCTATTAATTTTCAAAAAATTAGAATTCTTTTCTCACAAGCAAATCATTTACTTCCTTGTGACATTTCAACATGAAGCCTATTTGAATTTAAAAAGAAAATTGAGACAAGATTTTGCTGCTCTACAATTACCTTTTTGCGTTTCTACTTTATCGTATTTAATACATTAATCTACTTTGTTACATTTTGTTCCCACAGTAACCGCATTGCAGTAAAAAATTAGTTTGGTTAATATGCCCTGTAGCCTATACTTTTACCTTCCCCACAGTCGCGGCTAATTTCTCCGCGGCATCTCGTGTCTTCATTCAGTGTTATTACTTTTTTATAGTCAAACGTTTATCCCTTAGCTAAAAAATGCTTTCACTCTTACAGAGAAACTTTCCCTTGCACGATTTGCAATGAAACATATACAGATAAAAAACGCTTGTAAATCGTTCAGAAAATTTGACGAATTGGACACACTTCTTCAATTAACTCTACATTATTTTTCTGTTTACCCACCAACAATAAAATGTATCTCTTCTTTGTATATTGGCCAATTTTTAGAATTCTAGAAAATTAATTAATTGACTGTTTTTTAAATAATTTTTCTATTGAAATACTGTCTACAATTGCACCATTATCCTTCTTCTATTTACTTCTTACATTCTGATATTTCAGAAACACTTATTTCTACTTCTCTGGCGAAATTGCATTGCCTCACGCTCTACCTCTGATCTGCTGTTAGTATTTGATTATGGTATTTTACATTTACTCAGTTTTGAATATTCCCTATTTTCCTGAGTAAATCCTACCACTTGGTTCTACGCACTTGCTCTCCAGTGCGAGTGCACCAAAAGGGCACACCCGGGCAATAGGAACTCCTCGCGCTCGGGGGCCACTTAACACCTGAGATGTCCGGGGGATAGCAGGTTCGCTTATCTGATCGCGAGCCGCTATCTGCGGCCGAATCGAACGCGATCGTAATTATCGAGAGATCGAGTGCGGAGATACCACGCTGCGATAGCGCGCTGTGATTTGTGTGCCCCGCGGGTATACCCACCTCTCTCTCCCTCCCTCCCTCAGCCTCGCAGCCATTGCGAGAGTGGCCCCACCCGCATAACCACTACCGCTACCAATCACACCACCCACCACCGCCCACCATCCACCACCGTCCATCCTCCACCCTCCATCCTCCACCCTCCACCTACCACCACCGTTTCCCAACGCTGCCTTCTAGTCACCCCCAACACGGTTGCTACTGTTCCTGCTACAACACTCTTTGCTACCTCGCCATTTCAATGTTTTTTTCCTTTCCACCTACTTCACCACACGTCGCCTGCCCGCCCCTCAATCCGACGCCAGCCCCTGAGTCTCACGGGTCGGGTAATTGCTGCAATGAGTATGGCGGCAGCGAATTGACGCGGCTACGAATTTGCGATGAGTGATGGCCCGCGCGCCCGCCCGCCTCGCCCGTCGAGGGTCGCGGAGTTACGGCTGCTGTGACGTACGGCTCCGCGTTTTTCTCCCGGACGCCCGAGTCGAACACCGCGTGATAACTCACCGCCGGCCGCTAAGGTGCGGAGAGGCGCGCGGGATTGGCGCGAACGACTGGCATTCTGTGCGAGAATTAGGAGAGATTTATTCGTTAAAATTACCCCGATGGCTAGGAACACTGATACTTGAATAACGCGTTGTATATGCTAGAAAGGTGAGTACAGTTATGTTCTATTCTAAGAACTTCGTCCTGAAAGTAGAGGTGTTTTTACTTGTTCTGTATTGAAACCGTTAACTTCTCAAACATCACGGATTGTGATGCAACTTCGGCTCAAGAACTATTTCTCATTCCCGTAATGCTAATTATAAACTTCATAAGCAGTAATTATTTTAATTATATTTTCCATTAATTGGTTTCTTGGAAGAAGAGAAGGTATTGTTTATCTGAGTACATATAACACAAAACCCTTAAATTTGTTTTTTAGATGACTTTTTTACCGTGGCAGAAATTTTTGGCTAACAATATTTTTACTTTACCAAAAGCAAAATATCACATTCAGTACATGAAAATAAGGAAAGCGAGCACGTCATTATTCAATTTAATCTTAAATGTGTCTTTCTGAAATAGAAACGTACTTCAAAACAAGGGAATTGACATGTTTTATATGTGGCTAAACTTACTAGTCGCTGACCGAGCGGTAGCGTTGGCTGTCCACGTGGCGTGTGAGGCTGACCAAGGCAGGCGGACACGTGTAAATCTGCCATGCGGTCGGCCGCCGCCCCCGACCGCAGACCGCCAGCGCTCCCGCCGGCGCCGCCGCCACCGCCACCTCTACTGCCGCCATTGGCGCTGATTCACACTGATGGCGTGGCCCCGCCCCAAACGCCGCGATGCGACGCGACGCGCCGCGACGCCTGCCGTCCTCCTCCCTCGGTCCCATGGGGCTCGAAGACGCGCCCCTCGGCGCCCGCTCCCCTCGCCCGCCCCCAGGCGACCGCCCCGCGCGCCGCCGCCGCCGCGGCCACGCACCGCCGCCTAACGCTGAGTTACCGCCCCGAACGCCATTTCGGCCCCAGCCGTCTCCCGCCGCCCGCCGCTCCCGGCTCTTCCATCTTTGCTTTGGACGGGACGCCTTCCGTAAAATTGGAATTGATTTGCTTACTCACGCGAATGTAGCCGCTAAGTAACGTATTGGCGTTTCATACGTGGGGAAGCACCTTCTAAATCTGTTTGCTTTGACGGCTGGACCATCAGTGTCCCCGAAATTGGTTCCCTGCCTTTCGGGAAGATGAATGATACTCTCCAATCATTCGATTTGATCGTTTTTCGTATTACATGACCACTTAGCGGTCGTAATCGACGTGAAATTATTCTATCGTGTTTCACGAGCTTTGAAGTATTTTTGAGGGACGCAAAGGAGTAAACAGCGCGATAAGGGCGGGGGATAACAAAAAAATCCGCCGGTCGGAATTTCGAGCGAACGAAAGGCGAGGGTGGCCGGCGCAAGCGGCCCCGCCCCCGCGCTATCCGAGCGCCATCGTCCGGCGGCGCCCGGCGCTGCGTGTCGCTTGGGCGCGTTATCGCCCCGGTCGCCGCCATGTTGGGCGCGCGGTGACGGGGAGGCGGGTGGCGAGGCGCGGCCGGGGGCCCGGAGAGTGGGTTGGGGCATTTATTATTATCGCGGTGGCTGCCATTATCCCTTGGATATAAACTACAGGCCTCGGATATATAATTATCGGGGCGGGAACTGGCCGGAGCTCTGAAAGGGGGAGGGGGAGGGAGGAACGAGTTTAGAAGGGAGACCACAGAGGGCGGTCAGGGAGGGGAGGGAGGGAGGAGCGAGCTGATGAGGAATTGAGTGAGAGAGTTGGAGCGGGCGGAGGGCCGGCTTTGAGTAACGTAGTCAAGTAAATTGCGCCAGTGTACACATAGTAGAGACGTGGAGGAGGAGCGGAGACAAAAGGGTGGCGCAGGGGGCGGGGCGGTGTCCCCGGACGGCGGTGTCCGCCGGCCTGCGCTCGCCGCTGTTGCGGGCTCCGGAAGATCCGCAGATAGCGGCGGATTGGGGGGCCGGGCGCTCCGCTCCGCGGGGGCCAACCGCTGGGCGAAGGGCGCGCGGAGACTCGGGGGTAATTGTCGCCGCTTTTATGCCTTTACGAGTGCGCGTGGCGGCCCTTGATTGCACCCTCGGTCCCTTTGAGTTTGGGAGGCGGTGCGAGCATGCGTGCCAAGAATCTGGAACGAAGGCAGATGATCGTCTCCATTGTGTACGTCCGTTGCGACAGACCTATTCGATTATATGAGCTATTGCTTGGGAGGCTCAGAACTGCGTGTAGTACAGTACATTATGAATTGTTCTCTTGAGGGATCTTTTGATTGTGGCATTGTAACTTTTATAACTAGAATTGTATCTCAATAACTTCGGATGTTGTTAACAAGTTGCTTACGCATGTAATTGTTCCTCGTTATCGTCTATTGCCTAGCGGAGAATGTACTCTCCGAAATCCACTCATATAATCATACAATACATTCAATACATTCAAACCGATTCAAACGTTGCGATTCTTAAAGGGATATGATTTCACTATTTCATTCAAATAGTAACTTATGGATATAATAATTTACCTACGGAAGGCGACCCAAATTCTTGATATAAAAATTTAGTATTCTTTCCAATGATGATAATTTCATGTTTCTTAGCGAAAAATATTTATTTTTCTTGTATAAGTACAAAACCATTGCCGTTTGTGAAGTTCGATGTACTTCAAATAAAGTAATCATGTTTTAAAGACAACCTAAGGCCAGGAATTTGATATTCGTTTAGTGAGCACGAATATGTAATTGCGACTAATGCAACTTTACGAGTGTGAATGAAAAGTAAGCGACTCTTTACCGAAGTTAGCTAAATGTTGCAGTTGTCGATGTACTTATCACATTAAGGGCCACGCAGAGATTTGCGCGAAGACCAATATTTAGCGAGCCTCCAGAACCTCCACCTCCTTGACGGATAGATGGGACGAGAGCGCAAACACGACGATCTGTATGCAGGGCCGAGGCGCTGTCGCGTTTAAAACAGTTGAGCGCGACTCTGCGCCCACCCCTTTCGCTCGCACGGCCCGGGACGACCCCGAGCGAGGGGGTGGCGGCGTGGGGTGGGAGGTTGGGTGGGGTGGGAGAGCAGCGGCGGAGCGCGTCCGGGCCACACCTCGCTCGGCGCGCGCCGGCAGCGGCGGCCACAGTTGCAATTTCGCCGGCGGGCCATCACAGTAAGCCCCCGGATATTGCAGGCCCCGCCCGACTGCGCCCCCGCCCCGCCCCGCACGCTCCCCGCCCACACCAGACCCCGCCCACGAGTCCGCCCCGCCGTACCCACCTAGGCCCTCCGCCACCGGGCCGCTCTCTCGAGATCCTGACGCGACATTCCCAAGCACTCGTTCGATGTATGAGTTTCTTAATAACTTTCGGTTTTGAAAGATTTTTTTTAATGTTTAAGTTGCCTAGGTAATTTCCGTTCTTATTATCGGATGTATTGCATTAACCTGAGATTAATTATCTGTTTTAGAAGACTTTTAACACAAATACCTACTTCAGTTCCACGATCAACAACTAACAACCAATAGAGAACTGATTATCTGCATCAAGAATTTGCTTAACAATGGAACGAAGGCGTGTGTGCTTATTTGTGAGACTACAACGGAGGCACATTTTAAATTCAACATAATATTTATTTTACTTTCTGGCAACCTGAATCACTATTTATCAGCTCTCAGATTATTTTATGGTCTACAATATAAATGTAACTTGCGTAAGTAAAAACATGTGTTATAAACTCGAAAACATTTGTCACTGATAATGTTTTGACGTACGTTACATTTTTGTGTTAAAGCCTTTTACGAATTGTAAGATATAAAGCAAAGTAAGATAACTATATATTCATTATTTTCATTTAATTGTTACATCTACGTACAAGCTACTGATCAACCATGGATTATTTTGCAAACATTTTAGAGTCATTACATTCACTATGCCGTTTTAACACGTTATCTCAACTTCGCAATGATGATAATTTAATGTTTCTTAGCGGAAAATATTCATTCTCAAAGATAAGGTAAAACCATTGCCGTTGTGAAGTACAATTTATTTTTCAAACAATCATTTTTCAGAGACAATGTAAGGCCAGATATTTGTTATGCGTTTAGTGAGCACGAGATACAATGTGTCACAATGCTTTCGCCTATTCGTTGTTTCCTTGCTAAACTTTCCTTATTTCGAGTTGCAAAAATGTCGGGCGCGAAGGGTCTTTCGTGCCTGCGCCCGCTGGTGGCTCGGGCGCCCCCGGGGCGATGCGTTTCCAATCGCGCTATCTGCCGGGGGCATCGCGCGAGCCTCGCCGGGAGGGCTCGCGTGGCAACGCCACATGAACGCCGCGGGGACACGGAGATGACTGTATTAGCCCCGCGAAATCAGCGCACGGGATCTCGGGAGGGCTCTCGAAAATTATGAAGGGACCGCTACCGTATCGGCCGAAACAGCCGAGTTAATTGGGTGCCGGTTCGTTTTTCAGACGTATTCTTATTCTGTGTAAAGTGAATGCGCTTAATACATTATTTAAGTGGACACCTGCAACACCGGTCCTCGAAACGTATTTAAATATTATTATTGGCTTGAAAGATCTCCATCTTTTAAATGTATGTGCGTTTAGACCTCTCTCAATTTCAGATAGTTAAATGTATATTTATCTCAGTCTTGAATATCTTTTAATATCTCATTAGACCTCACTGTAATTAACTTGGATACTTCCCTGCGTTAGTGAAATACAAAAGTAAATAAATGGTGGATTGCATTTGCTTCTTTGAGTATAAAAACGCTATTGCATTCACTCAAAAGATAAGTAAAATAAAGTAAAATAATTATGAACAAATAAATTTCCAAGAAATATTGAACAATTTAATATGACTTGTTTTTATTTTTACCATCCATAATATTTCCTACATTTTTATGAAGAATAAAATTTACTTTACCAAATATAAGAATGTTTACATCCGAACTAAAACAGTAATATGCATCAGTCAAAATATTTCTTAAAGACAATGAAATATTTTCTCCTGCACTCACTTGACAAGGAAATATTCCAACGCCGTAGCTTTACTGCTGTAAATAAGACGGTATAGTAAACCCTGTTTTGTATACCACAGGGCACTATCGCCTTCGAAATAATTGCTCTCGTTTGTTAGTCCTGCAGTTTGCTTCTCTAAATTCGCAGAGAAAATCCTTGCAGAAGTGATTGTAGCGTAGGCGCTGGGAGAAGTCTGCCAGAGGGTGGAAACGAGGCCGCAGTCTCCACTTGTGGAGGTAGCGCCACCGCAACCCCGCCTTCTCTTCCTCCCTGTCTCTACCTAATCTATCTCCGTTTCCTCTGTTGTCTGGATCTCGCTCGACCCGCCCCACCTCCTGTCCTTCAGTCTTCAATCTTTCCAAGACCGTTGCTGCCTCTTTGTGTGTCGTCGCCATCAACTATTTAACTCTATCCGTTTCGAACCCACCCATCCCAACCTCCATCTCCATGGCTGCCGGTTCCTCCGTTGAAACACCACTCCAATAGCTGTTCCACCGCTGCCACATCCACCAGTCCCCAACCGCCTCCGTCTATCCTCCCCACCCACCCCCGGCCAGCAACCCCACCGCCGCGGCGGCGCGCAAAGTAATTACGCAAGGGATTTTCACCTCGAGATTTAGAGCCGAAATTCTCGCGAGCCTCTCGGAAGCTCCACTCGCCGAGGAAACGGCTCTGTGCGGCGGGCGCGCGTGGGCGGAGGGGCGGGCGGGCGAGCGGGCGTCGCCGCGTAGACCTCACGCAATTCTCTTAACTCTCAGCGCGCGCGCTCGCTCGCTCGCGCTGGGATCCGAGGATCCGCGGGCTCAATATCAGCGCTTTACGACCCCACCGCGCGGCCGGGACATTTTTGAGGTTCCTCACTTAAGGAGTCCCGCGTAACCCCTCAGCTTCTGGGAGAACCCTCCGGTATTAATTTGGGATCGTTCTTTGTGTCACGTTCGTTGGTCCGAGTAGGGTCTCCCAAGTTGTGAAGTCGATTTAAACGCTCAAGATATGCTGTGTTCGGGTCATTCGTGGTTCAAGTATATTACGAAGAGTCACGATGTAATGAAGCTAATCCGTAACTTGCTTCTGGTTTATGAAGTAGGTAACGTCCCATATGAATGGAAGTCGCTATTCCTTTCACCGCGTTTATTACAGAACTTGAAGTATCGGATTTTTTCTATCTAACAAGGAAAGTCATTATATCCTTTAAGTTTATGATCCGTGACCTCTTCAGGCCCATACGCTGAATAATCCACAAATACATTTAATATACGATAAAATTAGAGGGTTTTATTTTATTTCATTTTAGTGTAACCTGACTAAACAAACCAAAATCGTTTCTAATGAATTCATAACCATCTCCCTCATTCTAGGATACAACGTGTGCAACCTGAGTGAACAACCCCATGCTCTCCTTTAAGCTGTGGTGGTAAGAAAGCCACAGACCTCTAGATTGAACAGTTCACTTTCTGTCATGTCGACCACTTTGCTCTCGCCATGTATGTCGAGATAATTATTCGCACGCTGCGATATCTCGGTCGTGGGAGCGAGAACTCTCTACTCTCTTCGTCCACGTTCGGTTCGGCGAAAGAGCAACGTGATTGCAAGTTCTGTGATACAGGAAGTGTTTCCTCACCAACTCGAACAAGACGGGTGTGTCGATGATTGAAGTTTGCGGCCACGAGAAATATTATTTCGTATAAATTACGCATTACTGGCAAAAAGATTCGTTTACTTAAGGGGGTTAAACCTTTGAATTGTATACAATATTTACTATATAATGTACTCTACTTTCCAATCTCGTTATAAGGAATCAATATTCATATTCTTCTCTTTTGTATTTGATGTTTGTCATGTGGTCGATTTAACAATATCCACACAGTTTCATCTCGCTTTTTTTGCCGATATGCTGGACCGATCATGATCACTCTTTAACGACGATCAGGCCTTCGATATTGGTTAAATACTTACGTACATTAAAAAGTTTTGCGGTTTTAGCATACAAACCACAACATTCACATATTTTAATTGTTTGATATGTGAAGATACACATCTCCAAGGAAAGGAAAGGTGAAACGTTAAAATTGCACTCAGCTGAAGAGAACTTTAAAAACAGATTTTATAACCGAAATTTCGAGAGTGTATTTTTGAGGTGATTCCAATACTTTTCCTTCCTACTCTTAGTTCGTTGGTACAGAGAGATTACTATAAGAAGGGGCCGGATTGACACCTACTGCTTGGGCACTGTTGGAAATATAACTGCAAGTTACGTCCACGCACTTACTTTGTCAGTGGGTTAGTTTAGTTAGCTCGTTTGTAAATGGCTTCACCACTGTCGTCGCCTGCATGACGTTCATTTGTTTCCCTTTATCAAAGTGGTATCTTCTTAGATTAACTTATCTGTAGCTCGGGGTTTCAAAACGAATGTTGGCTCATACTGCTTTCCTGACGAAGTTGGCGGTCCCCTTTTTCTCTCCCGTGTCATGTGGGGCTCAGTCGAGGCACATGTGCGGAGGGGGGAGTGGAGCGGCGGAGGGGTCGGAGCGCTGGACGCGGGGGTCGAACGAGGTCCCCGGCCACGCGCCGCCCCAGCGCTCCCCCGCGGAGAAAGCGCCGCTTCGGCCAGCGCGTGCCTCCACTTCATATTCGGAAAGTCGGCCAGCGGCGATTGGCCACGTCTACGGGCGCCTGCGGGCGGCGCGGCGATGGTGTGCCGGGGGTTGCATACGCGCAGGGGCGATTCTGTGGGCGCGCAACCATTTTCTAGGGCGCCGCCCTCCAGCAAACGCAATTCCCTCACTTATATAGCGGTTTCATAATTCAAATTACACGTTACAGTTATTTACTGCAGAGAAATACGTTTTATGAAATAATGTAGTTATAATAATCTGTGGAAAAGAAATGAATGGGCCCCATATGATTGTTTACTTTGAGTAAATGTTCGACTTTCTCTGAAAATATTAACGGGAGAAAAATATTAGAACTATACGATCTTCATGATATAAAGCAGTTGGAATGGTTTCTATATAAATGGTCGTTTTTCTCTATGGACGACATTAAAAATGGTGTATTTTTTAATACGAAAGTTTTAAATATTTATATTAAAATTGCGCTTCCCCTTATCTCTCCTCGGATATAAATCTCAAGCGCCGTGAGTCAGCCCGAAGCTAAGACACATTTCTCATAGGAGCCAAATCGAGATCGAGAGTCCCAAAGGGCGATATCCCGAAAAGCGCAGCGTAAGAAAGGTCCCGAGGCGGTGATACGCGAGGGGGCGGAGCGAGACGGGGCGGGGGGCGCTGACCACTTGGGGCGCCCGCGGCGACGCTGCAGGGGCGGGGGTGAGATAGCGCTCAGCTCGCTAATGCCTTTTGGATGTTCTGCCTCAGACCATGCCGTCACCGCTCGCGGCGGGTGGACCCACGCCGTTGCCGTGCACATACCCTGTATTCAACACAGACTCTCACTTCCCCCTTTCCAGAACAATGTTTCCTCTAAAAAAACATCGACTGTTCCCATCATTGCTTCAGGAATAAGCCCTATTTGAAACATTATTCTCTGCCCACATTTGACCTCCACATTTGTCTTCATCACCTCCACCACAACTCAAGGAGCCATGCTCCACCCTGCAGCCTCTGCTGCGAGAGGAGGAGAAGGGAGAGGGGCGAGGGGGAGGGGCTGCATGACGGGCGGCGTCTCAGAGGCCTCAGGGCGCACGTGCTGGCCGCCGCCCCTACTGGCGCAGGGGCCGCCGGCGGAGGGTCGACGCCCCCGCGCCCGAAATACTCACGCGCTGCCAGCGGCGCTGAGCCGACGCCGCGCCGAGTCGCCGCCCGTGATGGAGGGCGCACCAACGCCCCGCTCGCGCTTTCTTTACCCAGGCTCCCCGGGGCCCTCTGGCGGAAGGAGCTCGCCTTCATTTTCCATGGTACTAGTAGGGTGAGGCTCTTGGTTTTCACGTTCTGCCATGAACGAATATTCGAAGCGTTTTTGATACATCGTTATTCTTTCGTCATTGTTCTTTCGTCGCGTATTGGTCATCTTGGAGGACCACGCAAACGCTCAACTTGTACTATCGGAACTCCATTATATTCATATTCTCCTGAGGGCGAGAGCACGTGATTTTTTGGGGTGGGGAGATCAGTACTTCTATTTCAAACAATTTACAGTTACCAAGATTGTTGGCTCTGGAGGGATGAGGTATCGAATGATGATGATCATCAATAAGGATGAATGGAGAACCTCAAACATAGTCACACACAAATATCCATGGTGCACATGGGACCCATACACGCGACCTCTCAGGCAAGAGGCAGCTACCCCTCTTCAGCCTTAGCAGCCTCAACTATCTGGGACGACTAATTATTATTATTATTATTATTATTATTATTATTATTATTATTATTATTATTATTCCAAATCAAGAAAAAAGTATATCCGGGCCTAGTCTAGAAAGCCAGAATTGATGTGATCTGCATTAAATAGTTCATAGTCTAAATATTATTTAAAAAGAACTATACCAGGATAAAGAGAAGTCACCCATAATTTTGTATTGAAAGAGTTCATTTCTAGTTTACTTCTGTAAACGTACCTCACATACGTAAAACAAATTTCCGCTATATCATTATCACACTTTTGCCTCTTAATGTTTCAACTAAAATCTCCCCTCTTGACGTTAAATGTTGTACTTTATGACCGCATTTCCACTTTTGGAAGATCGAATAATAAAACCATTGATGTTTGATACACGATTTTTGGATTGTTAACACGATTTTGAGAGCAGAATCTCCCTTTATGTATGGTTTCCTTTGCCTTAAATTGAAGGAAGTTCAAATGTAAAATTACCATGATTTGTTTTTGCAGTCAGAGATACTTTTCTATAGTTTTTATGTTTTTTAAACGATTATTACTCGCTTATCCCGCACGACCGTCGAGAGTTCTGTACACCCTAAAAGGCTGAAAGAACCCCCTTGGAGAATATTTATGACATGATAGAATTTCCGCGTGGTGAAAATGAATTTTTATAACACAGTATTTGAAAATAATGACGGTTTTGAAATTTGGAGTACTTTTTTCGGAATCAAAGTTTTGAAAAACATATTAAAATCCAAATGGATGCATAAAACAGACTTGAATGGACAACTCTTATTTTTTTTCTGAACGATAAATCATCACCCAGGAAGGCTGTAGCGCCATGCGGTACTTAATAGTACAAGTAACTTTCAACGGCTGAAAACCATACTAACATACATATGGTTGTATTTTGACTCACTCAATATTTTTTCAGAAAAATGTTCAATTTTCGTTATTTATTGGTTTAAGTTTTGTTGGGTGCCGAGAGCTCTGGTGACTCAGTGAAAACTGCAGGTAATAGTTTGCACAACAAATAAGAACAAAAATATTTTTAAAAAGTGCATGGTCTTATTGGGTAAACACCAGGACCACTAAACCACTGAATTTCCTTTATTTTAGGGCGTAAGGATACTGATACGCAGAGTAACAATCGAGCAAACGTACTTATTGACGCGAACAATAGGTTCGACCAAGGTTATGAAATACTCTTTCGATCATAATAAGTTCATATTAATAATATTTCGGAAGCTAGTGTTAGTCATTTAAACTTTGCATTTAACCCTAAAAATATTGTTACCTGCATTAATTTTAATTTAATTATTAATACTATTCTTATCTGTTTTTATTTCGTGCTCCGTTACACGTTTTTATCTGAATGAAAATTTGAAAAAGATGATGTTAGATACTGCGAATACTGCTGGACTTACTTAATGCTTACTCACTAGGATACATACAACATATATGAAAATGAAACAATGTATAGACAAATACTATTTGATACACACATTTTTTATATGACAATCAATGTTATTTCTTTCAAAATTGTTCACTTCATCGTCTGTTCCATTTCAATTCATCGTACATAGTTCATCAAATTTCTCTAACTTTGCATTCTTTACAGTATGTTACACGGTACACTTTTGTAGAGTATGTTTGGTAGTATTTTTATTGCGTAATTGCATGATGTCAATTCTAGTGTTCTTCAACGCTTAACTTTCAGCAATTCTCCTGTTGTTGTTTCTTTACGTTGTTCAAAAACGAGCCTGAGGTCCATTTAAAATAAATATATGATTCATACGCGTGGATTATTCCTTGAAAACACAAAACAGGAAGCTCAAATAGGCATGACATTTCCCATTGTGTCATGTAATCGTTTGCTCAAAAGTCACATATGCTCGTGTCTTATTCGAACAAGGACAATTTCGGAATCGTGGACAGCCCCCCCTCGTCAGCGCGTGCTTGTCCTCGCGACATCAGGTCACAGTGAGGGCAGAGGCGCGTGCCACGAAGGGGTCACGCGGAGGGCAGGAGGGTAGGGGAGGGGGGGGACGGGGAGGCGGGGGGGGTGGATTGGGTTGCGGCGAGGGCGGTGCGTCGCCGGGCCGTTAGTGCCGGGCCCATCCTCGGGCGCGGCCGCCCCGCCCCGCCGCACGCAGGCAATTAGGCGGACCGGCGTGCTACCTGTGCCCCGAGGGGCCCGATCGACGCCCGAGCCGAGCCATCCGCCTCCCGGGCAGAGTCAAGGCTCGCCAACGCAGCCGGATCGCCGCTGCCCAGTCTGGCGGCGGTGGGTTCACCTCTCATGCAATATCGCTTACTTACGAAACTTATCTCAGAGTGCTACTATACCAGGGAAGTATCATTTTAGAATAGTGTTTGTTGATTTGGCCCGGGATAAAAAATTGAGATCGTACTATTAAAATTCGGGTGTTTAACATCTTAAGAGAGATATAAACGTAGACAACTGGATATAATCCAATTTTATTTGAATCCTTCAGTAATTGGCATAAGTTGGATATCAAATTGTTTTTTACTGCTATTTCTTATTGTTTCCTTTTTCGGTAACACAATTGTCATCATTTGGATATTTTGTATTGCGTATAAATAATTAGAAATAATGAAATTATAAGAGATACTGTATGAACTATTTACGTCACTAAATATTGGAATGTACGAATGTATTTTATAGAGAATTTCTCTTAGAACGGCAGTTCAAGCATGAGTTCGTTCGTGTTCTCGTGGCGCGTCAGTGGGAGCCCGGCGACGCCGGGGCGGCGGAGAGGCGGCGGCGGCAGTGACCTGGAGTCGTGATATTTCGAAACAGTCCTTGCATAAGAATGGTGCATATCGTAAAGTCTCGTTCACGCGGCTGTGCGGCGGGGAGGGAAAGCGGGGCGGGGTGGGTGGGGCGGGGGCGGGGCGGTGGGCCCCGAGGTTCGAGGCTCGCCGCGGGCGAGGGCGGGCGTGACGTGGTACCCTACCTCTTCCCCGCCACCCCCGCCGTGACCCCGCCCTTTCACAGCCCGTCCTGCCCCGCTCCACCTCCGTTCCGCCCTCCGCATGGCCGCCAAAGGGGTTCTCCTCGGGGGCCCGGATCCTTTGGTAAGCCTTGCGCACCTGCGTTCACTACAGCCATAGAGGCGAAGGAACGACTTCCACGGGTCTTGAACTTAAGACTCACAACCCCCTCACGCAACTCCCAAGAACCTTGGTTGCCGGACACGAGCCAAAAACCTCCTAGACAAAGAGAGCAAAGAATTTGAAAGTCTAAATGTTTAATTTTCTAACATATTTCGATCTGAATATCACATGTCAATAAGAGTCTTAGAGCGCAATTTTTAAAACTACTTTTTTTCTCGCTGCTCCGTTAATTGAAATAAAACATTAATCGTATATTATTTAATAATAAATGTTCAACATTTATTTTAAATTGTGAAAATCATCGAGATTGAAAATACGAGCAATAATTGAAAGAATGTTTCTGTAGGTAAATAGCTCCTTCTTTGTTTTGCTTAGTTTTCTTCATCCTCTATTGTTCGATTTGTTTTCAGAAGTCCGCTCGCTCCACTCGTGCCTTCGTCGCTGGCGCATCAGCCGCGCTCAGGAACTGTGAAGAATCCGAAATTGAAACGTGTAATTTCCCCCCACGTAACAACCCAGCCGACCTTCTTCGTGTTTTATGTATCTTAAAGATCAGCTTCGCCTGTGCTGCGCGAAATCTCTCGCGCCGCTCTCGCTTGCTCCCTCCTCTATCGCCTTCCTCCTCCGCCGAATTCTCTCCTCGCGTCCTCTCGCTGCTCCGCCTGCCCGCTAGGCGCCGAGTACACGTTTTTCTGAACCGTCATTATCTGAGCTTGTCGGGTGGAAAGGCTGACACGACGCGGCCGAGCGACTGACCCATCGCCGTCGCCTCCGTTACCACAACCAACTCATCCCCGCAGCCGCCAGCCGCGCCTCCATTGCCACGGGAATCATCTTGCGAGTCGTTTTCTCCACGCTTAAATTACACCTTTAATAATGCCGCCGCCGCCACCGCCACCTTTTCTTTTCTCATCTCCATCAATTCTTGCCATCACCCACTGCACCCCTTACTCTCGTCGCCCCCGCTATTCCACTCCCCCTCTTCATTTGACCCGGCCTCACGATATTTATCCGACGCGTTCACCTCATGCCACGACCGCGTCACTCCCAACGGCTGACCGAGTAGTAGTAGTAGAACGCGGCTGAAAATTTCCCAACCTGTTGTTGCCAACTTAGGAAGATCAACATACGCGTCGCCGCCGCAGTCGCCTCTGCCCTGTTCCCGATGCGAGTCGCATACCTAATGAGGTTTTTATTCCGCGCGGCCCTCGCGCCGTCGTCGACGCCGGCGTCGGCACCGCACTTCGCGTAGACCGGACGTTTGCAAGCATGTGGGGTTAATAACTGTAAATTGCGGGGCGCCGGGTTCACGGCAGGGTACAAGGGTACCCTCGTCTCCATTTCGATTCCACAGCCCCGCCCCCTGTCGCCCTCTGTGGACGGTGGCGACGGTTCCGTTGGCTGAAAGAAAAGAGGAACAAAAAAAATGGTGGTGCGATCATGTCTCCCTCATACATTTTGATGCGACTTTCGTGGCTTTTTGCCTGTTGACTGTCTCGACGTAAAACGTATATTACAGAAAGGAGGGATTTTTCTAGTTTAATGCGGCGAGTAATTAATGATAATGTATTCTCTGCCGTACTTGCATTATTAGATTTAACGAAGCATACGCTTTGCATAACACGTACTGAGTGCATTTCTTCCCGAGAGGGAATATATAATGTATGAACATGGTTAATACACCTACCTCGTGCATGGAACTCAAAGCAAGAAACAGCGCTTATCGGGACAGAGTGACAAACGTGGAGAAAATTCCTCGGCATTTATTCATATAATCCTTGGAGAGCTGTTGATAGAAAGAAAATGTCGTTAATAATTCCTCGTACGTCACACACAATTTAATCTTCGAACAAGAATCAGCTGGTGTTGAAGGGCAAAATTGTATAATTTCCTTATGCATTACTCAAAGTAGTTTGAATGTTGCAATACGTTTAGAGTTGGTTCTAAAAATTCACTTCCCACATTGGTCTTAAGACTTAAAATAATCGTAAATAGAGATATTTAGTGGAAATATTTTTCTATCTTAAGGAAACCACATTGAAATAGAGACTTCACATTACTTTTCCATAAAGTTAATTGCTCAATATTTTAGATGACTTCATTTGTATGCTAGCGATAATTCAAAGCAACATCGCGAAGCAGATTCCGTTACTGTTTGAGTAATGTCTCAGCTTTGTACATTTTTCCAACTGCCCGGCGGTGTTTGGCCGGCCAGTGCATATTTCACGGTGGCGAGGACGGCTCCGCGAATATTTCAAGACCTGCTGTCACGCTTGGTTTCCTTTTACGAGGCGCGGCCGTGGTGTTTCAGTTATGAAATAAAGTCATCGCTATGTATGGCAAGGCAGCTCCTGCGAATTACGAGGTTCTCTCCTGGTTAAGTAGACGAATGCGCCGTTCTCGCCATCTCGTGGCGGCGCATATGAACTACTAGCGTGTGAGTCTCCGCCCCTCGCGTGACGGGGTGGGGCGTCCGGGGGCCGCGTGGTGGGGGAAGAGAGTTATGGTCGACGCCAGGGGAGGAAGTGGAATCACAGTCTCTCGCTTCCCAACTTCTAGAGCCGTTTTAAACTCAAAATATTGTATTTTATGGAAGCAAAAATGTTGTAGAAGATTCTGCTATGTGTGCAGAAGCTACTCAATGTCCCCGAAGTTTACGTTAGTCTAGAAAGTGTTGTGAGAACGTTCAAACTAATGTATCCATCCGCGCCTGCCGCGCGAGCACGCTGCTAGCTGGAGCAGATGGTTCACACATTGTCCGCTGCGGCGCGACGAGCGGTCTGAGATCGTAACGCGCTCTGTGGGGAAAATTTAGCAGTCCATGTTTCGGCTCTGCCGACAAGTGGGAGCTCTGCCCGCGCGCTCGTAGTGGACGAAGATAAAACCATTTACGGCGTCCCGCTCCCCGCGGCTCCCTTGATTGGCCGTAAGGGGGCTCCGCGGCGAAAGCGCCGGCTGCTCGCGTCGGTGGTGGTACCTAGCGGCCGCGTGGGGAACCGTTTGCTCGTCGTTGGAGCCGGCGTCTTTTTGCTCGTGGGACCGTTGTTATTGATAGAAGTGTTCTGGAGCGCAGAGAGGGGAGGACTCGGGCGTGCGCACTCGCGCGCTGAGGCACTATTTTCATAATGGCGACGTAGTAACTGCAATTTTATGGTTTGTTTTGATGGGCTTGCCCCGAGTGTTGGTGTTTTGTAGGCTAGTGGTGTGTACCGCGTTGCCGTGCTGGCGTCTCCCTCTCGCGTCGTGCCCGTTTCCACCTCCTTCTCACCCGTAACCCCAGCTCCCGTGGCCACCGAGGCACTCGGCGCGCGCCCCGAGGTACCCTGACCTTGTCGCGTGCCTCGTTTTACGACTATGACCATTTTACTGCTCTGCGGGCGCTCAAAGCGGCCGTTTCAGACGAAGAGGCGCGTGGCGGGGCGGGTGCGGTTTTTCCACGGGCGTGCTGGTGGGCGCGTCAGCTGCCGTAGCCGCCTCCACCCTCGCCGCCCCCGACCCCGCCTCCCTGCCTCTATTGATCGGTGGCACCCGCCTCTGCGGCGTGCCTCCTCGCCCCTCACGGGCACTGCCCTTAAATCTCGATAGCACCTAAAACACCGTGGATTTCGCGTGCTGATATTTCACTGAGCTTGCAAACAGCGTCAAGCGAGCCACGTTAAGATCAAAGGAGTGATAGGTACTATTACATTTCACTGTTCATATATTTCGGTATTGTTAATTATCAGTAGTACATTTAAAAAGGACGTCTGATTTACTTCAAAGATTCCGGATTATAATTGCATTTAACTTTTCTAAACTTTCGTTATGAGACAGAATGCATAATCAGTTCAAACTAATATATAGGAAATTAAAGCCCAGTGAATAATACAAAAAATATATTTTGAAACTTTTCTATGAAAATTTCAGAACATTTTATGGCTAGCATAGCATATGCATGTAATAACTTCAGAATATTGGGAGTGTTCAAACTTGTGTGTTGACATTGTATTTTCACAGTAACTTGTGATTAGTTCTTAAAGTTGGTCATTATTAAGTAAAAACACATTACGTCGATATTACAAGTAGTGATTCCAAATTTCGTATGCATCATGAAAGTTTTAAAAACTTGATTATTTTCTTTTCTCTTCGAGAAAAATTGATAAATTTAACACCAGAATAATTGAACGACAGAACGTCAGTACTTACAGTTCACTCTTTTTTCATTACTAAATTAATATTTGTATCTTATCTTGTCTATGTTGTACTTTGGAAACAAAAAGAAAGGTTCATAGACTTATCCTCTAAAAACCCAATTTATGTTGAATTTAAAAATATATGAAATTATGTAGTAGCTCGATAATAATTTTGATGTAATTACTGAACAAGACTGATTAAGAACTTTGTTTATGTTAAGGAGATTAAAAACGTCATCTTCATCGTACACATCTACATCTAAAAATGTCACCAAACATCGTCATATATGTCTCTTATAATAATTAATATCTCATAAACCTTGAAGCCATCTAGTGACGTACAGTAAATCTTAGGTCAACCGCCACTGCTCATTATCAGGGAGTGGTGTCGTTTACGCGCGTGATTTAGACGCGAGCGGCGCCTCGGGAGACTGACACAGCCCCGGGGGGGGGGCGCTTTTTGTCGCTGTCTGTCATGTAGAGCCAGCTACGCCCGCGAGCGAGCAGCCGCGGAGACCCGCTTGCTCGCCCGTCTTATTTGTAGGCTCGTAAACGTCGTAGCAGCACAAACAGCGGCGGCGGTAAAACGTCCCGGCGTTTTTGCCGGCGTGTCCCGTGCGTTCGCTCGCCTTCATTGAGAGGGGCCCGCCTCGGCGCGTTGTGAATGAATCACCTGCCGGTGGAGGGTACCCGTTTCCACAGTCGTAAACCGCGCAGTCAGCCCCTGCCCTCCCGCGCGCCCGCGTGCACGCGCGTTCGTATACGCGCTCGCGGGAGTGAACGAGCAAGGAGTTTTACAACCCTGTTTTGTGAATGAGCGCCTGAATCACCTGATCAGAATTGCCCGGTCGGGGAAGGCGTAGTTGTAACACAGAGTACGACTCTCGGCCACTACGAGTCCCCGCTCCCCGGGTCGTAAAGGCGGCTGGAACGACGGCGAGGGGGTTTCGGGGGGGGAGCGGCGCGGTAACGTCAACATGTTTAGAAGCGTTATACGACTCTTCAGCGCAACATAACCTTGGTCGGTGTAGGTACAGTTTTAGAGCATAATGTCTATACTAACTTACGGTTAAAACCCTTTCTTCTCTTCGCACCAGTTCCTCTGTTCCTGCTCTCGGCGCCGCCGTCTGCTGCAAATTACAACCCACCACACTCTCGAACCAGTGCTATAAAACTTTCCAGGCAAGAAAACCTGTTGGTAAGATTTAATTATCACAAGAAACAAGAAAAAGTGTGGACGCGAACAACCATGACTAATTCCACTCGGGTCGTTTTTGTTGGGCGCCGGGAGCAGGGAAGGGGGGGGGAGAAAAAAAGGGTTTATTGTTCGGGTTTTATGGTGTTGTAAATGGCTCTCCCATCAGTCTTTATCGAAGATAGCCTCATTTTACCAGCAAAACGGCCCGCCGTCCTGGGGAGGGGTCGGGAGGTGGCTCTCAGGGAGGGAGTAAGTGTGGCGTCACGCGTGACGGGGAGAGGTCTCGTCATTGTGTGGCGGTCGCTGTAAGTGTCGCGGGCCGGGGGGTGGCGTCGGCGGGTCGGGAGCGGGGTTGGGGGCGGGGGGTAACGGCGCGCGCCCATGTGGGGCAGTGGCGCTGCCGCCGCCGCCGCCGTCAGCTGATGAGGGCGCGGGGAGTCCAAATGCCACGTGGATGCCACACGTGGCGCCATTTCCGCTTCCTTTTCAATGTTCACGTGATGAAGTGAGACGTGCTGTGTCTCGGATCACTCTTATCTTGACTTTACTCGTTTATATTTCCTACATTATTTAACATGTAGGCGCCATGAATACAACGTATGTGGCGTATTTAAAATCAGAACGAAACTCGAAATTCAATTTAAAAGATAATTTGAGAAGGAAGATAATTTGGAATAACATTCTCCTGACATAATTAATCAGTGAGACAAAGTAATTAATTTGAAGGCTATTGTAAGTTTCATATGACCTTAATAGTAAAATATTTGTAGTCAAATTTTTATTGTGTATATTTCTCAATTTTTTGTCCATCACAAGTATATTAAAATTCAATTTTTACTAATTTTACTTTGGAAACACCAATACATCCGCTTTCCTAATTTATTATAAACTAAATTGTTAATTTTAAATTATATTTATTTACACTATTGTTTATGTATTACAGTATTTCCGTATTTACCAAAAAATAATTTTCGTTTCAGTTCATTGATTGTAAAAAAGAAAAAACATTTACCTGAACTTCAGAATTTGCGTCCAAGTCATTTCTGCGTTCTCATGCAACCAAATCACAATACATATCCGCCTTCTATATTGCATACAACTTATAGCTGATATTTTTTTCTGCAGTAAAATGTGATTATTCTGTAACTCGCCTTTTTTGTCTTTATTATTATAGTTATTATTATTATTATTATTATTATTATTATTAATTGGACTTTCTAGATGTCTTAAAGAGAAGCAAATAACAAGCACGAAAGCACATTATCATACTGCTTACGTTATCATACAGTTATTCGCCGAGTCATTCAACTCTGTTTCTCCCTTTGTCAAGGTATTGTTTTAATAAAAAATCCATACATGAGAAAATAATTATTTCAGTTAATGAAAATGAACTTTGTAAATTCCTGATATACTAGTGAATGAAATATTAATTGATACTTCTTACTTATTGGTTACTTTGGAAGAAATTTGAAAAACCCTCCTTTAATACCTTATGTTTATTACATTATTTGGATAGAGATAAATTATTTGGTTATTTATTGTGGTGTTTAAAACAAATAAAATTTTCTTTCAATGTTGCTCAAATATACAATATATAATATCAATTTTCCAAGAGTGTCGACAGTTAAATGGTACCAAAATAAATAATTCAGCAAACAAATCTTTGAAAGTGGATTTTTTTTTTTCAATTTGGATCTACTCCAGACAACATCAGAATTATAAAATTTCACTTTCCATCTCCTGTAATATTAAGGTTGCATCAATAGCTTATGTTGACTTTATGTAAATTCTTCACGAAAAATTAATTTTCCTTGAAGAATCTTATATCACTCATTCAATTAAATTAATTGAGTAAAGTATGTTTAGTGAAGTTTCTTGCGACAAATGCCTGAATCGATGGGATTGAAATATTAAAACTTATATGCTACTATAGACCAATTTCTGGAACAATGGTTCTCAAAATGAAAATGTCCAGGTTCGTTTTTTGCCGTCCGCGATGGCGTTGTCTCACTGCGTGGCCGTGCGGCGGCGCGGGGCGGTGCGTGGGGCGGCGCGTGGGGCGGCGCGTGGCGTTGGCGAGGTGCGAGCGCCGCAATAAAGCGAGCATTAACTGCTGGCGGACGGCGCGGCGCGGCGCGAGAGCGCGGCGCGGCGGCGCGCGGCAGGCCACGGTTTGTTTGGAACGCGTGGGAGGAAGGATGCCCTTGAAAGAAAGTTATGACCGCATAGTTAACGTACTTAACAGCTCGACGGACGTTTAAAACGCTATAAAAGATCAACTCAAGGGGCCGTTAGCAGATCGTAAACATAATTTTAAGTACCGCTCCTCCTATTCTACACGGTGAACTCTCCTCTGCTGTTCCTTCTCCTTCACCTTCTTCTCGCTATCTCACTTCGTGCTCGCCTCCTGGTATGTGTGTCACTGTGTCTGCTAACCGCGGTTTCTGTTTACTTTTTCACTCTGACTTCACCGCCGAGAGGAAGACATCATAAAGAATTTTTATTTATATTATTGCTAAGAATTTCTTCATTCATACCCGCCGCGGGCCTTTGTCTTGTAACGTTGTTACTTAATGCGTCGCAGTCGCATTGTGAGCTCGTTGGTTTATGAGTCGCGCGGGGAAAAATCCGCCTCGCGCGAGGTGCAAGCGGCTTTGTTTGCCGTCTCGTAGCCGCGCTGCACGTGACGTCGATCGAGGGGGCCGTGAATGGACGCCATGTTATTTATGAAGGAAGTGAAACAATGGCTGCTGCCTCCGCCGCGTGCGGCTGGTCGGTCGGCGCCGCGCGCGCGCCGCTGCTCGCTTGTTATTCAGCTTCACTCGCGAGATTACGCGTAATTGTGAACGCCCGGCGTTCCTCATTTCCCTGCGACGCGCGCGTGCACAGAGGTCGGGCGTGAATTTCGAGCGATTGTGCGCGCATGGTCCCGGTCTGTTAAATTAATTTGGGAAATCAAATAGTTATGATTTTTTTCTGGAGATATTTTAAAATTTGTCCGGGGCCATCCTCGCTAATAGAATGAAGGTATGTTGCCCAAGACTTTTCCTCAGCTTTTTCATTTTACTATTCCTCAAATTTGACATTACAAATCTCTCGTCCGTTGACAACGGATTAACAATGTACGAGAAATTAATGTTGGAAATTAATCAAGAGTATTCTGTAAACAAACATTGTTAATGTTATTTGAAATAACTTTTTCAACCAAAAACAACGGAAAATAATATGTGTACGCGTTAAAGATAAACAATTCACTTGAGAAATTGTAAAGTTTTGTCAATTTTTTTTCTGTTAAAAATTAAGTTTTCATTCACTGAATAATTGTCGGCATAATAATGCTACGTAAGGGTACAAAACACTTCCAGAAAACGGGGAAAATTATAATTTTTATTTTCCGGTTGAAGGAGAGGACAGTAAATAAACATAAATATTTGTCCGTCGCCAGGGAAGCGTTGGGCGGTTCAAAAAGCGAGAAAACGTGGCTGCGGCGCCGCCGGTGGCTTAGGCCTAATTTCGGCGACGGCGACCGAGGCGGCTGCGGGCCGCGCCGGGCCCTGCAGGCGGCCGCGCAGCGATGGCTGCTCGCCCGCGCCTCGGCCCCAGCCATCCCCAGCCGCGAAGCTGCACCGGCCCTTTTACTTGACTTTCCCAGTGAAAAAAAAAAAATTTACAATAACCGTTTTCATGAAATATGTTTTAGAACAAGGCTTATATACAAACATTGAAGTAAATAATACCTTTAGATTATTGTTGAACATTACTCAAAAGTTTTATTTCTTTTAAAGCCAGTGCATTTAACTTTAGATCAAGTTAATAAAAATTTCATGATTGCGGCGTGAAATATGTTTTTAAATAAATGAATGATGCTATTAAATGTTTCATCGATTGCAGTTAAACGTCTTTAATCACGAAGTATAAACAGAATATTGTAAATATGAAGAATTGGCTTGGAACGTTAACGGAGTCGAACGCTCGAATTGCTTCAACATTATGTGCGTAATGTTGAAAATATCAAATTGAGGAAATTTTACTGGTACCCTGTGACCTTTAGTGCGAAGTAGAAAGCATTAAAAGATAGATGTCAAGAGCTAACGCATTGGACTAGCCAGCAGATCTAAGAGATCTTCAGGGGTCAGACGCTTTCGAGAATGCGCAATTTTAAAATCTTAATTGAAAATGCTACAAAAAACAAAAACATAGTAGAGTGAATTTTTCCCTTTGTTGGAATCATGGAAACAAGAAAAACAGATTAACTGATTTTTATTGTTCTTTCATATTTCTTAACTTCGGTAATTTCTAGTAAATTTTGCTTTTACTGGGTCAACAACTAATTTTTTTTCTTACCTTCAGGTCAAACACTGCAATTATTAGCATAGCATATCAAAAAGAAAATATATGTAAATAAGTTATTGTTTTGGGGAATAATAGGAGTGAGAACATGAAAATGTTTGGAGTACTGAGGAGTGAAATGCAAACATGAATAATAAAATTGTTATTTATAACACCGGGAAAGAATCTCACTGTTACAGTTTAAACAGCTGTTTAATAGACTTACAAGAATTCCTGTAAACCGATATGTCCATAAATTCTTTCGTCGGATAAAGAAAGAAAAGAATGATGTCAGTAGGGCTATTCTTTTCAATTAATAAAAATAAGAACGTGTTATTTGTTTACTATAATATACGTACATCTCATATATTTGTCTATTCAATAAAACACGCATGACACAAGTAATAAGTTCTGAGTCGTTTGCAACGCCTGCTACATTTTGTTAATAAACAAAGCTTGAATTACACATGATAACTGTGTGCCAAAATATCTGTCTTATGTTAATTGCAATGAAAGACATTTACATTTCAAACAAAAACTATTGGCATAGTATCAGCGATAATTGAAACAAGTTTATCCAAGAGACAGTGTTAACAAATACAGAACAGTAATAAGTGAGTGCACAAATAAATAAATCCGTTATCTTTGGTGTTATATTGTACAATATGGTAACTTACCTCTGAGTCCATTTTTTTATATATTTGGAAATACGAATGTAAAAGAGCATATTGCATCTGTTTCACCTCAATGTTGCTTCTCTGCACTTGCTAATGCACACAGGTTATCACACGATTTTTAATACGTCCTATTGTCTTCTGTTCCATTGTAAAAGCCATCAAAAATTATTAAAAAAATTATTTTCACACCTGCTCGTACAGGATTTTGCAGATATAACGTCCGTGGCTTGTTTTTGATATTTTTGAACATTATGTAGTTTACAAGATCGACTTCGCGTAAGTCTCTTGTGAATTGCAATGTATTATTTAAGAAAAAATACTATTTTCTTGAAAATTTCTGATATGTTAGTAAACGAAATGTTATACTGCTGAAACATTATTGCATGTATTTGCTGTACAGTTATAGCAATGATAATACACTGAGTATCAATGACATTTTTTACAGTTAAAAAGTTTTACAAAGTTTTCAAAACAGTTTTAAAATCATATTGCGTAGCACGGAATATTTCAGTTGAAACAAAAATTTGTAAGGGCATCCAAGAAATATCTTTCCCACGGAATTACACAAGAACCTATTTTATGTTTACATTGTATGATTTATTCCGAGTCTTCTGGCTTTTTAGGCGGCCTTCGTCCAGCCACCGGTGCTTCCACCAAAACGCCTCGTGATGATTGTGAAAAACTGCGCTTTGAGATTAGTTATTACTTTTTTACTGCAACCTTTTATACCGCTCTCTGAAATTCACGAGGACGTGCGGGGATATTTCTCCTCCGAAACTAATCTCAATTGGAAACGCAGCTCTCCCGAGTTCTAAATATGTACACAGCGCTTAAAAATACATGACGTCTAATGACTGTATATTTTATCCTATTTTTTTTTTCGATGTGGAATTTGTGGAAAGGAATAAAAAAGAGCACACAGCCGTGATCTAGCGGTTATATTTTGAAAAGCGCTTTAATTGTTCCGTTGAGATACGCTCTTGTTGGAGACAGGGTATTTGCAGAAACGTCGTTAAAAATCCCCCTGCCTCCGCATATGCATGTAGCCGGGCAATATTTTACCTCGGCACGGCCGACTTTCTCTGCCTGTGCCGCTGATCCGACGGTGGTCTTTTTTCGAAATTATTTTCGATTTGCATTGCGTACGCACGGCGGCGGTGGCGGCGGCGGCCCGCCGTGCGGCGTATGGGACAGCCGGGTTTGTGATTTCAAAATATGAACTGTTAATTTAGGGAGAGCGTTCCTTGTTCCCTTAATATTCCCCGGACGCCCGTGTGTCTGCCGCGCCTCCACGCCCGTCCCCCGCCCCCGAGTTCCCTCGCTCTCCGCTCCGCCCCCGCCGCGCTGCGAGCGCGTGCTGGAACAAAAGCACAACGCCCGCCGCCACGAACTGATCAATAGAAGGAACACAGCGGGGGGCTGGCGGGGAGGGAGCGGGGCCGGGGCGGAAGGAGAGGGCGGCGGGGGCGATGGTGGAAGCGGAGGCGAGGGGCGGGCAGCCTCCGCTGCCTCGCCGGGGATGAGGGAGGGAGGGACATATATATATGTAAATAAATTCGGGAAAAAGAGGAATGAATATTCAAATGTAAGAGAGCCCCCTCTCCTGCGCAAAAAGGACAGAAAATACACATTTATTATCGCAGAACAACAAAACACAGCTCAGAGTATATATCGCGGCGCTGGGAAGAATGTCGGCGGTGGCGGTGAAGGCGGAGGATGCGGCGAGGGCGGGGCTGGTTGGAGGCGGAGGCGGAGGCGCGGAAGGTCAGAAAATGTTGCGAATCGCGCGCGAACCGCAGGGAGGCGCCCACGGAATGCTGGCGCCAGGCGCGCTTCGCCGACGCTCTGCCGGCTGGAGCCGCGCGTTAATCAGCGGGGGCGGGGCACTCGGGACTCACGTGCCAGGAATTGTGCAAAGTTCGGCCTCAGCCATTCTTTTGATTTTTTTTCATGTCCATGTTTTAATACATTTACATTGTTTTGAAATGCCAATGACTAAGCAGTTACGAGTTCTTTTATTATGGTTGAAATTAATTACGTAAAGAAATATCGCAAACGAAGTTAATCCATAATATAGATTTGATAGATTGTGATTGATATTGTAGTAGTTTGTCGCCTTTGTATGAAGATCTCAAGAGAAAAGTATTATGGTTAATTAACAATATCAAACTAGTAAATTTTTTTAATTTTATTTGTTTAAACTACCAGTTAGTGGACTTTCAGGCATCTTGGAAGGGCCTGAAAATCTAATAGCATAGTTCCCCGAGTCCCCACAAATGTATCGTAAAATGTGAAAAATATGGCGAGGTAGGATAAGGTTGGTTTTTCTTATTATTACTTATAATTTAAGGATATTTTTCAAAAAAATAATTTTCAAATACGTGAGTATTAAATAATTAAAATCTGTTTTGGTCGCTATGAAAACATTTTATATACAATTTGGTAGTTTGCACACGGTGGAATCCGGTTGTTGTAATAAGAGGGAAAAGGGAGGGGTAGTTAAAGTTAAAACTTTTGAGTTTCGAAAAGGAAAAAGTCTGGATAAAGTGTTTCGAAACTGCTGTTACAAGGGTGCAATAGTGCATTTGAATGATTGAATGCAAATGAATAGTATGAAAATGATAATGAAAGATGCCTTTGATCTCACAATCAACAAGTCAGTGGCTCGATGATGTGTATTTGGAAGATCCTTACTTTGTCCACGCATGTTGCCCTCTCCAGAATTGGAATTTTTTTTAATGTAAATGTTTGGTGAGAAAAATACATCTTACAATGAACAAAAAAAAAAAAAACATCACCAACAACTCGAATAGCATTTTCTTTTTAAGTAATGTAAATATTGTATTTTTATTCATTATTAATGCAAGAGTTTAATTTCATCCTTCATTTTGAATCTGTTTCTCCTAGTTGTATAGCACTTGCATGATCATAACGTCATCACTAACCAATTGAATTTTACTGATTACATTCAACTAGCGCTAAGGAGCTACAAACATTTAATGTGTTTTTGTAGTTTTTTTGCAATTTTAAACAATTATAATTTTGAAAAATTCTTGTAAATCGAACTTATTAACATTTATAGTACATGTAAAAAAGTGGTGTACACTAATTCACGTTATGTCCATGTTAGTTACAAAATTAGTTTGTATTTTTTTTAAAGACTTTTTCGCTATCGTGTATTTTTTTCGTAATTTCTTTTGTATTCGTCCTTTGTAATTGAATTTTAAAATATTTATATTGTATATATCTTGTTTTACCCCTCTCAAATGTTGTTACCATCAAACTCGAAAATTCAGCTCAGCTACCGAACAAAGTCAATAAAAGTAGCATCAACACGTCCTCCCTTTGCGTCCATAATTTCTCCATAAATCATACTGGCGTTATCTCGTCGTGACTTAAGCGACAGAACCGAGCAGCGAGTGGCAGCGAATTTCAATTACAACAACTTTTTGAATCTCCATCACCACCACCATCAACCCTGCTGCCCTTTCACGAGAATGGAAAGTACCTCGTCTGTCGCCAGTGTTACCACCACCGCCGTTAATTTGCCACAGTCGCCATCAACACAGCCATTGTCTCCACGTCCATCGACACCTTCATCCACTGTGAACTTTTCCTACCCTCACCACCATCACCATCTCCATGCCACCGTGTCCGTGCACCGTGCCCGTTTGTCGTGGTAGTGACTGGCCGTCGCCGTCGCCGCCGCCTCCGTCGTCCCCGCCTCCACCGCGCAGGTCTTTCAAATTACGCTCAATTACCCGCCTATCGCGTCCTGTATCGGGCGGGAACAAGCCCGTAGCGCCGCCGACGCCGCCCACCCCACACCACTGCGCCCGCCGCCACCGCGCCTCGCATGACGAACCCACATCGCGATAGCTGCCCGGCGGCGGGGCTGTCGTGGTGGAACCAAGGGGAAAAAATGAACCGCAGTAAAAATAGCTGCGGGTGCCGACGTCGAATTTCTGCGAGATGCAGAAAAAAACCCCACTTGTGCCCCCGGCCGCGCGTTCGCGCTCCACGCAGACAACCCCTCCGAGCGCGAGCGCACTCTCTGGGGGGCGGCTGGCTCGCCGGCTCCCTCCGGGCGCACGTTCACGTAGTGCGAGGTGCCTTCAACAGGGAGCAGCACCGTCGGGAAATCCCGCCGTCTCGTTTTCTGCGTTCGCACGTCGTTTGTTTGTTGCGTTTATTGTTGCGTCGCACGAACGCCGCGGTCGGCGGGCCGAAGCTCGCGGATCACGGAGTGTGCGCTTGCGGGCGCGACGGGGCGGCGAAAGACGGCGTTATTGAATTTAAGTTTCGTGCCCGAGGATAGTTTAGATGTGGGATCTGGAATTGTGGGGGCTTTTAAAACGCCCCTGCCTGTTTGGAGCAGACGTACGTTTTGCCGTGGAATGCGCGCGGATGCGAGATGCTTGTGCGGATACGCCGAAAACAGCGAGAAATCTTATCTCGTCTCCGGCGCGCGGGTGCGAAAACGCCTAATTACGATTTGGGTAAAGAGGAGTTTTATGTCTTTGCTGGGAGGGGGAGCACGGTGCCTTCGGAGTGTGTTCGCTGTGGCCCAGTGCCTGAGCGAGAGTGAAGTGCGGGCGGAACGCCTCATCACAGAGTGAATCGCGCGGGAAACCGACGTTTAAGATAACTTTGAACACTGTGCTTGAATGAAAGAGGCGCATTATGTCATTCAAGAATGCATGTAAAGTGACCAGTAAGGAGCGCATCTCCATACATGTAATTACGTGAACCTCGGCGCGTTTACTAGATAGATCTTGTGCAGGCAGTTATTATTCTCAGCTATTTAACGCTTTGATTATATGCCTCTTAATTCTGCGAATATCTCTACAATTGTAACATTTAGAAAATATGTGTTAATATCCTGACTTCTGGACTTCTTTTCTTAACAAGCTTACGTGTTTATTTGTGGTTGTATGTCGGGGCAGAGTGATTTTTATTTTCAATTAGTAGCGAATACCAATAAAGATAAGTAGAACAAAAATAATGTAATAACTTGTATGGAAGTAGGCTCCATTTAAGAATGTGTACACAAAGCTGAAGGAAGGAACGATCGTAACTACAATTAAATTTGACATTAATTATCTACGACACATTTACTGACAATAACAATGTTTATTTCAGTCATTTACAGGTCTGACAATGTACATCCGTATTCAATGTATCAGAAAAAGCTCAAAAACTATTTAAAATTATTTCCGATCATTTTTATATACAAATGTCTAATTTTGATATTAAACACAGACGGAAAATTACAATGTCTTATTTTAATTAAATTGTATCACACCTAATTTAACAACGACTTCTTTGCATTTTCCCCTTGTATTGAATGAAGGTGAAAATATTGAAACCATTCGTAACTTTGTAATTTTATGCACACATAATCTTCACTTTGTGATTTTCCTAGTGTGCGAAATTGTCCATGAGTTCAAATTTTCCAGTCTCCTCAACAATGAAAAATAAATGGAAGATTAGCAAGCAATACTCACGCCGCAAACGGCGCAACTATTTTTACTTCTCCGTAACCAGAAATGATGTGCCCGCTTGTTACCGTCAGAACCCGACAGCCACCGCGTCCGCCGCCCTGTCTCGCCAAGCGGCGTAGGGCGCCGGCGACGGCTGGGAGGCGGTTATTTGCGGGCCGGCACAGCGTGGCGGCGGCGGCGGCGGCGGCGGCGGCCGTGCGATGCGGGAATGCGCCGCCGCCGGCTCTGGCTCTTTAATCTCGCGCTGCCCGCGGCCTCCGCCCCTGCGCCGCTGCTCTGTGCCCGCAGAACGCGCGCTCTCGCTCCGCAGACGCCCCCGGCGACGCCATCTTCGTGCGCTTTTCGCGTTCCTTTCGCTGTTAAGAGCGGCGTTTCTTTTTGTTATGCAGTGGAATCCTTCCGAGTTGGACGGCTTTCGAGCTTTGGGCAAGCGTTCGAAATACATTGTGAAGTTAATGCTCGAGGTTAAAAGGGTGTCTACCTACGTTGAAGTAGTGTCTTACGTAGGATGATTACATCCTTTTTCATCATTGTTATATTTAGCACTTACGTGTATTATTATTATCATTTATTCTCAATTAAAAATTGTTAAATGAAACTGTGCTTCGGCCAAGGCAAGAGATTAAGGGCTTCAGGCTCAGGGCTTAAGTGATTAATTATTACTAATACAACAGTACAGGTGCATTATTACATTTTACATTTTTATATTTGTAAAATTACATAAAAAAGTAATATTATTTTTATTATTATTATTAGTAGTAGTAGTAGTTGTATTTGAAATCGTTTATTCGTCAGAAGCCCTGCTTCGCAAATATTTAGAACATTTACACTGCATCTCGGCAAATCTCTCGCCCTATGGTTGAAATGTAAGTCTCAAGACGACTCACACTAGGTGACCCAACTTCTATTTGAGCTGCTTTATTCCTCGATCCACCAGTCGCCTACATGTTCCACGTCCCTCATCCTCCCAGCACCTGGATCCTAAGCCCCGAATCTTCCTCCTCCCGTGCTTGCAGCCGCCGCCACCGCCACCGCCGTTCGTTAATTCGGCCGCCCCGCTGCCTTGGCGAGCGCCGCTATTTACCTTTCAGTAGGCCGAAATAAGTGCGCCGCGCACTTGACTGCGCGCTGCCAACTCATTAAACGAGACTGAAAGTGTGTGCTCTGGTCGCGGGCCAGCAGGCGACTACTGGTTGTGGCAGAGAGCCGTGGATTGTTTCGTGGGGTGTGAAAGCTTTGTTCATTTCGTGAACAAGTGTGGTGTATTAATTTGTTGAGCTTCCTGATGTCGTGAAGTACAATAAAAGCAGCTCAAGTAAACCCTCCCAGAAAGAGGTACGTGACCGCCATACCAGTCTTTGCATACAAAATCAATTTTAATTTGTTTCGTCGTAAAATAACGAGGAAAATGACCTTAGCAAAAATAAGTAATAATATATTTTTACAGGAGTAATTTAGCTCGATTTTTATTTGCAGCGCTTATTATAATAACGGCATATCCCAAACGACCTCGCATTTTGAGTTAGAAATGTGACGATAAACTCCTGTCATATGCTTAAACATAAAATGAACTATAAAATTTCACCTTTAAAATTTTGCCTCAAGAGAAAGTAAACGTGAATGAAAACAGGAAGTAATTTTTCTCGAAACGAACTTCGGTTACGATCTGCCGTTATTATTTTGCGCGCCTCAATTTATATATTGCATTGTGAAACCGCGTTGGAAGCAGGCACATTGAAGCATCCAGTGCGCGTGCTTTAAAACGTATTTAATAATATGAATGTAAATCCGTGACGTTTTACTTTGGTTAGTATTCTACACACCCATGTAGCAACATTAATTGTAAATTTCGAAATATTCCCAGGCTCAAGGATTTTATTTGTATAACGCGACGCCATACCCACCGCGAAACTCGAGTAAAATTTTATTTATTAGCGAGTCATCTTCTTACAAGCGGTCCCGCGCCGCGATGCGAAGCAACACAAACGGCTGGCTGTGGAAGCGGCGCGCATAAAACGCACTGAAACCGAACTGCGGGCGGGTGCGACGCGGTGCGGCTTGAACCGTAACGTATGCGCCGCTTGCGTGGAACCGGTGTTAACACCGAAGACGACTCCCAAATGGAGATTTCTCGGATGCTGCGGGGCGCGCGTGTTGGCAGAAGAGGAGAGGCGAGGAGGCGGCGGCCGCCGCTGCACGCAACGCGAAACGCCGCCTCGTCGTAAATTCGCAGCGACTGAATCGCGGGAACCGGCGCGCCGCCGCCTCCGGTCGCCCCGTTGTGTAACCGCGGGGCACGCCCTCCGCGCCCGGGGAGGAGGTGGGCGGCGGTGCACACGGTGTCAGCTGTGACCAGGGCAGCGTGTTCCCGAAGGTTTCGGTCTGGAAAGTGAGGTTAATTTCGCAGAATGTCTAGGGGTCAAAGATTTGAAGAAAACGAGGCTGACTCACAGTGGGGGGTTGGCGGCTAGAGAAATCGGCGTCAACTGAGCAACTGCTTAATTGTTAACGGACACGAGAACAGAAAGGTTTTCTCATAGCAGAAAGATGATTTAGTAAAGACAAAAAGTCAATATCAAGTGAAATATGCTCAATTACAAAAATAACCTCAAAATTGAAGTGAGCTACAATGAGCATCTGATGAACTTTGAAGGACACAAAATTGTATTTTGTGTTAAAAACAATGTTGTTAGGGATGGAGAAAATGGAAGATTGCAGCAATATTACGCTACCGAGGCAAAGAAGTAATTGAGTACGTAAGTGAAGTACGTAAATGAGTACGAGGTGTACAAGTAAATGAGTACGAACAAGGAAATGAAAACTTTCGGTGGAAACTGAAAAAGCGTATAACTGCTGGCACTGTACGAGGCGCGATTGGAAGAGTCCCGATGCACGAAATGACGCCGGTGACGGCAACCTCGGAGTCGGGGGGGGGAGGAGGTGATTGTAGCGGCGGCAAACCTGGCGCAGCAGCCCCTGGGACGGCGGCAGCACAGCGACCGGGGTGTCTGGCAAGCGCGTTAGGCGATAATTACGGCGCAGCACCGCGCCTTGATCTTGAACTTCCCTGCCCGTTCTTTCGCCGCCCTCCGCCGAAACCGGTCGCTGCGATGCGCCCCTCCCCCGCCCCCTCCCCGCCTCACCCCTCCCACCCCCCACCCCAACCCCGCCCGCCCCGCCCTTCACCGGCGCAGGCAGAGAAAGCGCGTGGACGCCGGCGAGGCATGCGGGCCAGGGATACACAAATTTCCTCCCGATCGCGACGCCAGGATGCCAGGATCGCTGCGGGCTGCCGAGGCGAGTTAATTTGGGATGTGGGAAGTTCCACTCTCATCACTGCAAGAGGTACGGATCTTACACAATATTCACAAATTCACCAGTTTTAATATTTTTAATGCTATCATTGAAGTATTCTTTCATGTACCTACTTATTAATTATTGTTTGCTTTGATAAGATCGACATTTCAATAAAAGTATTTTATGGGTATCACAAATTTTACAAATACTTGGATACAAGAAGGTGTTGTATGAAACCTAAAAGATTGACTGCTTTTAATGTGAGATACTTGTATTTAAATTAGCTTTTATTTGATTTATACTATAGCTTGCTTTCTCTAAGCCAACGTAAGAAAAATCTAGATGAAGAAATTGAGAATGTTTTCTTGTAGACAAGTTCTAATGTGAGCGACGCCATTCAGTTCAACGTACCGTTAACGTGCAGTAAATATTAGTAAGGCTTTATAAATACAATTAAATTTATAAATATGTCTGTAGAAAAGGTGTGTTTTGTTAAACACAAATGTAGAACAATTTCATCGAAGATATACTTCAATACAAGTTCTCTAAATGATGTATAAGCACGGCCTAGTTCGTATTTATTTACTTTGCAATTGTACGTTTTATGTCGAGAAAATGAATTACAATTTCGGCCAACAACATTTTTAAATTAATACGCTATTGCTATATACTAACGCCATTTGATAATATAAGGGAGAAGTTAGAAATACTAAATCGTGTTACTGAAGTTAAAGAGAACATGTGATGAAACACAACAACTGACTTCAACTGAAACAGAAACATTGAGACTTCTTCAACATCTATGGTATTCCAATGCCCCTTAACAATCCAATTAATTCGGAATGGAAAATTATACAGCGAGGACAGATTAAGAGAAACAGTTCTTATTCTGCTTCTTAATAATCGCGTTGAGCTTTCAAGTTGCTACTGAAATCTATTCAGCGTTCTCGAGACTCTAATGAGGTAAGATGAAAGAGTCGAGTGTGGCAGCGACATCGTTCATGAGCGAGAACAAAGAACCAGAAAGCGGAGCCAAGACAAATAGCACAACGCACTTGATTACGACGCCGTCGACAAAAGGAGGATTTATTCGCGTGCAGCCTCAAACGTCCTGCCCTGAACGGATTGAGTCGCGTTTTTCCACGCGTAATGCGATATAGACTCGAGCGGCACGCGGGGGGGGGAGGAGCTAGGATTCCATCACGCTCACTCACTTGCATAAAGAGCAGTTACGCGAGCGCGAGTTAGTAAATTACGCCTCGCGAGTGCAATGGTAGAAGAAGAATTCCACATGATTATTTCATGAAATACCTGTGAAATTGAGACATGTGACTTGAATTTTGTTATTGAGTCGCCGCCAGTTAACCGGAGGGACTGATCCTTTGCGACGGCGGCGTACCCTAATCAGCGGAGCCAATATCACAAGCAAACTCAGTTTCGATCCGCCTCCGGCTGCAAGGACGCGTCTGTGACCTTTCTATGAGAACCCCATCGCTAACTGTATAATATAGAAACTTGCATTTTAGGCTGTAAAGTTGTCTTAAATCACAAACCAGTACATAATAATGTTTGAAAATATAAATTTGAAGTTTCGGGTGACAACGTTTTGTTTGTAATCCGTGAGTGAAAATAATTTATTAAAAAAACTATTTATCTGAGACGCAATAAACTACAACTAACACATTAAGCTACTAAAGAATCTTCACATGCATAACATAATGGACACGTTTTAATGCATAAAGGAAAAAATCTTTAATTATATTACCTATGTCCTTACAGTAAATAAAACTCTACTCTTCATATAGGCCTACTAAATACAGAATAGATCGTAGTATAAAAACAAGATTTAACATTTGTAGACTGCTTTTTAATAGGATCATGTACTTTTTAGTTGTAAATATTTCATATGAAAAAATATGTATTGGACTTCTGCTAAAATTGTAATTATTTTGTTATTATTATTTTATTATTATTGCATTTTAAACCCATACGCGATACGCTGCCATTAATTTATTTTATAATTTTATCTGCCTTATTTTTCCACCACGTTATTTTAAAAAAATGTCGGTAATCCCTTTATAAGAAAGAAATCTCTCATTATTTCTCATTAGCCACCGAATTTAATTTTTATAGTTTTCTACTGAGGACCAAAAGAGTGGTAAATTCTCCAAAATACACATTACAAAAATAAAATTCCACGCGTTCCAAAAATTATTCATATATGTTATTATATCTCTGTAATAACTCAAAAGTGAAATTTTTGTGAATGAATTGTGGTGAAAAATTTGCTCGTAAACTCCTACGCGTGGTTTGGCAAACCCAGCCACTTGATATTCGTCGATGGAGAACCTCTTTTTTCTCTAGATTCCAAACAAGATGGTAGGAGCCATGAAGGGAAGTGGTATCACGGCGACGGAGAGACGTGGCAACGTCGCCGCCGCCGCTGCCGCACCCCTCCCCTGCGCCGTGCCCGCCCCCTCTCCCCCCGCGGTGTTCCTTGACCTTTGGGAAGCACCCGCGCTGGCCCGCCAGCCCTGGTCCAGGTTTTTGTAGGACGCCAACTGGGAGGCTGGGCCGCCGTGCGCCGCCCGCCCACGGACAGTGCTCGAAAACACGATTCCAGATGGACAAACGCTTGCTTTCGATTTCATTTGATTCGCTTTTTGTGGCTCATTTCGTTGCTCGTTTTCACGGCACCAATACATGTCATTTAGCACGACACCAAACATTTAGCACGTTCACGAATATGTTTGTTTAGATCTTTCTTAATAGTTCTTTCTTCCTTTCCCTGATAAACTACTAAATTAACGTATCTTATAGGACGACTTGAGTCTTTTTGAGGGTGTAAGATGAAAATGTAAAATATCTCAATTATTCTTGTGACTGCGCGATATTAAACACTTTCGAATGGACTTGTTTAGCTCACTAAAATATTTGAAATATTGCAAGTATATCATTAGGTCAGTTTGCGCCTTGCGAATATTGAATTGAATTCTTGACAGCAAACAGTTCATTACATACAATGGAAATAAATTCACCTGTCCGATCTCCTGTCTTGAATAGAGGCAATATGACATAATGCAGTGGAAAGGAGAAGACTGAAATAAAGTATCATAAAAAGTAGTTAATCATACGTAAAAATAAACGTATTCAGAAGTAAAAAATTATCGTTATTGAGATTTGATGATGTGAACGATTGTCACCTATTTAATATCCAAAAGTATAACTCCACTAAATAAATAGAATATGGTTCGCTTATGGTCTGGATCATCTACATTGGCATTGACGAACATTGTGTATCGTGGACGGACATCGTTGCAACGTCACAACCGTCGTCACCATCCACTGCTCTTGGCGTCGCCCCCCCCCGTTCTGCTTTTAACACACACACACACCGTGTGTGTGAGAGAGAATGAGAGAGAGACAGAGAGAGAGGGGGGAAGAAAAGAAGGAGGAGTTGAAGATGGAAAAAAAAGCAGCGTGGTGTAAGAGAAAGATACAAGAGAACCATAATTGAACTTAAAAATTCAATGATGTTAACCTTTCTGAAGTCTGTCATTTTTTCTTATAGAGCGGTCAACCACAGTAAACGTTCATTTACATATATGGGGTGTGTTAAAAGTTAACCAACTATACAAAATATATCAATTAATGTTGTATTCGTTATCGAAAGTTAAAAACGAAGCAAAACATAGTAGCCTGGGAATAACTTCGTTAAGGTTGCCCAAAATTACAGCTCAAAGCCATACTGAGTTTTGAAATTCTCAGTTCAGTATATTATGGGATTTTATATTTATAAAATAATTAAAAGGTAAATTAATCTTCGTTTGTTTTTTAGCCAAAACACACTATTTTCAAACTTACACACTTCGCACACTCCCCCACAGAACCCTTCCGCCCTTCAAGAATCAAAACAATCTAGAGTTCAATGCATTCCATGTCACTACTTCTGTTTCTTTCCATCCAACGCAAACTGATGAGGACTTGATTTGTCTCCTTACCAACGGCCATTGTTCTTGTTCGGGGACTAACCGTATAAGCAAACCAGGTGTGGACCAAGGCTACCTCGTAATGGCAGAGAACTCCTTTCGGGAGAAATCTGGTGCAGCTCTCGTAATAAACGCCAGTGAGCCTTCGGGAGGAGAGCGTGTGGAGCGCGGCGTGGCGAACGCGGCGCGCTTATTCAGTTAGGGAAATTATAGGTCCGCGCCCCGCCGCACGCAGCGCGCGCGTCGCTCGCCGCGTTCCAATTACGCGCGCTCCGATGCAGCCGCATGTTTACTCTTTGCCCTCGACGGCAGCCACGCTCTTAATAACCGTCTTCACGTGAGCGGGAGCGTTTACAGTCACTCGATGCTTCCGGCGGTAACAGCTCTCGCCGTCTGACAGTGTGCGTCGCCTTCCCAGGGCTAAGATAGGAGCGGAAGAATCCCACGACAAAATATGTGTTCTGAAATACAATACTGGACGCAAATGCCTTGAAAAATAGTATCAATTTCTTAGTATCCCAAAGATTTAATCTTCTTTAAGAAACGAAAAGACATTGAAATTCTTGCGTTTAATATTTAGGTAATGTAATGAGAAAGAAATGATTGTTTCCCCTTTTTATTTTTTTTAAACCGCCTAGTAAATAGCGAATTGGAATTAATTCGAATGGAGCAGAGTATGGTATTGTTTACAAGTACGATATGAGATTGCCTTATTAGTTGCTACTATGTTGTATTCAATTTCCAAATTAGATGGTGCTTTCGTTATCCAGATATTATTCCTTATTCCTTACCGTACTTGAATATTTGGTATGACGTACTTCTCATGTATTACTTTTATATTAAAGCGTCCTTGTCATCCTGACGTTCACGGCTGTCATTATCCTTATTACGTGTTCTCCAGTTCTCCAAAAACAAAATCATCTTCGTTGTTCCATCGTAGCTAAACCATCGCCTGCCATTGCCTACATCGCCCCATCTTCGTGATGCGGAGACTGTGTCTGCCGTTGCCGCTCGTTTGCATACGCGGCAGCTGCTTGGCGATGGGCTACAGCGCCGTGGGAATTCGAGAAGCCGTGTGGGAACAGCTGACTGCTCATTAGGATGGCGGAGGACAGCCAATGGCTTCCCTGCCCACGGCGCTCATTTGAAATTGGATCATTTACTTAAGATTAGAGGGTAGCATTGAAAGATTAGGGGGTAGCATTGAAGAAACTTTCATATCTCACATATTGGTAACGACCATATAGCGATGAAATTACTCGTGCCTTTTTCAAGAATAAAATAATTTGAACTATTCTATAATAAGAAATCTATAAATATTTCGTACTACAACAAGACACTTCCTTGCATAATTTGTTAACTTCGCAATATTCGTAAATTCGTAGAATGAAAATGAGACCTGCGCCGTTTCTTTAAGCGTCCTTTGCTCTAGATAGGAAAAAAAAATTTAAAAAATGTTTGCAGCAGTTTTTTAGAAAAAAGTTTATAAATTGTCTTAACTTAAATAAAAATTGCTGTTCTTTTTAAACAATGTACTTCCCATCATTTAAAAATGTAATTCTTTAAAACAGATTTCATCCAAGAAATCATCTCTACAATCAATATTGTACTGTTGGGCTATACTAATGTTTTACATTTTTCTTAAATGCTGAGACTTCACAAAAAATTGGACCTGCGCCATTTTTTGTGTACTTTACAAGAGTACTTTACTGTATTTGGGGGTAATGAAGAAAAAATTCGTAACAGTTTTTAGAAAATAATTGCTTAAAAATTGCAATTAGGCCCCAAAATCAAAACATTCTTTTCAAATTCGCAGAGCCTAGATTTCGAAAAACAGACAGACAGACAGACAGACAGACAGACAGACAGACAGACAGACAGACAGACAGACAGACAGACAGACAGACAGACAGACAGACAGACAGACAGACAGACAGACAGACAGACAGACAGACAGACAGACAGACAGACATTTACAGGTAACCTGCAGATCGCATGGAATGTAGATTCTGACCGTCAACGTACTCAAGGAAGTAATTTAGTTTAAGTGTGCGAATATGATTTATCCGATTTTTCGATATTTGGGGTCCTTAATGAGTTCTTCGGTCGAAAAATCGTTTTTCTTTTTTTCGCAGGTTTGCAATATTTTCTTTATACTACGTAAGTGGCTTGCTAAGAAATAAAAATGCTTTTGCAATTTATGAGAAGCAATATGCCATTAATGTGTAGGAGCCATTTGATATAAATATATGAATATGCAATTTCTCTAGTAACATTGCTTGTATATGATCTGCAAGCATATCGCTCAGCTTTACATAACGGGGGTTCCCAGTTGGTAGTATTTTTTTATAAATTTACTCTGCTCATATTTGTGAAGAAAATTCGCTTTCGAGACGGAATGTCAGTATTTAACCACCGCGTTTCCGTTTTCGAATTTTTTTTTGTTTCATTTCCCTCAGAAAAACACGTTCAAAGGGTCCGCCCGGCCTCATCGTGTTTTTTGACTTCTAAACTGGAGACAGAATTTTTTCCCGCTTCTCGGAGACTTCCACGCCTCGTTTGTCGCTTGTTTTTCTCGTCTGCGCCTTCAGGCGGCCGGAGAGGCGCCGCCACCTTCATAACCGAAGCGTTCAACCAACCGCTCTCCGGCAAATGCGAACCATCTTGGAGGCGGCGAGGGCGCCTAGGAACGGTTTGCTCGCCCTCGCCCCCGGCCCGCGGCCGCCGCCGCCGCCGCCGCCGCGTCGGGCGCCGGAGTAGTTTCCCGTGTCGGGGCTGGTGGGGGCGCTCCCCCGGGCTACACCTGGCGACCCCTCTCAGGCCCGACGCCGCGCCGCGCCGCGCCGCTCCAACGCTGGGCGCTGCCTGCAGCCGCCATGCACCCGGCGCGAGGGCGGGCGGCGCGTATGTCATGGGTAAGCAGCAGTTGCACGCAAACGGCTACGGGTGTCACTTTCCAACTGATAATGGCGTGTGATGTGCAAGCATGCGTAGCCGAAGGCTGCGGGTTCGAGTCGTGCGTAAGGAATAGGTTTCTGCGTGTTCTTCGTAATATCCGTAATCATTCATTATTTATCATTTCCCTACTATCCTTCATTCTAGTCGTATGAGAGGGAACGGCAATGGTGCTCTCCAGGAGGGTGATCAAAGGAAGGTCATAAAAGTATAAGCCTTTTTCCCGCCATTCATCACAGATCGTCTTAGATACTAGGTATATCACGCAATTCATTCTCTTATACACACAACTCGAAGATAATGCAGACCAGAACTAGGTATACTTTTCTCCTTCTTTTATATCTATATTTTTTTCAAGCGTGTTGATTTTTGTTTACACTTACAAGTAATAAAAAAATGTTGAAAATATTAATTTGTTGGTCAAATGGTATGAAATCCGTAAAAATGAATACAGCAAATTTCGGATTATTTTAGTTTTTTTAATGGCTTCGATTCTAAATGAAGTAAACTCACCAGAAAGAATTCATGAATAATTGGGGCTCTATTCTTTCATAATTTTGAATACATTCTTAAACGCTATCACCTTGTAAGTTTCCATTTTTTTATTAAATCAAGTGAAACGTAGATTCCTTACAGAAATCATAGTAGTCATATAATTGTAATAATAATTGTAAGCATCCATAATTTTCAATGAACATTAAAAACATCAAGTTAAAACTATCGTAAAAATGTATTTTTACAGAAAGTCTAAATAAAACCAAACACATCAATTTTGAAAAAAATATCTCTCGGAACTTATGTTTTTGAAGTATAAAATTATTCCTAGCGCTCACTTTATAAAAACCACACTTCGCATCCATGTCGAGGGCAAGATGGAGCTTGCCGAAAGTCTCGTTTAGAATTTATGTGAGGTTGAAATAAACGTAGTGCGGACGCAGACGATGCTTTCGGGCTCGTTTTGTGCGTGGGTGGGACAAACTCTGTCGCGGCGCTCGCGACCTCCACCAGCGGGCCCTCTCCCCTCCCCCTCCCGTCCCTGCCCCACTCCCACCACTCCCTCCACCGCCCACACCCCACTCCTCGCTCCAAACTTGCGCCTGTGTACACGGCCCTGTCGGGAAATATAAACTTCAATTTTTCGAAAGGAGACCTCTCTTATTTTTCCTTTTCTCCTCGAAAACTTTTTTTCTCTCCCTCTTGTGCCCTGTACGAAAAATATATATATATAAAGGAACTCCTCGGCACATCTATAAAGTTTTCGTAAGTAATTCCGATAATGTGTTTTGAAAAGTATTCTTCCGCGATATTTCTCCGGGCGCTAGTTCCGAACGACGGAGGCTCCATTGAATATCCGGCGGTGACGGCAGCGGCGGGAGAGGGCTGGCGGCGGGAGAGGGCTGGCGGCGGGAGAGGGCTGGCGGCGGGTGAAATACGAGGCGGCCAAGCAAACAGTTGAGGCCGGCGCCGGCGTCGCGTCCCGGGCGTTGCCGTCCCACCCGCGCCGGGCATCCGGGCCCCTCCCCTTTGGGATGGCATCGCCCGCGATTGGAAGCCATTCGTCGTTTTGATGGAGGGTCTTTGAATCTGATGTAGTGACTGACAAGCTTGAAAGCGGATCATCCATAATAGTTTCGTATTTGCACTGAACAACCTAATTCTTTTATTCGTTCAGCATATGTGGGTAAACGAGGATCTCTAACATTATTGTTTAGAACTTAACGGTACTAGTAAGTTAATCTAAAAGTGCTATTCATATTTATTAATTTCTCAAAGTTTTGTTCTTGGCGTTCTACATGACACTGCGCTATTGCTCAATCGGATGAGCGAAATCAGAGAATATTTTTCGTATTCATGTGTTTGTGGAAGATATTCCGTTCAGTGGTTTAGTATTAAAAATGATTCATAAAAATCGATAGCACATACTATATTTTTGGAATGTCAAAGATGATTCATATTGTGCTCACTAACAGTGTACAGGTAATATGTATAAAGCTCTGCCAATCTTTTGCAACTAAGTCACCGTAGATGTCTGGTACGGAATGTTCAAAAAGCGAGAGTGTAGTGACTCACTCAGAGCGACTCACTGCCATCTATCTCGCGTGTTATGATCTCCTTTGTATGCTGTCGCCTGAGTCACGAACTGTTTCTCTCGACAATGAGGAACTTCACGTGATATTCGATCAGTAAGGAACGGGTTTTTAAGACATGTTTATAACTTGCCAATTAGTCTTTTTAAGTGAACATGATTGTTCGCATTCTGATTGAAATAAAGTTTTATTGGCCATTTTAGCTCAAATTGTTCAAATTAATGTTAATTCAACTTATTAATGACAAAGAAGGAATGAAGTGTCGTGTCTGTGGAATATTTCAATGAAATATTCTTATAATCATTACAGAGATCAGTGTTGAAACGAAATATCTTTCCAAATAATCTGAGAATTTACATCTACATATCGACATAAATTTTTTGGCAAACAGATGTCCTTTTTGTATTTGAACTTAAGATGTTCTAATAGCAAAATATCCAGAGTGGAGCGCAGCAGCCAAATAGTGTGTAACTGTTATGAAACAGAACAGAAAGTGTGTCTGAATTTGTGAAATATTCTGTCAGGTACACAAAATTATAATCATTTGACCAGTGATAATATCACATGTTGAGTTCTCTTGGTTATATTTTTTATTAATTTGTCGATCATAAATGTATGAATATTTACGAAATTTAGGTCATAAAAATGTGACTCTTCTTAGTACAATCTAACCTATGGAAAGACGAAATAAAATGTTTTTCAGCTAAAAAATAAAATAAAACATTGGTGACTTAAATACTGGGGCCAAATTCGCCATCATGTACATTGTTTACAAGCGACGGACGTTCTTCCACCGTGAGGATCGGCGCAGGGAGCTCTCAAGATGCCTGCATATCTTTTTGGATTCGCAGAACTGAATTATGAGGCGTTTAGACAAGAGACGTTTGATGAAGGGTACTCAAAGCGTGCCGTTATCAACTCCGCCCCTTACAATGACCAGGTTCGGCATTTCTCCCTTCTCCTGTCGCCATTGGATGAGCGACGCTGGTTGCCTATTCTGGAGGGTTAGCGAGATAAATGGTATCTCGGTTCAATAATCGATGTTAGATCGACGTGCGGACGTCGTGAAGTATCGAGATGTCTCCGGAAGGGGTGGCGAAAGCTCAATCGGGGCGCGGGAGAGTCGAGCGCAGAGGTCGGCGCGAGGTGAGGTGCGGGGGCCGAAAGTTCAAGGCGAGGCCGCGTTGACCCGTCAGCGCACCTGGGCGCGCCCGCACTAAATCTCCGGGCCACTGCCGTCGTCGCCATCACCCGCGTCACCATCTTCACCTCCCCGTCCACCGCCTCCGCCGCCTGAAATCTATATTAACACACTCGGCCCGTTTAATTATGCACGGCTCATATATTTGGGCGCGTCGCGCACCGCATGCGTCTCCGTCCGTCGGGCAGCCCCCGGAGCCCCTGCGCGTCCCCCGTTGCTTATTTATGCGTCGCCTCGCGTTCCGGGGAACGCGGCTTCGAGTCCGACGCCGGTCCCCCGCGGCGCGAGCGCCCACCCCTCGCACCCGCGCTCCGTCGCGCACTCGCGCCAGACAAAGCCCCGCTCGGGACTTTTTTGATTTGTCGAAGCATGAGTTAACTCCCTCTTAGATGAAATAATGCCTCTATCAAAAACCAGTTTCGTTACTTTTTCGTAGTAGACCTTTTTTTTTCTGTCTCTCACTCCTTCGCTCTTTTTTGTTTATGGGAGAAATATCTTCGCAGGATCCGTAAAAGGAACTAGTGTTGGGAGAGAAAATATATATATCTATCTTTCCGAAACATCTCTGGGCAATAAATAAACGCGGCCGGGTCATGCGCGTGTGATTGGTTCGCGTTCGACACGCCACGCGGCGCGCCTGTTGGCGGCGTGCGCGCGCCTCGATAGCATCGCCGCGGCCCGGGGCCGGCGATAACGAACGCGCCGCCCACGCCCTCTGCCGGCCTCCTCCGCTCCGCCCCCGCCACCCACGCCTCCTGACGCCGGGAACGTCATTGACAACGCTCTTATTGCAGCTAGGCATGGTATTGGCTGGTTTTAATAATGTGTAAATACGTCGGCGCGAACCAGTTTTGATATAACTCTTTTAAAATTGTTACGTGTATTCGAAGAATTTTCAAAAATATTGAAATTTGTGAAAGAGCGCTGCTATTTTCTAAATACTATTGGTAACTTCATACAATAGGCACATGTACATTAAAGTACGTATAATAGATTTTTATTTTTTGCATATATCACTATTTAACATTTTAAAAATTGAATTGGAAAATATTTTATAGTTAAATTTGAAAGTTGGTTATCTGGGTAACGTTGGAAGTTAAATAGTGGAACAATTTGTATTGATTAATTTACTACTTCAATGAATGTACGTAGTATGTATATATTTAGAATATCTACTTTCGTATACGATACGAATCTTACAGTGAAACGTACATACGTAACTAATTCTGCTGAAGAGGTAACAGCGGAGATGCGAGTGTTAAGAAGGAACCACCTTACCCTTAATTAGGGACGTAGAAGTGAGTGCGACTCCGAAGACAATGTGCGGTACAACAATAATCACAATTGATGGAGTTGTATTGAGTAATGAGAGGAGTATCATAAAAAGCATCTATTAATCAAATATATCTGAATTTTTTCACATTACTTATAAGCTCCTTAAGTCAGTCTTTTTAGTTGAAGGTTACAAATGTAGGACGTATCATCTTTATTTGCTCATGAACGTAGTCTATCCAGTTCACGGACAATAAAAAGCCAAATTAAATTTCGCGCATGCAATATTAAATTGCTGTTCCCTATTAGCTTTCATTAAGTTGCTCTAAATAAGTGCGTGAAATCAAGAGCGTACAGAATCATTTCATCCAAAATTAATTAACTTCGGGATTATCCCCTGTGATCATCGCTGGAATGCCTTAAGAGTGCAGTGCGCCTGCCGGAGTAATTCCACCTCTCCACAACATCCCAAGTACACCCCCGCGTCCCGGCGCCGCGCCCCTGGCGCGCCCTCCCCTTCCGCCCCCTCGCCACCCGCCAGCCCGCGCGCCGTCCCCCGCAGTTAGAAAAAATAAATTGAGTTTCGGGCGCCAGGGAGGACCGGTCACGGTAATGCTTTTATGAGCACCGGGGGCGACATAAAAGAAATGAAGAACGCTGTCCGCACAAACTTCCCTCGGCTTCGTGGGTCCTATCTGCCACCGCACCCGCGTCGCTCCCAGACGCCCCCGCCCTATCTGTTGCTCGGGCGCCACCCCTCGCCGCGACGCGTATCGGACTCTGGTTCGCCCCGCGGACGCCAGACGGCGCGCCGAAGCGTCTTCCGATGAGGTGTCGGCGAATGGGGGAAGAATAGCCCGAGACGGTTGCATTTGTTCCCCCTACTTGGCTCTTGATAAAATACGAGACACAATTGCCTCTCGGACGATTGCTGCTTGATCCCGTGCCAACAGGGTCTCCTACGCCCATACTGGAATCACGACGCAATGAAACGCACGACCGAGGCTTGAATTATTCACTTCCGGAGCCCCCTATTCGAAACGTGTTCGATTAGGGGACGTGAATAATGTGAGCTTAAACAACACGTTCCCCAGCTATGCAAACGCACCTGACACAGTATCAAGAAAAAAACGTCATTAATGTTTTTATTTTTAATTTCCTTCCCTCTCGCTCGCTTAACCAGCCAATGGGAAAATGGCGCAAGGTGTTGCGGTTGGAGCCATGTTGAATATTCAGAGCGAACGCGCACTCATCAGAAGGCGCAAATTAAATAGCTATATTAATTCCGCGATACAAGGCAGGGCGCGAGGGCTGCAGCGCGGGAGGAGATCGCCGCGTCCGCTACCTCGCTTCCGGCGCGTGTAACTCACGATGTCTAACGAGGTGAAGGTTTTAAGCAGAGAAAATTGTTTCGGGCGGCAACACTTCATAATCGTCGCGGTAGGTAATTTATACGGCGCGATAAACAAAATTAATTACAGCGATATCATAGCCGAGGCCTGGGCGGGCGGCGCCGGTCGGGGACGGCGGCTGTGCATGCAAGTGAGCGGCTCAGGTCCGCTCGGCCGGTGAGAGAAGTTCCGTGCGTTCGCAGGGTGAATGCCATTATATGGCGAACGAGACATGCGATTAACGTAGTAGCATCATGTACTGCTCTCAAAGAAACTGGTTGCGCTTTAGTTGTAGTCGTCGTTTCAGATTTTGTGATACACTAATTGTATTTTAATTTCTCCAGAAAATATTATTATCCATGATCTAAAACTTTCCTCCTTTGATGAATCGCTTTAGTGCTTCGAAAACTGTTTTTGATGGCCTGATTTTTTTTTATTAAAAATGTGTCTTGTTACGCGTTTATGAATAAATCATCTCCATGTATGGTATTCTAGTATACAGATATTCTAATGTAGTAGATTAAAGTTATATAAAATAACCATTTGCAATATCGGAACTAATGAGAAGCAATAATGTTCTTATAGACAAAAAAGGGAAAGTAAATTTTAGGAGAAAAGTTCAAGAAAATTGTCTATGAATAAGTCTAAAAAAATACACAATAGGAAAAATTAAAAATGTATTTCTCCTAAAACGTCTCATGAAAATAATAGAAAGTAGGACTTGGAGCCAAGAAATGTAAATCTAACTTTAACTAAGATGTTTCTCATTTGGTTTGACTCCAAAGAACAAGAGAAATAACATATTACACTGTGATATCGCGATACTGTTCAGTCTCGCGTAAAACAAAATGATCAGAAAGATGGCGGAAAACCGCGTCCTTCTGCATGACCATCCCTGTTCATGAGGACCGAACAGGGGGTTCGTAGAGAATCGAAAGGAGAATGAGGAACATGAAGAAGCAGAGCGTGGAACGTACCAATGAAGTACAGTTACAGAACAGGCAATGCGATAATATTAATTGGTAAAAGGCAGGTATGAAGTGAAGGTAAAGAAACACGTAATAATGTCGCATGAGAGGGGGTGTGAGGGGAGGAAGTGGAAATGAAGTCTGGGAAGGGCGCGATGGAAGCGGCGTGCTCCAGCGGTGCGAGATCGGAGGCGAGACGTGGGCGTGGGCGGCGTGCTGGCGGGGGCGGGGGCGGGGGAATCCGAGCACGCTGGTCGTGCTGGTCGCTTTGCGAGCGGTTTTGTTGCTCGGCACCCCGCGCGAGGCTGGGCGATGAACGACTCAATCCCTTTGCGGTGTCGCGGCCCTCCACCGGCGCCTCGGGGGGACGCGAAACACAGAAGGTGTGACTCATCGCCAACCAACGAAATTACCTCACTTTCGGAGTAGCTACGGCAGCTGTGTTTAAACATACCTTTGTTGATGGTCCAGAAATATACAAAGAAAAATCTTTTACTTAATATGAAAACATTACAGTACTTCTAAGCGTGTAAAATAGAAAGTTAAAACATGTTAGGTTTTAAAATTTCAGTAATATTTATTTGATTAATCTCCACCTATTAAGTTAGTCTATCATCAGCCTGCAATATTATTTTGAATAACCCAGACTGAATTAACTATAATTGAGCACGTCGGCCATCTGTGCCATATGGTCTAGAAACTATGTCGCTTGTAATTATGTTCATGGGAGTATTCTATAAGACGAAACTGAGTTGTACAGTTGTAATGCATTATAAGATTAGTATAATGATAGTGAAATTATTAGGATGTTTGGAGAATTATATTATATCAATAATAAATGGAGTATATTGTAATTTGAAACACAAACTCAAAAGTTCTCTCTTTTCATTATGTATGTTTTGAGCAGCTATATTTAATATTCAAGTACTTGATGCAACGTGGAATACATTTTCAAAAAAGTCTTCATTTCGGTAATTTGAATAATTACAGACAAGAAAGCTTACTCTTAGTTGATTAGCAATTTGATTACAGTAAACTAGACCCTGTGCAGTGATCCAACATACTTCGATCTTTCTTCGTCGAGCAGGTGCACCATTCACGTCATGTACTGGCGAGCATGTAAATGGCACCTCCACACAAAGCCGTGTCTGCAGTAGCGTTGGCGTCTCGCTGCGAACCGACGCGTGGGCGGTGGTCCGCGCGCAACCATGCGGCCACTCGTACCAACCTTGCCATCTCCCCCGCCTTCACCTCCGCCTCCGCCGGGCTGTATTTCTCCGCTGTCTAATTGAAACGACTTGATTTATCCGCGCGCCCGAGTGCGCACCGCACCGCACCGAGCCGCGCTCCCCGCGCCGCGCCGCGCCGCGCCGCGACGCAAAAGGACGAGCGCCGACGCATCGGTAATTAGAAACGAAGCGACTATTCGTTACGACAGATGGAGATAGTGCCGGTGGACGTCTCTATAGCGCGCTCGCCGTCCGAGGGGCAGGCGGATGTGGGGGAGGAGGAAAGGAGCAAGCGCAAGCGGCAACGGAGCTGCTTGTGATTGGCTGAGATAGCGACAGCGGAGGCACCCTCGGTGTGGACGGAGGTGCGTGGGGTGGATGGGAGGACGGGCTGAAAGCTAAGGTGGTGGTAATGGTGGTGGTGGAGGAGGTGAGGGATCGATGCTGTTATAAGCGGGTATTAGAATGTAAAAGATATTTGACAAGCATCTTCAGCGTAGAACTTTGTAGAATATTGTGACGTCATGGATACTCACAGCGACCACAGACACAGAGCTTTCGTATAACAATATATTTATTAACAAAGAAAACAAAACAAATATATACACTTAATAATTTACTTACACCCTAGCTCTGATAGACCTACTATCCCCTGATCGCGGGAGCGATCCAAAACCCGATTGAAGATGGTTTTGATTGTGGCATTCGCCACTCCTACTGTTGAAGCGCGCACAAAGCCTAGCTTCCGTGACCGGATGTCACGCTGGGACACAAAGTCCGTTCTGGCGCACCAACGGCTGGTTTGCCTCGATCGCAGGAGCGATCTTATCCGATTGAGAATCGGCGTGAATCGTGGCACTCAACCACTCTTCACCTCGGAGCACGCACACAGCATCGCTCCCCCGTGACCGCAGTCACCCAAGGACATAAAGTCCGCAGGCTTCGTCAACTAATGACTCCAGCCTCGCGAGCCTGGCTCGCATATGCACCGTCTAGGCGCCAAGTTTTGTGCACACGCACGAGGTTCTCCCACCGTCTCCAGAACCTGCCTACTGGCTCCGTACACTCTGTTATATAGGCGAGGCCCACGTGACCTCCTACGTCACGCCACCCCCTCGCTTGTTATAACAGTGAAAAGCTTCTATAAGCCGGAAGACACCCAAAGCCTTGTGTCTCCCGTCTCCGCGTTCTTCCCTTTACGGAAAAACCCTACTTCCTGTGGCGAGACTAATCCGCAACCAAGCGTCCCCAAATAGATGCCATGAGGCACGCTGGCTAATACGTTACAATATCTTTGAATTTTGACAAGAGAACTAAGTCGAAGAAAGTTGACGAACATACTATATTTTGTCCTATATTTTATGTAAGTTTTGCTAGCGATTCTACTAGGATGACGCACAAATCGATGTGTTTTTGCCACTTTATCCTCGATAATACCTAATAAATAATAAAAGAGGAAACGTTTGTGGGGTGAGACAGTGCATCGCACGTTGTTAAGTATTAATCGCACTTTAATTAAAGAACTTCGAAATAAAGACCCGAAGACATATATGAATTATTTGACAATAAACGAGGAAACATTCAATTTTTTTGTCGTACTTTTTCCTGTCTTTCTTCTTTCGAAATCGGGTTCTCTGATTTTGAAATTATAAAGATTAACTTCATGAATTGGACATTTCCACTTCCTGGGAAATTGTGTTATATACAGCAATTCGTTTGGTATTATATAAACATTCTAATAGCTCATACTCTGCAATTATAACTCTGGTTGTAGCAATACCTCACGTATACTTCTCGGACGCCATATTACTAAACATATGATAAAGCTTGGACATTTCAGATTACATTTGTTCCAAAAAGTAATTTTATAAAAGAAATCTTTTATAAAATGTGAGCTATTACACTGTCATATTTTATTTTATAAATGGTATTTGACAACGGTCGTTTATAGAGTTATACCGAGCATTGGTGCTCGAGCCGGCAGTGGTAACAGGAGAGGAGGGGGCGTGGCGCGAGTTTCCTGACGGTTCCTCTTCCTCCTCACGAAGTCCCCGACGACGCAGATGGTGTTCGGTTGCGGGCGCTTTCCCAAAGTTTCACTGGGATGACTCAACTCGATTTCGTGACGTTTGCTTTTGCGAGATGAAGATAACTTCGCAAACTGAGTTCCATACAATTTGAGATTCTGAGTAGTCATGACTTATGATCTTTGCGAGCAAATAAAAAATGTTGAAGTGGGTTTTAAATGATGCAAAATAGTTTCTACTTTAATACAAAACACTTTTACTCAGAAGAACGAACATAAGTATAAGAGAATAAGTTGTTTGGGAGCTAACATAATGGATATTAATTATCTTAAATTAATGTCAAACGTGTAGAATGAAAGGTTGTATTCTGTATTCTTACAAATTCACTTATGAAAACAGTGTAGCTTCGATATCTAGAAACTTATTTGCCAGAATTCCTTAATTTTTTGATTTGTATCACTATCTTCTAGGTCTTAGAGTTCATTTGCTTTCATGACTTAAGGATCATGAAAATTTTTTTCAAACCATTCATCCAGTCAACCTCTTTTTCATTGCATTGTCATACCGTAGCCTTTTTTATTTCATTTTCATATTGGAGTACACGAAATGTTTATGATAGTTATGAAATTATAACCTCAAAATTTAAACATATTTCTTGTTTTTGCTCAGCAATTTGCAGTTGCCCAGTAATGATAAATTAATAATATGAGTAGGTTTTACTCATTCATGACAATAAACTGTAAACTAAAATTAAAATCTCATTTTTGTGAACTTCTCAGAGTAGGTGATTGCAGGTTTTACTACGTTTTGTGTCTTATTGTCTTTGTTGTTTTTCATTTGATTTTGCTTTAGTCGATTCTATCATTGTTGTATTGACATTAACACTAAATGGGACATTATTCATGTACTAGGCGGTAGAGAATAGAGCTAGCGCCATCTATAGTGGACAGCAACAATTATAACGTTCACAGAAAGTTACTGTTTGAATGAAGGTGGATGAAAGCTGCAGAGAGTACGCCCGAAACGATGAACACTTTTGTTTTGATATTGGTTGTTAGAAATGGATAATTCCTGAGACTTCCACCCAGAGCATTCCGAGAGAGAATGGGGGTGAGCAGAGTTTATCACCGGATGCTTTTCATTGGGCCGTGTGGGCAGGGGGACGAGGGGGCGACTGTTGGAGAAGGCGATGCAAGGGCGTGGGAACACCCTTCACTCGACTCTCGGCTGCATGTGAAATTATAAAGAAGCACAGGCACCATCCCACGAAAACTGTGATTTAATAATTGCCAGTAACAATTATTGATTACAGTATGGATATAAAGAATAATTAGAACGATCAACCGGCAATCATATGGAAAAATCGATGCAAGTACATAATACCGTAGAATACATTGAAAGCATGTGTGTTTCATTATTTTTGGGGGGAAGAGGAACATCTGTCCTATTTGAAACCCCTAAAGCACTGGTACGTAATGTCTATTGTTAACTTGAACAGAATTTTATCCCCTATTCTTAACAATCCCCCGTAAACAGCAATTTGTTCTTATTGCCAAGCATTAATATAATTTATGTGAACCAGTGTTTAACTCATTATTTGTGAACGAGAATAGGTTGTATAGAATAAATTTTACTGTTGTAATTCACACGGTCAGTTATGGTGTAGTGCAATGAATTTTGTACATTGTTTTGTTACTTTCTCACTTTGTCTTTCAAAATTTCAAATAAATACGTAGCATATCTGATGTGTAAACATCCACAGAAGCTAGTATGCAATTTATCTATGGTGTTCGCTATCTATTTAGGAATCTAAGCCGCATGTACACAAAACACATCTGTTAAAGTAAACAAATAACTATACCATAAATATAATAAAAAACAGGAAAATTAGACAACAAATTTGCAAAAACTAATTCCTTGGAGCTCTACAAACGCCACGCCAGAGGCGACCACAGTAGTGGTGCCTCAGCCGGTGAAACGGCGTTAAAAACGGGCCCTCCTGCCGCCGCGCAGCCGAGCCGCTCTTCTCTTCCCCCGACACTGTAATCGATCTCCTGGAGCGGCGCGGCGAGGCCTGGGGAGGCGGCGGCGGCGGCGGTGGGGCGCGTTGCCCCGGAAACCCCGCCCCCACCGCCGCCGCCCCCGCCGCCGCCGCCGTTGCTGCTCCGGCGGCCGGACAAAAGGTGCGAGAGCGCCCCGCGGCCGTGGTCATCCGTGTGATTGCGCGAGCGCTGCGCGTCAAATTTGCCACGCCATTGCGCCCCCTGGCCCCGTGCCAGAGTTATGACGCGCGCGGAAGCCACCCCCCCCTGTGCCGGCCTCCACGCTCTCTCCACGCCCGCCCGTATTCGCCTCGGTACTTCCACAGCCTTCCACGCCCTTCGAGAGAACGAAGGCGACCGCGCATGTACGAAGGCGCTTCAGCACGTTCCACGTTCTTCTGCACCATTCTCGGAGAACTCCCTGCCCCGAAGACGATAATCCCGGGGGCGGGAAAGAAACAGGAGAGTTAATGTTTTACTGTTCACGTTCCAAATATGTTTTATTCGTGACAAAAGATATTGAAATTTGAAAACTTGAAATTTGAAATTTGAAATTTTTACGTCATTCTTATTGTGAATTATTTTTATGAATATACTTGACTCTGAATTCTTATAATGGTGCAGATACAGTATTTCAATTCACTTCACATAAGGTATGGTAAACATCACAAATTTATAGTAGGCAAGATAATATTATATTTTAATGTTTTTCATATTTTCAACTAGCAATGCATAGTTATATTACTTCTCAGACACTAATTGACTTGAATCTTATTCCAGATTTAATTTAAACTATCTGGTAAAAAATAAACTATACTTTCCATTCCATTATTCAAATACAATGGTGGCAAATGTAATATTGTGTACTGATATTTATATTTTTGTTCTTTCTATAAAAAATCCTGTAGTCAGTGACGTCAACTCCCGAGAAGCAAAATAATAAACTCGTTAGTTTTGAGAGTTAATGGAGTCAATCGAAACGACCCTTCGCGTAAATAACACCAACGAAATCTTAGCGGCACCGCGCTCCGCCGGCCCCCGCGGGGTGCGGCACGGCCCCCAGACGGATCGCCGGAAGTGGACGAGGGCCCGCTCCCGCGCCGGAAGTTCGGACGGTGCGCGGCGCGGCCCGTTCGCTCGATATCGCCGCTTTTCAGCCTTTGCGCTGCGGGGCCGCGGCGGCGGCGGCGGCGGCGGCGGTGGGCGTCGTTACTCGCTCATTTCCGGGCGGTCAGCCTCCGCCTTGCCACCCCCCGACACTCGCCACCGTCGCTGCCGCCCCACAGGTTGCCAATAAAACACGCGCTCCCTCCGCCGCCGCCGCCACTCCGCGCTCATTACCGCCCCCGCCGCGCCGCGCAGCGCCGCGCAGAGGTTGCCCGGACGTCGCCCACTCCGGACGCGTCGCCCTCTCCCACCCTCCTCCCTCCCTCCCACGCGCGCGCCGCCGCCCGCACGTCGAGCGATCCAGTTCTCACTTCAGAATTGCACGTGAGCCCTTCTTGCGCGGCAGAGGCACCTCTGCAGCGTCTAAGAACTACGTTGGTATGGCAAAAAAGGATCTGGTAAGCGTTGAAATCTTCTACCATGTTCGCCATCATTTTGATATAAGGCACTCAAGTACAAACGCATTATAGAAATACGGTCTCCACGATTTGAATTTCTGTGTAGTTACTATCGATCGAAATTTCGAAAACTGAATTGAAGTATTCCGGTTTTAAAGTATGCTCCTTACCCTTATTGCAACTTCATTAAAAAAAATAACACGCACATCATTATTAAGAGCAATTCTGCAACAAGTCTTCTCCTGCCCTTTCTTGTCCTGTCTTTTCTTAATATTTGAGAAAACTAGTCCATTTCGGTTATCAGAGCTTAGTGAATTCGCTTGTGTAAACACGTAAATTCGTTGTGTTCAACGAAAAATATTTACGGCCAACGAGGCTAGTTGTTGAAGTACTTGAGAAATCTTCAGACAGCAAAAGGATTCGCAGCCGCAAGAGCTGATTCCTCGTCCTGCACCTTCGCGAGCCTCCGCTGGCCAACCTTTGCCGGAGGCGCGGCACCCTCCCCCGCTGCGGAGGGCGGCCGTGGACCGGGCTGGCGGCTGCAGGGCGGCGAGGGCCAGCCCTCCCAGGGCGAAGGGAGGGGGGCGCGCAGCATGGCCGCCGCCACGCCAGCATGGAGGCGGCAGGAAGTAGGTCAGGGCGCAACCGCCAGCCCTCCGCCCTCCGCCACCAAACGGCGTCAGTCCCGCGCGTTCAACTCGCCTCGACTCGGCCGCCACTGCGTCCTCTGTGACGAGTTGGTTCCTGAGACGCGGACGGTTCCAAGAAGTCGGCCCTTTAGGTTAATGACGAACTTTGACCCTCACGTGCGACGTATGTTGCCTTGATGAGGCAACCCGCGCGCCGCAACGGTACTGGAAACAGGTAATCGTTATGATTGACTAAATTGCTGAATGATGTATGAGCTGATCGTGGTTATCCAGCGTCATTCTGGTGACGTTAGACATCTGTTCAGGCCCGCTCTGAGTGCGTATTAAAACTTAATGAACAATACGTTCTTCGCAAAGCTTAAATAAATCTTAAAATTAAATTGATCTGAAAGTATATAGGGCGATTTGACGTGTCTAATGATGAATACTTGGGTAGATTATGGTGTGTGAGAAATTATTTAATCGAATTATCTTAGACAATTCCCTTGGATGTATTTTCGTCCTCTTATATTTTCTTCTACAAATAACCGTCATTTTTTTATTTCACTGCCGCCCATAACATATAATAAATATGAACTATATGTTACTCTAACTTAACATTATATTAACTGATGTGAAAAAATATTAATTTATTGCCGTTTGTGCACACAAAACGTACTATTTCATGCAGAACTTAAAAAGGAATATCTGCTACAAAACTGCATAAAAAATAATTCTAAATAAATATGGTAACTAGATTTTAGAGATTTTTGCTGATTTCTTCAGAACAGATATATTAATTTATATTATTTTAACACACGTAAATTTATTAATTGTTGTATTCACGTATACAAATTATCTGGTGATTATCATTTAATAAAAGTTATACACGTTTTATACCAAAATCTACTTAATTAACCTGAAAAATGTACCAATTAAAAGCATATGTGCTCATCAGTTAACGTGTGCAGACAAATGACACAAACCTACGTTTATTTCATCCACCGGGCGCAAAACATTTTAGTAAAATTCTTTTGAAAGTTGGTTCTTCTGCTCTGCCTGATTTCACACCCTCACCGTCGTTGCCGCCACCGAACTCACCACTTCACCAACCTATTCTCCTTATGCTATATTCTATAATATTAATGGTATTCTTTAAAAAAACATTATCTGATATTTTTATTTTATTTAGATTTTCTTTCAAACTGTTCTTGTAAACAGTTTCAGTGTTAGTAGTCCGTTCCCTACGACGTGTAAGAGTTCGGCCAGTTCTCCTGGATACATTTTCCAAATTTTCGTTGGAAATTCGTGTGCAATCGCCTTCCAAATAGCACCTCTGCCTTGGAGTGAGTACTCATGAAAGAGCCGCTGAATCTGTATTAAGTCATTGGTGGTGGAATAGTCCTGTCCGGAGGCAACGTGCTCCAAGAGGGTGCATGGAGAGCCTGCGCTGCGCTC
>BOPP01000005.1:11979245-11993526 GCA_017312745.1 Gryllus bimaculatus | reverse complement strand
GGGGGGGGGGGGGGGGGGGCGTAGCTCCTCCGGTGGAGAAGGTGGTGAAACCAGAGGCGACGACGGTCGCCGGTGAGCTCACGGAGGCGGTTGAATCTAGTTTGTAGGGGCAACTACGGTGAATGCAGCTCGCACGTAGCTGTCCGAGGGGAAGTGGCGGCGACGACGGCAGTACAGAAAACAGCGTTTGCGATTCCAGAATGGAGATGGCTCCGCGGGGCGAGTGAACGTCGCGTTGCAAAACACGTGCAGGCCGCGGGGGATTTCTAATGAGACGCGATCGACGTTCGTTCTGGGAAACAGCGACGCTCTGCCGGCGCTTTTTGGGTTTTTGAAATTCGCGTCGCGCCGAAACCCGCCCGTCGAAGAGCGACTGGCTTTTTGCGCGGTCTTATCGCCAGCAGCTCTGCCCTTTGTGGCTCGCCTTCGCCAACGAGCTGCCCGCTCTACCCTACCTCTCCCTGTCCCCCTTCCTAGTCTGCCCACGTCCCCCTATCCCCTCGCCCCAGAAATAATTGCCTGAAATTGAGCGAATTTCCTTCACAAAAATATGTGGCTCGATCGTTTTTCTACGCCTGGCTGTGGCCTCAGGAGTTTGACGTTTTGTTGAAAATTATGGTGAGCGCCCTCCAAAGGGAAGGTTAAAAACGCTTTGGAAATTTGTAGTTCGCTAACAGGTACACGGCTACAGCCTCCGTACCTCCACGAACTCGCTCCTTTATCCAGTGTCCGAAACGGATCTTTAATCTTGTAATTCCAATTACTTACTAATCTGCAGTACGTCTATCCAAACACGTCGTTGGGATCGCTTTTTCGCCTTGAAGGTGCAATTGACGGCGAGTGGCTATTAGTGTGAAGCATTGCCCGCCCCACGCGTCGCCGGGGCTTCTCGAGTCAGCAGCGTTTTACGCTCGCCTGCGCTGAGCATCATGTGAGGCAAAGCAACAAGAAGTGGGCTACGACATCACGCATAGCGAATCTACTGAAGTAGTGAAGCGATACTGCTTGTCACATTTGGTGTCATTGTCCATTAAACCTTCAGATTTGTCGTATTCTGTGGTAATGTTTTCAAGCTTAGTCACCTAGCAAATTCCACAAGACACAATCATGATAGTGGGTATGTTATATGAATGAGTCTAATGTGTCCTCTGATCGTAGTTAGTGAACGTAGTTTTCAAGAAGTAGGGTTAATAGAATTTGGTAGCTTTATATTATTTAACAGAGAAAATCAACATAATATGTAATATATGTCTGTAATAATATTTTTATAATTATTGCTTCTAATACGTTGAAAGTATTCTGTTCATAGAAATGAGCAAAATATGAACAACAGTTAATCAACGTTTTTAAAAATGAAAGTGAAAATGAAAAAACGAGAGAAATAAATAGATCGTTTTTTCTCCCTTAAAAGCAAAAAACAATAAATAAAAAAAATTATGTTCATTTAAGTAAATAATTCAAATACAATGATTCGGTATGTAACGAATGAAAAGAGTTTTCCCAGAATTGGCGATTTCGTGACTGATAAATGAAACTAAAAGCCATTTAATTGTATTATTGTGGAACGTGCTCTGGGTATTCTTCAAGTAAAAAGTGTAATGCGTAATAACTAGTCTGCTGGAAGTAAAGAACAAGTTGCAAAACTGTTTCAATCAGTCACACTCCTTTGCAATCTCAAGCCGCGCCGACTCTTCATACGAGCAAGATGATTCGCGGAGGGTCTTAAATTATCCGATGTTTATCTCCACTTACGAAGTGGATTTGCGGGTAGAAAAAATCCTAGTAATTTCTGTTCCCTCCGTTACGGCAGTTAAATGAGATTTTTTTTCCATCTTACCTCGCCAGCGCTTGGCAAGTGGAGGGGGCAGTAGGAGTGGGGGGCGGGGTGGCTCTCGGGATGTGGTTTTTTGCCGGATGCGTCGCTGGTTGGTGGCGCGGATGTTAATTGAAAACCTGCAGGCGGGCTGGAGGCCTCCGCGGTGGCGCGGGGAGCGGCGGAGCTATTTAGACAAATTACAGGTGTGTGTGTGTGTGTGTGTGTGTGTGTGTGTGTGTGTGTGAGTGTGTGTGTGCGCGCGCGCGCAGGCGTGTGTTTGTGCGCGCTGCCGCTGCTGCGCCGGCGCAGATGCCGCGCGATAGCCCCTGGGCGCGGTAATTTGAATCAATTACGGGACGCGTGAGCGCGCCGCGTGACGAACGTTGGCGGAGGCGCGGTGGCAGCGGGGACCGCCACTGCTTCCCTCCAAATGACGATGGCGATGGCGATAGGTCGGGCGCTACAGGCAGCTGTCGTTTTATCGTCTCCCCGGCACTTGTGTGTGAAGTGATGGTCCTACCGACTGATGTCGGGAGGGCGATTGGAAGAGCACATATTGAGTGGCAGGTGCATATGCATGGCTAAATTTATATTCTAAAACACTGAGACAGGACACCAAATGCAACAAAATCTAGTTTATAAGTGGGTGCCACCCCTCCTACGATTTTTAAACAGCATTTGTAGGTGATAAGTTAGTCTAATTGAGATTGTTGTACTTACGTCGTCAGGAATCGACTTCGTGACATCACCGTTGTTCGTCAGACTAAGCAGCCACCTATGTTTCTTCCTTCGCGATCATTCACGGATAACAATTTTTCGAACCATTTTCAAACGACTTTACTACCGCAGCACTAGTGCACCCTCGCAAAGTTACCGTTTGACTGAGGGCTGCGAGTTATTTTTTACAGCTGGAGATTTCTCTTGGACAGGGGTGTTTTAGAAAGTGGGCTCTCTGGTGAGGACTTTCTCTGTGTGGGGGCGTCTGGGAGGCCAAAGCGCGCTTCGCGGTGACGGCCTTTGTAGCGGACCTGTGGTGTCGCTGACACACCGCCGCAAACGGACCTTTGAAATACCGCCACAGGTAATATAACGGTATTAGGGAAAACGTAAATAGAAGTGTGTATTGTGGAAAAGTGTGTACATTGATATGTTTAGCATCATCATTATTTTATAAAGGGTCTTCAGTATACCATTATTTTATGGCAGCAGCTTCAGTTTGTTACCTATTGAATGTGATATTCTACAATGTATGGAAGGAAGTAGAATTATGACATTGGGTGTATTATTCAGAGAGTAAATGTCAGTCACATTTGAGTAAATTAATAATTTAAGTAATTGTGATGTACACAGGTCGGCGACCTATAGATATACTCAAGCTATGTAATAAAATAGCTTCAGACGATGTATGAGGAAATACGAGGCACTAAAAACTTAAGTATTATTTATGAAGACAATTTTATTATCATATACAATTGTATACATAAGTGTTTATATACAAATAATACAACCGGGTCATATGATCATTTCATTAAAAATAATAAGCGTTTCCCACATTACACGACATTAAATAAGCCACGTACGAGAATTTAAAATACACCTTTCACTTGCAATACTCTTAAGGACAACATAATATTCTTAATGTGATGAGAGTAGTAAGACATTTTTCTAACACGCACTACTTTTCATCGACGATAATAGAAACACGAAGTGCCAACAAACAGACTTTTCAATTATTTATCTGGGAGCCACCTGGAATGGCATGCAGAACGACGCGTTTGCATGCCTCGGTAGCGATGCTTTATCGACCTACGCTTTCTCGAAAAATGTTGTTTTTTAAGGAAATTATTTTTTGAGAGTCGTGGTACGTTGTCCTTTGAAAAATACAATGAAATCTGTGAAGACGAGAAATACACGAATATTGAAAAATAAGTGACATGTACTTCAAAATCAACTAAAAACATATACTAACATACTAAAGAACATATTTAAACATTTTTAAAGCCACAGTTACAACCGCGTTTGCGAAAAATTACATTTCTGTTATTGGTTAAAAAGTAACAAAACTTATTTTTTGGAGAGTGCTGAGCAACGAAACAGCGACACGTTCCCGTGTCATTAATTTTTGTTTGTAAAATCTTATTTTTCTTATCATTGCGGTCCTAACGTGATAGCACGCTAGCCGAAAGTTTAATAACAAGGTCAAATGAAGTGCGACAATTTTTTTGCGTAACATATTAGCAACAAAAAAGCGACACATTTTGAGCTTAATATCAATACTTTTTTTGAAAAACATTGCTGTTGAAACTGTACGGGGCTCATTTTTAAACGATTCCAGTCCCGGGGGTTGGTGTCGAGTCTTTTCAAAATACAACAGTTGACTCTGTGCGAGGTCCCGTTACTTCCTTTGGAGACCTTCAAAAGTTCTTTTGGTCACTCGCTGAGTGCGGGTGACGCGATGCGCCGGCCTCTGCCCTCGACCTGCTCTGCTTTTGTGCAATTTGGGTCGAAGCGGCCCTTTGTGCTCGTAGGTCCCGTTAACCATACAACGCTAAAAGAGCGAACTTGGACGTTGGGGATACCTGGTGGCAGGGGAACCTCCTTGCGTGTGCCGTTTTGAGACGGCATGTACGCAATCAGAGATACAGTGATCCTCGTGTAGGAAATAATTTATTTTTTTCTCTATTTAACGTAAAACGTCATTAATATTACTTAGTGGTATTGCGAATATATTTTACATTGTCAATATAAACAAAATTTTGAACGTATTTATTGTGATATGGAAAATGTGAACTACTATTTCGTAACCAATGCATTAAAATTTCAATTATGAAATGAGAAATTATTGTCGATTTTCGGAGAATAGAAGTAATATAGAAATATATTATATATGATTTTGACGTTTCAATTTTACGAGGGAGTTTTGGCAGTACGAGTGTGTCATAAGGGAAGTTTCAATACAAATTTTCAGTGACCAACACTCTTCTAGGCGCTCTGCTGACAATGTGTAGTACACGTTTGTGATACATATTTAACAAATAGCTCTTACTAATTTTCTTTTGCAAATTCACCCAATATGTATATTGTTTATGTTCAATATTAATAAAAGTCCACAAATGAAAATCCATTTTATATTCAGCATAAATAAAAAATTATTTATAAGAAACCAAGCTTACTGGACTTCATATCTGTACACCCTCTCTCCGAGAAAAAAATCATGGGTGCCCTCTGGGGATAACTGAATACATTTTTTAAAATTATTCTGGTTATTATTTAAAATACTTAAATCCTGTATTAATGTAGTATTTTGAGGGGATAATGGTTTCATGAGAAAGCCACCGATTCCTTAATGACGATTTATTTTAAAAGATTGTGCCGATCTCAGAGGAAGATTCATTCTTGTTGATATCATACGTTTCCGTTAACGTCATGTAACTACATTTAATCGATATAGGCTTCGGGTGGTGGTGATAAGATATATGTATTCTTTCACGAGTCTCCGCAGTGTTTGATTTTAAAGGAGCTGAGTTTCGCGAGCTCAGTCATTAACGCTCAGAAACGAGTTTCATGATTTATTATATCATTGCATGCGATTTCTGCGGAAATACTTCTTCAACACAGTTGAATTTAATACTCATTCCTTTTTATTTGAACATACATTATTTTCATCTCGCCTACATCCATCAAAAAGCATGGTGAAATATGGTGCGGCTTACGCAGACAACTGCACTTTGCAGTCCGGTTATCCGCAAGTGTTCTTTGACTTCAAGGCAAACCTCCCTGGAGTCACGGAGAGTTTGGCACATGTATCCACGTCAATTCAAATCGCAATCTATAATGTAACACGAATCCCCGACGTGCCCAGATGACCACACGCATGGGATCTCTGACCGGGGTACTTGACGGCTTCGCAAGAGCCCGCGCTTGCTCAAGATGTAGTGTTCGCCGCCGATCGCCCGAGGGCGCGTGGCGCGTGTGCGCCAGCGGCGATGTGGGGGCGGTGGGGGCGGCGACGGGCGGAGGGCGGTGCGCCGCTAGCGCTCCCCGCGGCCAGATCGGTCGGATAAAGGTGATTTAGCGGCGCTGCCGGCTGAGATATGACGCGCGCCCGGATAAACGCGGTTAAAATTGCGGAGTTTTCGCCGTAATTGATAATGCACGGCGGCGGCGGCGGCGGCGGCGGCGGTGGGGGCGGCCGAGGCGGCAGGGGCGGCTCCGTGGCGCATGTTTATGCATGAGAGCTAGTAATGAAGGTGCGAGCGGAGTATCGGAAGGCGATCCATCGCCAGAACCCGTGCACGCGCCCTACCGCCGCCGCAGCCGCCATCGCCAGCCCCCAGCCTGCCCACTCTCGCGCCGCCCCTCCCCGCCCCTTTCGGACTCGTTTCATAGTCCTTCCTCCTACTTCACCTTTTCAGTCATGTCACAATTTAATTCTTCTTTTCTGTCTACGTAACTGTTCTCCTTAGATTACCTTCACAAAAAAATTCGTTTCTATATCTACTCACCACTTCATTCCCAGTTCTTTCCTAATTTTTATTGAAATTTATAAGTTTTTGATACCATCAATTTTGGACAATAACATGAAGGCTATGGTTAAAAAGACCATAGCTTTCATACGTAAGCAACATAGTTGTAGTGACATATCTTCTTCATTAACGAACCACAAATACATTTATTGCATTACAACTTCACTGTGGCCCCTATTCACCGCCTTTCCCAGGGTTCGTTCTTCCAGCAAGCGCTCCGCCGCGCCGCCGCCGTGCCTACTGCAGCCGCCGTTGCTACCTTCGCTGGCCGCCGCCGCCGCCGCCGCCACCTTCTCAAGCAGCGAAATATGGCCCTTCGAGCGTTCTAGCGCCTCGCCTTTCTCAGGGTGTGCATTATCTACGGCGCGGACGTTCCGGCTGAGGGCGTTTGCATGTAGGTCAAGTTAAACAAGCTCCCGCAGTTTGCTGGCCGTTTTAGACCGCGTGCGTTCGCTAGAGCTGCTCCCTGCGATTGTTGTCTCAGAGAACAGTTTGTTTATATTTCTCCGTTGTCGAAATGTAAGGATTTGCTGTTACGATTCATCGTGCCTAAAGGTTTTTGTGAGAAACACTATCACAAGAGAGTATATTTTTACTTTTTTGATCTTAGAGAACATTTTATTGATATGATCGCGTATTTTTATTATAGAATGTTTATATTATTTATTAAAGTCCATTGCAGTTTTCTTCAATATCAAATCGTGGCTTTTTTAAAGCTCCGTGAACCTCAAAAATATTTAAATTTACCGTGTTAGTGATATATTCTTGCGTGTGAACTATCATGTTACAAAAATCATATGTTTGTTTGTATTTTAGTGATCACAAACACACATTGTGACGTTTACATGATCTTATTCTTGCAAGCGAAGCGCTGCAGTCTGAACTCTTTGCTGGAGTTCGAGCTCTTTGGCCCAGATTACCGGCAGCTCGCTTCGACTGCACCCTGTCGCGAACGACCGCCCGCGGATACGTGTGAACGTCCCCGTTCCCGCATTACACCCGCCTCAGCATATTTTATGCACACCCAGGCATGATAAAAAATTCGCAAGGTAGGTAAGAGCGCGCGCCCCGTTCGCCCGCGCGCTCCCTCGCCCGCGCGGCGCCGAGCCGGGCCTCGCGGACCGCGTGGGGGTGGAGGGGGACGGGGCGCGGCCGGCGTCTTATCGCCCCGACCCACAGCTCCCCCGGCGGCGGGACGCAACCCGCGACTCGGCCGCGCAGACACCCAGTAAGCCCGCGGGCGATTCTTCTCTGTCGCGCGCAGCCGCCGCCCCCAGCGCTGCCGCCCCCGGGGACGCTCGCGGCCGACGCAAGTGGGTCCCAGCGGCCTCCGCCGTCGCCTGCCCCCTGGCGGCGCACCGGGCTCTTGAGGCCTCGCCGGAGTTCTCGTGTTTCACGCAGCAGCTCAAGACTCTTTGAATCTTTGCGCTGTTGAAGGACAGACGGGATTTTACCTGTTACGTCTCCCTTCTTTCATTCAACTTAAATGATTTTTATTTTAGGCTTTTTCGAAGTTAAACTTTTGTCCTACCTAAGGTGCTCGTTTCATTGCATTAACGATACCAATACAGTCTCATATTTTTTTCGTAATATGTTTTTAATAATCGACCACATCTAAACAAAATGACTTAAATATAGTCAGTGGGGTATTTTTATGTGGTTCTAAGAAGTTACCTATTATACGCTGCTTTTCAATGCTTTATCCATTAAGTTAGTCTGCCTGAATGTGAATTGAATGTCCGTTTATATTTGTTTAGATACTCAATATTGACAGGGACTGGATTTCTTTACATTGTTTTTAAATAGCAAATATTACTTTATGTTACAAATTATATGTTAAGTAATTTTTTCTATGTAGTACCTGAAATCCAGAAAGTGTAGGGTTGAAAGGAGATGCTTGACAATTACGAAAAAAAGATTCCAACCATTAATGTATTATATAACTCCGTGATAAAGTTAGTACACAAAATAGAATTTGTGTAATTATTTAGTACAGCCTCAACTTTTACTTTCTTGGCATGTTATTTCGAGGGTGAGGGGCGGATCGAATATTTCTGTCCACAAATAATGAAAGGTCATACGCTTATCACGTCGGGTGATCAGCCATAACCTTCGGAGCGGAGGGCCTGAAGAGGCGCCCTGACCCGTCGTAGCCGTTCTCCGCGTCGCCAGGGGCGCTTCCGGCGGCGCGAAGCTCGATCGTCGTCTGTCGACGGGGCCGATGCCCGCGCCCTCTTCCCCGGCTCCACTCGCTCGATCCTCCCTGTGCGCTGCTCACCACTTGCAGTCGCCGCCACTGCTCCTCCTCGCCTTAACTTTTCCTCATAAATTATTCCACAATTTTTTCTCCCCGTCGCTGCCGCCTCCGCCGCCGCCACCCGGGGCTTTCGCGCGCTGGAGGCACCCGCGGCGCGGGCCCCATCGCACCGCCCGCCGGGCGTCGTCGTCCTTTTTCGCTGCTTAATATGCGCATTCTTGCGCTGGCAGGGGTGGCGGTGCAGGGGACGGCAAAGGACGGGGTGGAGATGGAGATGGAACCTCAGGGTGGTAGTAATAATTAGAATAATAGCAGTGGTGGTAAAATTGAAGCGTGATGGGGTTCGGTACGGTTTGTGAGGCGGGAGTGTAATGATGAAAACGCCAGCACCAAACGCGGGTGGCAACAGCGTCGGCGGTGGGGGCGGTGGAGGCGGTGGGGGCGGTGCTGAAAAGCGGAGGTGCGGGGCGCCGGCCGCCCAGCTCCGTAGCTCATTACCGGGGTGGGTGTCCTCAGTCGGCGGGCGCTCCTCGAGTGCCGTGCTTGAGACTCTCGTGGAATGTAGAGTGTCTGTGTTCAAGTAGCGCGGCTTTGGGAGCTCGCGTCTATGTGAGGGGAGCGCTGCGCTCTCCTCTTCATTGAATTTCTCATGTAGGAGAAACTTAGGTTCGTACTACTTACGTTCCTAAGTATTGTAGTCACTCGTTTTCAGAAAAAACATTCTTTTCGTAGAGTTAATGTTACATACACACACACACACACACACACACACCGTATATATATATATATATATATATATATATATATATATATATATATATAATGTGTGTGTGTGTGTGTGTGTGTGTGTGTAGAGAGAGAAACAAAGAGAGAGAACCTGTGGTCAAATCTTGCTGGAGAAGTGGTTTGTGCAGAATTGAAAAAATATTTATAATAATATTTTTTCCGGTTTGTTTCAGCCTAGAATCCCTATTGGAATGTTATATCAATCAATGCTTCAAATTTGTGAGACAGGCATAATACTTTCAATATTGCTGAAATAATTAGGCAGTTGTGAATATGTTGTGACTCGTCTACCACTTCAATAATTCACCACTCAAGTCTTTCCAGAATATTTACCCGCATGAATTCAGCCGCGTATTGAAAGTGTGTGTGTGTATGTGTAATATATATATATATATATATATATATATTATATATAATATCTATATTAACAAAATCCGGTTTTCTAGACACTATCAGTCCTGTAATTCCATGACATTATTTCTGAGTTCCATAACAGATTTTCGTTTCCCGAGTGTTTTATGCGAGGCCGCGTTTGGCAACCTGGCTAGCTGTATTACAATATATTCATTATTTATCTTTAAATCGCATAATTCGCAATGCGGCATTACTGTGAAAGTACTCAAGCCGGCCAACCCCTCCGGTGTCATCACAAATATACCATTTATCACTCGACTTGTGGGCTGCTTTTAAACGCTCGCGTGGCGCGGCTGGCGTGCGCGGGGCGGGGCGCGGGTGGTAGCTGCGCGCGGCGGCGGGGCGGGGCCGGGGCGGGGGCGGCGAAGGCGTGAAGCTCCGGGTCGCATATGCATTGCAGATCGAGCGCCGGGATGGAAACGGTGGCACCGCCGCATTTGAATACAAAACGCCAGCGGGGCTCGAATCCCAGGCCTCCTGCTGGCGGCGACGCGGCCTCGGCGGCTGCTGGCGATGGCGCCGTTTAGCGTGGGTTTAACAGAGACAACAGGGCGGCGGCGGCGGTGGTGGCTTCTCGCTTCGAGGCACGCCCCAGTGCAGAAGCCGCGCCGCGCCGCGCCGCGTCTCGCCCGGGCAGACGTCTCCGTTAGCGATTTGTTCCATCGCATGTGGGGTGTGGGGGGTGATTCCGAAATCGCATGTTGGAGAAAATGAGACATTTTTTTTACTTCATTTTATTAAATATTTTTATAGATTTTTGATACATTCCTCAACACTCCCTTTTGATTCTCTTCCAAGAATGAGTCATTGCACACTTCACGTATTACAGTAAAACGCTATAATCATTTAAGAATTTTCGGTCATGTCTGGCATAAATTATTTGATGAGCACGTGATGGGTGACGATCTGAATGGTGATAAAGTAATGTTAGAAATAGACGAAGGAGGTATGTGAGAACTCCGACAAATGTGGCTGCAAACTCACATTGCCCACCACACATTCATTCGGATCAATCTGGATTTTAAGATCTAGTCATCAACGATCTATCACGTGTTTTGTAGTCCAATGTAAAATTCAATGAGTTGGAAGCTTTTACAAGTGTCTTTGTTTGAAAGTTATAGTTAAAGTTATTATAAAAGTATTAGTGAAAGTTATAGTTATAGTTTAAATAGTTACAGAGGCATTTCATAAGACTAATATGTGCTTTTCAAAATTGTGAATATGGCTGAATTACTGACAGACGATACGGACGGGAATAAAAAGTGTGACCTAAAAATGTTGGGATCGGTGCGTCAGCCCTCTATTGGTCTTCTGAGACGAGGCGTTACGTAGACTTTAAAGGAAGCGCGTAATAAATCACTGAAATACTTTATAATTCTCCCTTTAAGACGGTTTTGAGTCAGCTTCGAATTAATCTTCCAAAATCTTCTTGAAAATTAATTTTAATGTATTTTATTATTTAATATTTTTATTAAATCGCCTTTATCCTTGGGAAAGTATTTTACACTAATACGAAATCCTTGTTTGTGACTCTTCTAACTTATTTGCATGTTCAGTAGTACGCAAATTCATACTATTTAAGCAGTTTGAAAAAAAACAGATATTTTATAATTATTTGATTTAGAAATGTTTTGTATAGAAGCATCTGCAACTATTAAAGTTAGCTTTAATATTTCAACTTCTGAAAACTTTCTCTCCATATTGATTCTGTTCCAAGATGAAGTTTGTTTAAGTGCCACTGGATGATGAACACTCTATGTAAAGTAAAGTGAAGTTTATGTAGGAGAAGAGCATAGTAGTATAAGTGTTACCCTCTTCAGTTTCCATATCCAGAAGTAAAATGAACACCAGCTCCGTAAACTGATGTTTTAAAAATTCTTGGGTTGAACCATTATATGTTTTTGTATGCATCAGCCCCTCCGTATCTCCTGTTGGAGCGAGTTCTGTTTTCTTGAAAAATCTTCATTGGGCCATGTGTTGTGTATTCAAAAGCATCATTATGCGGGCGTGGGAGGGTATATTCCTAGTCGTGCACGACTCTACAACCCAAGCATTCAACGTGCAGTTGTTTGCAATGAAATATATCTCTTCCCACGTTTGGACATTCTAAACACGCGTTTTCTTGGCAAACGAGATCGTCATGTCATGTTTATTGTGAAGTGGTGTTTTGAATATCATGTATTCGTGTCTATTTTTGCAGGTTGTCACTTTTAACTGCCGATTTTTTTATGCTTGTGGAAAACATAAAGATTTGTTGCATGTCGAGATAACAGAATACTTATTCATCTAATATAATTTATAAAACACATTCAGTCTTTCGAATTTGTTGGTAAAAAGCCCAAAAATATATGTATGTAACAAGTGTTTGAAGGTCGAGAATGTGGTGGGCGCTACCGCACGTGTTTCGTAGCGTCGAGTGAGCTAATTTTTACGAGTCACGATGAACAACACCCTAGATGTTGCAAGCAGTGTAACGTCTACAACCCTTCTATTTACGACATAATTTTCTTTAGAAGAATGAACTCTGAAATTACGAAAATTCTTTGAATCACATCAGATTACAAACACACTGCATGCAGATAATAGGGCTCAGTATATTGAATTAAAAGGAAATTAAGGTTAATATTCATCGTATTTCTCGTTCAGCAATTGAAACACGAGCGAATATATCCATTAGTGGAACTTACAATAACTATGATGCGTTCAGGGGTGTGACATGGACTTACGTTGCGGAAGCAATTTGTTTATATTCGCTCCAGAACTCCAGTTTGGCCGAGCTCTGCTTCGACTGGGCCCAGAAACCAGCAAAACAAAAATAATAAAATGCTATTATAAACAGGAGAGTCTATACTTAGAAAAATGTATTCATGTTGGATTGATATCTCCTGAATCACATTAAAATAATTACTTAATATTTTTACGTTTGATAATTTGGAAAAGAATAATACGTTTACCTTCTTATTCTCAATTACAATAAACATAGAAACAAGTGTTACATAACTTTTTTGTTATTCAAAACTTAGTTCAATATGAATATACTTTTGTAAATATCTTTTGTTACACTCTCGTTATTCAACGCTTGCCTTGAAGTTGATCGCAAAGCATCCAAAAAATATTTTCGCGAAAACAAATTCATCATATGAGACTGCTTCGTATTTTGTCAATGTCCAAATGAACTAGAAAAAATGTGACTAGTAGCATGATATACTTCAATAATGAAGGAAAAATACTTTTTTTCAGAAACAGTAAACATATTTTACTAACTAAAAATTAATAAAACTGTGTCATTGTCGTTCTTGTCATTCCTACCTTAAAATGCATTGCATAAATGAATTATTTAAAACGTTCGTTCTACAACGTGTTTTCTCTTTGTTGCAGGTGAGTGTGAGGGCTGCTGCTTTCGTGCGGTGTGTCCGTCGCCTTGTGAGGCGGGCTTCACTTGCTGACGTCACAAGACGTTACCTTCTAACTCGTTCTTCTCTTTCTCTCAACTCCAAGGTAGTGCCTAAAATATTTAACTCTTTCTTCAGATTAGAAATCTATGTATTTAGTGGAATGTTTTCATGTAGATTTGGGAGTAATGATTGAAAATTTAAAATAATGTTAGTGAAGCTTGTCTCTTAGATATACGTGTATAGTGTACCTATTGATACAGTATTCGATGGTCTTCGATCTACGATAACATTGTATCATCAACTTCAAATAAAATGCATTATCTTTATAATAAGTATATTTTCTCATCGAGTTGGTGATTCACAATTAGCAACGAATTCAGTGTAAAGCTAATAAGTTGACGTATATTGTGACGAAGTTTTTTTTTTATTCAACTAGTTAAATAAACACAATATTGGTTGCCAAGAACTTTGAAGAGGTTTTTTTAATATATTTGTTGGGAGTTGTTAATTATTAAATCTGAGAAAAAATGGAGATATTATACGTATTTCTTTTTAATGCTGATAAAAGGAATAGAAATGAATAAGTTTAATCCCCAATTGTCATGGGTACTTATTTCTAACTACATTATTATAATGTGTTCTCAACAAATTCAATTATTTCATATTGAATTTATTGTTGATTCTTGCCCCTCTTCTGTAAATACAATTTTGATTCTATGAATGAACGCCTTCAGCCTGTTTCAGAGATGACTGAATCTTTTCGAGTTAATGAACTCTTTGAAATTAGTAATCATGATTAATTATATCTGAATAGAAAATATAATTTTAATATTTCATTTATATCACTCACTTAGTACATTTAAGGTAATGTTTCTATTATGCTGGTTTCTATTAGTGCTACTTACTAACAACTATACTTTAAACTTTCTTTTAATCATTCAATTCGTTCTTCTAACCATCCTTACTCTTATTTTGATTTAAATATCAGTTATTGTTATTCTCGTTTCCTTATTAACTCGCATATGGTTTCAATACGAGTACGTTGGGCACCGATTTTAACGTTTCATATATATATATATATATATAT
>BOPP01000005.1:11960000-11975233 GCA_017312745.1 Gryllus bimaculatus | reverse complement strand
CCACCATCGCCCCGCGCCGCGCCCACGTCGTTCGCTGCGAGTCCTCGGTCGTGACTCGCAGGCGCCGAACGCTCCACCCGCTCGCTTCCCCCACCGCCTCACCGCCTCCGCCATCGCCCCTCCAGCAATGAGGGGGCGATACGCTGCATTTATCTTCTCGATATTCATCTTTCTCCGGTTGAACAATACTGAGTGTTACTTAGACGCAATCTTTGTGACCAACAAAATGTGTAGCTCGTGTAACACATTTGAAGACGAAAACACTAATGTTCATTAATTTGATTTTGAGATCTCTGCCACATATTTGAGCTACTCTTAACATGTATTTTCATTCATCTTTACAGTTCCGTGGTTTGTTACCATTCCAAGCTTATAATTTGTTACTAATTAATGGTTCCAGTAGTTCTAAATAACACTCAAGCGAATAGAATTTCATGCCTTTCTTCAGGATAAATACAATTAATTAGATACCTAGTATATACCTTCAATGTTTGATTCGTGCAATAGTTTTCCTGTTCATAGAATCATATTTCAACCAAAGCTGAAAGATTTATTATTAAAATAACTTGAAGTTAAGTGCATATCGATCTCTGAGACTTCAATTTCATTTTTTTTCTGTATTTGATAGTTAACGACTCCGTGTTCGACTGTGATGTATTACCAGAGAAATACTTCTTGAACAAATTACATTTACAATATCTTTAACATCACCGTGCTGCTTGGACAATCTCTGTCTTCAATCAGCCTTGAATTCTACTCTGTAATTGGATGACGAATACAAAAACCACGTAACCTCATATGAACGGCCCGCAACGGAGCCCTGCTCACAATAACAAATCTAGATCATGTCCGGGACAAAAAGTGCTCCGAAGTCAGCTGGGTCGGAGAATGGACGCCACCTGGTGGCAGTGAGCGACGTCGGGGGCCTCCCACGTGCTGCGCTCCATCATTACACGTCACGTCATCACCTCTCGACGTTCCGCGCCGTACGTCACAGTCATTCGGTCGTCGCTTGCTTGCTTTCAGCTTCCGAACATCAGTCGCATCACTCCCCTCCGATATTCCGTGTCTCTTCTACCAACCAATTCTTAGCTTCGGTTTACCAGCGTGTACTCTCTTTCCATTTCACCAAGGTTGAAAGATACCAATAGGAAATGCCAATGATAGGGTATTACAATTCACGATGTACGTAAAATAGAACGCCATATGAGTTCCCGTATTTCATTACAACTTCCCATTCGAGTTTCTTGCTTATGTTCTATTGTTTTTCAGTTTGGTCAGCCAATTCATCTCGATCGATTTCCTCCTACTCTGACTCCTAGTATTGCTCCTCTGAAACCTCTTCCTTCTTTACTTTCTTTCGTTTTTTCGTATGTTTCTCACAGTTCACCATAGGCTTTCATTCCCTTTTTTCCCCCTTTAGTGGTTCCTTCTTACGTCTGTACCATATTTACTCGTCCTATAAGCCTTGTCAAGAACACACCTTGCGTTTGCCCACCTTTCCCAAGATACACATCGCCCCCACCCAGGGGCGTGGCCCACTCAGCGCGTTTTTTGCAGCTTCGCACTCGACGGAAGAAACACGGGGTTGCGTGCGGCGACCGGGCGGTCCGCGGCCGCCGAGTTTCCAAATCAGGACCGGGAGATGGCGGCGGCGGAGGCCGGGCGCAAAACCTGCGGGTTTGCAAGATATTAACGACGGGACTGGCTACAATGTTTGCGCTGCGGCGGCGTCCGGCGCGTTTTGCGGGCGCGGCGGGCCGCCGGTTCTTGCGCGCGTCCGACTGCTCAATTCGGCGGCAGCGGGGGCGGCGGGGGCGGCGGCGAAGAGCGCGGCCTGCGCCGCGGGGACGCCGGACGCGCCCTCCGACGGATTTATGGGCGATCGGCCGCGCGCGCGCCTGTCCGTCTGCGCGCCGCCAGCCGCCTCTGCGCCGCCGCCGCCGCCGCCGGCCACACGCTGCCGCGCGGCGACCTTTTTGCGGGCATCTGCTGCATGTCCCGGCAACATTGTCTCTGCCCATCTGTCGGCGATCAGCGACGTCTGGTATTGCCGCCGTGTGCGACCTCGGCGTATGTGTTCGGCATATTCTGAGAGGCGTGCCGCGTCTCGAATTTATCTTTCTGAGAAAAGCTTCTTGGCAGAAAGTCGATCGCGTTGGCATTTTTTAGAAGGAAATGGATGATGTTTGGTTGCAAGATACATGAACAAGGAAGGTAGCTCTTGGTTGTTGGTGTTAAATTTCTTTTACTGTGTAGAAAATCGTAAAATTTTAATTCGATTTTGTGGCAATAAGAGGAGCTGTATTTCACTTATCCAGGAAGTCTCTGAACAAGACAGAAATAGACAGGTTAATACCTTTTAAACGTGTTAGGATGCTGATATTCCTAAATTTAGAGCACACTCATAATAAGCACGTCGAATGTCTGGACATTAAATATTAATGGATCGATTTTCGCAATGTGTGGGGCTCAGTAAATGGCCAAATGACAGTAATTCATGCATAAGAGTCTGCTTACGTGCACAACACTCATCCGAGAGCATCCACTTTAAGGGCGCGGGTATCCTCCGAAATCTCACCCAGCCGCCGTTAAAAAGGGAATTGCAGCGGCGCGTTGATTGCGGGGGCGGCGGGCGTCGACGTGCACCCTCTCGCCTCGCGCCGATTAAATCGCGCAATGCGTCACGCACTGCGTGCGGCCGCGCCCTCCTGCGCCCCCGCAGCGACGCCGCCGCCTCCGCCAAGCCCAAGACGCCGACGACGCCGCCGCCGCCTTTGCCGCCGCGGCCTCCGCGGCCTCCGCGGCCTCCGCCACCGCCGCCGCCACCGTCACCGTCACCGTCACCAACAACGAGGCGCCGCCCCCACCGCCCCCCGCCGCCCCACCCGCGCCCCCGCCGCCCCCACCCGCCCCCCCGCCCCCACCGCCCCGCCGCCCCCCACCGCCTCCCCGCCCGCCCCGCCACCATGGCCGCCGCTAGCCGCCACCACCACCACCACCACCGCCACCACCACCGCCACGCCACGCCACCACTACCGTCCACCACCTCTTCTTCGCCTCCGTCTGTCACCATCCCCGCCCTCATGCAGCTTCCGTCCGCCGCCTCTCCTCAGCCGCCTCGCCGCCGCTTTAGCGCCCCCGCCCCCGCCGCCACGAGGCGTTCGCCTACCCCGACACGTAGGGGCTGGGCTCATTCCGTAGGCATGGAAGCTGCCGCCGCCGCCGCCGCCGCCGCCCGCCGTCGCTAGCTCGAGGGCGCATGTGCGCGGCGGCGGCGGCGGCGGGCGAGCCGTGGCGCGCGGGTGGCGGGCTCGCTCAGGGGCGGGAGGGGAAGGGCGCACGCCAATTTAAATCCCGGGAAGATGGAAAACTTGGCCCGGGTGGTTTATTGTCCCAATTCAAGTTGGATTTATTCCTCGTCGGCTTTTTTTCTCGGGGCGGCGGCGGCGGAGGCGGAGGTTTATGCGCCGAGTGCGTCTTCCGCGGCGCCGCCGCGAGCGCGCGCCTGCCGGATAAATCAGCCACTATTGAATTCCGCGCCCCGCCGCCAGGTGCGCTCTTGTTGCGCCACGTGAGCCTTGGTCTCGGTGCGATACACGCTTCCTTCTAAACTGTTATGGATGGTTCATTCGCTGTACACTTGGGATGGCGAGATGATACGGAGTATGAATGTGTGGTACTTGCACCTCATATTTTCTGTTCTTTTCAATCGAATTTTCTCAGTAGCAATACATTACTACAAGTTGCATTTTCTTTATGTTGCAAAATGTGGAAAATAAGAAAAAGATTTCTTAGAAATGGGTTCGGAAATGGGTTATTAAAATCTTACATGATAGCGCACATTGTAGTTTCAATTGCAAACTCTTGTTGTATGCTACTTAATCGGGTATGAGTTTTCGACGCATCAAAGCAACAATGCTCACCCCCAAAGTAGTGTTTTCTTGGAAACATTTCTTGACCTATTTGATATAAAAATGTGAGCACAAATGTTCTTGTTATTTTCCATAAATGTACTTTTCATAACGACAACTTACACTCATTTCCCTTACATTTATGCCACTTTGTGCAGTTTGTATTGCACAAATATCATTACAAGTTTCCTAAGCTAGTTTTTTCATCATGACAATCTGATATCACTTCATATGTCAATACACAACCAATTCTCGTACAATGTTCAGATTCACATCCCAAAGCAGAGTGGACGTTTACTGGACACCCTAGTCTCTTCGATGCCTTGCCAGATAATCTCACTCCGCTCACGTAGCAAGCCCTTCCATCCACGCATTCGATTCACACGTTGCAAGAAACATCCCGAAGCAGCAACCTGCTACTGGTTGCGCGCGATCGACTTTCAACACGTCGGATCGCATCGAATCCCCGGGAATTTCCGTCGACAGTGGAATGACGACGCGCGTCACGACCCTGCGGCCTTGCTCTCCTTGCGGACGCCGCCGCCGCCACCGCCACCGCCGCCTCCGTCACCACCTCTGCCGGCACTGCATCCTTCACAAGATACACCTGATGATAAATTCAAATGTATGGAAAGCGTATGATAATGCGTCCGCTCTTTTTTCGGAGGTGTTCTGCTTCCTCGGGAAATTGAATTAAATTTCTTTTCCCGCTGCCTCTTGCGTAATTTGGAGCTCCATCCCGCCGACGCGGTGCTGGAAGCTGGGAAGGGGTGCGGGATGGCGGAGCGAGGCCAGGCTGTGGTGGCGGCGAAGGGACCGGAGGAGGGGAGAAGGGCGGCGCTAGAACAAAAGAAACACGCCCGGCGTCGGCCTGCGCCGCTCAAATGAAGCTGCTTAATCAAACGCGGCACAGACGCGCGCACGCGCATAGGCGCGCGCGCGCGCTCCCGCGGCGAAGGCCGGAGTTAGCGTGGATAAATCCCTTCGCCTGCGGTATTAGCGAGCTGAATAATTCTCTTCCTCGCCCGTGGCAGCCGCCCCCGGCACCGCCGCTGCCCGCGCCACTCCCCCCTCCCCACTCCCGCCGACACCCCCGTCTTGCCGGCGGTAGCAGCCATATTGAAGGGGGTACCGCTGGGTGTAGCTCACAGTCATAATTACATCCCATTCATTTCCGTAGGATGAATTAGGCAAGGGCACGGCTTGCTGCTGCCGTCGTAATGGAGATGGGGTGCTGGCCGTCTGCGTGCGCCGTCGAGATCCGGAAGGGGTTGGCGCGCGAAATTGGAGCAATCTGCGGCCCGGGGGGGGCGCGAAGGAGGGGCGCTGGATACTAAGAGATGACTGTTGGCTGTTGGTGAGGGGGTGGGGAGCCGTCTCCTAATCGCTCAGTGATGGCTTTCGCCCCTTGCAAGAAGTCCGGTGAGCTTTGTGCTTACACTCGTGCGGAGTTAAGTAGGGTGGTTATTCGGGTTAATTTTAGGATTATCGCAGCCGTCTTTGTGGCAGAACTACCCTCGTAGGTGATGTATTCGTGAATAAACAAGACATTTTGCTACGTCGGCAGGGGAGGTAAAGTACGATAGTCACAGGAGCATTAATTTGGGGATCTAATTGCTTCTGTATTGTGATGAAGCATTAACAAAGAAAATTAATCAATATTATTGGTATGGGGAGACGATTCAGCGCAACATCAGGTCTTGTAAACATACATTGCAAGGCAATGCTTGAACGTATACACAAATACAGAGGTGATAATGACAGGTATTAAATGATTTTTGTGAGAATTTCAATCGTAAATTACTTCCGCTCCTTAACACATTTTGTTACCTATATTGAGTCCACGATCTGTTCAAGAAAATGGTCGACTGCTGCGAGTAAGCTCGTATTTGGGTAAGTTATAGTCTGTAAACTCAACGGTGTCGTGACTTTCATATCAGGAGCGCGAAGTATCCGAGATTATTCTTGGAGATTTCTCATCCTCCATTCTCCTCCTCCTATTCCATGTAGAAGCACTATCTCCACATCCCAAACGCAAGCATTTGTAGTTCGTCTACCTCTCTGCCTTAAATCACTGCTGCCAACCAACTCTCTACCCAACAATCATTACTCTCGACAGCTAGTACACCTTTCATTCGAGCATCATGACAAGTGTACATCGACTAATATTATGATCATTCTATAAAGTATTAATAATCGTAATGACCAATTGTAATTATTAGTAATAATTATTGGGTTCAAAATCATTGGTGTGATCAGTATGAACTTCCACCATCAGTCACATCTCAACCACAAACTCCATTCCCAACATTCACTATCGCCACCACACCACCTCCGCCTCCTCCTATACCCCGGCAGCTTCCTCGCTTCAGATTCCGGTATTGCTTGGTATCTAGCGGGGAGGTTGGCGGCAGTGGCGCGGCGGGGGCGTTCTCGCCCGCGGCAAATGCCCATATATAAAGCGAAACAGCGTCGGGGAAAATATTACCCCAATATTTTGGGGCTCCGATAAATAGCGGGGCGCCGGGAGCCCGCGCCGCGGCCGCGATACGCGCTCCTTAAACACATTAGATACGGCGGCGGTGGTGGCGGCGCCCGCGGCGGAGCGCAGGGGCGCGATGTTTGCGCCCGCGACGCCCTCGCGGCGGCGCCCCTGACGCCACGACTTGAGGGGGCGGCGCCGTGACGAGCTGGCGGGCTATCGCGGCGCCCGCACGCCCACATATTGCCACCGCCCCGCGGAGGGGCGGCGCCTGTTTCGGAAGGTCGGTGAGGAGGCGCTCATTGGTGGAGTAGATGATGCATGGGAATTCATTGGTTTCTTATACAAACACCTCCATTAGGTGGCTCCCTTTGGTCATTTAGCGAGAATTATGTGTGGTGTGTGTCAATATTTTCTGGTTTTAGTTAGATAATGAAGTGTGAATTGGGGTTGATGAATAAGTGCATCTGACGCACTTGAGTTACGCCTTTTAAGTGAGGAGTCTAGTGAGGAAATTGGAACTGTGAATAATGTTAAATTGAGACTTTGTAAAGGAGATGGTTGCACATCGCGTCGGTACATTTTGTGTCTTTACAAGAAAGGTTATCCGAAAGACGAATTCGTGGTTTGCGGAAGGCGACTTCTGCGAGGGCGATGCTCTGCGTGCATCAGGGTCTTCCGTGCCGCTCCTTCCCTCTGGTACAGCCCGCCCCCCTCCCGCAGCCAACTGCTCTGCGCGGGAATCGAATCGGGCCAGGCCGCCATGAATAGCAAGCGCCCCGGAGATATATTCGCCGCTCTAAGTTACATTTCTTTAGCGGAGCGGCGCGGGGCGGGGCGGAGGGTTTCTCCGCAGCTAATTTTAAAGTGACGCGGGGATATCGGAGAGACGGATGGCACTCCGAGAAATAAGAGAAAGGAAGGAGAGGGGAGGAGGTGGAGGTACGGAGCAGCGGGGGTGGAGCGGGCCGGCCGGGAGGTAATCCCACCCCAATTCCACCCCCGGGAGTCCGCGCCGGCGCGTCGGATGAGCCCGCCCTCCCCTTCTCTCCCTCCCCTCCCCCGCTCGCCGTCCGGCCGGGGGAGGGGGGAGATTTATCTCTCGGTCCGGGACGCCCGCGGCGCTGGGGCTCGAGGTGGGAAATAAGCATCGAAACGGCTAGCTGGCTGCTGGAACAATACGCGCGGAACGGACGACAGACGCGGAATCGCTTCGTTTCTCGAAGACGCCCCGCCCTGCATCTGCCAGAGCTCACCTCGCGAGCGACGCGGATCCGCGGAATGGCGGTTCGGGGCGCGGCCGCCAGATGTCGCGCGCCGAGGAGACGAAGCGCGTCGCAGCGGGCGGCGCTCGCCGATTGTTTTGTATCGCGTGTTGATGCTCAGTTTTAGCGCGCGCCGCGGCGCCCCCTGCTGGCGGGACGGCCCCTCGGCGGGGAGGCGCCTTCGCGGGTCGCGGCCTCACCTTCCGGCGAGAGCGGGCGCCCCGCTGCGATGGGCAGTTTATCCGCTGGGCCGGCCCCGCGCCCCGCGGTCGTAAAGCGGTTGTAAAATGGCGGAAATTGCGAGGCCGGGTCGCGCCCCTCTGTTTCCGAAGCCGCCTCCTATGCATTTAAGTTCATTCTGGGTGCAATGTTTTATGTCCCGTCGCAGATGTGTGAACGATACGAGATGGAACACCAAACAACTGACGGTAATGTTCTCACGCGTGGTTAAGGTAGCGTTTATTTTGGAAGATCCATTGTGAACTCAATATCATTCTCATAAAGTTTTCGTATTATTTTTTCAAACAATAACAAATAGCTTTCCAAGAACACGCGGACAGTGTATGTATAACCTATTTCCATTTTCATGTATGTGTATATAAAGATACTCGTGTTGTTTGATGTAGTTTATAATAATAGTTTTTTTAACTTACGTGCTGTGTATTGGCAAAAAGTAAAATATATATTACTCATGCGATTAGCTATGTGAATTTTTTACGCTTAATTAACTTTAATCATTCATTTTAAACCCTTTTCGGTCATTACTTCGGTGTAATGAGTATTAAAAGTATTTCTTCTGCATGTTTTTGGAATATATGTTTGGAAAATGGGGCCGAATAGTTACCTAAAAGTAGAGGGTAATGCGTAGATACTACGTTCTCCTTAAAATGTTACATATAGCATGGGGAACAAACTTTTGTGCTTCTGTGCTTCATATAACACGGAAGTAATATGTAGAATGTAACACAAATTAAAATGAAGTTGTACATAAGGCCGATGAAATTTCTAATGGAATTGGGCGATAATAAATTAGGTAAACAAAAAAATATTTTTATGTGAAAAAAGTCAACAAATTTCTCCAAGTAATAGAATCAAATTGTGAGAGAGTAATACCATATTTTGAGCATTATTCATGAAAATCAACTAGGGATACCATTTTCACTTTTCATCTTCCTTTGTAGTGCTCGTTGCCGCCTGATTAAATTGATTATTTCATATATTGATGTTGCAAACAGCTGTAGTCATTATCCCCCTTAGTTCAGTGAATGTTTATTCCCGCGAGGTAGCGACGATGCCTTCTCTGCTGAATGGTAAGATCCGGCACCGACTTACACTTAGTTTTCGATTTTCCTTCTAGATATCGTCCCTTAGAGGACACCATCCTCTGGGGACAAGCTCCAAACATCCGCCCGTAGCCCCATTGTTGGGGCGCTACTCCATAATTTAGGTGTTGTTAATCGGGTAGTATGGTGACAATAATTCGGATCAGAGATGCCAGCCGCTAGAAGTTTCCTCCAGACAGTAGTTGAATTCGACCTAGCTACATAGATAATGTCGAAAATTCGCCATGGTAGGAAATTCGCCCTGGTCGAGAGTCGAAGCCTAGGACCTCTTAGTGAGGGTCGCACCCCGCTGGAGATTCGTGGTCGTGGCCCCTCGCCTTATTTTACGTAATTCGGCGGCGGGACGCCGCGCGGCGTCGTCTCCTGTCCGAGCGGCCATAAAGCGGCCGTTATCCCGATTTATCGGCGCAAGCTCGTATTGTTTCGGGATAAATCATAGGTAATTGCCCCGGCGGAGTGACCGGGTATTCAACGACTCCTCGGCGGTCGCGGGGTTTTTATTGCCCGCGCGCTTGAAGCTTTTGTCATCGCCTCTCCCACGCAAGGGTTCTTTCCTGCAAGGAATACTTGTTCATTTCTCTTGCGTACTCTTTATATTGTGAACTTTGTTGCGGTTCTTGCTCTCCATTAATACGGTTTCTTACTTAGTATTTTGCTTACTTCATATTGCGGCTTTGTCTTGTCTCTCTTGCTTAGGGATTTAAATATCTTTATTCACCCACTTAGTGTCTAAATCAATTTTGGCTATTATTTGTTATGTTGTCTTTAACTCAAAAATCATATCAATGTAAATACCTATGTACTTAATTGATATTAAAAAAAAGCCGAATTTGCGATTTCAGTTTTTATTTAAGAAGAACTTGCTCACTAAATATGGAAACATTTTTTGCGGCTAATGCGTGCTTTTAATAATAAATATTTGAATGAAAAAATGGTGGTCACTTTATTCAATAAATATACATTGTTGTTTGTTTCAATCACTTCCAAGCGTTTGCTCGTTTTTTCTTGATATCCATCAAAACACATCATTTAGATTCACACAAAATATGTTACATTTTAAATAATGTCCTACATGCATTCTGTTATTTATATTATACATTTCAATTGAGAGGAGAAAAACCACAATGGTTTAAGTGACATTTTATTAATTCTGAGAAATATGTTTTTTTAGTCACTGTTAAGTTACGGTCCGTTATTAAATCATTAAAAACCCGGCATTTCCATTGTTCATTAAACCCATGGAAAGTCATTGCCACTGAAATACAGCCTAAAATAAACACGTTTTTCTCGCAGTTTATAAAATATCACTTATAGCGTATAGTTTTGGTTTTCTGCCATTAAATTAATATATAGCTTAATTGCAATAAACAAGTATTATAGTTTGCTTTCATCAATGTGAATTCACCTACACGGTCCTTTAACCATCCACAGTTCGTCACACAACCATCCACACCACACACAGGCCCAATTCCGTGGGTATATCCTGCATGGTGGCCGGGGTGCCCCGCCATACTGAAGCCCGCGCCGCCCCTCTGCGGCGGGCCTACCACGCGCGCCAGACGAAAGGCAGCCGAGGAGCGTTTCGTGGTTCGTTGCCTCGCACGCAGCCCCGCCCATCCCCGCCCCCGCCCCGCCCCGCCCCCGCGCGCTCTCCTCCGAAATGAGCTTGTCCGCTGCGTCGCGTTTGATTTACCGCCGCCCTAAATTGAAAGTTAAAGACTGTGACGGCGCAATGGGGCGCGGTGTCGCCGGCGGCGCCGGCGGAGACGACGGTACGGCGGAGCGGCGGCGCTGCGGCGGCGGCGCGGCAGCCTGCGCGTCCACGCACCTGCGGAGGCGGCGCCGCGGCGACCGGACGCGCCTTGAGTTGAGGCGCCGCCCCGCCGGCCGCAATCGACAGATAAGCGCCAATCGCGCCCTCGGGAAAATAAATTACTTCCCAAAGTACCCGTTTTATAGCCGAATTTACTCGTGTCCTGCGCTGAAAATGGGGATTAACGAGTTTTATTGCGACGAAATGTTCGGTGATGGTGGTTATTTTGGACGGCACATGTTACTAAACAACCATCACATCTGTAATAATTTTTCTTCCGAGTACACTTCCATATCGACTTCATAGGAAAAGATCCCCGACCTCTTCGTAGCTCCTCGCGCGTCTTCACAAAGCTTGTTTAGCTGCCAAGGTTAGCCAGTTGTGGCCTTTACATTTGAGTCTGATATTTCTTCTTGTAATCAATTAATTGGGGCTCACTAGTGGTTTGTCATGTTACTGTTTGTTATTTAAATAATATTCAAGTAATATTATTCGTTGCGCTAATTTATCCGCTTCAGTATTGCAATTGTTTGTGGAGGGCATATGTTTAAATTTGTAAAATAGCTTTATCAGGGCCGTTTCTAGACACTGAAATATTTTAACGGTTAAGCGACACTATCTGAATGCATGCAATGAAGTTACTGTTTGATGGATTATTTGCTATGATGTCAGCTCTAATCGATTGTGTCAAATAATGTTACCGCTTTGGAGGAACCAATGATGGATCCAAAAACCAGCACCCACACCCACATTTATGCTTTAAGCAAAATATAGAACTTGTCATAAAACAATTTTTTACGTTACAAATAAAGCCAGTAATAGATTAGTGTATCAGCATCTTATAGCGAATAAGTAAAGATCAACAAACTGGCACGTAATACAAAGCGCCGAGAAAATAAAAAAAAATGTTCGATGGTTTTAATGGTTTGACGATATCCTTGATCTTTGCCTTCCGTTGCACTATTTTCTAAAGGAAGTTAATGCGTTAAAGTCTTCTTCCGTCAGGTGTAAAAGACATTTAGGTAATTTACTGCTTCCGCATTAACTTTGTGATAAAGGATCCCCTTCTTGTAAACAACCAACAATATTTACTGTCTTGCCAGTTGTCGAAGAGCAGACAGAAAATTTCTAAAACTGGCATTTAAGGCGAAAACCCCATGAAAGGTTGTTGATATGTTGCAGAGATCTTTAAATATCTTTTTGTATTGTATACACGCAAGTTGGTTGTGAACATTTTTTCCTTTGCAGTGGTAGAAACTCGCTAAAAAAAATTAAATATCTATATTGCATTAAATATTTTTTTAAAAATTCCCTTCAAGTTAATAGGGTATTGTACTAAACACCCATTTTTTATCACCTTTTTAAACAATATTTTACTGTGAGCACTTCAATTCCAATGAAATTATTTACAAAATTGGTTTCACATCTGAGGATATTTAAAATAGTACTCGCGCCTTTCAAAATTACTGTATGTTTTGGAGTAAGATGGCATGATGTACACTCGCTCCACAGTTTCAGGGTTAAGGATCTCCTGTGCGATAAAATTCCTTTCTCATTTATTCGCCAGCTTAAAAGCCGCCACCGCCGCCGCAGCTTCAGTCCATCCACCCCTGCGGCAAGGGTTCCTGCGGAGCGTAGAGCGAGTGAATATCGACCGGCTATTTTAAGGATCGCGAGCTTTGCTCCCAAATCCAGACTGAATTCCAGCGCTCCGCCCCCGCAGCCATCCCGGCGGTGCCCGGGCGGCGGCGCGCTGGCTTTGCAACTTCTGCTCCCCGACTCGAGGGGGACTCCTGCATTACCGCGGACGCTACTGCTGCTGCTTTTTCCCCAGAGGGCGATATTTACAACTCGGAGAATTACGTAATGCTTCCTATACGTTACAGCGCGCCGTAAATCCGCCGGGCCGAACGCCGCCGCGAACACGCGCCGCGAACGCGCGTGTAATAAAACCGCGTTCCCGGGCGGAGGCTGCGCGCGGATTTACATGGAAGCTCAATTAAGGGTGTCCCCGGGATGTGAACCGGCGACGCGGAGTTGCGGATGCGGTGGCGGCGGCGGCAGCGGAAGCCCGTGCCGGATCGATAAATCTCGATACGCCGAATTCGATGCGCGCGTTCGCTGGCGCGTGACGTCTGTGTTTGCACCTGGACGGCCGAGTGCTGGGAGGGGGAGGGGGATTTATGCGCTGGACGTCGCAAGGGCGTCCCAGGGCAGTCGATAAAGCGCCTCATTATGCACGCTGCCCTCGAGACCTCGCCGGCAGCGGACGCACCAATAAGAAGAGCGAAAGACATTGTGGATTTGGACGTAGTGTAGTGTTGCCAGAAGGAGACACGCCTGCACACTCTTGCTACGGTAGTGGAAGGAGGCGCTGCGCGGCAAATACGTGCTAATTGCTTGCTGTCTGGGTGAGGGCGTTTCTTGAGAACGTACAGGTTACAAATACTGTGAGAAATCTTGGTCGTATGCTCGTGTAGGTGATTTCAAAAAGGCAAAACCGATCGATCTATTAAAACGTAGTCGTTTACGTTCTTTACTGGAGAATACTCTCCGTGTTCTCTGTACATAACGTTAGGCACTGAGACAGAAGCCATGTACAAGATAATCTAAAATGTGTGTTGAGATTACTTTTTCCACAAATCTGGTTGTAAAACCGCACTATAATACATTATTACTCCTTGAATGAGAGAATATCTCTACGAAACATGTATATCAATTGAGAAAGAGATCGTTCATTGCAGTGAGTATCCGATCTAACCGTATCGGAGATAAATTTAAGGAGGCCAAGGTAATTTTCGAGGTCACCACACGCACGCGTCACGCCAGCCGTGCCCAATCATCTCTTTTCTGCACACTATAGAGCAGCAATCGTCCAAATTCCATCTCTTCATTTTCCGTATCGGAAGGGATATATGTGATCGTTGCAATGGAATGAATGGAAATCAAAAATACATGACTCATAAATTGTCTCCACATCTCGTCAGACTAGTTTGGAACTATACTGAGCTTCCCGAACGGTAATCTTTTGATGATGACATTATGAAATTGCAAAACATTCGCTTATCAGATGAGATATTTCTCTGTATTCTATGTCTAAAACTTGTGTTTTCTTTTGTGTAATACGAGTTAGGATATTGATTTCTTTAGTGAACTTTGATCTGGAATCTTATGTAAAGAATAAATTTGAATGTGAAGTTGTTACATTCAAATTTATTCTTTAATTAACTCAAGCAGTATCAAGCGAGGGCAATTTTTCCAACACGTAAATTAATAATTCTTTTAGATAAAAATATAATTTGTGTATCTGTATTAATGAAATAATAATTAACCGGATATTAATTTTCTAATTATTATTAGATTAGTAGATTAAATTTGTAGAAAATATCTTGTGATTGCCTGTTTTAATTCAAATTTTGCAAATTATATTTATCAGAAAATGTTACAACGAATTAAATATTAAATAGGGAAGTTCGGTGAAAATTATGAAAGTATATCAGGAGATTTATGAGGTCCAAAAATGAAGTAAAACGTTCGGTGAAAAAGGAAAGTGAAACGTGTAAAAAATGCATTTTGGGGTCATATGTATGTAAAGATACATATATGTAAAATACTATACTCTTACTAATAAAATAATTCATGAAGATAATTTACAAGACAGGCGATATATGGTTAAAAGTATTTGATTGCAAAATAAACGCCTCTATTCAGATTAGGATCTTTCCACTGCTAATTGTAAAATTTTCAGGGACGATTGATCTATTCAAAAACGTCAAATTTTATAGATATCAAGTTTTGCGTAAACTCTCTACAATTGGATATCTCGATTTTTCCCAATCATAAATGCATAATTATTTTATATATTATTGTATAATTTGTGTAAACTGAACTAATGAAAGAAGAATTAACTGAATTTTTTTAGTTATTATGCAGCTGTGTTTCATGAATAGCATTTATCATTACTTTTGGGTATCGACTGATCCGTTCCGGCTCAATTCTATAAAATAGTGATGGTAGAAAAATTATATTTATACTTAATTTGTTTATATTATTAACAATTCCAGTTATTAGAAAAGCATCAAGTGTACCATCTTCAGATCTCATTTGTTTTTCGAAGCTTGGCATCACTGCAATTCATCTTTGACATCAGGTCTATCTTCTCTATGTTGCCACCAAGTCAGCATCTTGACAGTTTCCGCTATCACAGTTGACTGCGGAGAATAACTCATTACTAGCACTAACCCACTACTACCATTACAACCACTATTTCATCAACCAGTACCACCACCAATACCACTACTTTCTTTACCGTTTCCACCATAGAGCCCATACCGAAACCACCACCACTACCACCACCACTACCACCACCACTACCACCACCACTTCCACCACCACTTCCACCACCACTACCACCAC
>BOPP01000005.1:11934906-11959806 GCA_017312745.1 Gryllus bimaculatus | reverse complement strand
CCCCTTCCCCCACCCCCAACCCTGCGCCATCTCCTCCTCAGCGCCGCCCACCGCCGACGCGGAATCCACAGAGCGATTCTAATGGTTGCTACCCACCTCGGGGTACAGGTGGCCGCTATTGAACCAGCATGCACTTATACAAAGAAATTACCTCGAGTATGGCGAAATATTTGGTTTTGCCACGCAGGAGTGTGATTGGTGCTTTGTGAATAGAGGCAAAAATGTACTTAACTTCATTTAGAAAACTAGAAACTTCTCTAATTCTCATTTTACACGAATTTTTAGGTTTAGACATTTCAGTGTTGTGAAAGAACTTCTTCATACTTTTTTTTAAATGAACAGTATTACTAGTGTTACATTGCAAAAAACACCATGAATTTTCAATATAAAGAACTTTCTAAATCTATTTTTTATTAACGAGAGTGCTCGCCAAAATATCAAATGATTTTCGTTTTCTTCAAATGAATGTTAGGAGTATTAAGTTAATAAATCATTTTGTGTTTAACATATTGCTTCGCAAATGTAATGTTTGCTTGAAATTGTTCGACATTTACTATGTTAAGATTTTTCACTAAAAGAGAATCAATGTATAGTTGCTAAACATTTTTCATGTCCTTCCCAACCGCTCCCTTATCTGCTGTATGGATATGAAACAGATGGTAATTACTATACACTTCATGAACACTCGGATAATGATTTCGGCTCCATAAACATGTTGGGAGTGGACACCCCTTGACGTAAGGCGGAGGCGGTTCCATGCCTTTCTTCCAATGAAGATATTGACAAGTTCATCGGGATTTGTAATTAGAATATTATCTGGTCGGCTCGCGGTTAATTGTTGAGCTGGATATTGTAACAGGACCCGGGCCATAAATACATCGGCGGCGCCGCGCCGGCTAATGCCAGGGCTACCAACCGCCCCGATCGCGGCGTAAATCACGCTCTCGTGTTGCTCACGTGGGCGCAGCGGCGCGGCACGGCACGGCGGGCAGTTCGGCAAGGTCGCCTTGCCTTGCCTTGCCTTCGCGCGGCGTCGCGATGTTTCAATTACCTCCCTCCGGGACGACTGATAAATGGTATTCTCTCGGAGAGTTCTTTGTGCTTCTAAACTCAAGTTATGTTGATGCTCATTGGTTCGTTTGGGGACGTTTCATTAAGGGGCAAATGTTAAATAAGGTAGACAAGTCGCTTGGTATTTTTTGAGCATTAGGATATTGTGAACAATTAACTTTTAAGCAAATAATTTATGTTTCTAACTATATGCACTATTGAATCATATGTATTCTTGTGATAATATTTTCCATCCTAATAAAAATATTTTAAGATATGCGAGGAAGAGGTGCGATATGAATAGTGTGGGTATAAAAGCTATCACCACATACGTGAGAAAGATTAAAATAAAATGTTGTGCTAATTTTCTGTTGGATAAGATGGTTTCCACGGAACGATTGCTAGAGATGATTGGGCGATTGGCCAACTAGAGGCACCACAATTCGCAGAAATTTGTTTGAAACTTGTTTTGAGTTTCTTGATGATTAGGTTTCTATATCCAGTTGGTGTAAAAATTAAAGGTCGAACGTAGGAGATATAATGGCGAAAAGTATCTTTATACAACTTATCCAGTAAAGTAAAAGACTTTTGAAATGTTTCTGTAAATTTATTGTTTCCTATCATTATTTCCATCACTCTGTCTTTTCTTCGGTATGACGAAATTCGCCCATTTCCTGAATGTATCTGTCAGGTATACAGTGTCAAGTAATTTTATGATGTTCCCTTGGCATTCATGTAACGTAAACGAATCATAAAGATATTTACATCTTCTCAAGCAATCCTTATGAATAAAATTACATCTTGGCGTGTTTTTAATTAATTATTAGCATTCACTAGCAAAGATAAAGACTATAGCAGTGAAGATACACAATTTTTTACAACAAAATTGCTTGATTTGAAATATTTATTTAGAAATATCTTCACATTAAAATGGTATGCTTCTATCATAAAATAAAATGGATTACTGGGGGGGAAATAATTAAAAAAGCCGTGTCGAACGTCAGAGAAATCTATATATCGCAATTGTTCTTATTCATTCCGGGAACAATCCTATTACTCGGCAAATGGAAAGTCAATTAAACTCGCCTTTTCACGACGGGCGTACAGCGGTGCGGCGACCGTTATATGAACCTAAAACACACCCGTGGGGGTGTCGATACAGCCTCGGCGGCGGCGGCGGCGGTAGGGACGGCGCTCGGGGCTTGACTTGGCACAAATTCAAACGACCCTCTCTCGCTGCACTGGCAGCGCGGCCCTCGCCCGCGCCACGCCCACGCCTTCCCCCGCGCAATTGTAAGGTGCGCGTGTACCTCGAGCGACTGCGGCGCATAACTCACCGTTCGGAGCTCGGCACACGCACACACACGGCGGCGCTTCTGGCGCGAGATATCGAAAGATATCGCGAGGTATCGTGAGATCTCGCGGGCCGGCAGGCTTCGTCGCACGCACGCGGTGGAGCCGCCCCCGCCGACGCCACCTCCGCCGGCGGCCGGCGACGGCCCCCGTCGTAAATAACAATACGCAGTAATTTACAGCCCTTAATTCCGAAGGTTATAACAAACTCATTAATTCGGACTTGGATTTATACGCTGTGGTGCGCGAGCGCGGCGCGGCGCGGAGCTGGGCCCGGCCGCGAGGCACGCGGGTGGGGCGGGGCCTCGGTCTCGAGTTTTTGTTTCGCCTCGACAGGAAGGAAAACGTTATTAAAAGGTAGGGAAGTTTCTTCTCCGGAAGTTGGCGCGGAGTTTTCGGTAAGCGATAAGAAAACACGGAGAATTTTCTTTTCCCGCTTCTTTTAGTTGATTTTCTTGTACATTCCACCGCCCACTTATCTTTCACCAAAAAAATCGGGTTGAGACTGCTTTGAAGAGATAAATGGCGGATCGTTGGGCAAATCCGCGACGGTCGCAGAGGTCAGTTGCGCGGTGAGCTCGTGTTGGTTTTATTACAAACTGGTTATAATTGCGAAACGAAAGGTGTGAAACGTGCCGATGACGGTGGTTACGGTGATGAAGGTAATGGAAAGAGGGAAGTTTTTTTTCTTTATTCTGGAGTCGGATTAGAGAGACGGGATTAAGAAAGTGTAAGTGTTTGGTCCTGTAGCCGCCAAGCACTTGTGACGGTGACGATGAATGTGGACATGTGGGAGTGGGGGTTGCGGAGTTACGCAGCACGTTAACCTTGATCTTTACGTGCGTGACTCGCGATTCGCAGCTACTTTTGCCAGCGTGCGCGACCCGCGGGTGACACGCTTCCCGGGGCAGCGGGCGTGATTTACCGGCGCGAAGGAGGCGCCTCGACCGCGTGCGCGTGTGACCCGCGTGTCCGACTCGTTGCGCCACGCAGGCTCCTAGGCGCCCTTGGCCACGAGGCTGCTGCCACCGGCTCCCCGCGCCACTTGCCCGAAGCCAGTGTTCCAGCATACTCGGATTTGGATGCGGCGATAATTAAGTATTGTTCTGGTTGCTTCGTAGCACAATATTACCCATCGCAAATAAAAAGCGCACAATTTCTCTCGAATGAAAATAGCCGTTTCTTCGTGGTACGTTTAGCTGCATCAGTGTGTTTCATCTCTTCAACTAATACCTTCCCAAAACAGGAGATGTTAATGAACCCCGCTGTTAATATTTTTTAAGGTTGATCGTAGCTGTTATCTACAATTCAATGCATAACCCATGAGAGGAACGTTTCTACTGGGTAAATAATCGTACTTCCTCGCTTTTTTGGTGGGAACTGATATTTTTCATGCATTTGCTCTCTTTAAATGAACTCGAATGTTCCCAATTTTTTTGTGTTCAATGTTTGTTGAAAGAATTTTACGTAAACATCCAAATAGTGAGATATTTTTGCAACAGCATGTAGGCACATTGAAGTAGACGCAAGGCACCTGAAATATTATTTAATTATAATAATAGTGTGTTGTGGGGAGTAAGCCCGCTTGTTTAAAACCGATAGCCGACTCATCAATCGGTTGGTATTCTGGATTGTCCTACAACTCATTTGTAATGAATTATTGACAAAAGATGTACGGATAATAATAAATAGTTAGAATTGTGAGAGACCGGGCAATAGATGCTATTTCGAGGGATCTAACGCAAATCCTTTATCTTTCCCAAATTTCACTTTGATCAAATGTTTAACTCCAGCCTTATTTGACGTGTTCAGATTTAAGAATCCGAGAATCCGGCTTTCTCTACGTTTCTGAATATAAACATATTACGTTAGTATTAAATAAGTCAATGTTAATTTTTATCATCTATTATTTTGAAAAAAAAACTGTAATCGTTAAAACCACCTGACGTGAAGGAGCTCTCTCAGCTGTACAACCTTCTGATACTCACATATCGCCCTCCCAATAAACCCCTCTCGCGTCTCTCCGTGCCTACAAATTCGGCGCGAAGATCCCTTATTCATACATCTTTTTATTTTGGCAGGGAGAATGGCCTTAAATGATGGATTGGCACCTTAAAGGTAGCTATTTTTTCTCCATTACGTCGCATATAGACCTACGCTTTCCTTTATCCTCGCCGGGGGCGTCGCGGCCCCCACGTGCTGCCCCCCGCCAGGGTATTCGCGTGGAGCCTGCCTCGCCTTCGCCCTATCACGCCCTCTGCGGGTGCTCACCCGCCGCGTTGCCTCGGCGGCCTCCGTCTGCTTCGGATCCCAGGGTAACCGCTGTCGCGTGTCTCGATCCGCGCTTCCCACCACCCTCTCACCGCTTCGTCTGTTCCTTCTTCCGCCGCCACCGGCCCTGCCCCCCTCCCCCGCCCCTGCCGCGCCCACCCGGCTGCTGTCGTCGGCGCCTCCTAACGGCATACAGAGCGGGCAATAACGGGAATGTTCGATACAGCAGGACGTCGTCGCGGCTGTGTATCACTGGGCGATGGCCCCGCCGCACGTCGGCGCCTCGGCGCCCTCGCACCTCGGGGCTGTCCTCATCCCGCTGCGCACATGGGAGTGTCTTGTAGCTCGCGGCGTCGATCCAAGGGCTTCGGTTAAGCAGTTTAGAAATAGCCTTCACAGAGAATGAGCGAGATTTCGTGATTACTTAAGTGAGTGTATTTTTAAAAATATTGAACTTTTCTAAGTTGATGTCAAATTGTCATATCATTCAAATTCCAATTACAATGCGAAACAATGTGTGTTTGAAAATTACTGGTAAGGAATTGAAAATTTCACTGTCAGAAAAATATTATCTCGTTTCTGTTTGTTTTTCTTAGTATCTCAAGTATTTATTAATAATTTCATCCATGTCATACGAGATAGAAAAGATAACAAATGAAATATTGAAGTCGATTGTATAACTCAGGTCGATAATAAACTCGAAAAAATAAAATATAAACCATATATATATATATATATATATATATAGGGTAACGAAAAGATAAATGCGATGTAAGACTGATTAATACTAGAATTCTTAAATTCGAACACGACCGAACATAAATTCGAAATTCAACCGTTGATCAAAATGGTTTTGTGAAAGAGAAAGGATTTGCGACTTGATCCCCCGAAATAGCATCTATTGCCCACTCTTTCACAACCCTATTATCAAAAAATTGATTAACATACTGAAAATCAATCTGCATTTCATGAAAAAAAGTTTTCAATTGCTGGATAATATTTGGTAATACATTATGCACAGAAACAAATAACTTTATTCCATTGACTTTGTTATCTTTTTGAATCCCCAATAATGTGATTAACATGTAACTCTAATGCATTCTCTAAATACCCGTTAACTTATAAACTTGAAACGTCATGAGGATAAAATATATGCTATTTCCGAATCATTGTACACACTGTTTCAGTCTCCTCATTAAGAAGTTCCTGAAATACCTGGAACGTCTATCGGATGTTAGTCGTTATTTGCTGCCCAACCACACACGTTCCGTGGACCGACGACCGCATCGGTAGTGCGTTCCCCACTCCCGCGACCGCCCACCTCGCGTCTCCCCTCTCCCGCGCCGCGCCGGGGCGCTAAGCCCGAGCCGTGGGGGGATCGATAATTAATGTCCGAGCGAGCGCGCGGAAGAAGGAAGGGCCGCCGAGGGCGCCTGAGACGCCGCCGCCCCCGCGCGCGCCCTCGCTGCTCTGTATTCCGCGCGGCGGCGGGGACGCAGGGGCGCCGGTGATACAGACAGATCGTCCCACCATGACGCACGGCCGCCAATAACGCCGGAGCGCCGGGGCGGAGGGCTGGGTTGCGGCGCGGGTGCGAGTGGGCGGCGTTGGCGGCACTGGGCGGCGCGGGGCGGGGCGGCGCGAGCGGGGCGGCGACGCCACGCGGGGCGGCGCGAGGCGGGCGGGCGCGGGCGGGGCGGCGCGAGGCGGGCGGCGGCGAGGCGGGGCGGGCGGCGAGCGGGGCGGCGCGAGGCGGGGGCCGGCGCGAGCGGGGCGGCGCGAGGCGGGGCGGCGGAGGCGGGGCGGCGCGAGGCTGGGGCGGCGGGAGGCGGGGCGGCGGCGAGGCGGGGGCGGGCGAGGCGGGCGGCGGGGTGGGGGGGCGAGGCGGGGCGGCGCGAGGCGGGGCGGCGCGAGGTCTGGGTGCGGGGCGGACGCGTAGGTTCTGGGGGGGCGTCGACGCGAGGCGGGGCGGGGCGGCGCGAGGAGTGCGGGGCGGGGGGCCGGTTCGAGGCGAGGCGGGGCGGGCGCGATGTGCGAGCGGGGCGGTGGCGCGCGGCGAGGCGGCGGCGCGAGGGCGAGGCGGGGCGCGCGAGGCGAGGCGGGGCGGGGCGGCGCGAGGCGGGGCGGGGCGGCGCGAGGCGAGCAGAATTTGACGTCTTGCGTGAGCCGAGCTTCTGTGTTCGGCGAGGCGCCATGCTGCGGGATATCGTTGAGGAGCGATGGGACACAACGACCACTAAAACTATTCTTTCGGGTACTACATTTGGGTCGCTACGAATATACGTACCTAACAATGAACTCTTGATATTCCATTAGATTTATTTGAAAAAGCAGTGTAAATTTTCTTTTTTTCCGAATCTCGAGTTTTGGGAGGGCAGAATTTAAATTTCAATAAGGTGCGGTCACTTTTTTTCATCTGTTATCCTCGTCTTATACGTAATATGAAATTATAATTGAAATTATCCTACGCAATTATTTCATAGATAACTTAATATATTAACTTGCTAGGTACTAAAAGAGATGGCAATCTAAAAAAAATACCCGAAGTTCTTCTTAATTAAAATTTATTTCGAACTTGATGAAACCACTGTTTCCGTACTAAGTGTAGTTATTGGGGAAATGTTAGTGTGTCTGAATGCAAAAAATGCTTGGCCTGTTCGTTTCTTTGGAAAATTGATGTAATAACCAATAATTCACTGGTAATAAGTGGAATCGTCCATTGTTTGCCATACAGCAATAAAATTGTTTTGGTTTTGTGCTGTAAGAGAAAAGCAGTAGAAAATAGCATCTGTTAATATTAAAATCAGCTATAGAAACATGAATCGATCAAACTGTATTAGTGGTTTCGAGAAATGAATTCAAAATCAGTAGTCGTTGAAACAATGTCAGATGTTATCACGGAAAGAGTAATGAATATTCTATAGAAACCTGGGAGCATATAATCCCCAATGGTTTCTTTAAATAACGCGAAGGCCTGCATGTCCGCGCGGGCGAAAATATTTCGGGCGGTGTGAGGGAGGGCGGAGCAGGACGAGTGCGGCGAGCGCCAGTTCGTCAGCGGCGAGGCGGGCGCCGGGCCTGCGTGCGTGCCTGGCGCACCTGGGATGGCGCCGGCGCGGGGGCGGGGGCGGGGGGCGTCAGGTGGGGGTGCGCATTGTTCGCGCGCTGCAATCAGCCCGGACGGCGGGCGTGCACGCGAGCTCGCGGACCGGGGCGTGCGAAATTCTGCAGCCGCTAAGGCCTCCGCCCCGCCCCCCGGCCACGCCCCCCGTGAAACCGCCTCGTTCGTCTTTCGCCTCGCCCGTCTTGAAGACTCTCGGGTGTTCCCTTCTGCCTTCGTGTCCCTTCAGTCTTTTGTTACTTGCTCTTCCACACTTCGTGAAGCTGGGTGTGTATTTCCAACGTTCCCTTGCCGTAACGTTCTTAGACCGGATATTCCGCATCTCATCACGACTCCTTCCCTCAACATCAATACACCACGAAAATAACAGTAGATTTTGCAGAATATTGAATAGAGTGATTAAATAGGGCTGAAGGAATTGTGAAAGCGTTTTTCGAAAAAAGGCTGCCACGCAGCTGCGAAGGTAATGTTCAAAATTATGGAGTGAAGAGAACAGAAACGAAATGGAATCGGTGGTGTACAAAACAAGAAAATATTTTCAATAGTTTTGGTACGGAGAACATTTTCTAGGTGTATACTTTACCTCCGACGAGCGCTGTAAAGCAACGTAAGTGGTTGCAGCGGGCGAGGGAGCAACATAGGCGGAATAGCTTGCGCGGCGGCGAGGTGGCGGCGCTATGCGCGTGGGCGGGGTTCCGTTCCCGGCGCTTGCAGCTTCCGGCGGTCACGGCATGCCGCGACGTTGAGGCACGGCCGTGCTGCGGCATTCGGATACCCTCACATGCAGAGCTCACGCGCGCACGCGCTCTCGCTCCATCATTAGGGAAACGGAGCGCGTGCGAAAATTCGAGAGAGATGGCGGCGAAGAAGAAGTGGGAGGAAGTTGCATGCATTCAATTGCCGCAAGGCGTTCCACTTCGGTGTTCTTTAAGATAGGGCGCTACAACCTTTTTATAAACCTGCCTCTTATTCACTTACAGGCTTTCCGCTTTATAATTACTTTCTCTAAAGTGTGAGATAAACGTTTGTGATGTTGCTTGAATTCTTTTGTGTAGCACAGACGGATGAAACATTGCGTTCAAACTTCATGAAAAAAATTAATTTTATCATATCGTTTCGAAACTTGATAATACTTCTCTATTTGTAGCATTATATTCCAAGCTATCCTAAAAAATTCCAGTAGAAAAATGAATAAATGGAAATTTTAATATTTCTTTCAAAGAATTACCAAAAATATTATAATTCGATCCAATGATGTTCGATGTTACATTAATGAACGAAATAATTATTGGTGTGCTTGAGTATGATCCAACTCATCTTAATCTGTGTAGGTATGCTGGAAAGTAATGCCTCCTCCTTTTTGTGTTACTGTGAAAATGTTTCAAAGCGGTAGCTATAATAAACTTTCCTGGGTTACGTTTCCTCTTTATCTGACGAATGTTTCGTATCTCTACTGAGCTACAAACTAAAAACGAAAGCATAAAGTTGTGGTGCAGCATTATGTCTGTGGGTCTGAAACAGCGTACTGAAATTTTAACAGACGAAAATATTAACGCTACGAATGGTATAGATGGAGGCCTCTTGAATAATATCATTCGTGACGAAATCTGCTTACGCTACTTCGACTTCGAAACCGACTCATGAAATTCTGCTGAGGATTTTAATGATTCCAAGGATTCCTGGAATAAGAAAGACATCATATCGGTCTATCCTATTTTAGTTATTGGGTTCATGTGGAACATTCTCTGCTGTAAAGACAGCCCCATAACAGTCCCTAACGTGGATATTAGTTTTTTAACTTGAGGAACAACTGAATGATCAGTCTGATTTGATTGTCCAGTGAAATTAAAAATGAAGATGTGGTTCAGTTTCGAAAGTGAAATAGTGTATGGTAACGGTATCATTGGTGATACTCATCCGTTGAATGAACTGTGTTTATTGCGATTAGATGGAAAAGAATTATGTAAACCCTGTTTATAGTTTACTGTGAATAGGATTTACAGAATTATTTAATATTATACTAATAATATAATAAATAGTAGAATACTCATAATTATTTCTTCCTTAAGACCAAAGAACGTATTCTTAGGAACTTATCCCTCCTGCTTTTCGGGAGTTGCCTAAATATATTCAATTGTTAGTTCGAAGACCTTGTTTTCTGCCGCCTTTCTTCATTTATTTCGCCCAGGAATTTCTTTATTCCAGTATTACGTTTGAAATAATTGTTTTAAATCAAGGGAAAATAATATAATTGAAATGGAAGAATAAATATTTCATTAAAAGTTTGAAATATTTTGTTGAACCTATACTAAAGTCCCTAACTTAAATGTTTAATCATGAGTTCGTACCATCTCCGCCTTCTGACTTGCGTACCATGTAGCCTCGTCCTCCAGGAGTCTTTCCCGTCCTTCCCTAAAACAGAAAAACGCGTGTAGCCTACGCGGCGTTCCAGAGCCAGGGCGGAGGGCGCCCCCTTCCTCGTGGCATGCACGCCGCGCAGCCGTGCGGGGGGCCGCGTAATCGCATTTAAAATGCGACGTTCCCACTCCGCTCGCCGCCCCCGCACTCGCGCGCTGTCACCGGCGTCGCCTCGTCGCCCCGCGCCCTGTCCATTTGCCCGGAAACAATCTGCTATTCATCCACCGGCGACTGCCGCGGCGCCCCTCGCGGCCCCGCGCGCCTAATCTTCTCAAAAATTGGATTTGATCTACGGGTAGGCCCGCGGAAGCGCGGAAAGATATGGTAATACTGTAATTCAATTTCGTAATAAATCCAGGTAATGCGTTTTTCGCAGGAATGTCTTATGCATTTATGTAGGATGCATTTGATGCGTTAAAAAGAGGGGGAGCGGCTGTGGTATTGGTGAGCTTTCGGCATTAATATGGAGGATCAGTCGATACATCTTAAAATTTGGCGTTTAGGAAAGCAGTGGGGGCGGGATAGAATTTGTCATTTGAAGTATCGGGAAAGGTTGGAAAATTTGCATTCATCGATGAATAAAAAAGCGGTCGCAAAAAGAACGAGAATGGTACGAACCGTATTTCCTCTCTCCATCTCCGCATTAAATTCGCCTCCCTTGCACCGAAGGCTCCTTCTCCCAAAAGCCTACGTCGGCTATAAAAGTTGGCAACATCTCTGGCGTGGAGCCTCTTCGAGCGCCTGTCGAAGAATACACACAAACGAATCAAAACATCACAAAGTTCGCGAACCGTGTGGCGGAACCGCCTACGCGCTGCGCTCCGAATTCCCCTCCCTCCCCAGCAAACTTGTTCAGTCGAAGGGGATGAGCGAGCAGAGGAGGGGGAGGGGCTGGAAGTGGAGATGGAGGGTGCAGAGGAGATGGAGCGCGCCAAACTTTGCTCATACGCGGAGATGCGGTAACTCGCAAACAGAACCGACAAGGCGCTAGTCCGGGCCCCGAACCCGGGGAACGAGGCAGGGGCGGCACTCTTTTTGTGTGTTTTCCTAGGGGAATTCCTCGGCCTCTCTTCGCCTTCCGTCGCGGTACCCACCCACGGGTCCCTTCAGCCCAGGTCCTCTCCACCCCCCTCTCGCTGTCTGCTTATAAATCTGGCGCAAGTTTGCACTCGAGAGGGTGGGAGCCGGCGGCGGCGGCGCGTTCGCTTCAGCAAGTGGAGTCCATCACCGCATTGAGCCAGCAAGCCATGCCCCGCCCCCCGCTGCCCCACCCTCACCCGCCCGCCGCCCCGCCGCCGCCGCCGCGCCGCCGGCCGTGAAAATTACGGCACTCCGCGTGGACCGTTGGGAAAGCCACGTCTCCACTCGGATGCTATGCGTAGTGCTTGTGCTCTATTGTTGTATTCACGTGACCATCGCTGTCTTATTTCCTAAACGTTATTTAAGTTCCGTTGTGAATGTTTTTATTGGACGTTATTTCCATGTGCAGCATTGTAAAAGCCAATTTTTGAACCTCTGTGGACTATGACATGTAACACTGTCTACAGATTGAAGAATTTGTTGAAGTTGTTTGAATTTGTTGACACTAATATTCTTCCCTTCCTATTTCCAAAATCGGTGTCAATGAAGGAAACCATTCTGTCCAGAATAAACAGCCCTACGCCTCTGTGGAGTTTGCAAAAATTGTACACTAAAGAACAATTGAAAAAACCCTCACTTTATTTTATTTCACAAAACTTGATCAACATGTAAAATGCATTGATTTATTGAAAGTTTGTTTCTGAAAATTCCATTGCGAATGTATCTTGCGCATTCATTTATCAAAACAGTACTTGTTAGTTAAATTTAAAAATCTACAAGGCCTTCTCGTTATACTCGTGAAATTATCAATTTATTGTTTTTTCTCCACTGAAGTCAGCCATGCTACGGTCTTGGAACAATAGCACGAGCACCAGAGAACAGCGCTGCCTGTTGACGCCTGGGGCTTGCTTCGTGCTCGCTTGCAGCCGCGCATCGCAGGTCACGTTCAGCGCGGCGCGAATGAAGTCTTCGAAATGCGGTATTTCCCCTCCCCCCCTCCTCACCTCTGCCCCTCCACCCACGTTTTCTCCGCCACACCCTACGTTCATCTGTTTCCATCCAACACTCCACCATCGGGACTCTACCGCTCCAATCACAACCTCTCGGCCTCGCCGTTCCCACTACTTCTGCTGCAATGTACATGGAAACACTCGCATTGCGATTTATGCCCCCTACCTCCGCGTCTCGGTTCCCCACCCCGCCAATTGTGTGTTGCCGGGCGAACCTCTACCTGTGGGTGCGCCGCCGCCGCCGCCGCCACCGCGTTACCCACGCCGCCAGTGAACCAAGCGCCGCACGATCTTCCCATGATCGCCGATGACACGAGCGCACACGCCTCCTTCAAATTACACGGCGCGAGCTGCGGCCCGCTGCTTCAACGCGCGACCGCACCGCCTTCGCAGCGCCACTCCCGCGCGCACCCGCGGGGTCAACGCTGTTGGCGGCGCGATTGCCGCCGCTTAACGTCTTCATTCAATTTTCGATAGCTGGGCTAGCGTTCCGCGCGGAGAATTTATAACTCCCTCTGAACCGCTTGCCGCCGCCGCCGCCGCCTGCAGAGGAATCGTTTCCGAACCGATTCGGCGATTCGGTGTGAAATTACAGAACAACCGAGATGGAGGCGCCGTCGATCGTGGTGGAAATGGAGGGCGTGTTTCCTGAGAGCGTCGAGGGTTAAGCGACTGCGAATCCAACTATTTATCCTTCCACTCACGAGCGGCAGTTTACAGAGACGCTTCTGTCATTTGAGAGTGTTTTCTTCGGAATGCGAGAATGGGACCAAGAAGGGTTTTGATCATACCGGACGAGGTACAATGTCTTAAGATGAAGAAAGAATTTCGCGATTTGTCTTGATAAATAAAGTGCACCGTAATGACTTGACAAAAATCATATTAATGCATCGATAGTAGACGATTGGCAGTCTTGAAAATAACTGAGAAGTTCTTTTAAATTACTTTTCAAGTGTCTGCTTTCTCACTATCATTTGAAATTATTCACAAGTTCTTGATTTGGATAGCGTGTTTAATTATGAGAAAAAGAGTAATAATATATGCACTACAACCAAGTTTCCTTATTTTACACTGGTAAATTAGGCAATTTCAGTCATTCATTTGTTCTAAACCACCACAATTGCTTTGCATAAGTCTATAGATAAACCATGTGAGTAAGAAATGCCAGATAAAAACGAAGGAAGAGAAATATTTCTATATTTCGAGAGTATTTGAAATTTCTTAGTGGAAATGAATGTACATTTGAAAGACAATATTTTTGAAAGTTCCTCTCCAGTATGATTTCATTTTCCTTCCCTTGGCAACAGAGTGTGATGCATGTCCTCTTGCGCAAGCTCTCCCGGCCTTGCCCCCCGCGCGCCTGGCAGGAGATAGCAGCTCCTCCTCCACCACGTAAACAACGCGCGTCCTTCCGGGGAGCTGGCCCCAATCTCGGCCGTCGGAAGCTGCCCAATCACCGGCGCCATCTGCGCCTTCTCCGCGGCGCCGCGCCGCCCCGAGGGGGCGGGGCTGGGCCAGGCTGTCTACGCGCCCGCGATCTCGCCCGCGCCCTCGCCCGCGCCCTCGCCCTCGCCCGCGCCCTCGCCCGCGCCCTCGCCCGCGCCCCTCGCTCGCCCGCGCCGCTCGCCCGCGCCGTCGCCGCGCCCTCGCCCGCGCCTCGGCCGCGCCATCTGGCCTCGCCCGCGCCCTGCCCGCGCCCGCTCGCCGCCGCGCCCTCGCCCGCGCCTCGCCCGCGCCCTCCCCGCGGCGCCCCTCCCCCACCCCGCAACCCCCACCCTGCACCCTCGCCCCGTGCTTTCGTCCGCGCGCTCGCCCGCGCGCTAGTTGCATTGTATATCTTACTGTGGTTGAAATCTGTACCAAAGGTACCACATTTCTGCTAGTTACATTTGTTCTGAACCCTCACTCAATAATGAAGCTCTGATATTCACATTATTTGCTTTCAGTCCATTACCCAATTTAAATCACAATTTATTTTTGCATTTCATTATTGCGTCATCCATCAATATATTCACAACCAGTACTGCTACATCAGCTCATTCTCCTTGTAATCGGGTCTGCCTCCATTGATAATTCGCGAATTATTCTCTGATACAATTGTCTTTAATTATTGGAGTTGAAATACTTGAATCAAAATGTCAGATTTGTTCTTGTCATATCTTGTTTTCTCGTTTGAATAAATTTCGCTTGCATGGACCGTTCAATTCGATTCATCTTTCTTATCTTCCTACATCACAGTACACAGTTTACACTCCCAACCACGTCTCCCTACTTCCATTATCAAGCTACACCATCGTCTCTTCTGGTGACGGCTCATTCCAACCGTCTCCTTTCTTGTCGCCGCCTCCATCACCGCGTCTACCGCTACAGCAGCGCCCCCTCGCCCCGCTGCAGGCCCGCGAGATAAGGCCGCGCGTCGTGACGCACTCTGCCGCCTGCGGCAGCGGAGGGAACTTCCCGAATAAACAGATCGCCAGATTACTGTTCTGCTGGTCTCGGTACTTTTCGGGCTCTTCTTATTCGTCCCCTTTCCGGTGCTTCTTTTTGTCCCTTTCTCGGGTCGCCCGGAGCGTGCGGAGGGACCGCCCTTTCTGTGGATGTGTGCGCGTGTAACTTTTATTCTGGAAGGTTCCAGTTCGCGGGTGCGGGACGGGGGAAATATACGGCGGAGGATGTTGATTCAAGAGGAGGCGAGCGCCCCATTCGGTTGCGGCCCGGGGCCGAACGAGCGAGTCGAGACCCACAGCGGCAGTGGGGCGACGGACAAAGATAAAAATGCCTGCAAATAACAAATAAGACGTGAAATATTTACTGGAAACGACAGACGGAAAATAAGACCGCGGAGAGGACAGAAAGGGTGGCTCAGGAGGAGTGGATGAAGGGATGGTTGCGGCTAGACGGCAGTGGTCCGTTCTGCACAGGAAGAGCAACAGTTGAAGAAGCAGGGAAGGCAACAGAAGCAGAAATAGGATACATGTGAGCTGGGAGCAGTAGGAATATCTGCAGTGGGAAACATGTCTGCTTAACCCGAGTGGGGAAAAGCCAAGCGAGAAAGTCGGCGCCCTGGATTGCAAACAGTGACGGCTGCGGGGGAGATGTGAGAAGCGCGGTGTTGCAGAGGCGGGGATGGAGACGTGGGTGGTGGTGATACTGCGAGCTGCAGGGGGATGCAGGAGCAAGGCGATCTCCGGGCTCGATAAAAATTAAGAGCTATAGAAGAGGGCTGTATTTCTCCCGGCGCCTGATTTACTGTGCGGGGCGCTCCGCGCCGCTCCGCACCGCGCTGATAAGGCCGCGGTGGCTGCGCGCGGTCGGCGGCGGCGGCGGTGCAGACGGCGGCGGCTGATACTCTTCGCAAGTAGTTGCCGCTTGTCACACGTTCAACGTCTTACTGCTCCACCTCGGTGTGCAGGTTCTGTTTAAAAAGAGACATTTTTTAATTAAGACATTAGGAAACGCTTTTGCGTTGTGAATGTATTGTATTAAGTTATCTCATCTCAAGTGAAATATGTAATGGATTTTTAATCGAAAAATTTTAGGGATTTGTAATAAGCAAATATTGCTTCAAGAATGGAATGAAGATATAATAATTACTACGCCTGTCCCTGATTCTGATCACCTGCGTTTGCCAGGAACGACTGAAAGAAAATCGGCGACACCGGCCTACCAGACAAAACTACATGTGCAGTTCTCTCTTAGTAACCCTTCTCCGCAGTTTCTTTTTGGTTGTCCAACTCTGGCTAGTCCGAGTTCCATTTAAGTTCCTTGCTTCATATCCTTTCTGGACATTTACAATGTGTTTTAATTGCTGTGGACAAACTTTGATTTAGGGTTGCATTTATAAATATTTATGAAATTTTTTACTTAAAATGTTCAAAAATAGGTTCATATAGCAAGTCATTGGTTACCGAGATGCAGAAAATGTTAATGAATACTAGTGTTCAAGAATTATAAGGATTTAGGTTTTCCCAAAATACAGATTTCACTGAAATTTATTTTACGAGTCCTGAAATATTCAATTTCTAAATCAAAAGTGGCATCTGTTAATAAAAAAATTAAATAAACTTATTTTAATTCATTAAATTCAACCATTTCATTTCGTCTTTACCCTTGCTGTTAATGTTTTTGGCTAACAGAACGTTCCCGTTTATCTCATTAGAATCATTCACTCACGGATTCGATCGTATGCGTAACGATTCGTCACGGCCGCCACTTCATTTGCGAGCGAGCGGCCATCCGTCGGCCACGTGACGCGCTCACCTGGGGGTAGCCGCGCCGCCGACGCCGGGCGACAGGTGCAGCCGCGTGCGACGCATCGCGCGCCGACAGGCGGCGCGAGGCCCAAGCGGCGCGCGACTGCGTATATCAGCTCTCTTTGCGCGCCTAATTACGTGCCATGTCTGCGAACGCGGACCCGTGTTGCCTCCGCCCCACTTCGCGTTCCGCGCCCCTCCCCTTCCCCCAACACTCCCACCTCGCTCGCCGGCTGCACGCGCCCGCGATTTACCGCTCTGGCGAAATGCTGCGACAACCTCCGCCCACCCTCTCGCTCATCCGCCCACTCACGCCGTCTCCTTCCCTCCCAACTATTGTTCCCCCAACCCGTGCGCCCGCTCGTGCTCTAATCCTTTCGCCTATTCTCTCGACTGCCCACTCTCCTCACCTGTCAGCCAACCGCCCTCTTTCATAATGTGTCCTTTCAAGTCACCTTGCTCACCTTCTCTTCTTCTCTCTCGCTCGTCTGCGTTTCAGTTTATCTCCCTTTCCACCTAGCGCTCATTTCAATTACTTCGGTCACATTCACGCTCACGAACTCTGTCTTCGTTTGAAACGATTTGAGTCCTACTTTTCCACTGCTATATGCATGCCTATCCATCGCTTTGCAAGTCTTCGGCGTGGCTGTCCTTGCCTATTCGCCGGGCTGTCCTCAGTCTGCTGACGCTCCATTCCGCTGCGCTGGCTCAGCCGGAGCGCAGGAATTTCAGAGGTGCCACAGAAATACTTCTAAAAGATTGCACTTAAGATCTAAGCGATGTATCATGTACCCTTCTTTTTGCTCGTCGTCCCCCTTCCCTCCCTTCGAAAATAAAGCGGCGCCCCTCGATCTGGGCCGGCGCGCCGCGCGGCGCGGACGCCGCCGGAAAGACGCGCGGCGGGGGCGGAAATGTAGGTTAAAGCGCCCGCGGTTCGAGTCCCGGCTGGCTTTGTTCGTGGAGGCGGCCGCGGTTTGTCATCCCGCCGTGACGCCCCCGCGCCCAGGGCTGCGAACAAGAGGCCGGCGCGCCAGCTACTTGCGGCCAGGATTAGTTCGCAATAGAGGAAGGATTTGCGTTTCGTTCGTTCTGTGAGGGCAAGTCGAGTGAATTTTACTAGAAATATGCAGTTTTTTCGTAGGGAAAGATATCAAGCAGTATGTAATGAAAGTAAATGGTATTAAAACTAGAGTTTTTCATATCCATTGGAGTGTAGTATAAAAATAAGTGTGGTGATTTCAGAAGTGAACAAAAGTTTGAGTTCAAGCTCATACTTTATTCAAAATGCTAAGATTTGACTAAAACAGAAGGTTGAATGAAACATTAGTTGAATGAAATAAATGCGACATTTCTATTATCACCGAGTTTTCGAATTTGCTAATTGAGTGCAGATTTCACTACTGAATTTACAATAATAAAGTAATTTTTTTACCTTTCAATGTTTAAAAAATCAAATTATAATTTCATTTAGAAGTACTGAATCGAAGACCGTTGTTTTTCTTCGACATTACTTGAAAGAACCAGATTGTTCTCCAAAGTCTATGGGAACGCAGAAAGCGCCTCTGAAACAAAGATGCCGATTCGCGTGCAACTCACACGTAATGTTTCCTTTCCTGGCGGCGGGGTGACATTTCAATTCAAATTCAGTGTATCCAGTTGAATCATAAGAGGTATGAAATGATCCTGCTGTTGGAGCAAAGAAATACAAAAAGTATATCCTTATTTAATGGTACCCAAGATCGGTGCATTTCCAACCATATATTTCTGCCATAAAATTGTTTGTAGTAGGTCAATTAAATAAAAATGACTTAGTGAACGTAATTTTATTATATAATTATATTCATACATATTAAAAAATTCTTATTTAAAGTCGCGGACGATCGTTGCATTTCCAACCATATCTTTTAGTCATAAAGCTGTTTATAGTAGGTCAATTAAATAAGACTGACGTAGTGAACGTAATTTTATAATATAATTATTTACATACTTCGTGTACTCTCAAAAAGAAGTATTCTAAAATTAATTGTGGGAAAATGTTTTGGTTATTCCTTTGCTTAATGCCCTATGTTTCTATTTTTTGCGTTTGTTTCCTTCTTAAGCAGCATATCATCATCGGTAGGTCTCACGTACTTGATCGTTCTTGAGGTCGTCGTGGGACGCCCCCGGTGGCTCGGGGCGGGGGCGCGGTGTCGATAAGACGCTAATCGGAGCTGAGGAGACCGCGGCGACCGCGAGGGCTGGCGGAGGGGCGAAGGGGTTGGCGCCGATGAGAAGGGGAGGCTAAGCAGCGGTGGCCGGCCGCAAGGCCACCGCACCCCCCCCTCCCACGCAGCGCTCCCGCTGGACCGGAAGATAATCGACTGGCCGGACTCCCGTCTGGACTGGGGTTCCGCGAAACTTCAGAATGCTCATGAATGTTCAAACGAAAACCACAACTACTAACTAAAATATTCCTTTCGCTTTCAAAGACAACGCATCATGTAGCACGAACTCATCAGTTTTATGGCGATGGTACTTCAATTGTTTCTAAACTTTTCATGGTAGAACTAGATATTACAAAATATTTTTGTGTATATGGTGTATATTTCATTAAAGAGCGTATTATTTTATTGGAATTTTTGTAATGTCGCCATATACAAGAATATTTTCAAACTTAAAAATAGATGCTAAAATGATTAACTGTGAATACGAGTTATTTGTTTTCTATAGTAGTGTGTTAACCAAAAAAAAAATATTTTATGGAATATCTTCGAAAACGAACCACATTCTTTTCCCTCGAAATGATTCGCGGAGCAGGATGCACGGTTCACCTCCGCCGGATGCAATTATTGAAATTGGGCACGTCTGAATTAGGGATTCTTTGACGGCGGTGGCATTGGGAAAGGATCGTTGAAGAGACGAGCACGGTGGCGTCGGCGAGCGAACTTCGCGCAGTGTTGACGCTGTTTCAGGAATACTAACGAGACCTTTGCCGCCCCCGTTCCACCTACCCCGTTTTCGTGCTTGGCCTCCGCCGTTCCCACGCCTCTTCTTCTCTTCTCTGCCCACGCGTATTTCAATTTCATCTGCGCTTTTGTACCATTTGCTGTTTACTTTGCTGCTTCTTACGACACACGCTTGTTTCCAATTAACACAATGATGGTCCTTTCCCCTTTTTTTTACTTTCTCGCCCTTAGAAAGTACTTCGTATGACGAGAAAGTTATGTGATCGTGTGCTGGATAAGGGCGATTTTTTTCATTACTTAGTTGTTGTTTTCAAATACATTCTGCTTTGTTCCTTGCTTTATGCTTTTACGCTCACAATATTCCTGGGTTTGCATTATGTATTCGATCGCTGTCTTCTTTGTGCATTTCGCATCAAATTGTTTGCAAGATTCTGCTACTCTCTTATATCAATACTTACCACAACCATCTGTTCACCTACATCGGCGAATCCTGGTCGTACCCTCTGCGCCGCATCCCGAACCGCTCTCAGCGTCCGCCCCCTCAATCGGATTTGCCTTTGTCCGTCGCCGCCGCGGCGCCGCCCCCGCGTCCCAGCGCCGTCGCCCGCGCGCGACCTTTCATCCTCCCGGCCGGCGCGGCATCATGGGCGTTTTTCCGCGCCGCCCACCCACGCGACCGACGCGCATGGCAACGCACGCGCGTTCCCGCGCCGGCCACCGAGGCGTTTTTGCACGCCGCTTCGCGTGCGCTGCATACGGAAGGCTCGCTGCGCCTCGGGACGATTTCTTCTGCGCTGAGATGGAAGTTTGGAGTGCCTGCACGGATCTGTGGCCGAATCAGCGTTTGATGTCGGCTTGTTCGCTCCACTTCTGCGGCAGATCTTTGAATGATTAGTCGGTTTTTGGTTTGTAAAATTACGACTAAGAAAAATGTATCCTTAGCTGATTGGTTGCACTTATAATGTTTTAGTAAGTATCAGTATTTTTTCCTTTCAAACTAGGGAAAAATGTTTTTCGCTTATCGAACATATTTTCATTTTAGGATTTTTGTAAATTTGCAATCTTGTATGCAAAGTATCTATTATCGCCGAATAACGTTATTATACGTAAGTACGAGTTGTATGTCTAATTAATTATCGATCTGCTTAACATATTGTTCGGTAAATAACTCAACCCCGTCTTGTTTATCTCTTTTGCTACTACTATGTACGGATGTGCAATACTATGTATTGCAACTATCCATGACATCTTTCTTTCACGGGATCCATTCCCGTTGCAAACAATCCTCGTATTAATGTCCCTTGAAATTTTATTCTATAAAAATTGTTTGTACTACTACACTAGACTTCATAAGTAACTTCTTTTTTTTTTTCGTCAACGTTTGTGTCGATTTTTTCTCGCAAGTCATTGCCGCCTTCGCCATTGTGCCTCGCCCACCCTTCTGCCGCCTCCATCGCCTTCCCCGCCGCCGCGCCAGCAGGCGTCCCCAAGCGGGAGTGGCGGCGCCGCCGGCGACCGACGCCCCTTCAGCCCGCTCCGCCCCCCCGCCCCGCCCCGCCCCCTCGCAGCCCCAAGCGTCCCGAGATAAATCCCTCCCCTTCTAATTGGCCGCGCCACCCCCGCCAGTAACTCTCCCCTTCGCGGCGCGGTGGCAACTCTTAAATCTACATCGGCGCAAGACGATGTCTGCCGGTTGCCCCGCGCCCTCCCTGCGCCCGCCGCCCCCGCGCCGTGCCGTCAGGCAGTGGACGCGCCCTCGCCCCCCCCGCCCCCGGCCCCGCCGCGGCGATGGAGCCCGGATGGAGGAGCGAGATTGGGAGGAAGTGCGCTCCGGGGGGGGATTCCCTGCTTTCGAACTTAGTTTCGCTAATTGCTCTTGTTACGCCGCGAACGCAGTCGTTTCTTAATGCACTTACGTTGCGTGGCTCCTGAGAATCGTGTAGTATTATTTCTCATTCCTTTCACATCCGAATATTCACATTGATAAACTACATGGATAAATCCACGTGAGAATGGCCTTCTATTTAGCATTGTTGTAATTGTAAGTAGAAAACACTACTTTTATAACATGCACAATGGCGTAATGTTGTGTATTAATTTAAATAGTATGGAAAACTATGAATATAATAGTTTTACCAGAATATACCATCTTCCAGTGAAAGGGAATCAGAAACTAAAAATGTCCTAGAGATTTAATAGTTTCCAGTTCCTTTGTGTTAAATTCTCTGTCACATTGTACTTTAATTCTGTAATCAGAATCTGTTTTTTTTTAACATTTTCTTTAAATCTGAAGTATTTTGTTGAAACAACAACAAATATCCATGTATCCTATGAAGTAGAATGATAACTGTTTTTAAAATAAATAAGTCTGTACGAAAGCGATATTCGCATTCTTAGTATATCCAATATAAAAAGTATATTTGATTCTAATACCACACACTATATGTACTACTTGTTCCTTTAGGACTGGAAATGCTTTTCTCTGAACGAATATTTTATTCCCTTCGAATTCTCTCTCCATTCTCTTCAGCTCTTTTCATGATCCAATTATATTTCAGTTTCCCTCTCGTTTTTGATATATCATATCTAAATTCCTTCTCAATTTCACGCAATCGAAACGTCGCCTCGTTCATTTTCCCCACTTCTGAGGAGCTCCTCAGCCATTTGCGTATTCCCCGCGCGTGCACCGGCACCGCGCCTTCGCCGCCCCCCCTCCCCACTGTCCCGTCGCAATTAAAAGCCGGCGCGCCTTCGCGGGCAGCGACGCATCTGTTGCCACCTCCCCCCCTCCGCCCTCCCCCGCGCTACCCTCCGCCGCAATTGGACGCCACCCTCCCCCTCTCCCTCCCCCCGCGACCCCTTCGAGAGGTCGGAATTGATGTCCAGCGCCGCACCCCCTCCGCCGAGGCGGGCGTCTCAATTTCGCCAACTTTCTCTCCGCGCGCCGCCCTCGAGAAGCCGCTGCCGGCGGAATACTAAAACGCGCGCTGTGGGCGAGCGGGAGGTGCAGGTCGGCAGTGGGAATGCGGCGGGAGCTAAAATGCGGCGGGCGAAATGCTCAGGACCTTACAGTAGATGGAATGGGTGAGCGGCGTTGTCTTGTGCGTAGCAAATATGTACTCGTAGTAGGTGTTATGAAGAGTTGTGCACGAAAAAAAATTGAACAGTTGCAGATCAAAGCCATGATATTGTAATAAGTTCCCTTGTAACAGTATCACAGATCTGGTATATTGAAACTGTTCTTTTTTTTCGTGTGTCAAGCGACATCGTCTGAAACGTAGACACAATAGTAGAAAAAATCTTACGATTGAAATTCATCAATAGCAATTTCTAAAACGGAAGGTTTAATGTGAAAGTGGTATGCATTTTCATGACCTTATTTCGGTTGTAATGCTTCATATCATTTACAGACGACACAATGAAAAGTAAGCCACAAACAAAACTTTAAAGTGACGTTTGTTTAGAATGTATTGTTCAAATAATTCAATTAAAAATATTGATAGCAAATTGCAGCCAACTAGAAAGCGAAATCGAACCGTTAGTGTTAATTAAATCTCAATTTTCAGAACAAAACGGTAATAAATGTAGTCTGCAGATTACTTACGTTGATATTATGTTTGATAACGTAAACATATGTATTTATGTAACACACTTTATTTACGTAGCACATTACATAATATAACATGTGACATATGTTACATCAAATACAAGCTGCCGAAATCATTTCTTCTCTGCCTACAGAAGCAAAGTAGTCAGTGCTCGTAACCTTGAAAGGTGCGTACCCCTCTGGTTCAAAAAGGCGCGCTCATTCATTTGTGGGCCTGCGGGTGGTAGCGAGCGGAGCTAAAAGAGGCGGCCTTTTTACTGCCGGCTTGTGCCCGCTCCCCCGAGTCGTAAAGCCTCTCCCGCACTAAACCTTGTCACCTGGCCGTCGTTTCGCCGCGTATTGTCTCAGGTCAGGCACCTCGTTCGCCTCCCTACCTGACGCCCCGCGCCACAACGCCCTGCCCTGCCCTGCGCCCTTAGCGCGTGTTGCGCGCCCGGCCTTGTGTTAGCGCCCGGTGCCCCGGAGCACTGACCTCCGCGAGCCCAGCAGACCGGATTTCTGCCGTCTTTAACGCGGGCCTTTTTTGCGGCAACTTCGGTAAACTGTGATGCCAAATTGCTTGTTGCGACGAACATAGAGGGAATGTTCAAGTGTAACATATATTTTCTGAAAATACAGTGGCTTATTTCCTACCTTTAGGTGCGATACTACATAATTTCGCACACGTAATAAAACATAACAATTTATGATTTTATGAATCTGCACAATCAATAAAATAAATCTAATAATTTCATCGTAGTCATAAATACATCCTTCATCTCTTATTTAAAAAAAACAACCATTCGTTATCAACTACACTACATGAAATGCCCACTGTTTTATATGGAATAGGATTAAAACATATCTCGTTTATTTGAGCTTTTGAAATAATCAATAAAATAAATTTAATTTCATTGTAGTCATAATTACATCCTTCATTGTTTATTTAAAAGAAACAACCATTCGTTATCAACTCCAGTGAATAAAATGCACACCGATTTATGAAAAAAAATATTAAAACATAATCTCGTTTATTTGAGCTTTTGAAAATTTAAGATAATCAATGATGATTTTTTTAAATTCTATATTCTCCTGAGAATTATTTTCACATTCCTCATCAACATTTGAATGCGGAACGTGCTACCGGAATGTCGTCGAGTTGCATTTTTGGTGTTCCATTCCTGTTTGGTTGGGAGGTGCATCGCGAGTGCTTCGAAGGCGCTTGGGAGGTGCGGCGCGGGGCGGCGGCGCCTTAGAAGAGACAGGCGCACTTCCGGCGCGGGAGGGCGGGGCCGCTTCCGGTCGGCGTTATCCCGGCGCGGCGCCGCCCACCTGCGCGCGCGCGCGTTCGGCAGCGCATACGTTACGCGCGCTCCTCGCCGCCTCGCGAGGGCCTCGCGCCCCCATCTATCTTACGCTAAAGTTAATTTTCCAAAGTTTATTTTAGCCCCCGCCCCCGCCCCCGCCCCGCCCCCTTCGCAACTGTTTTCCTTCGCGCCCGGCATAAGGGATGCGCTTATAAATGAAGACAAGGCTGGGGATAGAGTTTTGGCTTAACTGCGCTTGTCTTCCCAATAGACACATATTTTTCCATTCAAATTACAACTTGGGAGGCGGAGAAGGAAAGAACGTGGGCCGGAGGGGGTGTTGGCGACGGGGATGCGAGAGCAGACGGAATCGGTCCGAACTCTGCTGGAGGAAGGGAGAAGAGAGAGGCACAAGGGAATGCCGAGGACACGTGCGGGTGCGAGAGGAGCAGAAGGGATGGAGAGGCGTGAGACGTTGGCGAGCCATGGCAGGAGGAGGCGGGGGG
>BOPP01000005.1:11868952-11929520 GCA_017312745.1 Gryllus bimaculatus | reverse complement strand
GGCGGCGGCGGCGGCGGGGCGCGCGCCGAGCACGTCTTGCGAGGGGGCGCTGGTGCCAGACGCTGCGCGGGGAAAGCTGCCGGCGCCAGGGCTGCAACGCGCTCGTGGAAGAGACAACGGAGAAGAGGGTGGAAGAGAACTTGGAAGAGGAATGTAGAGATGAGGCAGACGCCCTGACCAGAGACACTCCTGCGCCCTGAATGAAGATACCAGTCTCCAATAACAGAAGTGGCAGCGAAGAAATTTAATTACATTGAAAAGACTTTTCACTACAGGCACTCGCAAAACTTACGATGGCTTTCATTTGGTAAAGAAGAGCAACATACTTTTAAAAATAAATTGATTTTAATGCTTTCTTCCTCAAGTAAAAGAAATAATACACCAAGGATTCAAATACTATGTCATCAATGACGTTAGACTAATTTGGATGCTTTAAAGACAAAATTCCATTATTTTATTAGAAGTATCCACGTATCATATTAACAACATCTCGTTATATGGAGATGAACATTCCCTACACACGAATCCAATTTTAAAAATGAGTCCACTTGCTAGTTGATTATCTCTCGTTCACAACAGTTTTAGCATATTCTTCTCATTATCAACGTTTCTGTACCCGCGGTAGCAGGCCCCTGGCTCCTGCATCTGACCTGTGGTGAGCGTGGAGCGTGCATCCGCTTTGAGAACAGCTCCGCGTATTCGGTAGCGCCCATTGAAATTCTCTCTCGCTGTTATCCATTTGAGCATCGCGCCTCCGCAGCGCACGCAGTCTGTTGGTTCAGCGCGGCGGGTGGCTGCTTCTCAACCTCCTGGCTTTGGTCAGGGCCCCCGCGTCTGCTCGCATTGCCTCGACGTATTCGCTTTCCAGAACGATTCCTCGTACACGTTAATGCTGTACCTTTCATCTCAATGGGGTTTCTCTCTTCCACTGTCTATGTAGTTTCTCTGGACCCCGTACTGCTGTCACTCGTCTACCTTTCCTCTTTAATTTAATGACTATAATTGATCTTGGGAACCAGACACTATAACGTATCATTATACGTTTTTTTCTTACGCTTCATTGTATTGGACTTACTGCGTTAGTTTGCTCCAGCTATTTGAACATGTCTTTACTCCCATTAATACGCCCATTATATCGAACATCATTGATAATACTATTTTGTAAGACTTGAACGATTTATTAAATTATGATCTGCTATGTTTGTTTCCATCTCTTAGTTGGCCTATTCAATTGCATTAGAAATTCCTTGCATTCCATCAACTCGCTGCAACTACTGCCCCACTGTCTTACTCTCTCCCCACGCCGCTTCCCCGCCCCGTCACCGAGCTCCTCTTCCGTGGCTGGCTAGTTTGCCGCGTGCTCGCGCTTCGTGGTTCAGCCGCCGATAATCGAGAGTGCATCTCGAAATTGCGCAGGTTCGCCTTGGGCGTCCTGACTCGTTACGAGAAGTCTTTAAGGCGGCAATTTGTGCTTAATAGGCGGGCGGGCGGGCGGGCGGGTAGGCGTGTGGTTCGAACGGCGCCGTCTCCTCTCGGTTGCGCAACGCACCGCTGCGCTGGTAAAAACCGGGCGGCGGCACCGCGCATCCTTCACTTGTTCCTTCGAGCCACGCGTGGCAGAAGAAGCGCGTGTGGCGTGTGTGGGAGGAAGAACGTGCACTTATTGCACGTGCGGGGAACTGCGGATCTGCGTTCTCCAGAGAAGAACGTGGATTTGATGGTACGACGCCATTTCATTACAAACGTAATGTAGTTCGTTGAGTTTATGCCACCTATTTTCTATCACATTACAAATCAGGATTGTTACGCACAGTTTCTTCAGTAAATTTCACTCACGGCGAGCTCTAAAATTAAAAGAATACTGTCCATCCTCTATCCATATCATATGTGTACATGATTTTGTAAATTTATCTAGGAATTCTGTGAAAATCCAAAAACAATGAAACACTTTCGAATTTGACGGCAAAATGGAAATATATGAATTATTAGTTATGCCGTTCCTACTCTATGCCTGCCCACCTGATCTCACTTTTTCAGTGCGTCACTACTTACAACACGTATTACGTCATGCAACTGAAAGGCTCCAAGAAAGAGGCTTCGTGTCTAATTATGTCATTCCATTTTGCTTTTTAGTACAGCAACTTCATTGGTATTCTCGGTATGTAAAGGACTGTATAAATGTACCATACTTTCTTAAATTCATGAAGTGTTTTGAAATATTTGCGTATTTAATTAATTGTAGTGTTATGTATTAGTACATTGTTTGTTGTTCGCGACTAGTGAACGAATTATCTCTTTGGAATATCGTTTTGTGTGGTTTTGTTAAGCAGCATTTTTCCCCTCTGCATTACACTAATATTCTTTCAATGTCTTAGATATTTGCCGTATCACAAGGAATGCAAAAGATAATTCGATTTTAGCTACTCTAAAATTTGACGTGTTCTTTTAATTATGGAGTCTTAGGTAGATCCGTTTAATTTTTTTTTAAGTACTTGAGTCGTGAGGTTTCTCTACAAGCGTTTTTATTCGTTTCTTGAGTTAATATTTTTATTGAATGGATAATCTTTACATATTAGAAACTAATATTCAATCAAAAGAAATCACCATAACAATGTGTACTGAAAAGGAAAATAAACGTGCGTGTTAACATTTTTTCATGACTTTTTGATAGAAAAACGTTTGAAAATTAATACCAGAAAATCCATTTAATTCTTTATTCCCAATAGTAATGTACAAAACAGATATTGTTTGTATCAGTATGGATGTAAATAAATCCATGTTACGTGTTTGATTTAAAAAAACAGATCTTCTGGAAAATAATGGTGATTAAATGGTAAATGAGAAAGTCTCAGTGACATAGTACAGAGGGAAATGTTACACTATACGTCATCCAACGTGTATCGCTGGGGAGGCCGCCACGCCGAAGATGTTTTCGGGAACCGAAGTGCGTTTCGCCCGGAGTGCGCCGCCGCGTCGCCCAAGTGGCCGCGGTGGCCTCCGCGCAGTGACCGTTGCTCGCCCGTGGCCTCGCCAAGTGTCACGGGAGACCTCCGGCGCGAGCGCGCGAGCCAGTGACGCTGCTTTAGGACGCGGACACCAATAAAAATAATCGCACGTCGCGCGGGGGGACGTGCTTGCAGACACGTAGCCACGGGCAGAGGCCGCGCCGCGCCGCGCGACGCACCTTGCGCAGGGAGCCCAGGCGACCGGTGCGCCCGCACTTGCCCGCCCCCTCCGCCCCTGCGATGAGCCGCTGCCGAGAAATCTGCAACCGGGCGCGGGGAATATTAATTGTTATCTACCACTTTCGTTTATCGCTTACGCAATCCAAGATGCGGCGATAGGGTTTCTCAATGTCGCAACTTCTCTCTTGTTTCTGGTTACTCTGCCATTGTGTATGTTGTACTTCGTGTTCTTTGCAATGATGATAGATTTTCTTCTTGGAATCTGTTCTCTAAATTATCTTTTATTATTTACTGACGGTTTTCTTTCTATTTATTTTTATTAATTTCGAAGAACGTACATTTTTACGTAAATTTCGAGGAATAATAGTTATCGAATTTAACTGTTGTGAACTCAAGTAGACAATACATCTACTAGCAGTTCATGTGGAACTATTTATGACTGTATTTTCATTAGAGTAATATTGGAGTTTGTTTCAAATTCTTTACTAAGATATTTTGAGTGGAAACTATCAAAATAACATTGATTTGACAATTACTTTACGATAATCTTGTAGTGTTATGCTAAAGTAAACATTTCATCTTTTCGTGCAGTACTTTTTATCTAATGTTAAATATCTGTACAAATCATTACATCACACATTAAAACATGCATGATAATGAGAATATTGAAATAAATTAAGTGTTATTTGAGGTAAGAAACGTCTTACGTTTCTCATTTTGTTCAACCCGTCCATTCACTCAGCAAAATGACAAGGTCCTCAATGCCGCTGCGCCTGCGTCGTGACAGGTAGGCAACCCTTTCGACAGATCACCTGTCTGACACCACCCGCACATCCTCACTGCATTGCCAGAGCTCTCTAGGTTGGCTTCTAAATCACTCAATAGGCGCGCTTTCAACCATAATGCATGTTCACTTTTGCACCTTCTATTTCTTTAGTTTTAGATATTAGATGTCTTGAAGAATATAGTGGAGGTCATTTTCGCTGCCCCAAAAAGTAAGCAATTCCCTAAATTACCATACTATTCTTGTGTTCACTAAATATTTGATTTTAAATACGTTCTCAATACATCTATTCATTGAATGTATTACTAAGCATGTGAAATTATTTCGTAATAAGTTAATAAAAATAAATGTTTAGAACAGGCTGTTGAATATATGTAATAATAACCCATTTCTTGTATTTACATATTTTTTGAAGTTTCTTTTCTTTCTTTGAGTTTATATTAATTAAAACACATTGTAATCAATCTACTTTCACTCCACTAAACCCAGAATATGAATTTAAATGTGGAGTACATGAAATGTCTGGCCGTAATATTTGTGTTTATTAGTTATTATAGTTTTTAACATCAGTAGGGCGGTAAAGAGTAAATTGACATATTGACGCATTTGTAAACCAAGGCCCCAGCCGAGACATAAATGACCGGAATTGTTACTTATGTTATCAACCGCGTGATCCTTATTACTTTTTGTAGTGATATGTAATTTTCTTATAATAAAAATCGCACTCTGTTCGAATAAGTGTACGCAATCTTTATCTGTATCCCATTTGTTTCGATTTCTCCTGCTAAGACAGCTGCGCGCTTATCCTTATTTAACCTCGGATTAGAGAGTGGTTTTTCGTTCCCGTTCGTCTTTGGATGCGGTAAGTCGTCGTTACAAAGAGTAAAGAATTACGCAAAAATACGTAGAGCTTTATTTGACAGAAATGTACACGGAACTATAAGAGACTGTCTGGCGTGGCTGGTGCCGGCATCGACTCCCGCGCAGGACATCCGCACCCCGAGCGAGATTTACGCGCTCATTACCCCTGCGACAAATATTAATTACCGCACGCGGACATTACCTGCTGCGCTGTAATAGAGACACACGGTCCGGGACGAGGGTTCGACGCCGGAGAAAGTCTCGTAATGAAGCTTAACAGCCCCATCCCCAGGCGGCGCTGCGAGCGCCGCCCCACGGCGCCCTAACGGGGCTCGCGTCTTCAATATGCCCCGATGGCCGCATAACGGCCGCGCGCCCGCCTCCTCGCAGTTTGTTGGCAAATTGGAGGGGGGAGGAGGAGCAGCGCGCGTGTATTGTGCGGGAATTCAAAACCGTTCGCGATAATAGAAAATAGCTGAAGCGAATGAGAATTACACTAGGAATGTCCATTACTGGCGACAACGCTGCAGGGATTTAATGTATTGTTTGTGGATTTATGTGCTGTACATATCTTCTTGAAATTTATTTACGATGCAGGTGATAATTTAGAACCGAAGTGAATTATCGGCGACTGGTTATTTATGTGTGAAAATACTTGGTTTGGTAATGAACATACCGCAATTATATTTAATTTGACTTGAACAATTCCACAAAACGTACCAAAGTCCGCAATTCATTTGAACTGTGAAATCGTTATTATTCAAGAGTTATTTACAAAAACACGTAATCAAAAGTAGGTTTCATTTTGTACATTCATGCTTCTAATGCTGCGAGATTTTTTAACAAATTATGCATCTCTAACAAAACTTCCTGTTTAATCATTAGCAGCGTGCATATACAATTTGAGTGTACGATATTAAAGCGGCTTAAGATTTTTAAAATTTCATTGGAAATGGAGTACACGTCATTATTTGTTGGTATATTGGTTATGTAAACATTATTCAGTTTTATGTTCAAAACGGTTTCTTAGTAACATAGGGGTTTTTCAAGAATTTCATGAATGTGTAATGTAGTGTAAGTGTAACATAATATGTAATGACTAATGAGTTACGTGAACTATTTACCACATAGAAATTTAGCTTGTGTTATTTGAGCTACATGTTATTGACCTTTTGACCTATTTCAGTCAAATACTTCTAAAAGGTCAAATAAAAGATGTTTAATTATTGAGTCAAAAGTTATTCATTGTTTGAAGTACTTATTAGTTATTTTTAATATTGTGCGAAACAAATTGAATTGCATAACGAACATGAAACATAAAGCGTTAATTCGTTGAGACGAGTTCGTACGATCGGGAAACTATTCGTATAAGTACAATGCTAGGATATCGTCGCGACTTACTGCGTCTTTGGAGCTGCTGATAGCACCTCGAAATCCGCAAATACCGGACGTTCCCGAATATGAACGGCGTCTGACATCAGCATTCGCGCGAACTAGCTTCGGTTGCGAGCAGGAAATCTGTTTACAAACATTTCGCCGAAGCGTTCCGGGGCGGCGCGGCGCGAGGCGGCCTGGCGCGCGGGCAGGCGCTACCTTTGGCGGCGCGGCGTAGTCCAGCTGCGCGCGCTCAGGCCCCGCCGTCCGCCAGGAAGGAAGGAGGTCGCGTAGGCGCCGCATTACCCGCGATTTGTCTGCTCCGCCACGCAGCCGCCGCTTGCGACCCCGCGTCTCCACGCGCGCACGCGCGACGTGCGTGTGCGCCCGGGTGGCGGCGCGGCGCTCGCGCGCGCGTGTGCGTGAGCGCGCCGCGGTGCGCGTGCGAGTCGGCGGCGCACACTCGCGCCCGCGCGGCGCAGCGCGACGCCTTCCGCGTTGCCCTCGGGGAGGGCCCCGTGCGCACGCAGAGGGCCTGCCCGCCCGTCGATTCGACGGTCCACTTCAACCACCACCTCAGTGGTTGGGGTTCCGTTCTTGCTATCAGTTCTTTCCGAAAGAAAACACTTGTGGTTTAAATACGTATCCCTGTTTACTGAAATACAAGGAATTCTAACTCTTACACGCGTGATTATTAATTGGACATTGTTTCATCTAAAAGCATCTTTAGCGACGAGTTTCGAAACTTTAACCTCTGCACTTAACATAAAATGTTCTTTCAAACTCATTTTTTTATCGGACACCTCGGAGTTTTACTCGTCACTTTTGCTAAGCAAGATAATGAAAATATTCACTACTTAATTATATGAAAGTGACCAAAAAATCTCGCACAATGTGCACGCCACAACTGCGGTTTTACGCTTTCTTTTGATGTCGACATTAAACAGTGTCAGCTACTTTTATCTCTCTTGGTAGAGTTGATCTTCTTGGTTTTAGTCGAACGTCGCTGTCGAATTGCCTTAAATATTTTTCTTGTTTGCAATAATAATATGTAAAAGTACTTGTATATGTCAATTGCCAATTTTAGCAATCATTACTTAGTACTGTCATTGAAATATCCATTAGAATATATGAGCTAATACAAACAAATTCCTGAGATACATAAAAACTTTGTTGCAAAATAGATGCGAAACTGATTGCCAAGGTATCACAAAACCCCGCTGTGTTTGAAAGTGTCAAATATTTCATTATTCTATCCAATCACAAAACATTTTTCCATTGACGCGAAAATTATGTCATTTAGGGAAGATATTTTACGGACAAAACGTATTCTTTTGGCTATGATTCAAACACGTATGCATTCATTTTTTTTATTTCCCTATGTGAAAATAGTTATGAATTGTTTGGGTCGAAATAATTACAAGACAAACATACCGCGCGTCGTGTAAAAAAGTATCGTTGGGCGACATGCAAACGCCCAAGGCTGCGGCCTCCCGAGGGGCGAGCGCGGGGCGAGCGCGATGTTCTAGTTCTCACGCGCACCTAGCGCACGCGGAAGTCGTGGATGAGTGACCGCGGCGGCAGTGGCGGCGGGACGGCGTCCAAGTGACGGACGTGGACGCGGCCGTGTGTTCCTGCTGTCGCTCGGGCCAGCTCATCGCGACGCGACGCGGGTGGTCGGCCGCGCCGCGCCCCGCGTGCCACGCCCCGCCCGCCTCCGTGCCTGCGCGTCGCGCGGCCCGGATGCCCGCGCCACGCGCCTTCCGCGCCGCTCCACGCCACGCGCGCCACCCAATCAATCCGCGCGGCTGGGAGGCTGGAGAGCGAATTTTAACCCTGTTGCACTTCATCTTCACTTCGGAACAATGGAATTCGTTTTTCACACGAAATACCGCATTTTAATAAAAGTATCATTATATGCTTTGATTTTTCTGTAGTGGCCGAGGACAGTAGGTCATTGTTACACCTCCTGCCTTATAAAAAGAATATTTTTAACAGTGGTGAGCACACTTCTGAGGCCACGAGCCCCGTTGAGAAGGACGTTCGCGAATTAATTAAAAGGATTCATTTTATAAAGCAAGATGTGTAACAATAGTCTAATGTCATTGGTCACTATCGAAAAATCGAAGCATAATTCCTCTCAAATATTTGGAATATTCGAAAGAAACATCAAATTGTACTTTTTAATTGCACTCGATCAACACCCTTGCCGAATGATTCGGGAAACTGAGGGGTTAATTTTATGGCACACTTCAACGTCAGTTCAGTATGTGTACAATCAACCTTTTTCTTCACCAATAACGCAACATTACAGTAAAAAGAGATTAATAGTAATTTTATTCTTTTAAAATACTGTAAAAAAAAGTAAATTTTTCATTGGTTTACCACGATTCATTCATTTGTCCGATCTAGAAGATTTTTTTAAGCGAATTTTTAGCATGTCACACTTCACCATCTTCTCGTCAATACATTAACACTTCTTCTTCACACACTATACATTATATTAATAAGAACATATTTATAAATCTATTCTTCTAAAAATGTGTAAATTTTGCAAAAAACAGTAAACACTCGCCACTAAATGAACACTACTGATGAAAGTTCGGAGAGATCTAATTTTGCATTAATCGGGTCATAAAACATAAATGGTGTATTGTTATTTTGAGATACATTTTAACGATATATCTGTTTGGGATGAGTTCGACTTCCCCAAACTACTCAGTTCTTATAGTTGTGTGTATCAAAAGAAGGTAGTTAGGACCACAAATTGCCTGAAATGGTTACTACGCTCATTTGACTATTGATCAATTCCCCTAGCACAATATGGGTTTTTTGTAAAAATAAGAGCTGACGCCTTTTACCTGTTTATATTCTCAAGCAAGTCGTAACAATTTTATGACGCTGAAACTGCATTCTTGGTAACGCAGTGTCATGTGTTCGCCTTGGTTCTCGTATGCAGACTGTGGCTCGACAATCGTCCATTCCTGCCTCGTGCTAGTGCTGTGCGCGTAGACTCGGGCCGCCTCTCGCCAGTTGGCCGCGCCGCGGCGCTCGTGGGCAGCTCTTTACGAGCCGCGCGTTGGACGTGCGCGAACGCCGGATCCCTAGCCGGCAAAGCCTCCGCATCGCTGTTCGCACCTCCGCGATCAGTCGACTGGAACCAACGATCTATCGCCGTTCTTTCGCTCATCTCCGGGGGAATTATTAAAGAAACACGCAGGAACGTTCCCCAGACGTATTTTGCTGCGAAACCTGTTATTCAATCAACTAGATTACACTATAACTGCAATCTCCGTGTGTAATCTTCATAAAAACAGTATCAATATTTTGAAACAGAACAAATTGTCGATGCTTCTGAATTTAATGAAGAAATACGTGATGCTAGTAAAAATATCAAAAAAAAAAGTTTCACACGACAATTTGTGTATTAAACGTTTATTTAATTCTATAAAGTAAGCTGTGTCATTGTGAAGATATCGGAAAATGTAATTATGATTCTGTTTGGGCACTGAAGAGAAGTCATATTTTATTGTTATAACTTTCTCTTGTAATTCTCATCTAAATACATGATTTTGTAGTACCTTCTCTGCATTATTATAAATATATTGTCGTTAAGTTATTATTTGTCCTTGATTCTTCTTGTTGGTCTGCATGCTCGTCTCCGTTCATCTGTACACATCTGAGCTTGAGGTCTCTTTCATTGGAGATTCTTTTTGCAGGCGCACACATTGCGACCGCTCCTGTAATAAATCGCAGCGGCGGCACATCGTCACTGTCAACTCGCGATCGCATCCAATGCGTCATTCGGCCGTCAACGCCGCGCGGGCGGAGCGCATCGACGGGAAAACGCATGCGGCGTCCACTCCACATTTCTCGCTCCCCCCGGCCGTACTCGACCCGACTGGACTCGACTCACCCGACTGGACCCCGACTCACCCGACTGGACCCGACTCACCCGACTGGACCCGACTCACCCGACTTGGACCCGACCGACTCGACCCGACCCGACCCGACCCGACCCCCCACCGACTCGATCCGACCCGACCCGACCCGGACCCGACCCGAACTCGACTCGACTCGACTCTGCCCGCCCGACTCGACTCTGCCCCGCCCGACTCGGCCCGGCGCGACGCGACGCGATGCCGGCGCGGCGGGGGCAAGCGCCACACAACACGCGTACTACGCCCTCGTTACAGTTCCATCCCCTCCTCGCGCGCTCGCCCCTTCGCGAAAACTCACCCTCGCCCGCCGCACCCCTCCCTCCCCTCCTCACCCTCCCCGCGGCGCGCTCTTCGTCGCGAGCGGCGACTGCGCTGCTCTCTGTCGGCCGCTGATAAAAACGAGGCTGATGCGCAAATAATCCGAGCAGTCAGCGAGTTTGAAAAATATCAGCATTTAAAAAAGGATTTTTGTTGAAAAAAAGTTAACTGCAAACAAGACCTAACTGCGGATTTATCGCGCTCATCCAGAATGCAGAGGCCTCCGTCGCGCCGGTGTCCCGCCCCCGCTCTCGCCCCCGCCGCCGCTTGTCCCTGCGGCGGAGAGCGAATCTGCCTCCCTCCCTCCCGCGGCGCGCCGCCTCCGCCGAACGGTGGGCCAGCAAGCGACCGAACATGGGCCACGGGGTGATTCGTTTTAAAGACGCACCCACTACCGTCGAATCTTGTTACTGGATTCTAGTAAAATAATTGCTGCTCAATTATAAGTGTTTCATGAGGGAAGAGAAAAATAGAAAAAAATTACATTATTCAAAAATTCTATTATTTACTTATTAACATAACTTAATCCAAAATACCTATCCTATTCTTATTATTTAATAGAATACTCTGCTATAAAATATTTAAAGTTATTACGCTAAGGGTTTGGTTTTGGTTGATGAATCATAATGTGTTTCTCTAAGTATATGTTAAAGATGCAGTTATCAATCTTATGTTTTAAGTAAAAGTTTAAATCGTTTTGAAACCCTTGCCAACACATTGAACATATCTCTTGCTGATCTTCTAAAGAGCACTGTACATTAAAAATGATTGGCAAAGATTGGAAACGCAATAACTGAAATGAAGAGTATCCGCGAATATGCACGCAGGCAAACGTTCCCGTCTTTACACCAATATTTAGATTCAATACAAAGAGCATGAACCGAACACAGCTACGGCACAAACAATGCGGGAGTTGGTTGTTCAGCGAGGAGGCATGAGCATTTCCGAATTTGAGCTTCCTTTTCCACAGGATGTGGATGGGGTTTGGAACCAACGCGCGTCGCACCACCCCGTCGCGCGTTCACTGGCTCACACCCCACCCCCTCTCCTCCCCTCCCCGCTTCGCCATGGCCGCGGGCAGTCACTGCCCAGATGAGGTGATTTACGTCCGAATTACCATAATTACACACATGGAGTGCGGGTGCGGAGGGTCGCCGCGCGGCGGCGTGGCCGGCGCCCATCGTCGCAGCATCTCGCCTGAGGCGGTATTTCCTCGAGGCGCCTCTCTTCGCATTCGATACGTATAGTTTTATTGAACAACACTAAACCGACAAAGCTGGCTCAGGGCAAGAACTGATGTCGCTGCAGTGCCTCTGACCGAAAAGTCCTAGGGTTTGCGTCCTGAGGGTGGCAGGACAAAATGATCAAAAGGAAAAAGACAGTTCGCAAACCTCCATGTCGGGACTAAAGGGGTATTAAAATAATTCCTGCATTCTTAAACATACTTTTCATTTTACGTCACGGAGTGAAGGAAAAATATATTCCACCTTTCGTCACAGTAAAAAAAATATCGCACATAGGATGTAGGTCTTGTCCCTTAAATTTTTAAATAATGAAGTAATTTTGAGGGAAACGTTCGTTTTAATAATATATTTTTGAAGTTAGCTGTGAATCTACAAGCAGTTTCAACACTGTAATATACTTTACTTTTCTTCGTGATTGCAACGAAAATGATTTCCTACCCTTTTCATTAAATCATGTAGTCCCACAATTGAGATAATTCATTTGATCAATCAGCGGTGAACAATTTCTTCCCCCCCCCATATTTACGCTGGCATTCGCCATATCTTTTGAAGCAAGATTTTGGTGTTTTAAGTAGCTGTATTGCGGCGTCTGGGTTTCTCTCGAGCAGAGCGCTGGGCGCGTGGCGCCCCAGACGCATCCATCGTCTCTCTTCCGCCCTCGCCACCGCCCCTCCCCCCGCCGCCGCGCCGCCGCCCCGCCGCCGCCGCCGCCGCCGCCGCCGCTGCAGCCAGTTGCCAAGCCTCGCAAACGCGAAGGGGTGGAGGCGGGCGGCAGCGGCGACGGCGGCTTATGTAATCCACCCTTTGGCCCGAGCCCCAAGCTCCGCTGGAGACCCGCGCCGCTTTCTCATCCCGAGCAGGACGCTACTGCTCCGAGTAGTAGCCTATTTTCAATACGCACTCCAACTATGTAGACATTAACATTTTATTTTTACTTTCCACATGACACTGCTAGTTGGTAAATGTAAAGAAAGTAATACGACGCTATGAAAAGTTAGGTCCATAAAATCCTCATCCTTTGAGAATATGTTTATTTATCGTATACGGCTCTATGATGACTAGCAAAGAAAATTCCCAAGTTCGTAGAGTATTATTAGACTACACAGTGCAACAGTTATGAATGATAATAGTTACATTAAATAAGACTTAAGTCTTCTATTTTACTTCATACTGTAAGTAATGTGACACATTTCGACGAAAAGAACGGCTATGAAATAACGATTGACGTCGCCGATGCTTTCGTCGTGCAACAAGTGCAGCAGTGGGTCAGCGAGTGCCTCGCCAGTTGACTTTTTAATGCGCCTCGAGTACCCCGCTGCCGGAGTCCGCGGTCGCCGCCGGAGACCCCGCGAGCGAAGGGCTCATCGAGCTGCGCAGTATTTCGCGCATTATTTTGTGGCGGTCGTCCGTCATGAGCCTAGGCTGCAGGGCCCGCCGTCGCCACCCGCCCCCGCCACCGTTGCGCAGACGCAGCTGCTGCCTGTCGCCACGCCTTTGTCTACGCCATTTCCAGCTCCACCGTTACCATGATATTATCACCACTAACGTCATCGTAGCCACCAATCTTGAACATACTTCACTTTAGGAGTCCATGAGCACTAATGCGTTTCTCTCGTCATTAGTTGAAATGCTATCCAACTTCAGTCACTTTTCTCTGATTTAAATAAAACCATAATATGCATTATGGTTCTCTTTTTAAAAAAATCATATTTTTCACGCAATTTACGGGTTTATCTGTTTCTCCAAATTTTCCCAACACTTTTCTCTATCATATTTCATGTTTCACACACCTGTCCTCTTTCGTCTGTTTCTTTGTTTATCTTCGCCGTCCATTGTTCTCTGAGTTTCTGCTTGAGTCCATTGTTTCATTTTCGCACATCTTTTCTTACATTTACTACTCCCGGATCGAAGTCATCCCCTGCGTTTCAAGTTGTATTCATATTCTGTTCGGCGACCGCTGCCCCAACAGCACATGCGTCATTGAGGTTCTTTCGTCGTATCTAGAGCATGATACATTTTTGTGCTGAATTTCGCGCATCTCCTCCTTTCCTGGGACTCGGGGCGCAGCCGTCCGCATCGTCGCCAAGGGACGTGCCCTCGGCTCGAGTTTGCGAGGGACGTGCCCTCCGCGTGTCGCGGCGGCGGCATGCGTAACTCACGGGTGCGCCCGACACGCGCCCTTTTTTATCCGCTGTTTTATGTCTGCTCGCCGTCCGACTCTTCTGCCTTGTTGATTATCTGGAATTATTTAACCTAGCGGAAAAGCAGACTAGATTGTGTTTCGCTTCTTTTTGGAAAGAAAAAGTTCGCCTCTGGATCTGTTGGAAGCCGGGCAAAGAAAGTTTATTCATTTGTTCCGTTCAGTATTTTTGCTTTTCGTGTCGTGCTGGTTAATCTTCGCGACTTCGTGTTTTTTTTTCTTTCCGATGTTTTTTTTTTCTTTCATTGCCTGTTCCGTCGCTGTGAGACTGGACCAGCATGAGACAATATCTCTGGAAAGGAAGTCGGAATTATTTTCGTGAAATTTTTGCGGATATTTATAAATTTATTTCACGTTTCGTGAACTCGGACAAACGGATATTCGTTCCATAAAGTTCCGTTGCTTCTCTTTGTTGATACCGTGGCGCCAAAAAATCTTACTCTTTTCCGTAAAATATTATGAATTAATGCTAATTAGCTGAACGAATTGACCGCACTCCTTTCTGCTGTGTACACAGATATTTCCTCACCGCTATTGCGGTCGTAAACATAAAATATGGCGCGAGTCATGGCGACTCGCAACACTTTCGTAGGCGGCGGGGAGCGAGTGAGCATGGAAGCGGAGCTTCTCGCTGCGGGCCAGAAATTTATGGCAGCCGTTTTTTGATAGCAGCATTTCTACGCGATAATTGTTCATTTATGGAATATTTTATTTCGGCGTTCTCTTTCTTCTGTCAGATCATCATTCTCTGCACTGGAAATCGCGCAGCATCTCTGAAGCCTTATTGTTATTTGATTCTATGTATTGTTCAGCATCTTTTCATTTAACATTACACTACTCAATAAATTGTTTTTTGTAGCACTGTGATTCCAGTAGAGTATACGAAATACAGAAATGCTTGTGAATAATCGTGAGTAAATTATGATTGATAACGTTTTTTTCTCTCATCTCTCATCTCTCCTCCGGTCTAAGAAAACATAATTAATTGGAATCATTAAAACTCCGTGACTGCTAAAGTGAATGTAACGCATTCATCAAGATATCAAAAATAACAATGTTATTTAGAAGAATACCTTTTACGTTTAAAACCCGTAATTCTTGAATCTCATTCTGAAACTTGTCGGATACGGAGACAGTTGATGCCAAAAACGTAGATCTTTGCAGATTAGATTTACAGATGAATAAAGGGAATAAAAATATAACAAATCATAATGAATACTGCTTGTATTTCTTATATGACTAGAATTTCAGATACTATTACAATTTTTTTATCGAATTTGATGAGCGAGCTTTATAATTGGTTTAATTCAGCGAAGATTAATGTAATAGTTATTATGTACTCTATAAAACAACTTGAATAGAAATGTCTTAATACACAATTTTCTCTATTATCGTTGCAATTATATTTATCAGTGTATCATGTACATTAAGTGTAACCAGGAAATAGAGGACAGATTGGAATTGCATCTCTGTGAACTGATATTCGTGAGGACTAAGTGAGTCACTAGGCAATATAGCGAAACGCATTCATTAGAGTGGCATTTTTATTGGTAACTTCCTGTGTTCTGATATTTTCGGTTGTCCTCCCGAGTGACTGCGTCTGTAGTGCAGGCAGTTCACTGCACCCCTTGCTTCCAGAAAGAGGAGAGGTTTTTACTTTTTATCCCAGAGAATTGACGATGATGCCGGGACGGGGGTGAGAGTGGGCGGCGTCCTCGTCGGCCCCGGTGCCGGAGGCGCGCGCCCAATGGATTGGAAAGTCCGTAATTCGGGGCTGCTCTTTCCGACGTCTCAGCGAGAGACGGCCGCTACTGAATCTCTTCCGATGTCACTCGCTATCTTGACAAAGGACGCGAACGCGATAGGCTCTCACTGCAAGGGTTGTAGACACTGCCGCAGTTCCATTTCACTTTCTGTAGCAACCCATTTCTGAAATCATTGTATAATTTCGCAAACCATGATAATATGTCATGAAGAAATAGAAATAGTAGTTGCTATAATTCAGCATTGCTTGTCCTGTACGGATATAGTTTATCAGAACTTAAATTCAACATGTAGTGGTCTTAATGGATTGATTTAGAAAATATTTTTACTGTATTTTTTATTTCAAGTCAGTTGTCAAGTCGAATTGATATTTATAATACTTCAGAGACAATCGAAATAGGTTGTGCGAAAGTACTATTTTATTCATAATTTAACACTCTCGATTCACGTTATTGTATATAAATGTATTTTTTCCTTTGAAAATATAAATAGATATACAACACAACCGTCCATGGAATACTTGGAGTATGTTTGTGAGAAAGAAAAAAATATCTTAAATATGCGGAATATTATTTTTGGAATTCGAAGGGTTCTATATCTTCCTCTTTCCGCCTGACGCACTCTGCCAGCGTGTTCTTGTGGTGTGTGGGCTCCTCTCCTAACGGAATGCTGGGTTGTGGACTAACGCGTTGTAACTCCCACACGCACGCGCGGGCCGCGCCTGGGCTGGCGCGTGGCTGCACCGCCGCGGCGGACGCTGGCCTTCGCGCCGCGTGCGCTTTTTTCGCTTACGCCTTCCTCTTCTGCCGCCGCCTCCGCCGCCGCCGCTCAGTTGCCCTGCCTGAGCGGCGAGCCCTCGACCTCTCTGTGCTTGTGTGCATGCCCTCACTCTCGACTGCATGGACGTCACAGGTCACGTGGCGAGCGCACGCACGCGCGCACGACCCACGTGACCCTATCATAGGCTAACAGGTGCGTCTAGTCTACTGCTCTTATTACTATCATACTATATGGACTTATTGACAGTGGCGGAACCATTTGTTTGAGAGCTGTTTCACGCGCAAAAATGTTTGTGGTAAAAAAGGAATAAATTCAGTATAATACTCATATTATGTAATGATATTGATTTTTCTATTGAAGACAACATAGAATGGTCATGAAAACCAAGAATTCCTTCTCATAAAAGAATACAATTCGTATGGAGCCTAAGGAGATCTGCTTCCGCCACTGATTCCATTGAGTAATTGAATATGTAATCTTTCTTGTAGTTACTCTCTGTGTAGAAATCGCGTCTTTTGTTTTGTATTGAATGAATGTTATGATACAGTAGAAAAGTGCACTGTGCAATGTTTTGAGCGATTTTTGCCTTCCCGTTTCAGACGCAAAGGATCGGAGTTGCGGTCGAGAAGAGTCGAGTTTCCTCGCCCGAATAATCGATCTTCGCTGTTCGACGACTCCGCCCGCGCAGGAACCGCAAGCTACGCAGGCGCCGCCGGGTCGCCCTCTCTGCCCGCAGGGGGCGCAAGAAACGTGTAATATAAATACAGCAAGCACTCAAAGACATTCTCAAACTTGATATACTCCTTAAATTACTTCAAGATAGTCTGTAAGAATATTTTTTTGTTTCGAAGTATAAACAATATTGTGAATGTAAAGATCTGTAAAAAATACTCATTGATAATTTTTTGTTGTTTTTATTGTTTTCTGAATGTACAAAAAGGGACAAGTGCAAACGAACTTTGATATTGTAACGTTGTTTGTTAGTAGAGATGTGTAAAATATACGTACTTAGGCTCATGTGCAGTCCATATTGCACTGTGTCTCCGACGCATAAAGACGTGACGGTGGAGTGTGACTGTTGCCCTTTTCTTGAGGGAAGGCAACTCACTCGTGTGTTCCCGATCCCGCCTCGTCGCAGAACGTTGGTGCTTAGTGCTGAAAAATTTCACAGAAAAAAAATCTTAAGTGGATTCAGTTTGGGAGAAGAAAAATGTAGAAAACAAACTGGATGTTTTTTGGAATGACACCTGCGTACAGTAAAACGGGAATAGCAATGTATCAATCAACTCTTTTACAGTATTAGTCTTAGTTTTAATTTTTGTAGTCATTTCAGAAGTATACGATTTTTCTAACAAAGAAGCCATCCAAAGAAATGGCCGTTATTTCTATATAATATTCTTCACCTGTTCGTGACTCTTTGTAGTAGACTGCTGTCTAGACTTAAAAAGGTGATCAGTAGTTTTAAGTTTCCGGATTCGGATATGTAATTTTGTTTGTATATTACTTCATGTTAATCTTTGTTTTCCTCAGAAGAAAGTACAGAGAAAATATATTATTTCATTACTTTTCCAAAGTGTAACGTAATTTAGAATTACGTATTTTGTTTCTAAATCGAGTAGTATCTTCACATCATGTGTAGTACAAGCTGTCAAGAAGACGTTGTTTTGTTTATCTACTTGTTCGTTTGTTTGTTGTTTGAGACTTGTAAATATGGGAGATGACTGACTGAATGGTTTCTTGTTCTATTTCCTGAAGTAAGCCGTCGTATTTTTTCTCTCCAAAATCATGTTTTGCGCGTAGGTTGCTAGAGTAACTATAATCTCCATATATGACTAATATCTGGGTCATGCAAGATCTCCATATATTGTATAGTATATAGGAATTAATATTCATTTAGCGTGATAAAGAAGACATAATATAAACCTTTCATGATACGTAATATGTACTTATGTACTTACTGTAAGTAGACCGAGCTGTCCCGGCGAGTCTGCACTTGGTGCGCTCAGTCCCTTTATCTTTGTGTGATCTTTACTGTGGTCTGCGGACCACGAACAACATACGTAATGAAATACGTCTAAGTTTTGATACAACCTCTCCTCCCCTTAAACTTGAGCGCACCTGGCTGATTCGGGCCGCCGATGGTCACCTTAGAAGTACTTCAGTGTTCGACTTGTATACGTAAAAGATCTATTCAAAGAAATTTACTTTTTTTGTTTGATTAACGGAATGTATTATAAAAGAACTTTATTTTTTATATTCTTCTTTCCAGTTTTTAAGAAGGTGTTTATGTATATTTTTAATTTCAAAGCAGAATATTGTTATTAATATTTTACATTTTATTTTCTGGAAAATTCTGTTCTTGCCACGTTGCTCAATAGTTCGGGGAATATGTGATTTCTCCACCAGGACAGCTTTTGAAAAGCTGATACTCTCCTATCAGATATTCCCCTTTCCTTTGATTTGGTTTGGCGCAATTGCGTCAGTGCTTTTATAAATCGAAATTCCTTCGTCCATAAAACAAACACAAAGTAGTTGTGTAAAAAGCTTTGTCTGTCCTACTCTAGCTATTCACTTGTGTGTTATGTAATTGTAAATGTGTGGCTGTAATTTATTTTAATAAAAAGTCATTATAAGTTTTGAGAGAAAGACTAGCGTTATTTTTATCCCATTTTCCACCCTTCCCATAATCCTTTTCTATCTATTCAACTTTTTAATCATCTTCGACAACAACTTATTCGGATATGTAATTTTGTTTGTATATTACTTCATGTTAATCTTCATTTTCCTCAGAAGAACGTACAGAGAAAATTAGTAGAGTCTTATCGTCCATAAAACTTATGAAAACCTAAACTGATGTACCAATCATGAAGAGTAAATGACGTCGGTTCGATGCTGAATTCTAAGAGCACTGTTTTCATTGAAGATATTCTTAATTCATTTTCCTATTAAACGTGTGCACATTGACCCGTATATCTCCAATACAGCCCATTTTCATTCCTTTACGTATCTTTGAATTCAAATCTCATCCATATAGTTCCTGAACACGACACATGAACGTGAACCTTGAGGAACACCAACAGAAATCACCCCTTTTCCAGAGCTCCACCTCCTCGCTTCGCTACATCCCTGCCATGGGTGCCGCGCGGCGCGGCATTCACTTGGGGTTTGTTAGCACTGCATTCCCCGCGTGCCTCCGCTTTTTCTACCCCGCGCCGCGCCTCGTCGCGCCACGCCGCGCCACGCGCCGCCGCGGGCGCAGCGAGCAGCTCGGGGCCTGCGCCGCCTCACTCGGCGCCACCAGCGCCGTCCCCCACCAGCTGGCGCCACCGCGCCGTCGAGATAAACACGGAGTATTGTGTCTCCAAGTGTAGACGTAAGCAGACCTTTATGTCAGGAATATAGTTACTGAGTGGTTTCAATACCAACCTAAGGAAACTTGCTTTTTTCGCATCTGAAGGGCAACACACTTTTTCACGGATCTCTTGACTGTTATTCACAACTGTATTGTTGCTTATTACAATTCAATATCAAGTAAATTCTTTACTGCCACTGAAATACGATGAATGTCTTAAGACACTTGCACACAACCTAGTTAAAACTCATAATTTTTCCTCAGGTGCGATGGATTGGTAATGATCTAAACACTGGCGTGTTCTGATATACTCCCATCGGAACGAAATCATGTATTATATTACTTCAGTTACGGTTGCTATAAAATGAATTGAAAATAAGGAAAATAGTTTCAATTTGTCTGAGATGATAAACAAATGAACAGCTCTCATGTATTTGAGTAGATCCAGAACTACACATGACAGCACACACATTTGCGCATTCTAAATTCCTTTCTACCAGTTTGGAATCTGTTTCAGTAATTATAATGCAATCATTGTATATTAACCATAATATAATAACCATCTGTAATGTGATTTTGCGTTATTATTTGAATACTTTATTACTAGCTCAGTGGGGCATCTCCGACGTTCTGAACAGTTTTAGGATATTCATATTTTTTATTTTTATTTTGAAGTGTACGAACAAGCGATAAATTTCCTACCAACGCCTCGAATAACACTTTCCTTGCGTAAAACGGTGGTCCGGAAGGAGTCAATTTTCGTAATTGCTTTCCAACTTTCGCCTTCCCCATGATTTCATCTTTGTCTGCTATCTATTATGTTAATATAAAATAATAATAATAATAATTATTATTATTATTGTTATTATTATTATTATTATTATTATATAAAAGTATGCGAAAAAGATTGTTCACTTCATCAGCATATCGAGAGGCGACGCACTCAAACGGAGCTCTGTGAGTGGCGTACAGGACACACGCGGGTTTCCCGATGACTACGGTACATAAGTATTCATTGGTCGGTAAGATGTACTTTTTCCTGTTGTTACAATATTAAGAACTTCGATATGAAATCCAGTGTTCAGCATTTTGTTCTTTCCTTGGTTCAGATCAGTTTCCAGTTTAAGTTTCTCAATAGAACTGGTATTTCTGGGGGTCACTTCAATTACATTCTCGTAGACGACTGCGAACTCAAAATTTAAAAAATAAATAAAAAAAGCAAAAAAGTCAGATGTTACGGTAAACGACATGAAGTTTTTATTCTAACTCTCTTTTGGTTCTGATTATAAAATATCTTCCGTGAATGCTAGCCTGAGAAAACACGCTGTTATATTGAAATTTTGTTTTCTCGAGCACTTAATCACATTTTTAAGACCGTAAGAATACACTTTTAAATTGAAGTTTAACTTTAATTTCCGTTAAATCGCTTAATCACATTATTTTCATAATCATGAATGATTTAACTCGTTTCTTTCGTATTTCTGGCAAGTCATTGTATACATTCACATTCGAGTGGAAAAATAAATGTTGTTAATTATGTTATTGTTTTACTGACGCTTCATTGCTCGTTATTGCATTCGGTATGGAGTTCGATATACTCTGCATAACATACCTGGATCGAGACGATCGTGGTTTCGAGGGAAATATGAAAACAGTTGAATAATACTCCATCTTACAGAGAATTGTGAACGGGATGTACGGGAGGTAAATTTGAAAAGACAAATCGTGTCAAGTTAGTATGTAGTTAATTAGTAAATAAGTACATATTAATTATTAAAATTAGGTAGAAAGTAAAATTCTGTAAGTATCACGGGCGTTAATTGGTTCTAAAGACCTTGAATGACAAAGTCTTTGAACAGGCCTTCGGGTTTTTGTCGCCGCTCGATTGTTAGAAACCTTTAACGCCCTTAATGCATAAATAAATATTGTTCTATAATTTTCTTAACTAAACATTAAAAACAATGTCGAGTTGTGAAAATTTACCGAAAAAATAGTTAAAACCAAGTTATTAATAGAATGAAAAGAAACCATTATTTATGCATTGATCATGAATCACATGTGGATATTCCTTTTTATGTGTCAACGTACAGGTTCCGCTAATTACACATTTTATTGAATAGTGAAGAAAGTTGGCATTTCTTTTCCTGTGATTGTCCAACCTGCCACTGTAATTGAAAATCATGAATAAATTCTTAAAAATCTGTTCTCAAATTTCTGACAATTATTTTCACATGTTAAGTAAGAGAAATCTAGTAATCTAAACTTGAACCTTCAATTAGAACTTTGAAAAATTGCATTTACCTCTTGACTTCAATAAATCACTTTGAAATTTGGATATTATTGATGTTCAACACACCAGAATTATTTCCAGGTTATACCAGAGCTAGTGAAGCAGATATAATTTTAATTGTGCCCAGTAAGCTTTCCCAATTTTCTTGCAATTTTTTCCTTTATTTTTTTACTAATCATATAAGTTTTCATAGTACAATAACTGTGTGATGAATTAACGTTTTCAGTACCGAAAAATTAACCCTTCCTTCAATTTCCAATATGACAATGTCATTTCGGAGTAGAAATGCTGGTTCGTACGAATAGATGGTTAGAATTGCACTCCCTAGGGAGTATGATGCAGGCTTAAAGGTGAAAGGCGAGGTGTCGATGAAAAGACCGGTGGTGGAGTGTGGAAAAAGCGCGTCCTAAGGCAAACGGCGCGGCGGCCGCGGGGCGCAGCGGGACGGGGCCGTCGCGTATTAGCGCGCTAATATATCATTAGCCGGGTAATCCGCGCGGGGGTGGGGCCACGCCACCTGCGCGGCCATCGCTCATTGGCGCCGCGACGGCCTAAGCCGAGGATTAGCGGGCTATCGGGAACCCGCCGGCCAGCCGCGCCAGCCCCCGCTCCCGCCCCCATGCGCGCTCCCCCCCCCGGCTCCATCACCCGCTGCTCTTCCTCCCCGCCACGTCCACCCCTGCTGCCCCTGTGCGACGCAGACCCGCCACGCGCGGCACACGCGACGCTCAACACGTGCACCTAGGCCGCCAGGGCAGCGCCTTGGGGAACGCCTGCAGAAGCACGCGCATAAACGCTTTGCGTGGATTGCCTCGGATGATATCTATGTTATTTCCAATGCGCAGAAGTTGAAAAACGTCTACACAACGGACGGCCATTTGAGAATATACAAGAACTCAACATTTAAAACCATTAAACAGGTTCGATATTGACTGATGCGTGAAAATATTGGCTTGTATTATTCCATCTATTCTAATATTGCTGGTACCTACTCAATCTTCTTAATCACACAATTCGTCCCTGAATCCCAGTATTCAGCATCAGTAAGCGTGCTACTTTTTAGAAAAAACATTTGTTTTTGTTTGGATTTCTGCTGCTACAGTTTGATATTTAAGTGACGTAAACTATTTCATGAGATCAACACGAGGTCTGAAAATTGAAATATTTTTTCGTTTCTTTTTGGAACAAAATATATAATATTCAACTTTTTTGTTACATATTTAAACAACTTCCTGAGGTTTGTTTGTATTTCTTTTGAATTATCACGAGATTTTCGATACACTGCGAAAAAAGTACGGACAAATTCCCAACACCTTTAGCATAGTCGGATTGAACGTATTTAGTAGAAAATATTATATTTAACTGATTCCTGATTGCGTGAATCGTCTGTGCAATTATGTAATAAACGTAGAAAATGTTAGTGCAAACTGAATACCAATTTAGATCGTTTTTCACCAACTTCTTGGTTGCTGCTTGTACGACTCTGCTTACTGTAAATAAATATGATTTCAGAGTAGCTTTTTCAGCATTAAACAGTTTTGTTTCATTCAACATCAAAAACCAAGTCACATTCGAACTTCACCAACAATCAGTTAATGCATTCGGATTATTTTCAATCACTGCTAAAACTACCCATCTTGACTTATTTATTATAATTTGGCTTAAGGTTAAGATTACATTTGAATCTGTCTAAATATGAAAACATCAATAAATTACGAGTGTATTATTACTTTCCTTCTCAGAGTTCGAAAAATATTTACAGTTTTAAATATGCGCGTTCGCTGTTGGAACGTCCTCGAATGTGCTTGTTCAGTCTTCTCTCGTCTCTTCGCATCCTAGGAATCAATAATCGACGTATAAAGACCTCCGCAATGGCTCCCTAGCATCCGGCGGGGCCGACCCTCGCAGCGACCAGTCGCAGGATATTTGTGTGTTTTCGAGCAGGGCAACGGAAGCGCACGGACGCACAAAAAGGAGAACAAATTCCGTTTCGGCCCAGGCGGCCTTATTTTTTAAGCGAATGAAAAATCCTTCCGCCACAAATTTTTGCGACGTCGGCGTTTTGGAAATTCCGTGTTGCTGCGGGGGAGGGGGACTCCACGGAGTCTGCATGAATATGGAAGTGGCGGAGGCGGCGGCGGCGGCGGCGGTGAGGGCGGCAACGGTGGTGCGCACCACCGGCAGAGCGTTCGGTTTTAACTTATAAATAAATCCGCAATAACTTACAGCATTTGCATCGCGCGTTCCAAGTCCTATTCGGACTTACTGCGCAGATTTATGGGCGAGATTCGCGCGGCGCTAAGCGCGGCGCCGGGAGACAAATGCGCGAAGTTGGCCAGCCTGCGTCACCGCGCCCAAGGAACGCGGTCAGGGGTCACAGGCGCGAGGCGGGAGCGAAAAAGTGTCCCAGTGCATCTTCTGTGTTTTAACATGGGAACACTTCCATCCGCACGTATTATACGAGTGTATGTAAGTGAAGTTGCATTCCAGACAAGCAGTTATGAATTTTTTTAGATTGCCGCTAGTAGAAGTGGTCACTTAGCTGTTTAGTCGCGCTAAAGGTTCAATTTTTTGCACTAGTAGTAGAAGTGAGACATACTCAAATGTTGAGATCCAATAGTGTGACTGCAACAAAGAAAACGAAACACTTGTCTGACCGTACGAACTGTTTTTGAATTCTTGAATTAAAATGAAAATTAGTGAGGCAATGTTGAGAACTACGATGTAGTAAAGGTGATTTTCTTTTGCTCTTTGGATTGCACTACTCCGCCTATTGGAGCCGTATCCCAATCTTTCCTACATGCCAAATAAAATTCACTTTTACCACTCGTATCATAAACAACTATTTTATCTCGCGACATTTAAACCCACAATTAAAGTCAGAAACAGAGACTTTTACTTCAAGAATGAAGTCGTGTATTATTACAATTATTTCAACGGTTGAAAGGTTTTACACCACATTTTTTTATACTCAACTATTCTTATATCTAATTCTTCCAATTAACGAATTAGAATTACGGGTTGACTGTAATTTCACTCAGTATAAACCACTTGCTCCTTATTTAAAGGTATTTTTAGATTAATTAATTGTTGGTAGCAGAAATCTTATGCTATTCCGGGAAGTTTTGTCTGTTTCAGGCAAGTTCTCTGTATTTAAGATCCATGATGGTGTCTTTCATTCGTGAAGATCCAGACAGACGAATATATGTGTCAAATGCCCATTATTTACAAATGTTCTACTTTCAGTAACTTTGCTCAGAAACGTTACTGCAATATTGACAGATATTATTTGAAATGGTTGATACATTTTCAACTGTCATCACGAGTAAATAGTATGTTTTCAAATATTTTAAATTTCTCTACCTGGTTGGGAGTCATCAATAAACCCATAACGTAGGGTTTTAAAGTTGGATGTATTAGCAGTTTCAGAGTTTTCTAAGTATTTTGCGAGATGTGCAGCTCGTAATTTCTTTCGCCCAACTGAGACCTTCTTCAAGGTGAATATCACTCGCTTTTCACAATTTCGTGTTTTATATTTCAATGTTAAAATCACTGTTCCCTTTGTTATAAATGGTGAAATCTGGCTTGTTCGTAAATTACCTGTCAGAATTTAGTGTTATCACGAATGCTAAGGATACAAATTTGCACTCCAATAACATCTGTAGTGTGGGAATTCTGAAGAAGCTACGTGCCAAAATCTGTTTTGTTTCAGTATTCAAAAAACGAAGAGCCCTGAGGTATTTTCGTCATGCAAGTCAAGAAAATAAATTTAACTTTCATCATTCCTTTTTTGGCGCATATACTTTCGATCAGTTTCTTAGTTGGCATTAGCCAGAAACAAAATCCAGGAATTCGTCATTTTCGGACCGACTTATGACAAAGAGAATTAAAAGGAGCTACACTAAGGACAGACTTATGGTAAATTGAATATGAGGGAGTTACACTAAGTGTATTTGTGACTACGTAAGACTTATACTTCACAGCTGTAACACAACTACATTCAACTATAATACGTATTACCGAACAGAACACAACAGCAACTGGCATACTGCTCCTTCAGCACTGTCACGCAGCCTGACACGTCATTTGTTGACGAGCGGAGGAACCATCAAGACGCGACTTGGGCACACAGCTCTCGTCATTTAATTTACTAAACAGTATCCCAAAATTACAGCATATTGCTCTGATGTGTTGTGCATATTGAAATGCTGGTCCCGTTACTAAATTACTCATGTATTTTTTTAAATGCAAGTAAGATAAATTTAAATTAATTTATCAAAAGAAATTCTATGAACCGTTTAATCATTAACGAACTTTGATGATAATTATTTAAAGTTTCTCTTTTTTGTAGTTGTACAAATATTTTTTCATATTTTTTGTAATATTATATTCTCTTACACATAGTTTTGTATACATAAATGAAATAACACTTTTCGTTTTCTTTGCTGAAGGGAATTGTGAATAGCGCGTAAATGTAACCCCAAAAGAGTCTAGAATTACTTCCACCTGCACTGCACAATTTGTATACCGACAGATCGTAATTCATAACAAAATTCGTAGACAGAAATAATGTCGCGATGAAGAGAAGCATTTCGTTGTAACTGTTTATAAATCCTTAATTACTAGGTTTTGAGTACAATTAAATGCATTTATGTGTTTTAAAAAGACTACACTCAGATAATCATTCGTAGAAAAATTAAAAATTGTGTGTGTTATTTTGAACATTACCTATTTTCTTTGTGCATTTCATTCACTGAAACACAAATTATCTGGGAACAGGTAATTGTCTTGGCCTAGAAATGTCGTTTTTTAGTAACCGTAATGTATATGTTTCTGATTAACTACCTAACGTAACAGGTGACTGGAATAATGGAAAAGTTCGACAGAGGCAACATTCGGTCTGTGTGAGGTCCCTCAGGTGTGCGTGCACACGTGCCGGCCACGTGGTGGCGATGAACAGGATAACTCCAAGCTAATCGCCTGATTGGAGATAGCGAACACAGTGGCTTGTTTTGTGCATGTGTGGGCGCAATGTTTCATCCCAAACGAATTAATATGAAGATTTTTTAATCATAATTTAAATTACGCACTACCATATTATTCAACAATAGTGAATATTTTTACGATAACTTCAAAATTGCTTTTTATAAGAAAGTGTCGTCAAAAAATTGCTATAATAAATTGTTTCAATTTTCGACTCAAAAATAAATATTTGAATGTCGTGGAAGCATTATTACACCTACATCACATAATTAAATTCAAATAATGGTACAGCTGAGAGTATTTTCATAAATAAAATGAGCAAACACAAGCACGAAAATGTGGATCTCATATATTCTAGTGAGATATCAACAGGACAGTATATTTTATGAGAATTGTACATGCTCTTCAGGTAGTAGGTTTATCATCGCACTATAATCATTTATATTAATGTTGTAATAAGCGTGAAGAATAAAATGAATTGTATTGAATTTACTCATTTATATCACCATTTAACGATGTACACGCTGAAATATTTTGAAAGTTACCATTCACTCCATGATTGTGGAAAGTTAATGTAAATATCAAGGAAGTAAATTATTAGAGAAATAGAAAGAGAATTCCCCATTAATCATTGCCATTATGCATGAATTTCATATCGCCAAGCACTATAACCCATTCCACGCGTGTGTCCATTGGAGAGAGGTGGGGCTGCGAGTGGAATTTCTCTTCTCCGCGAGCGGGGCGCCGCTGCCGCCGCCGCCGCCGTCGCCGTCGCCGGAGCAGCTGCGGCCCGGGCGCGCGCGGTAATCTGGCGCGTGTCGGCGACCTGACGGACGACCTCGCCCAAGATGGACGGCTGGGGCGCGGGCGCCCTAGGGACGGCCAGGCCGCTCGGGCCGTGAGGTTTGCTCGTGTTATTAGCCTCCGCGAGACGGCCTCCCCCTCCCCTTCTCAAGCCTCTCTCTCAGGAAAATTGTACTCTTTCTCATACCTGCAGTCGCTTTAACGTCGTATCAACGGCTTACGACTTAAAAACTGATGAATTCAAGACTATTAATTAAGTTCCTTGCGTATATCAGCCTGAAATACTTTCGTACTCATGAAAACATGCCTTAAAATTTGATAATGCCGAGAAAAAAACAGTGATGTATAAATATTAAAATATTTATCACACGTTACTCTCGCCTTACATAAGAAAATGATCATATCATTGCAATATAATGATATTCAAGGACCAAATATTTTGGTTCAGTGACCCCCCGGCAACGTAAATTGTTCGCCGGCATAGACATGATAATAATTGATCTTCAGTCAGACAGAGCCTGAACTGAATAACTCTATCACACGGCACGTTCTTGGTTCGTTTAATTAAAACGCGACAAAGCAATAAACCATGACGATAGAAAAAGATTAGACCGCTTTGAACAAGGCTCATTGTAGCGGAAACGCCGCGCAACATTGATTTAAGAGCCCTTTCCGATCGTGTGTACCGAAGCGCGTGCCCGGCGGCGGAGGCGGGGGCGTTATCGCTGGGAGCTCGAGCGCTGGCGGCGCCTCGGCCAGGAAGGCAGCGTAGTTCCGGCGTCTCCCGCCGGCGGCGCTGCGCCGGAAGCGGGCCCGGCGCCTTCCTCCGCCCGCGCGGCGCCGCGGCGCCGGCGGCGCCCACGACGACAGCGAGGGCGGCCGCGGTGGCGGTGGTGAGGGAAGAACCGCTTGCCGCACGTGAGGCTACTCAAGATTCGGTTACTCAAGTCGGCCATCGAGCTACTAATACGATTTAGTTACTTCAGAGGCGCAGAAAGGTGGTCAAAATCACGGTGTAAACTTTTTGTTTGACTTCGGGAAACCAATGCAATAAAATCGTGAAAATCGAAAAGTACAAAATAATTTCGAGAAGATAATATTGCATTTATATTGTAAGAATTTTGGAAGAGAGATCCTAAAAATAGATCATTGCATGAATGAGAACGTTCGGTTATTCCATAAGTGGTTCTACGGCTTTGCAAGAATGAGAAAGCGAAAGAAGAGTTGAACTGAATCAATCATGGAAGTGACAAATAGGTCGCATTCTGTTCCAAAGATATTTTGGAAAGAGCAGTGATGTCGAAAATTAAAATGCAATTACATCTCAAAAGTTAAACATCACGAAATTCTTTTCATACCAGGCTAAAAAATATGGAAATAAAGAAATCTATAATCATAATAATGTAGTAATTCTATAGTTTTAGATAGTAATAGATAGTTATATTTTTGTTCTCTTAAAACGAATGCATACCTCCAGATTCATGTTTCTTCAAACTGTGATTCGTTACGTAATCTTCTTAATTAGGTTTAACTTTATTAAATAGGTTTTATAGTACCTAAGAACATAACACAATTAATCTTTAATTTTTGAAAACACAAAAGAGTTAAGTATAATAAAGTTACTAATCGATGTTTTTGCACTCCTTTAACCTTACACACTAGGAAATATATCTAAATAACGGAACTTCCCTTAATAATATTACTTTTAGTATTAACTATACTGAATCAACTCTCCCGAAGTGCGTGACTTCACCAATATTTTCAGAGAAATAAAAATTGAGGCACAGCTTGAAAGAGAGAATTCTGAAAGATGCTATGAAATGCATGGTCTTGGACGAAATTAGTCTTCCGAAATTTCTGCAGCACCGTTGACTTGGGAGGTTCTTCTAAGTTTCCTGTCCCGATGGTGGTGGATATTCTACCTAACCGACAAAGCTAGGATCAATTCAGCCGCTGTTGGGGAACAATATTCACACTTCAGAAATAGAAAGTATTGAGGGTGTTCTCTATTAGGCATACGATGATCTATGTAATATAACCGTTTCCTTTAATTTATTTTATAATGATGTTTTGACAGAAATACAAATCCTATATCATAAGTAATCGCATAGCCAACAATGCTATGTGATAGTTGTGACATCAATAGACGTAACAATGCAAAGCAGAAAAAAGAAATACAGTTGTTCAGCATTTCAAAACGTTTCCCACAGTAAAACGACTTGAAATTAAAAATTATTAAGATTAGAAACTCATCATAAAATTGAAACAATACTAAATCTTTAGATTTATAGTTGAAAGTAAGCGTTCCATGCACAATGGAAACTCTATACATTGGCTACGGGCAGAATAGTAGTTTACGTAACAAGGGCGCAAAACAAGAGATTCACGCAAGAGTCGAGTTTGTCGTTCTAGCATAGCGAGGAGACGAGTACGGGAATAAACAGCATACAAAGAGACGAGTGTGGGAATGAACACGCACCTGTGTTGCGTGGAATTTTTTTTAAAACGCCGTGAGCGAAACGCAAGGCGTCAAGTAAAGGAATAAAAATTAAATAGCCTACCAAATAACTAGAAGTACCTTACATGTATGAAAGTAAACGTATTTTGGTCAATGTCATAACAGCTTGTAAATAATAAAGACATCAAGAAGAAAGACAATTGTGAGTCATTATAGATGTTTCGCAACACGTTTCGCAATGTTTCGCACACAGAAAACAAGTACGAGAAACCGTATTTCGCGCACAGGGTGTTAAAAAGTCTATAAAACATTCTTGAACAACGATCTGTAGAATAAAAAACAATATAATTATTTTACGTATTATTAAAAGTATAATAAAAATAAATACGGAAATTAAAGTCGGCAGTACGAAGTTATCAAATTGTAACACAAGAACGACCCAATATATATTAAAAACGCCAAATTGATTATAATACGAAGTAAATATTTATGTTACAAACAATAAACACAACGGAACATTACGAATGATTAGAAGTTCATTTTTAGAAATTCAGAATGATGGAGGTTATTTAATTTATGGGCAATATAATGTTTGGAAGACAAATTAGACCGAAGAGCGATTATTAGGAACATAACCTCACGAGAGAAAGCTTAAACTATATAATGTGAGGAAAGCTAAGTCCCGTAAATTAGGAATTTTGGGGTGTCATCATTTCGTAGCATCATGCACGAAAATACTGTGCATTCATTGTTGCTAGTTAATTGTGCCACTTAATTCTTTTATTTCAACGATATTCATCGGATGGGTATGATAGATAATGTGTGTGATATTCTAGGTACTAAGACTTTTGAATAGTTGCAGGCTTTTTAACCGATATTTAGAATCCCCTGACATTTGTTTCGTATTTCATGATGAATTATAACATCATTTACAGAAATAATTTTTTTATAGTAGGGTTCTTGATATATGATTTTCAATTCTGAATAAATATATTTTTTGAACAGTACCTGATTCTTTATTTGTCGACGTAATTTTTTCCCAAACCAAACGCTTTTACCGTAGAAACGTTCCACTCGGCTCAATTAAAAATTCCTTTCTGCTATTCGCCTTCTCCATTCAAGAGAGGCAAGAATATATGTACCTGGGATAGTCTATTTTTACTTTTAATCACAATAATTCAAGGTTGACAGGAAAATTGGATTATATTATATAAATTGAAATAATTAAAACACAAAATCTGGAAAAACGTTGAGTCTAGTTATAAGAAATCGTAAAATAGTTTGAATTTCACGCTTCTATCTTAACAGTTCCTTTGATTAAAGAAATCGAATGCTTCGTTCCTTAGTTTTACGTATATTATATTTCAGAAATTTTGGTTTAGCTGTATATGTTTTCGTTAGAATGTTAGTCACGTTCTTCTTAGTTGGCTTATTGGTCAAAGTGGCTTTGGACTCACGTATGTTTTGGGCCCTCAGAACGAAATACAAAGAGAATTCACGTCTTCCCTGTCCACGACATGTACATACAAAATACACAACACTTCGACAGTGACATCCTCATCCCCAGCATGTTAATTTTGTTCGGGTTGTATTCAGATTATATGAAACGAATTGGAAATATTATACATTATCATTTGACTTCGAACTAAAACATAAGTTGATATGTCAGCTTGATGTGTCTAATTGGAGATAAGTTTATAGAGTATAAATAACTGCACTTCCTCTTACTTTGCATAGTGTACAAAACGTTTCATAAGTAAGAATATTAATGTGATGAAGACAAAATAGCCTGATTGATGTTTCATGTCTATTTCGAAGAGCACGGTAAACATGTATTATTTTAACAATAATTATTTTTAATTTCCTCTTCAACATTCACTCTCCTAAACGTCTGAGATGCTTGATAGGGCGAGGTCAATTATTTTGAATTGTTCCAAATAAAGATAAAAATGTGGCATTAAATTTGTATTTACGTTTTTTTCGAATTATATTCGTTGGCTATTCTGTAATGTTACGACTTTCATACATTGTATCAGAATATGTTTGGAAGAGGCTAACAATGTTTTAAAGTTGACTAACGAATACAAAGCTATTTGCTTGCCAAGTAGAATATTTAATTTTTATTCGTGCTGTTTAATTGTACACTAAATGTGTATCAACGAATTATATTCTACGCAAAAAATTTCCAGGTTCAATTAAATATTTCTGTAGTTCAGTAATTCCTTAGCAATTCAGTTCAAGTTAATTGAGACTGTTTAGAAAATAGGCTTAACACACTTAAACTTCCGGTTTTCTTTTTCCTCCCAGATACTTGCAGAGTATTGACCTAAGTGAGACGAAGAATTTACGTGTAATCCGATCTGTGAAGTAAGAGAGCAAAGGTGTTTGTTTATGCTCTGTGGTCCTACTTAGCGGTGGAGATTTCGTTTGGTAGTCCGGAGAAGCGCGTGTCGCGGCCTGTCGTGTTTCGAGAGCCGCGCCGGGCGCCGCTGGACCCGCTCTGCATGCCGCGAGCGCGCGCGCGGAGGGCTTCCGAGAATTCCCAAGCGAGTGCTTGGAATCGGGCAGACAGGAAGCGGAGGTGCGGGGACACCTCAACCGCGCGCGCCCAAGGTTACGCAGAGAGAAGACACGGAGCGGGAGCCTGCTTAGCCCCGCCGCTGCCGCTCTTGCTGACCGACAAGTTTGTTTTTTTCCAATCTCTTCAGAATACGCCGTCTCTACCAAGAGCTTCATTGACTTTGACAAAATATACAGTTATGCAAATGGGACAAGGATCAGTGACACACAGTGAAATTGACAAGGATCAGTGACAGACACTTGCGTGAGAAGTGATTGTATCCCGTGAAACGATTTGTTCAGACACTCTCAATTTCCGCTGAAAGTGACCAAGATTTCTTCTTCCTTCAATAAAAAACGTATCTACTGAATTTCATGGCACCCATATATTGTTTGTAATTAGCACGTCGTTTCGTAACTAGATAGGTTACATCATCAAGTACTAAAATTATGAAAAATATAAAAAACACTATCCTTATCAACATGTCAATAAATGTAGTTTAAAATTATTATAAATGTCACATAAGTAAAATTTGATTACAAAAATTAAATATTGTATTCACCCTAAGAATAAAAAAATAATACTTTTATATTATTAAATTTTAAACTAGTTAGGACGAAATAAAATTCAAAAAGACACTCACCTGACTGAGGGAAACTGTTATCCCCTGGTGTTACATCAGTGAATTTAAACGGCCTGAGAACACTGTGAAACTTCCCATATCTCGTCACCCTGAAGGAGTTACTAAAGAACTAAACCGAACCCGCAATTGGTGTAACAACATAACGGCGGATGAATGTGCAGCTTAAACAACTTTACTAGAATTATCTGAACTTAATAAATTGGTACTACGCAGTCATTCTTAATTTCATACAAGACATTGTCATATGCATTAGTAAAAATATACATCTCTCCATTTGAATTAAGAGTTTGAAGAAGGTTAATATTAAGAGTCTCTGAAATAAAACGTGAGAATCACCTCACCTCTAAGTCGAAAATAACTAGATTTTCGAAATCAAATTCATTTAAAAAATCGAGTCTATGTCCGTATACAGAATTAAGCCCTATCCGTTCAAAAACTTTGAAGAAATAATTTGGAGCCGTTTTTGAGAAAATGGCGTTTGAGCATTTCTGAAATAGGGAATTTCGAGATAGTTTTCACAGAAATCGGTTAAGTTTTCGAGAAACTTTATATGACATTATATTTATGAGTACATGTTATTTAAATAATGTGAACAAATTGCCAGTAATGTAAATATTAATGACGAGAGAGACAAGTCCAAATTTTTTTTGGTAATTTTTGAAAAACCAAAGAATAGAACAATATGGATTTAATGTCATTTCATAAAGTACATTTACTACTATCCCTACAAAAGATGAAAGACAAAATTTTGAGCCGTTTCGAGAAAATTTTGTTTTTGTAATTTTTTGATTAAAATTTGTATTTGGATAGTGTAAAGGATGTTTAAGAGAACGCTGCGGCGACATTTAAAAGCTCTTAAATTTTGAAATTTGCAAAAGTTCACCTTTTTTACTCTCTCGTAATTCGAACCGTTCATATATTGAACGTACATATGTACTTCTAAAAATAATTAATTCGTCAATATTGTATTTTAAAATAATTTCATGAAACGTTTTTTAAAATTTCATTAGAATGATCGGAGAAATTTTGATTCTAAGCGTGGGAATTTTCTGAAGCGTGAATACCATGTAACAGGAACAAAACATTACTCAATTGAGAGAGATAGCTGCAAGTTCAAATCCTGCTCCCTCATTTTTTCCTTTCTTGAACCTTTTTTTCAAGTCTTCAGTGAAGTCCAATAAATAATAGAAGAGTAATCCTACCACAAGGTAGATCAGTAGAACAGATTATAATGGAACATAGGTTGCGGAATCCTTCGAGTATCACATACCTAAACCTATCCGTATATACTATCTTGTATCTCATACCCAAACATACGTTATTGAGATGAAAAAGCATTTATTCATAATTCATGACGACTCCTGAAAGGAAACTGACGTAACACTTCGCAATTACGGTTTTGCAGAAGTCTTGACACTAGTGGCGAGCTGGCAGATGGCTATGATTTCACGCATAGAGATGGGAAGTGACGGCGATAGCTCCTAGTCTGTGCGCGCGCGCAGTTCACCACCCAGAGATTATCAATACTGTGACGTCATGGATGCTCACAGCGACCACAGACACAGAGCTTTCGTATAACAAATATATTTATTAACAAGAAAACAAAACAAATTATATACACTAATAATCTACTTAAACCCTAGCTCTGATAGACCTACTAACCCTGATCGCGGGAGCGATCCAAAACCCGATTGAAGATGGTTTTGATTGTGGCATTCGCCACTCCTACTTTTGAAGCGCGCACCAAGCCTAGCTTCCGTGACCGGATGTCACGCTGGGACACAAAGCCGTTCTGGCGCCAACGGCTGGTTTGCCTCATCGCAGGAGCGATCTTATCCGATGAGAATCGGCGTGAATCTGCACTCAACCACTCTTCACCTCGGAGCACGCACACAGCATCGCTCCCCCGTGACCGCAGTCACCCAAGGACATAAAGTCCGCAGGCTTCGTCAACTAATGACTCCAGCCTCGCGAGCCTGGCTCGCATATGCACCGTCTAGGCGCCAAGTTTTGTGCACACGCACGAGGTTCTCCCACCGTCTCAGAACCGCCTACTGGCTCCGTACACTCTTGTATAGGCGAGGCCCACGTGACCTCCTACGTCACGCCACCCCCTCGCTTTATAACAGTGAAAAGCTTCTATAAGCCGGAAGACACCCAAAGCCTTGTGTCTCCCGTCTCCGCGTTCTTCCCTTTACGGAAAAACCCTTCTTCCTGATGGCGGACTAATCCGCAACCAAGCGTCCCCAAATAGATGCCATGAGGCACGCTGGCTAATACGTTACAATACAATCCCTATACAGTATTCGAGTTACAGTCTTTGAGTGTGCATATATGTTAGATTCCGTCTCTAGCGGCTAGACCACTTCCCATACACCAATCATGAGGTGTCATTCAGGTTCAGGTTGTTTTCGGATCCGGTAAGATTGTTCAAATTAATTTCCGAAATCGGCTTTTGTGTGTGTGTGTGTGTGTGTGTGTGTGTGTGTGTTTTGTCGCTACGATCTTAGAGATAATGCCAAGAATTAAACAACGCCTCCTAAATCGATCTACGCATTGATTAAACACCAGTATCCAAATAATTTTTTAGCAAATCCAATCAAATTGTTCTTCCCGACATTGGTAACACTGATGTTGGCATCGTTAAGTGAACAATTGAATTACCAAGTAAATCGCGCTGCAGACTGATATCAATTGAGATTAGAATTAACGTACTTAAATAAATTCGCGAAAACCTACGAAGAGTATTGCCTCGGAACTTATTAATCTTGAAGAATTTTAAGTGAATACGGAGAAAACTAATTTGTGAGTAATGTAAGAGATTGATTGAACGTTACGTTCGACTTCTAGCTTTTACGTTCTTACATTCGTGCAAATACCGATTTTCAAATGAAAGTGATCACAAACCCGTATTCACATAAACATACAAAACAGTCGTCTTTTAATGGTAGTTTTGCATGCAACACTAGATTAGCATATAGAACAACTAATAAGCAATTGCAGAACTAGAAGTAAACACAAATTAGACTGAGTTTGTAAAGTTTCAATCTCTTCAAAAATTAGGGGAGAAAAATATGGAAGTTTTCAAGAAATCTGGAGTCGAATGTAGTTGAAAAAGATGTTGCGACAGGATTTTCGGAACTATTTATAAATGATCTGCATTTTTTGATTCAGCATTTGTGCTAATGCAAATGTGATATGTCCATTTGTGTGCATATTAGTAAAAAATCTTTAAAATGTAACTGTAGTAAATTTCAACTATTAGCATCAAAACCTACAAGTGTTTGTGACGGCGATTATAATTTTGAAATTGCAATAAGGCCAATTCATATACCGTGTGGAAGTAACACACGATGTCATTGTGTGTTGGGAACTTTTGAAGGGGAGTATAACATTATCAGCTACTACGATTTATTTGTAAGTCCAATACCTGATACTGAAAGAACATATTTGAACAAAGTTGGACATGAAATACATTTTCAACACATGAAAATATTTTTAAAACAGTTTACAGCGTCGACTACGCATCATTTTACTATTTGAACAATGTTTCCGTACGCAACCTTGCGAGACGCAAGCTTGGTGGAATAGGGTCACTGACGTTGCGAATTTATACCCGGCACCGATAAAGGTACGGTTTAACAGTTGTGTTTATAGTAGATACTAGTTTATGCTATGTAGTAGTTTATATACTTTGACATATCCTGCACTATAAGAGGTAAACTACAAAGATGACCTATACAGTTTTGCAAATGTAATTGCCTCAGACTGGACTTCACGTTACATGAATGCAAAGAATTTTACATGACGTGCAACAACATCCTCTTGACACGGTGGTTTTACGAACCCTGAAAACTCTTGCTTATGCGTGGATGCGTGTGAGAAAGAGAAGTTGGGTTTAATAATATTGAAGTTGGGGTGTAATTGCCCAATGAAATAAGCGGGTTTGAAATTCACTAGAATTCTCGACAAGCGCTGATCGTTTCAGACGGTTGAAGCCATGGGCGATTTCGCATAATGCCGGGAAACGTGGACGCGAATACGCAGAAATCTTTCGCACCGACAGCTTTCCACGTGCCAGGAATCAAGGTCGATTATCGTGACCCGCAACGGAAGCAAGGGTTTTTTTATTGTCTACCTGTTCAACATACATGATTTTCAGGGTTGCGAATAGAATCATATATAACTTTTGGTTTATTTTCTAACTGGGTGCCCTGGACGGGTGCGATAAATGTTTTTGCTTTTTAATAATTTAAATTATTATGGAAATGTATTGAGAAAACAGAGAATGATCCTTACCCTGATTATTCGATGAAGGTCACATTATTTGAGATCGATTTTCTGCTATTTAATGGAGGTCTGAATCTGCCTTCAGGAAAGCGAGAGTATGGAGGTGCTCGGAGATGAGAGGAGTGACTTGAAGTCTTCGGAAAGTTTGGTGTTGTGTTCTTTTATTGTCGGAATTTGCAGTTCGTGATGGATTTGCTTGTTCGAAATGAACCATGAGGCTTTAATTATAGTTGTTAGCGCTTTATTTTGTATAGTTTCTAAAATTTAGATATTAGATTTCGCTGCATTTTCCAATATTTGGCATGCATAAGTTGTAGATTGTCGAATTATTCACTTGTAAATTATCATTCCGGTCTCTATTTTATGGGAGGGTTTTTTGTTAATTAGTGCGTAAAGTTGGGAAAGTTTTGCCTGTGTATACTGCCTGTGCCTGTACTAAAAAAGGCAAGGTGAAAATCTACTGAAACAAATACAGTTCAATGATTTATATTGTTAAAAGTGATAAAATAGTAACAATAACAAGGCATTTTACCAAACTTCCGGGCTCTACTTACTACACAGGAGTTAACGGATTACGAGCAACATTTTAAGCTAGGAAGGAATCTTTTTCCCCTCCCACTACCCTGTCATGTGATCACAGGGGTGAGTCGCCATTGCCTTTCAGGGGATGATTAATGGAAAAACATGATGCGTGGATAATAATGAAATATTAATTATTCTTCATAGGACGATGCTACCTTTATGGTACATGGTAGTATGTAATCTTGTTTATACCATAACGAGATGATGGAAACGCGTATGGCTTCTTCAATTTTCTGTCTCCGGCGTCTGCGTTTTTGGACTATGTCCCAAGAATCGGCGCCGTCGAGGCAAATATTAATTTTAAAAGAAATGGCGACCTAATTGTGACCGATTTTATTTAAGAAGTATATTGATGATGTCATAAATGAATGGCTTAAAATTTAGATAGATAATCCATTATAAATAGCAAAAATGTTATCACTACTGTTTGCTGACGATTTAGTAATAATAGGCTCTACGGAAAATAGTATCCAAGAAGCAATATATGGCATTCAAGGGTTACGAATCACTAAGAATGAACATAATATAATACAACAACTTGGTAATAATATTATACATCTGGATAACGCAACCAATTACCACAAATATAGAATAATACATACGAACAATAATGACCTGGAAGTAAAATTAAATAAATACAAACATTGTTGAGGTACAATAGCACGTACACTGAAAAAGAAAGTTGTAAAATAAAACAATAATAAAACAAACAACAAACAAACAACAAACAAAGGTGTAAAACAAAGGTCTTACCCATGTCGGTGTACTGAAATGAATGCTGAAAATTTAATAAAGATCAAGTGAGGAGAATTGAATGGACAGAAAATAAATTTTGCAGAAATACAGCTATAAACGGACTCGTACAAACGTTTTGACTGCATTAAAAATTAAGAAATTAGAAGAGAATTAAACATTGTAAGAGTAAATAAAATTATTGAATAGTATGGAGTAAAATGGAGAAACCGTATACTAATATTATTGAATTATGTAAGCCAAGGGCGAGAAGGAACGAGAGAAGACCACTAAGAAGATGGAGTCAGCAATTCAAGGTGCCAGAATAGACGAAAAGTCTACACCTTGCAAATGATGATGGTGATGACGACGAAAAACGGGCCAGAATTCGTTTGATCATTGTAAGAAAAGTTGCTTTCATTGAAAATCTTATTTAAGCCAACGTTAAAAACTTGATTTAAATGTAGTTCTCAAAATTTACATACAATTCCCAAAATTTATAGTTTTGAAAATTCTCAGAATAGATTTTGAGAAATGTCCAAACCTGCTGAAGTAACATATGGAATAATGCGTCTGTTGACACAAATAAAGAATGTAGAGGCAAGAAAAAACGTATAACCTCATTTCAGTCTTGCAGACATGCAGTAAGGGATGCAATTTACCTTATCAAAGAGTGTTACATCTTTCGGAGAGAATAGTTAATAAAAACATATCTTTTGTGTCAGGTATTCAGATGGATCTATATCGATATTTAAATTCGGAATCAAAAAACAATGTCAATTTTGCGACTCGCGATGTATTTCATACTATTTTCAATTAAATCGTTGTGTGATTGGGACAATATAATCAGGATTTCTTCCTGGTTCTCTATTTTGACATTTAAAGCCTGTAGAGAGAGCATCCATGTCTATGTGCTATCTCTCTCTCCGTCTCTTGTGAGGATTTGCCTCCGTAGGTCCGATGGCGGCAGCGGAAAAGGCGAAGTGCGCTCATCGCGAGCGCGGCCCCGAACCGCTGCGTCGCTCCGTCCCGGATCTCCCGCACTCCATTGTCAGCCTCGTAACTCGCGCGCCAGCCCTTAACTTATCTCGGAGGGCGGAGGGCGGCGGCGGCCGTACCCTCGGCGCGTGTCGGTATGCCCGCCTGAGCCCGCATATCGCTCTCCTGGAAGGAGGACGGCCGTGTTCCTTCGGCACCCGCCCGAACGATTAGCGGACTCTTCTCCCCCTCCCCCTCCCCTCCCTCCCCTCCCCACCATTCGCCACCCCTCCGTTACACTCAACGCACACAGTGCCCGAATCACAGAATCTATGCGAAAACAGATAAAACACTCAGGAATATCCATTCTTTTAAGACTACCAAGGAAATATTGTGTAATATACGGACGCCCAAATGCCAAATTCTATTCTGCCAACCTGTAATAATTCAAAAAGCACTATTGTTATATTATTGTGATCAAATCACTTGACGCAGATCCATCGTTTTTTGCGCGAGAACCTTGTTGAGTCAAGTTGTCATATTGTGCAGAATTGGAGCAAAACTTTGTTTAAACTTGGTTATAGAAAAGTTTTCTAGGTACTGGAGATCTTTTGAAAAAGATTCATTTATTTTCTTGCGTGTGTAACGAGGGTTTAAATTTTAAAATTTCTTAAATATTCGTAATTCATTATTTTTTAATATTTCAGTTTTAGTCCAATGAATCGTATATATGAAATGTTATTTTGAAAAATGATCTGTTTTTGCAAGAAAATATTGAACTACTGTATGTGCATGAAATTCAAGGATGACTTTATTATTATTATTATTATTATTATTATTATTATTATTATTATTATTATGAAAAAATAATAATATGTTTACTTTAGAAAAAGCGGTGAATTAATCGCAGTAAAAATCGTCTTGACGCCAAGTAATATTTATTTTTAATTTATTCCATGTGAATTATTAGTGCGTCTTAATTGTGAGGGAACAATTGTAATTATGAACAAACGCTTAAATTAAAAGTTTCTTTACGTTGTTAGCCTCAAATTTTGAAATCATATACCTTAAGTATCATAATTTATATAAATTACATATGGAAAGATCCACTTAGAGCCAATTTCGTAGTCATATTTTGTACTCGTATATACATGATAGTTTTGAAACATTGCTAATGATGAAGAGGTAAATCTACAAAAATAGAACAGAAAACATCAAAACTTCTAATAGAATTAACATTCAAGTAGTCTCTCTTCTGGACGATGAATTTCGTATCTCGGAAGTTGTTCAGTTAATGAAGAGAAAAAAATGCCCTGCGAATGGAGCCACACGAAGTGAAGTGTGTCCTTCCGACACACTGCTTGGGGCTCGTCGCGCGGGCACACGAACCGCGCCGCGCTTCTCCACTCGTCCCAAGGCGACTAAGCGCCCTGCACTTAATTTTACTGACGGAGGGATTAGTTTTAAAGAGGAACTTTTGCTAACCTCCTAGAAGGGGGTCTTGATGTATGAAGGAAATTTCAAAAGGTCTTGGAAGAGAAACACAGCAGTTGTGAGGGCGAAAAAAGGAAGAGAATATTCTAAATTGTAAGGAGACATATTTCGCCCCGGCGACTTCTCCGTGCCGGGATTAAGTCATTATATCTTCCTTAAGTCGTCTCTGCAAATACACCGTCCTCGGACGCGCATCGCGCGAGCTTAGGAAGTCTTAGAATGCGTACAAATACAGCGGGAGCGTGGGATAGGCCGAGGCGACACGCCTGCTGACGTATTTATCCGAGTGGTGATAGCAAATGAAATGTATGAGCGCCTCGTGGGGAGCTTTGAGCAGGTGAGTTACGTTTTGTTGACGCGTCGAGAAAGGCTCGAGCCATCTTCGCTTATCGGCCAGGACGACACGGAGGTAGCGCTACAGATGACTATGTTACCTGTTAAAATTTTGCTTACATCAAACATGTCTCAAGAAAAGGATCAAGAACATGGAACAATTTGCCTATTTTATATGGCGGTGCTTTTGATTTCAAATTCAATAATGGTAAAATATAGTTGCTAACAAAACTAATCACGAGTAAATAAGATCTGTCCTTGCAAATATTTAATGTAATGCATTTTATAAAAATGTATAAATATTACTATTAAGAATTTTACGTGAAAAATACTAGACAATAATCAAAAACACCTTGATCAAATTAGAGAATCTTGTCGCAACTGACCACTTCCTCAGTTATATTTAAAAAACTGAAGTAACGTTCAGAGCGATTCCGCAATTATCAATCGTGATCTGAGTGTTTAAGCGAACAAAATGACCAGTTGGTGCACCTCGAGTCACCTCACCTCGACTCGCCGGCCGGCCGGAGCCCGTTTAATTTCCCGCACCACCTTCGCAAAGTTTCCCTCACGGCGCTACCTTCCGCTGCAAATCATAGTTAGAGCGTCCGGCGAGCAAGGGGGCGGGATAAACGGCTCCTCCATACCGGCCACAATCCTTGCTCTTACCGAAGCCGCATTGGAAACCGCGTCGGGAGATTTGTGTGGTAACATAAAAACGTGGTTTGTGTAAAATAAAAATATATATCTAGGGAAATAATTGTGAAAGATATTCTTTGCGCCCCTTCTCCCGACGCCGCGGTGGTGGTGGCGGATGCAAAGGGGCTTAGCGGTTATGCAGTAGGCACTGTACTTGAGGCCATACGTTTCAATTCGCGAACGAGACCACTTGTATTATTGGACCGTTCAATTTCCGAATGAGATAGAAAAGGACGGCGCGAGGCGCCCGCGAGATAAAAATCTAAGCTGCGCGTGGTCGGTTTCGATAATTATCTCCAGTTTTATCGTCGATATTTCACGTCACGCCCTAACTCTGCCGTCCCCCGCTTCCGCCCCCGCGCGTCTCCCCGTGCCTCGGCTGGAGACTCGCGTACTTCGTCCTTCCTTCCCGCTCCCCCCCACCCCCCGTCCACCCACATCCGCCCCTGCGGCCTCCGCGGGCTGCCGTGCTGTGGTGGCGCGGCGGACGAATATTTCACCGCAACGGAGCAATCGACGATTTGTTTCAGTAATTGAAACACGAAGGGAATGTGTTTCTAAGCCCAATGAGTGTCTGTGAGCGCACGTGTGTGTGTGCGCGCGTGACTCGGTCCTCGGAGTAAACGACCTGTCAACAATAAAAGAGATATTCTGGTCTTGGATGTTTGAAGTCACGATGGAATCTTGCATCTTTGGTTGGAATCTAAGAACGTAACAGATTTTATATGATCTATGATTTTGAACCTTCGCATTCCTTGACGGTGTGGTCCTATCTGACCTGCATTTAACATTTCTTTGATGAACATATGGTGACAGCGTTTGTTGAACACCATACAAATAAAACCTTTTCCCATGCATTTTGGACTGCCAGATATACCCCCACTACACCCAGCTCTTGTCATCAGCCAATAATGTGTCGCCAGGGCTTCGGGACGGTAAAAGTTGATTTTCTTTGAGCACCATTGTGTCACGCGCATGTAAACTCTAATTGCGCGGCATCAGTTGACCGACATTTTTTTTAAATTTGAAAAGTCATTAAGACTCCATATAAAGTGCCTCCTTAAACTGAAAGAGTCGTTCCAAATTTGAAGGGTCTCTAATTCGGTCAGATCGATCGGAGAATATATATTTCGATGAAAAGTCTATTAATAGATTAGGCCATATGTGTTGTTCACAGAAGGACATATAGACGTTTTGTCGAAAACTAAGTTTTCGATATCAAGCACCCTCAAAACGTGGATTCTGATTACACAGTATGTTGCAAAATGTGACTTTTTTGTATTATCGATACCCACATTACTTTTTTTGCTGTTAGAAAAATGAAACTTTCCTTGGAGCATTACAATACTTTCACGTATGCTACGTTAGTATTATACTGCAAAGTAAAACTATTGGGAATCGGCGACTAATTAAAAAAATCTGGTCAAGTTATTATTTTAATAATAATAATAATAATAATAATAATAATAATAATACTTGTACAAAAATCTATGATTCAAGAGAGTACTTAATTCAATACAAATTTCTTATCCCCTATACGAACCAAAAGAATGACAGTGTGTCGTATCACACTCTAGTTTTCTAAGACTTTTTTCTTGCAATTCAGTTCATTTATTTCTGAGCACAGTATTTTCATTAGTAATTGTTCAAAACGTGCACCTAAGTGCATTTTTCTCACGACATACATGGGTGGGTGGGAGTGCCAGTTAATTGCTGTTGGGCGAGGGGAGATGATGATTGGCTTCACGTGAAACTTCGGATTCCCAAATAAGAGATCAATTAGTTTTCAGTAGGAGAGATAAATTACTGTGAGGTGTCAATGGCTTTAATGATTTAAGCACAACGCATCGTGACCGAAAAATCTTAAAATGACAATCTTACACTAGAATTTTCAAAGGATTTATTTAGGCATTGCTTCACATGCAAAGATGGTCTTTTGTGTACTTTTAATGATTAGCCATCGTTGTGCACCGGATTTTAATTAACCGGTTAACTTCTATCAATCTAAATTTCATTTGAAAAAAAAAGAGGAATTGTTCTTATTTTTAAAGCATCTTAGCATAGTATTGCAGAATAATTATAAAATTTCAGTGTTACATCTCAATTGTATAAACAGAAAATGTAAAAAAATTATTCTTTATTTTATTTTTATATTCTGTCTAAGTGCTTTGTCGTGTTCAGGAATTAATCCTATTTTTTATTAAAACAGTTGTTATGGAATATAAAAACATTTATTAAGTTTCGCATTCATTAGCATCTACAATTCGAGAAGTGTTCCTTGCCACTTGCGGTGTTCGGTTTCCGAAATTGCGTGCGCTGATGATAATCGATCTCACCTTGGTTTGAGGTCGGCCAGTCTGGTACCAAGCTTGATTTTTAGCAGAGTGAATTCCAAAACGGAATAAGTAAACCCTCGCACAAAATGCCAGTAACAGAACACAGTCAATTCAAACCCTGAAGATGGCAAGGAACACTTGTCGAAACGGTGGAGCTAATGAATGCGCAATTTAATAAATGTTTTTATACTCCACAACTGTCTTAAAAAAGGGGGGGGGGCAATTCTTGAACATGTAAAAAGTTAGTGTAGTTCTTTTCTGTGTCCTACCTTTACTACTGATTATAAATCCCAACATGCACAGTTAAGTACTTCGCAGCATTTTCTAGTAATATGTAAATCGCATCAACATTTTTCTTAAAAAATATTGTTTTGCATTATTTGCTGAGTAGAAAATCAAATTAAATATTTTGGCACCCTAATCAAAAATCAGGATTGGGTAATGAAGTCAATTTGCCAAGGACCTTCCTATGAATACTACTCTGGATCCCATTTTAATCTGGGTATCTGGCAATCTTGAAATTTGCTCGAAATTTTAACTTTTTTGTAGTGCTCGTAAGACCAAATAAATAATTTCTTGAATTATGCATGAAGAAAATCTCTTTAGCTGTAAATCTACGTCTTCTTTCTTCACTAAGTAATACTATTCTTAGAAAGATATGAAAAGATGTACGGTGTTATCTCTGTTGAGAATATTTCATTATTACTTGTGCTCTGATTGATCATATTTACTTAATCTGTATTTTAACAAAATTAGTGTAATAACGAAAAGTTACATATTATTTCACATTTAATGTTTTCAACACGTCTTTTAGAATATAAATTCAGTTCTGTTACATTTTAGTTGAACAAAAAAAGCATTGCCTAATCGAAATTTTGATTAAATAAGAACAGTGGTGACCAAATAACCAAAGTGGTTCAATTAACAAGTATATCTTACTATAAACTACATTTTCTTTGGAAATTCATTTACCCGAACTTTATAAGAAAATGTCATTCATTAACCCTCTGATACAGAAAGACCTTTACAGTTGTGGAGCCCCCGAGGCCTGGTACATATGTTTACTGGAAGAAATGTATTTTCAACGAAATATCAATGTCTTTTTACTTTAATTACAGAGTAATATAGAATTATAAATTTACTTGTACTTTACTGTAGCAATATTCTACAATTTTATTCACAATCAAGGCACATTATAACAGCTGTACTGTGCGTTTTGCAAACATGACCTTGACATTGATCACAATGGGTTTTGGACTTCTTATCAATTTCAGGACTTACGGAACACCTGAAACGAAAAGGGAACGTGCGTTGAAGTTTTGGGAATCGCTCTAGGATTTAGTAATAATGCTCTACCAGGAACGTCGAACGATTTGTATTCTATTACACATAAAATGACAGCAAGAAAGGTGTCGAAGTTATCTTTACCTATGTTTTATTCTTGGAAGCAGCTACACGTGCAGCTTCACGGTTTGCGCATCGCACTATTTTCGCTTCCCATCTTCAACATCCCGTAGATAAGAAGAGTACAGTGATGCATGTTCATCAAAATCTGATTCCAACAGAACAGAATATTCCCTATTGCTTCTTGTGAAATAATCGCTTCAAAACACAAACGCCACGAGCAGCTATATGCGCAGTCACAATTTTAGATTGCCAACCACTGTCAGACAACTGAAACAATACGTTATCTGATTTTACGTCATATTTGTTATCAACACATCCGCAACTCAAATTTCCAACAATCATCTCCCGTTGAACTTCGTTGAACCGAGCGTGCAAGGGAGTACATCACCTTGCGTCCGTCGGGCTTCCCAGGTCACACTGTTGTGATGAAAGCATATTCAAGAAAAGTGAGCCACAATTCGGTACCGAAAACACGCTCAAACCGTTCTTTACATTTTAATGAAATTCTAAAAGGGATAAAGATAAATTGTACCATATCATTAAGATATTTAAAATTAAAAATACTACCGGGCCTCGAAGGCCCCACTTCTGCATCAGAGGGTTAATAAGGTTACGTATTACTGTTCATGAATGAAGACAGAGAACACTTAATTGCGTGTACAGTTAAAATTACATTCATGAAACCCGCCTTTTTATTGAAACATCTATTCTTGGTGTATGTATTATAACAAGATCAAATTCAGCGCCATGCTTTCTATTGCCTTCCTCGGGAACTTTCAACGTAACTACAAAAAGTATCAGATACGAAACAGGCTTCTTCAAATTCTTTCTTTTTTTTTTCAGCGCATCTGCGGTGGTACACAATAATGGAAGACGCCCAAGAAATTGGAATCCATTACGCGGCGCCATCATAAATAACGCTTAATGGTATTTAATTTCGTATCTGGTAATTTATATACTGATTCATCTCTCGCGTCCTGGGGCGTATTAGAGAAAAATATTCGCTGGGGAGGAGGGTGTTGTGCATTCGCTCACGAATACCGCAGATAAAAATTCTGAGGAAGTTGTCTGTGCACTGGGGGATTTGGAGCGGGGCCCTGCACCCCGCCACGCCACGCCACGCCGCGAAGGCAAGTGGGGTTCGCACCAGCTTCTATATTGATCCCCCCACCGTCCGCGGATCGTGGTAAAATGTGCTGTCCTGTACTTGTGTTTAAGCAATCGTTCTTTAAAATTGCGATCACATCCTCTTCAGATTTCTGTCGTTGAAATGAAACGTTTAATGTATGCATGCGGGCAGTTATCTCCTTATTTATTCGATTTAATATGCAGTTGTAATTCGGAAGAATTTCTATTAAACATCATAATATTTTTTAATAATTTTCAAGCAGCACTGAGTTTGCAAATTGATTGAAATTGGAAAATAAGGAACATCAAAGTACCGCTTACATATTTTGGCAATTGTAATTAGCGTCATTTAATTCGGGAGAGCGCTCTCGTCAAAAGAACAGAATCTTAATGAAGTATCTCCTAATAAGTACGGCAGTAACTTATACAAATCCAAAATTAAATTTTTGGTTTTTAATTTATGGAACAATAAATAACACTGTAATACTTAATCAGTTCTTAAATAATATCAGTTTAAAAAGATTTGTCAGAATCAAGAGACATGATTAACAGAAGAAAATAATTTATCAGTAAATTTATCAGTAATACTTAAAAGAAGAATGGCATTATAATATCATAAAATTTAAAAAATAAAGAGTTCAAATATAGAATTTAAAAAAATGTTACATCAAATAATAATTTTACACAAGATTTAAGCATAATTAATAATTTTTCGAAACTCAATTATTTTAAATAACATGGCCCCACATTAAATAAGACTTCTGAAGGATTTCCAATACTAATAGGGTTTCAAAGTTAAGCAATATTATATTTCACATCTTTATTTTTTATCAAGTTGTTCTTAAAATCAACAAATCCAATTGTTCTTAAAATATTTCCTGGGAGCAAAAACAAATTTTCTGACTTTTACTCTTTTTGTCCAACATGTTTTCACGCTAAAATCTAATAAACTCGTAAAAAAGTTTCAATAAATGTGTTAAATTTTGTCATATAGTTGAAATTATTCATCATTAGAGGAAACCCGTCAAAAGTTTAAGGTTTCTGTACACTTAAATTATTTTTGCATTTAAGAACCTCATTCATCATCGCACGTGAAATCTCGGTATCGTCGTTTCGCTTACCATAACCTCATTTTTACTCTAATCTGATGACGGAACATCATTAACGTGATTCATTTATTTTTGAGATATTATTGCTGCTTAGTGGTTATACTCTAATAACGGTTAACAAAAGCAAACGCTAACATTACTAGATATCACTACCTTTCTTTCAAATAAAATATCATGAAATCTGGGTAAGTAGAAAGGTGAAACGACTTTCTAAATGGAAAGCTTTCTTTGTCTGTGACTTACTGTGAATACTTAAATCTTTTCCAATTTCAATTCTCCGTCTTAGATTAAGTTACCCTTTTAAAGGAACACTCCATGTTATTTCAATAAGCCATTAAGAAAATACATTTTGATAACATTTTCTTGTTGGACTTAAAGACTGAACAAGTTCATTATCGTATTAATTCAATTTTCTTTTTTTCTAGGTGAGTAATGAAAATGAAGTGGCGTTATTTCAGCTATTTGAGAAGCTTCCAGCTGTAGTAAGTATTAATTAATGTACACGAATTTAGTAAATCGAGTTAATGCGTTGTACACATAATTTGAACATTGAAAAGTTTTTGCTAACGTAGAATATTTCGGACAATGTTGAAGATATGTATTAACATACATATGTTGTATGAGAATAATGTGTTTCATGTTACCCAAAATGTCTCATAATGTATCTATCATCAATGGTTTTAACGACTTCAAAGAATAGCTGAAACATAGTTTATGATTATTCTATAAACTGCATTTTTCAATAATATCAATATTTATAAAATTAAATAATGCATGGAATATGATAAATTCTAGCATGTGCGTTTTTAGTAGTAATTAAAATTATTGTAATTCCTTAACAGTTGTTTCCAAAACAAAATAATTCTTATAGTTAAAATACATTCGTACCGTACTTAGTAAAATTTTCTATTGCATTGATGTCTTGTTTGGAAAGATTAACAAGAATGAGAAACAAAACTTAAAAGTTCAGCATATATTAAACCTAGAAATAATTAAATAGCCACGCAAGAAAATGTAATACGACCAATAAGTCGACGTAATTGAAACACAGGACCGGAGTGCACCCGCGTCCAGGGCAGAAGAAAAATATCCAATCGCGGATATGCATTTCGCGAGTAGGGTTCTCTTTATTTTCCGAGGTAAAAAAGAATTAAAGCCGCGGTGGTCCAGCGACTTAGAAAAAGTCGCCGGTCGGACGTTCCATACATAAACCGTAGCACGGGAGCCTGCAAATAGGATAATGCTCCCCCAAAGAAATACGCAGTTGTAAATAACCGGGCGTCGCGTGCGGGCGCGGGCGGTGGCGGGGGCGGCGGCAGGGACGTGGGTATCAGGTGCCCAAGTGGGTTTCGGCCGCTGCCCTCGCCGCCGCTGCCGGGAGCCATATTTCCCGCCCGCGGCCCGAGTCTGTGCCGGCGCCACGCCACGCCACGCCACGCCGGCAAGACTACGGGGACGGCCGCTTTCTGGCGAAATAAAACAACCGCCCCTGACCAAGGAGTGTGTGCGCTCGGTAAATCCACCGCGCTCGAAGAGGGAGTTCGAACTCGCTGGTTTCCGAGAGTCCCTTCGTCTGGGGCGCTGTGTACGCTTCTCCCTTGCGGATTACGGGGAAAGGGATATTTACGATTCAGAGTAGAGTATGTAAGAGTTGTTTACATCGCTCTAAGCTGGCCCCAGATATATAAAGAAAAAACACTTTGGACAAGTGAGAAGTTTATTTATCAATATTATTAGTTACAAATGTCACGTTAGTGGTAAATAAACAATAATTCTGTTTTAAAATTTGCTTACAAAATATAAATGTCAGATATACACAAACTAATAAAACGTGCAGGACATTGAAATCCAAGAGTGAGCATGCGTTCTTCAACAGAAATTAAGGTCTCAAAGAAGAAATAAATACCAAAAGTGCATATGAACTTTAATTTAAACTGAAATTGACCACCAAACATAATAGAAAATGAAAGAAATTTTGTAAATTGTGATTTAATGTTGCAATTCATGTCTCGTTTCGACATATCTCTTTCTAACTACCAATTCTTTTTGATAAAAAATACTAAATAAAAGTGACACATTAATACAAGTTTTCTAGAAAACAATATCTAAGTCTTAATATTACGGAAAAGTTAATTTCTTTTGAGAATTAATTCTATGCTTCGTAACGAAACACTTCTGAAGATTTTGGCAAAAGTCACATGATTTCTTATGAAATGCCTACGCGCAGACTCATTAAACACGCTCACCTAATACAGGCGGCCATGTCTCCTCAATAGGAAACAGTAGGTGCTAACGCATTACATAGTTTCTCGCATTATTTGTAAATTTTGAAATTTTCAAACATTCACAGAGCTCAACGACAATTAGTCCAAAGAAAAAAATTGCTGGATACCATTCTAGAGGTTAATGTAGTAGTATAATATTGCGCAGACGTTACAAATAATGCGAGAACGTACGAACTTTGGTAGCTCCACTTTTTTTTACTTTCCATAAATGTGTAACTGAAATTATTCTTCTATATTTGTTGAAAAACAAGTCTGACGAAAAAAGTATAGATGTCCCGCTTAGAATCGTTGACGGCGGAATATATCTACGAAGCAAAGGAGAAGTGCCCCTCACAAATTCTCTCTCTTCCATCCCTCAGATCGCTTATCAACGTATTGGCGAGTTGATGGGCGGGTCAGATAACGCATGCTACTGTTGGGCGGTCAACTGTTGCGGCATGTTTGGTGTCCAAGGCTTATGAGAAAATTGGCATAAAAAAAAGAATCATCTGTCATGTGCATGGGAAATATCGGGAATATCGTTGAACGACAGGTAAAATTCGTCAAGAACCTTTTGTGATTGATGAGGCACAACTGCACTAAAATTTTTGGGGCAAGCTTGCACAATGGAAACTCTTTGTACGACGTTCAGTTAATCTAGAATACTTCATTCGCGGTTATTAGAAACAGATAAATTAAGTCCAGGGAAGCATGTGACATGTGTAAACTCACATTGCAATGAAAAAGCAATCATCTTTGGGAAGAAATCCACAGAAAATACCAAAGGATATGTAAAAGGCTTCTTTACACAGAACGAAACGGCTCTTAGGTTCACAAGAAAACACACCAATTTTAATGAGTATGCTAAAGACACATTCGTTCATGATGCACATATTATTTTTTTGGAACGAATTCATAGAAACTTACGTTCGTACTAACAGCACACTTTTACCGTAAGCGAATCGCAAAGTAACACTTCGGAGTTAATAAACAGTGAGAGAGAGTACTAGAATTAAGTATGAATGTTAAACAACAATTGTTTACATAACTCTCAGAACTTTTATATAAATGAAGAATGTTCCTATCGTCTGATTTAAGTTACGATAGGATGGATCAATTGCAAATGAACATTCCATGATACTTCAAAAACAAAGGTGGTGTTCTTCTATGATCTTATGAATTATAACTTAATAATATATATTGCAATCGCGTTACGTTAGTAATAATATTTATAATAAAATTAGTAATAATTAAAAAATAAACAGTATTTATAAAGATAATTATTGTAATTTTACTTTCCAGAAAGATCTAGGATTCCGTAAAATACCTGGTCTTTTTTATAAGCTTTTACTAGCAAATAAACATTTCTTAGCTGTCTTTTACACATGGCACAAGAAAATTTGGCTTTTGATATGAGAAAACGACATAAGAAAAACAAGAACGGTTCCTCTAAATCGAGGACATGCTTTATTGTAATGGCGGAAACAACTTCGACCGTAGCGTTAGTAACTCACAGAAACAGAGATAAATGTAAAAACGTTCGGTACTTGAAGGATGCAAGACGTTTCAAAGCTACTATTACGTAACCGAAATCGGAACATATTCCTAAACTAGCACCACGAATCATAGACAAATTGTAACAGAGTGCAAATGGAAAATGCATTGGATGTGTGTTATCTCAAATAGTTTATTTTACAGTACCTCACATTCTAAAGTGCGGAGTTAGTATAGAAGTTCGAAGGGAAGAGCAAGTACGACCTCTTGAATATGTATCAGCGCCGCAGAAAGCCAACACATTCAAATCGAGACAAATTCTGTGTCGTACGTATGCACCTCGCAAAAACTTCAGCGACAATGAAAGCCCATACACCCGACGCGTGTTCGCATCGTAACCCTCCGCGATGCAAACACCAACCTCGCCTTCTCGACCGTCGCCAGCGCTGTTGTGCGTGTAATGGCGCCCCGAGAAAAACACAAAAATTTAAAATATACGTAAGCATAAGGGCAATTCTCGTCGTCTCAGCGGCACGTGGTGCTGCCCCCAATCGGCGGCTATCCAAAACACGCGCTCCGGGGAGGAGGCCCTCGGCCTCGTAGTCATAAGCGAGGAGACGGAGGGGGGGGGGCGGCGGTGCGGGGGCGGTGTCGGACGGCGTGGGGGCGGCGTCAGACGATCCGCCGAGCTGCTGCATCCTCCGGATTTACAACGTCCGTTGCTGCATGCACTTGGCGACTGCCCAGACACACATTTTTATATTTTCCTTGAGGAGAAAAAAGGAGGACCTCCCAGACCCAATAAATTGCAACATATACATACCCCGACAAGCCGAGGAGAAGCTCCAGCTCAGCTCGCGCCGGTTCCTTCTTTTTTTTGCGTATTCAACGATAAATATGCGAGATCTCTACATACTTGTGTACACTCTGCGAGGGTTTCCGGCCAGGGGAAGATTTAGCGTCGAATTTGCATGGGTATTGGCCCATAAAGGCATTGATACATGTGGAGTTATCAGGTGAACCGAATGGGACCGAATCCGTCAACGGCTCACGCTCGAGGCCTTGGGGTGTACGCACCGCGTCGGCGACAGGAAGTTTTTAAGGCGAGAGTACCAACTTTCCGTCCATGAAGCTGCTCGGGCGCCGCGACACACGCAAACGAGGGGAGGAGGAGGAGGAGGAGGTGGTGGTAGAAGCGGGAGCTTGGAAGTCGGTTGGAGTCGGTTCAAGGCTGTTCACCACCGCCCGCCTCTGCCCCACCTCTGCCTCCCCCGCTGCTCTCGGCCCCGCCACTCCCCAGCTGCTGCCAGGGCGGCGCTGGCGGCCCCGTTGGCTCCCCTGCCGCCGCGCCAGCGGGGACTCCGCCAGAAGAGGCCCCGTCGCCTGCAACCCTTGAACAAAATCGTTTTTTGTCGCTTTAAAATACTATTTTGTCTAAGAACGCCTCGAAAATCGAGAGGGCTTGGGAAATTAAATTTTTACTCTTTGAAACTCGTGAGCAAAATTTAAATTGGAGAAAAGTTTCGACATGTTCAACATTCACGTAGTGTTTGCTATGAAGTATTGATTTGTTGAAATTGTTGGCTGATTTTTTGTTGAAGTTGTTGTGTTTTTTCAGAAATGTAAATGAACGCAGTTTTTGTTTACTGAGTGCTCTTTCAACAAACAAAATGGTGTCATCCAGCAAATCCTTCTGGAATAAACGTTTTGAGGGTGAGAGAGTGACTATTGATTGCGGTGGGGACAGCGTAGGCCATTAGTCCCGTAAGTGTAGTGCGTGGTTCGGGAGTTCGTCCCAAGGTGCCCCGTGGATTCGGGCGCCGACACCTCGTCGGCGTCCCCACTTCTGCAATCTTCTTCAGCGGGGCACCTACAGCGCCGAAACTAATTCTGAGCTCCAGTCAAGTCCGCTGACAAAAGTGGTAGTGAACTGCACGTAAGTGTAAATGTATGTGTGTGCGGGTGTGAGTGTGCGCGCACGAGTGTAAGAGGTAAGGAGGGAATGAGGATGAGAGAGAAATGATAGCACGTTGTACTCGTGTATGTGTTTTGTTAGATAGGATATAACCAATCAGTGTAGCCAGTCAGTAGACTTCTCCCTCAAATATTAATTGAAATATACTTAGATATCTAGATAGTTTCAAAAATAGGCCATCACCATAACTCGAATCATAGGCCCTCTCGGCCAACTACGCTGCAATGGCAACTAGTTCCCGCTGGAGATAAACGTTAAAAACGTGGTGAATATCGTACTATTCCACTCGATTATTCTTATGTGTTAGTGGAAAAAGAGACACAAACACTAACTTTGTTAACTATTTTTAGTGTTTAAATACAGACACTCCGCTATGTTTTCTCTATTTGTATTCATTACTTTATCATGCCATAAAATCTTCGTTTATTCCTGTAGATAGAAACTAGTATTGAATAACTGAACGAATTGATCGTGCTTATTTGGGGTATAAATCGACAGATGTTTGATGTGTATTACAATCTTTACCGAGTTACTCACTAAATACTCATTAAGCCAAAGATTTAAGATTTTTGTTGCGTCTGTTAATATTAGTCTTCAGTATGTAACCCTGATCTATTTGAAGTGAGTGTCCTAGAAAAAGGGAAGGAAAATTGCACAATGTTATGGAAAGAAATATAATATATTGACAATTTATTACTGATCAGAAATAACTGTTTAACGAAAAGTCAGATTACATCGATCAAGAAAATTTCCAAAGAATGCGTCAAGGAACCGTATGGTCTTATCTAGATGGGAAATACCTCCAAGCTCCTGAGACGAGCTGAGAAAGTGCGAAGAAATTTCCCTCCCCGTTCCGAGGGGAGAAAAAGTAAAGAAGAAGAAGAAGGAGGAGGAAAGAAAAAAAAATCGAAGGAAGGGTGCGGCGTCATAGGATCGTGCGCGCAGCGTCTAAAAATTGCATGGGCGGCGCGCGAACGGCTGGGCTGCCTGCGTCGCCGGGCAGGCAGGCAGGCGGGCGGGCGGGCGACACTGCTTAGGACCCCGGGCCGAGTGCGGCCATGCATCACCAGATACACCTAATCCTTCTTTTTCTGAAGAAAAACGGCATCGCGCATACTTAGCAACTTCTGGAAAACTGCTCTTCTGCGCCTCGGTTCGCGGGGGAGCGCTGGCGGCGGGGACAGGGGCAGTGGGAAGGAGATCCTTCCTCGTCGCGGAGGGAGAAGAGAGACGAGAGGGAGAAAAAAATAAAACAAAAAAGCCGACGCAGCCGCGCACGCCGCGGACGGGAGGGAGGGGGCGTGGTCTCGGGGGTGGATGGGACGAGGACGAGGCGGGACGGGACGGGACAGGGCGTGGCGGGGTGACGGCGGGAGGGGGGCTAATATGCTCTTAAAAATTTCGTCCGCAGCGCGCCCGTTTGTCAAAGGGGCGCTCGTAAATCGCCGGGCGAAGCCCCAACAATACCTGACCCCGCCCGGGCTCGACGCGCGCCCCGGGGCCTTCGCCGCCAGGGAGCGCCCCGCAGCGCCCCGCAGCGCCGCGCCGCGGCGCGGCGGCGGCCGGCGAATTCCTAACGTGCGGCGGCGCCGACTTCCCCGCCTCGCTCGCGCTCAGGCGCTACGACTCCACGGAGTAAAGACGCGAGGGATTCCGACGAAGGCTTCCTATCTACGAAGGAGGTGAGGAGGAGAGCCGACAGGAAGTCTAGAGAAGAAGGTAGTTGTCCTTATTTCTCCCTTAAATTAGGTCATACTCGTATACATACTAGATGTTTCTTTTGGCTTGCGCTTCAAGACAAATTCACCTACATTCACTTAGACTGATATCCAAAAGTTTGGCTACGGCGTTTTGATATAGTTTTAAATTGAAAATTATAGAGTACTAGAATAACTACTTTAGACGTATTAGTGTACTTAAAGAAACAGAACGTGTATTTCAATATGTTTTAAGGTACGGAAAATATGTTCGTGCGTGCACTTGGCTCCGTGATGCAAAATCTATAAATTGTTATTGAATGATAGTTAATGGGTACGTATTGAAGATAGATCATAATCAAATAGAGTTGTTTTATATACAAAATGTTACAGAATCATTTTCTTGGTAAAAAAATGTAGACATCGGTTATGATGTTTACGTGCAATTTAAATTCGAGTGCAAATTTAATTCTAATGATTAAGTATATTAGCATGTTTTGTAATTTCTTTGAGTCGAATGAGGCTGCAGAAATTTGTTTCCTTATTTTGTGGACAGTCATTAAGCAAAGTATCATTGTTAAATGTTTTATTTGAAATATCAAAAGAGAAGGCGGATAAACATATGTTCAGAAATTCAAATGTTCATTTATTACTTAACCAAATATGAGATTTTGTGGGAATGGGACAATGGATGAAAATATTGTTAGATCCTCATCGTCTCGCTTTTAATAAATCACGTTTTATCATCGTCAATTAGCGGTCAGAGTGTCTGCTTTATTGGTACCCAAATGCCGAGAAGTTGGACAAATCCTTGGAAATCTGAAAAACTGTATAAAAACGAAGTCGGCGTCTCAGCGATTGAAACATTAACAAGACGAGCACGTCTGCTCTAATGGCCCCTTGTTTCCCTAGCAGTGGCGGACGCAGCCTCGCGGCGCCAAAGAAACGCTCGTTTCCAGAGGAGAAATTTTTTCCATAGCGTTGCGGAGGTCGTGTCGGCGGCGGATCCACGGCAATGTTCATACGATTCTGAGCTATTGAGTTATTAGCCGAAAACGGCCAACGACGCACGTCTCGGCCATAAATTGTGCGTTTGGTCTTGCGGTCACTCAGCGGTCCGCGTGCCCAGCCTCCGTCCACCAACTCGATCAACCGACGTGCATGTATGCAGAACGCCGCACGTCCCCTGCAATTAAAACAGGAAGGAATGCTGAAAATCTTGTTATGTTTTTCCATTGAAGGAATGAAGGTTCTGGTGGGTTTTTTGGCTTTGAATGTTCTTTAATCGTACATCTCATGATACTCATTTATTTTGCACCTAATATTATTGGAATTAATGGTTTTGATTTTTATAGCACAATATTGTACATAATTTGAATTGAATTAATTCCTTATTTTACGTGGCGAGACTCGAGAATTTAGATAGTACTATTTATTGTTTTATTTTTGCAAAGAACATTCGTGTCATCAGCAAAAAGAACCGTTCTTCGGTGTTTAATAGACGAAGGCATATCGTTTACGTATAACAGAAAGAGGATAGGACCTTAATTTGAACCTTACAGAACCCCATATTCAATTAGTAAAGAATCAGAAAGATATGTAAATAATGTCCTTTAGTGCCAGTATAGAATTTAAACTCTTTGAGATCGATGTTTAAGATATGAGATAATCCAATCTAAGGCGATCCCACGAATTCCTCTTCTTTTTTTTCTATTTGATCGACAATTTTGGCTTACAAATGTATTGACTATTTGCCTTGTTATAACATTATTTTTCTCCAGTAATACTACAATAACATATTCCTGCATTATGAAAACTCTTTAAGAGACCTTGTAAAATCAATACCTGTTTGTAAGAAGATTCTGTTGTGGCGAGAGAAAGAATACTTTTACTCCATACAGGTAGAACGTGAAATTAGAATTTGTGTTCTTTTATTGTATTATGAAGTTTCTCCCTAGGTATTGCTACTTAAGAGGCACAAATTCGACCTGAACTATAAGTATTGAAGAATCACATACTTTCTCGTATGGGCGCTAGCCCCTTAGACCCCATACTGAAAAGTTGCAATTAATATCTTCACTTAAAACTCCTACACACACGACGTGCGATTATAAATACTTAGGTCGTTTGATAAGTGCAATAAATTTCCATGAAAGAGCACGAATTGTTGTTAAACATGGGCATTGTTCAAATGTAGTTTACGCAGCAATAGATGGCAGCTGGCTAGATCGAATAGCTAGGCAAAATCAAAGGAAATACAGAAGTACTACGGGAAAGTCTGTGCCATTCTTCAGCACCACTAGTTACTTTCTCGTATACGTACGTATTAATAAAATGATGCGAAAAATAGATTTCGGGCTTTTAACGGAAATGCACATTTTGGTGACCCTCACACCGAAAAACGTCGTTTTTTAAAACGTCCGACCGTCCGTCTACCCGTCTGTCCGCCTGTCGTCTATGAACACCACCAGCGCCTAAACCTCACATGGGATATTTTCCAAATAACATACTCCCCTGTCGATCTGGCCTCGCTCAAAGCTGTTTGATTTTGAAAACATTGATTAATTTTGAGGGTAGAAGCTTCTGTGAAATTTTCTCAAAAATGGTTCCTAATTTTTCTTTAAATTTCTTGTATTATAAAGTGAAGTATACTAAAAAAGGTGGTAAAGGTAACACTTTTACTATTAACTCTAAACTTTTGAAAATTGCAAAGTTTCAAATTTTTTCGGCGTCTTCCTACAACTACAAAATTGGAGATTGAGATTTCTTCTTGAAACAAAATTTGTTATCCCTAATTATTTCCGTCATTAAGGTCGTGTACATTTGTTTGAAAATTTTAATAGTTTTCCTGCAATGTTGCGTGAAATATTTTCTCAAAAACGATTTTCTCAAAAACGGCAACAATTTTTTTCTTTAAACTTTTCGTAGGATTAGCGTTAAACGTTCTGTAACAAATGATATTAACGTAATTTTTTGTATTCTTCTTTTACACAATTGTATATTTTTACATCTCTCACGTCGTTAATATTTACATTGCCGGCAACTTGAATATATTATTGAATTGTTTAGAATAAGTACTTTAATTAAAACCTGATGAAGTTTGTCGTTGCACATACGTTATATGTAAAAAAATTGCAGTAACATTTAAACAACATTTTCTTGAAAACGGCTCTAAATGTTTCAAAGACTATTTCCATTTAGGTCGCTTTACTCTTCTATAATATTCTTAAAGTAATATTTCGGTTGTATCTTAAGGAGACCGAAAAATTGACAAATTAAAAAATCTGTGCTTTGGATGACGGTAGATGGGGTGGCAAGTGAGTAGGACAAGACCGATTTGCTAGCCCAGCCCAAAGAAATTATGAAAGGTACTCGTGCGAGATAGTCTCTGCCATTCTATAGCACCGCTAGTTTAAAATTATTATTTCGGTTTGAATATAGAAATATTAGGGAGTAGAATTGGTTCTTATGATATTTATTTTGTATTGGATTACGGGTGGGTTACATAAAGAATTTTCTTGAGCGTATACAATGCAACTGGTAGGTGCATCGGGCAGTGGCAAGATATATATTGGAGACGTTTATGTGGTAAAATAGTGCAGTACACTACTTTTATGTGAAACAAGATGATACAAGCCCAACATTATATATGTGTGTGTTATGCTTAACTGTCAGGAACTTCTACAATTATATCTTCTTGTTGATTTTTTATGACAATACATTTTTATTGTAAAGTGTATTGTTTTAACGTTCTTAATCTTGAGGAAGGAAATCTATTTTCCGAAACGTTGACAAACTAAAATAGTTTTTCATTCACGTTACTCAACATATCGTTATATCCTGTGAATTATATCGTTATATCGTTATTTCCGGATCGTGTCAATTTACACAATGGACTAATTTTCTTCCTTAATGTTTGTATTATCAAGATATATTTGTTTTATCAACCACATTTTTTCATAATTTTACTCAAATTTCTGCGTTCTGTTAGTTTAATTAAAACGAGAATACGGGAATCATAGAAACGAAAAGCTTTTTTGAAAATAAATAAAATTCCTGAATTTGGAACTATGCCCGGCGTTTCTTGATTGTAAACTTTGATGAAAATTGAAATATATAATTTTATTATACACAACACTCCAGATCATCAGGCAAAAAATATATATGTATTTAAACATAGAAATATATTGTTAAGCATATTTAAATAGCTAAAAATTGTGCAGCCAACAAAAAATCTGCGAATGTAAGCCTTATCATACGATATTTCGCGCTATTCTACAGCCCCGAAGCTCGGGCGATGGGGGCACGCAAATGGCGAGACAAAAGCCGCGTTTAAAACCCGCGTACGCAAACCGCCCGACGACCACCACTGCATCAAGATTATCCCGAGACGAAAAACACACAGTCGCGACGCCAGGTCTTCCGTGTTAACAAAAATGTATCTCGAAACGGCTGCTCCTGCAGAGGAGAGGGGGTCGCGGCCCCATGGCTCGACGGCAACGGTGTTGG